>OZ026612.1:39564876-40784876 GCA_964020975.1 Hermodice carunculata | reverse complement strand
ATAAACAATTCCTGATACCTGATTAAATTATGCCAATATCTTCACAGTTACTGCCACTGTCAGAGTCAGAATCTAAAGGTGCAGTTCCACTCAAAAACACTTTGCTCCCCACTATCGGTCTGGTCAGGTCCCATGTTGATGATGTTATTCAATTGTCTACCATTCCATGGTCTTTCCCTGTGACTGTCAAAATGGGATATTCTGTGTTTCTTGTGTTGAAGTTCATGAATGGTGGTTGGTGTGTCTGCATCAGATGAAATATATTCTGCACGATCCACAAAAAACAAATCCAGTGATAAACTTATTTTTTGTTTCTATGGGATTTTTCTGTATTGAGGTGGACTTTTTGGATAGAGATACGTGATCAGATGATACATGTATATATAAATCAGCATCAATATAAGCAACTCCTGGAGAAGATGTGTATGTACATATACATGTAGGAAGATGATGGAAAGGCATAGCACTTTCAGAGGACCACAGGTCATAATCCTCCATATCTTAAGTATTAGTTATTGATGGAAAACTGGCTTTCACCATCAGGTGATAAGGACAAGTTGGTTTTCTCTATAACTTATAGCAACCTATTAGTACATACAGGTGCCCCTTATAGTATAAGGGGCACATATATGTACTAATAGGTTACCGATCATAAGTTTCACCATATACAGTTGGTGGATGATCATCCTCATATATTGTATTGTATAATCGCTCTTCATTTTCAAGTGGCCTATAGTAAATGATGATGGGTCTCTGTAGCATGCTTGCTGCTGTTACAATTTCTGGCTTCCCAGCATATTGAATAGATCTTGCCATTCTTTTCAGGCTGTTTGCAAAGCCAGAATAGTGTTCATCAATCCAAAAATGTGGTGCATTAATGGCTCCTGTGAATAATGTATCATTGTTAAAGTGAAAACAAACTGTTGTTGAAGGGTATCAGCCAGAACTATTTCCTTTTCCTCCATTGTCTTATTGACAGACTGTATATGCAAGTCAACACAAGCTGCATTATCTCATTGCTTGTTGATACTGGTAGTGCTCTAAAAAACCATCTCCCATCACCATATATTTGCACAGTACTAAACTGGTGCCAATTTCAAGTTCCCGCTGGTCATGTCCACTCCGAAACCTGAGGTTTCAAAATTGTTGTTTTCATTTTGAAGCATAACCAGTGAGTCCAACAATCACCTTTTACCAGAAAAATAGTGCTGAAATTGCAGCTAGTTGATAAACATAATGTGCATGGCCACAGTAAATTGGATGTACATGTAGTGCAGAGTTGCATGTAAGTTCAACAGGGAATCTTCATGATGCTGCTTGTCATTTGCAACTGTGGTGTTTGCCCTAGAGTTGGGCCTGGTGGTCCCTGCCACAAGCTGACACTGCAACAGATACATATACTGTGCTACTATGTAGAACCATGCGTATATTGAATACTTACATGCACTTGTATAGATATAGTTTGGAAATAACCCAAAACATATACATGTATATGCAAATATGTATTTATGATGTGAATGTGTGTTTATAAATTTTTTGTTACCCTCTCACTCTTTTTCTCTATCTATCTGTACAATATATATACACGAATTCTATTAGTCAGCAACGCCATCTGTATAACAAGTGGGTACTACAAGAAATTTCGCGTGATCCAGAGGGAAAAGGGGATAACAACATGGCCAAGAGCATTGGAGTACGTAGAGCTGTAGTGTGATCTGCCCATTTAAGTAGGTGTTGTGGTCAATAGTTTTATAAAATATGTCCGTGTTGCAGTACATGTATCTTGAATGACTGCTCTGTAACATATATCTCCTCCACAGCTGTTTACTGGAGTTGGAGTTTCAGGGGGTTGCGGTGTGAGAAGTGGATTCAGAAAGTTGGGCCAAGTGATGACATAGCTGTTTGATCTTGTTTTAATTTGATATAGCTTTGTTTTAAAATTTGAATCAATAGATTTATTGAGTTCCTACTGCTGTTGTACTGGAGCCATATTTTCACGTGCATAAAAGGGCATGATCAGACATTTGTGTGTCTATGAATAGGGGCAATGGAAGAGCCCATATCTGCCAGTCTCAGCTGCATTATGACTATACTCATGATGATTCAAGATTGCATGGATTCTCTATGTGTATCGTGTCTGTTGGTATCCTATGATACTGCTAGAATGGATATTTTGCCTTTATATAGTCAGGCAGGCTTTCTCTTCCTTTGCATAGTCTGGTAGCACCAGAACTGTTTTTAGTGGCCTCATTGTAATAAGATGATCCTTTATGACTGTTGTCGACAGAAGATACATGTACAGGGTTGGATCCAGGTACATGGTAGATATTAATCTGGGCTGCCCCCAATTTATGCATGACTCTAATACCTCCATGCATGAGTGGAAAAAAGTGATCAGATGCATGGATTCAAACCAGTACAGTAAAGGCAACATCAGACTTGCCACACATCACATCAGCTGGGCACATTGGCAAAGAAACTACCAAGCTTTAATGACCTTATTATAATCAAGATAGTACATGTAGTGTCGGACCTCTTGTCCAATACAGTGGTCCCTGTGTTGAGAGACTGCCCCTAGGGCAGGTCTAAAGGCAGTTCCTCAAAACAATTAGTTTCTTAATAGAGATATATGTATGATAAAGTGATAACGATAACACTGCTTTCTAACTAGAGGAGTCCTAAAATGATATGCAGTCTCTCATTTGGGGGTCTCTAAAGATAAGGAACACTGACTGACCTTTTCTTCACATACACAATAAGCAACTGTCATGTCATAAAATGATTCAAGAAACATAACCAAAAAAGAAAGATAGAATGTAAGAAAGAGAAAAAGAAAGGAAGGATAGAAGGTAAAAAGAAAGGAAGGAAAGAGAGAGAGAAAAAAAGAAACTTAGCATTACATAGCTGGCTATATTTTTGTTTTTGTTTTCTTGATATGAGTGAAATGGGCTTTAATTGTGTTGCAAACTTGTGATGTGCAGGCTTGTGAATTCACAGATACATTTAAGTTATAAAAGTCTAAATAATGGAAGACGTGGCACCACATATGATTAAAATGTGAAACTATGCCCATGAGGTGGAAAATATATTAAATTCAATATCTTGACAACAAATAAGACTAACCTTAACAAATTTATACCAGAGAAGCACCACATACAGGCACAAATTTCCATAAAATAACAGTGACCTTGACCTATTTTCTTAAGTTCATTATATAATGTAAAGCAAGAGACATATTTTGCAATCAGGAAATAGTTGAGCCACACATTCTAAATTTTTTTTGAAAGACACTGTAGATGTGATGGAACAAATTTATTTAATATTAATACCGTTGACCTATTGTCTTAAGGTCATCAAAGCTTTAAATTTAGAAATTTTATATAATTGAGATGGTCTGGGCATCTATAATTGGTGACATGTATGTATGTTAAACAACAGGTAAACTGTAGAACATGTACAAAGCCATGTACTGGTAAAAACATGTTGCGCCACCCAGAACTTTCGCATTTGCGCAAGATTCATTGATGACCTGTGTGCCCTGAACAATAATGATAAGGTCAAAAAACAGTGGAAGATCCTGTACCCAAAGGAACTAATTCTGAACATGGAAAATGAAAGTACCCCTGGCAGTACAAAGGCAGCTTTCCTTGATTTTGATTTAGATATAGTAGACAAACAAAATATCACTAAAATATTTGACCAGAGAGAAAATTTCAAGTTTGAAATTATATTGTACCCTGATTTAACGGGAAATGTTCCAGAGAATCTAGCGTGTGGAGTTTGCATTGGACAAGTGATTAGAATTGGGATAAATACTACAGTGACAAATGGTTTCATCGGGTGAGTCTGTAAATTGTACATCAAACTACAACGTAAGGGTTATGAACAATACAAACTTCAAAAGACATTGTTGAAATGTTTCCAGAGGTATGATACAATACTTACAAAATACAGTACTAACTAAAGGACTTAAATCAAATTATGTCCATATGGATATATAAAGGATTAGGTAGAGCTTTTAATGTATAAGGTGGTAAATGTGAAAGTAGCATGCCTAAAGTTAACTTAACCTACCTGGAGAAAATTCTCTAGTCTGTCGTAAGTTGTAGGCCCATTACCTTCATCAGGTTCCCTGCCAGTATTTACATTCATTTTACCAAGTGGAATAAGTGGCTTTGGCCATTGCCTTATTTCACATCATCTATTTCATCTTAAATTGGTACTCAAGACTGAATGTTGAATACATAGCTTCAATTGAGATGTCCGACATTCTGTTTGTCCGTCCATTTAAAATTAAACAGTGACACATGTATTTTGGCCAATTCTGCAAGAGTGTGCCTAATTATCTTATTCCATTCATAAATTCTTCCCTGCTTAAAATGAAGTTTTCTCATAGTTCTGCTGGCACAAGAGTACTTTGTGCTGTTCTTCTTTTGTACTTGGTATTTCTGAAACCACCACCTCCTACCTGGCCATCAGCTACTAGATGGACCTCTTGATGGCAATGGTTCCTCAACAATTAGGGTGGTTAGAGAGTCTCGTTAATAGTACCCGGGATGAGTCTTCACTCACCCAACCATAGTGACCCTTCAAAACATGATCAAGGTCCAAGACCTTTACTTGGCTGTCAGCCATGGCTATTAGCTCTCTGTTAAGGAGGCCTCTTGGACCGTGTCACTTTTTGTAGGAGAATTGGATTCTCTTTGCCCCACTCAACTTCCAAAAGCCACCAGGGACTATGCACAAGATAATGTGGTTTGCTTGGTCTCCTGGCATATCCAAAACAGAGCCATTTGCAGCCTAGTCTATGTTTCATGGCATATCCAAAACTATATCAGTCGCATAGTCAGTCACCTGTTTCCTCACCTCTATCAATAATCTGTGGTTCATGGGGCAAATTATCTGTATCAGGCTGGCTTTCCATTGCCACCAGATGGAGTTCAGGAGCTACAGGTCTAAGGGAGGAGGCATTGGGAGAATCACCACCTGGCCAGTCAACTCTTAACTTGACATTGATGAGTGGCATCTCAAAGCACTGTATGTTTGGAATTTCACTTTCATCCGCTTGTTCTTCCTCACCCACATCCTCAAGACCGTGTGTGTGTGAGTTTCACTGGGACCTTTGCTTCCACAATTTCTGCAGTCCTGTCACCATGTGGTAATAACAGGTTCCTCTGCAATGTACATCATGGCCCATTACCTGTTTCATTTTGTAATGTGTACACTGGCATGATGTTTCCACAATATCTTATACACATCTGGCTCCCATCTGTCAGCTATTTTGTTTTTTCCCTGCAATTTCATATTCTGAACTAATACACTGCCGGCTATGTCCAACACTGCTGCTTTAGCACTTCTATCATATCTAGTCTTATTAAGCTCACAGGCTTTCTGAACATTTTCCTGTGTCACTTTATAAGCATATCTTGGTCTCTCTTTCTTGTCACGGACATCTTTTGCTGGGTCCTTATAGCAAGGTTGATCTGGGTCATTGTCAAATACCATATCAATTGGTAGACACTGATGACCTGTGCATATCTGACAATAGGGTGAAAACCCTGTCGAGTCATTTGTTGTGCAATTATATGCGTGGGTAAGGGACCTGATGTATTTCTGCCAGTCCCTTTTCTGGCAGTTTTGCAGTTTTCCCAGCATGCTTAACAATGTTCTATTGAACATTTCTGCAGGGTCCCCTGGGGGTGAGACGGGTTAGTTCTAGAGTTTTGTTCTCCGCCCATGTCACAAAGTTCCCTAACTACAGTCTGTTCAGCGAGAGAAGAGCTAAGAGAGGCTGGCTGCATATTAATGCCAGCCCAACAGGGGGTACACTGACCAGCCAACCAGACGCACACTGCACTATTTTGAGCACTAGCCATGTGGCCAAAATCCAGCTGCACATGCACATGCAGAATTGCAACATGGTGACTGAATGTGGAAATGAAAAGAATAACTTACAATGTGTCTTTGAGTTAGGCCAAAATCCAAGATTTGTAGTATCCTTGCTTTATAATGGAAGAGGATAATATATCCAGATGAGTAGCATCCCTTGCTTTATAATGAAGTAGGCTATGTATAATATATCCCCAGAATGAGTATGATAGTTTGCTTATTATATCCAAAAATGTGTAGGCTCACTGTGAGATGTGCAGTTACTTTGTTGTTTACATGTTATACACATTATAATGGAGTACATCCAAGACTTGTGGCATCATCAGTTGTAGTAGGACTGGTAATCCCGTCCTCTGAGTCGGATGATGATTCGTCTCCCTTTATGTCACTATCACTACCACTGTCACTGTCAGTATCACTGCTTCCTGAACTTATGATTAATTCTCCAACTCTCTCTTCCATTATTCCGTCTGTTTTCCAGTACTCCTCCTCAAGTTTTTTACAGTGTGCTACTGCATCCTGCCAATTTTGCACTGTTACTTGTGAGACAGCTTCTTCGCACAGTTTCTTTACGTCTGCCATTTTCCATGTAGTGTTGTGTCTGGCCACATAGTTCATTACATTTGCCCAGATGAGCTCAATTGGATTGATATCACAGTGGTATGGTGGTAAACGCACAACTGTGTGTCCATGCTCCCGTGCAATTCTATCAATTTCATATTTTTTCTCCCTTGGTTTATGGCACTTTATAAGTTTTTTAAGTTCTGCCTTCAACGTATCGTGGGCAAAAGGAATATTTTTATTTCTCAGCCACTCCCTCATGTCCCCTTTCCTTGTAGCCGTAGTTGGAGCTTTTTCTGTTTGCATGCTGTGATATGGTGCATTATCAATCACGAGAATGGAATTTTCAGGCATGTTGGGTAAAAGCTGAGTTGTAAACCATTTCTTGAAATTGCCTCCATTTATTTCATTGTGATAATCACCACTTTTTGACTTTGCAGCAAAAGTCAAGAGTGCATTTGGTACAAAACCTTCACTTGAACCTGCATGGGTTATGATGAGCTGACTTCCTTGTCCAGCTGGAACTTTCAAGGTGCAAGTCTTGGTACCAGGGTACCGAGAACTAGCCTAGAGAGGGAGGCGGAGCTTATCAGTAACGGTCATAGCCACATGCCATATATAGCATAGGCTGTAAACAAAAACATCAGGATCACAAGCACATGGCCCACTGGTGTGTTGTTGTCACTGCCCTATAACTCTCATCCTTACTTCTCCACTTCAAACTAGTAAATTTGTACCACATTCGAGAATTATGTATATACACACATACTACATACATACATACATGCATACATACAAACATACATACATACATACATACATACATACATACATACATACATACATACATACATACATACATACATGTTGATAACTAAAGTGCCTTGCCACTACTGTGGTTTTGCTATCCTTTGACCTATGCACATATGAGAAACAGGATCACTTGTAGATCTTACAAACAGTTATAATACATCTAGGTTCACTTACCATATACATGTACTGTATGTTCTGCTTTGTTATTGTTCTTGGTGCATCAATTAAAATTACAAAACTGTGCACAGTTTTTTCAGGTGTTTTCCATATATCTGACTTGAAATCTGTCGTTTTCTTTGAATGCACTGGTAACTGCACTAATCTTTGGGGATTTTGAGTGTCTTTCCTGTATCAGAAGGAGGTTTTTGGCTAGTCTACATTTCCATTCCAGTCCAAAATAGAAGGACAGATCCTTAACTTGTATGTATCCTCCCCAAAAACAATTCTTTTATCATGATACTGAAGTAAAAAATGGTTGAATGATTCCACGTAATGCGTGTCATTACAAAAGCTGTACTCCTCAGCTAATTTATAAATGGTCATGGAATGTATAAACTTTCTAAGTAACTCCTCTGCAACAGGGTTTGTTTATTGTTGCTTATTTGAAATGTATGATATCCTAGTGTGGCAATTGGACTTAGCATGACATTTTTCATGATTTCCCTTGTAATGCTGTATCAGGTTATCCAAGTTGTCTCTCAACTTTTGTGCATCTGAATCACAGTTCTTCATAGCCCAATAAGAATGAGTTTTAATAGATGCAGCCTTGTCAATAACTCTCCGAGCCAAGTTTGCCCTTTTAATCGTGCTGGTCCAGATGTAATTTTTTTGGCATCCCGAGCTACACCTTCTGTTGCATGCCACGTATCCTTGCTGCCTTCTGTACCAGGCTGCTCTTCGTGAATAGATTTGGTTGCGGAAGAGTTATTATCATGAGCATGTGTCCTAACGCTGCAGCGTTTGGAGTCAAATGCCGACTCAGTAAATATACTGCATTACCGTGTTGACATGGCACTCGCACATAACTACCTCCATTGAACCATTCTTTTTTAAGAATGGGGATTTGGTGGAGTGGATATGTGCGTTTCCCATTTCGGCTAGGCGATTGGTGCCAAAGGTTGCAGGTTCGAGTCACGCTCGTTCCGAACATGAAATGTAACTATAAATTTGTTTTACTCCAATAAGTTCATGTCTCTGAGTACATGGGTCATCTGCTTTGCTTATTGTTTCAACACGTAGAACTTTATGTGTGTAAGCCCCTAAGCACACAACATTGGAAAATCTTGCATTTTTTCACCAGCAGTGCCTCGCATTGGTGAGAAGATCAAGGCCTCCATCACAGTGTGTGTTCTCTCCCTTTTCATCATTTTCAGGCATCCTTGACACTATTTTACCCACTATCTCCTCTTGTAGGGCATCATCTTGTGATATTGTAGCTAAGGATTTGACCACATCACCATATACATTCTGTATTTCTGCCATATATTTCTCCCCAATATAGCCTATAGTTGCTGTGTCACAAAACTTGGTATATTGCGCAGGCAAAAAACCTGAAGATCCTAGCCGGCCATGCTCAGTGGGAGATTACATTGTCCCATAAGGCCTGAGCCACTGTCTTTGCAGTTTGGTTCTTGCAGGGCCCTGCTATGGCATATTTAGTGAAGTGGTCGGTAATAGCCAGAACATTCTCCATCCCAGAGTTTGTCAGGCTCGAATGACAAAAAATCTATACACACTAGTTTCATGGAATATGTGGTGAGGATGTACTCCAATCACTCCATAGGAGCTTTTCGAGCTGGGTATTTTCTATGGATGCACCATTCACAACCTTTGCAACTTTTCTCAATTTGACTAGCCATGAAGGGCCACAAGAATCTATGGCGAGCCAGTTTTTTTGCTGAATAACTTGTATGGGCAATCTGATCATGAATTCCCTTTATGGCTCAATGTATTTTTTAGGGACAATGTCTTTTTTTTTTTTTCATTGCTCGCATACAAGATTATCGGCTAGTTCACTTAGTTCCACTATTCTACGACCTTCGTCCCAGTTATAACTGTCAGTGTTTACATGTGCATGTGGCATTTGGGGGGTGGGCGTGGCACTTTCGATGGTGGCTTGGTCAGCGTTCGCTGATTGTGTACATGCGTTTTGGTCTACCACTGCCGTGTTTCGACGTATTCTGCCTTGTTTTAAAGCATTTAGTCCTTTGTTTTGGCATTTGTTAACAAACTGCCCTTTCTTTTCCCTTTTCACTCTTCTTAAACAATCCATATTTCTCAAACGGAACTGTGCAAAATGGGAAAAGCGAACAGCAGCTAGTGCAGGTATCGACAAATACCAGCTCCAACTGTATAGAGGCATTGGACCATAAATGGTTGCGCATATCGCGGTGTACCGAACATCTTTAATAAGGCAGGAGGATGTATGCACAGGGCCTTTTGTAGCTGAAGAGTGTGTTTTTGAATCACCTTTTCATTCAGTCCATCGTAAATTATATTTTGAGATAGCCTGGTCATTTTTCATACTACAATGTGTTTGTAAGTGAATTCATTTTTGGCATCTTAGAAAACAAAAGCTTTGAATACAGGTTTCACTGAGCAGACCTGTTACAGGATTGCCTTGTACCATTCATAGAAAACATACCATAGGTATAGCTGCCTGTACTTAGGGGTGTCCCTTCACTTACCTAACCTCATGATGTTCCTGCTAGATGTTTCTTGACCATGAGGACATTAAAGTATCAGAAAGACACCCCTGAGAAATTTCTGTCCCTGTCATGTCTGCATCGAATTAAGATAGTGTTATTCAAAGGGTGTAAATTACAATTTGATGGTTTGTTAAGACATGGAAAGTTCATTATGATGTGGTCAGTATGTGATAACACAAGATTTAGTTTATTTGTCAATTAGGGAAACATATGCCAGCTCTATCACCCAAGGTCTCCTTCAAGTGGGGGACCAGCTAGAAACTTTCAAATGGAAGTTAAAAGTTGTATTTCAATCATTTTTTTACCTGAAATTGCAACCTAACTAAGCAAGAATTTGGTTTTCCTGATATCTGGACTGGGCCATGTGCTCCTGTTTATATGACCTAATTTACATAAGTGTCAGCAGTAACAGACAGCAGATGTTGGCATCTGATAGGCCAGTGGGAGATGAGTAGGGCATATCAAAATTAATGAGACCACCCTTTTGAGCGCAACTCTTTTTTGACAGACTGTACAGTGTTACTTCCTGGGAAATAACATCTTCTTTGAGGCAGCACACTACCCAAGATACTATCAAAGTCAAGAAGAGACTGGTCAATCGAAGTGGTACTAAGGATCCTGGTCTCTTTAATGAGTTCACAGCCATAACATTTATAAATTAAATCTATGGGGTGTGGTTGGCCTTCTCATATTCCGCCATATTTTGGACATTGCTATCTTGCATAAAGGCCTGAACTTAATTAGAACAGTTCTTTCCCAGAAACTGCTGCCCAGCCATGGTAGGTGACTTGGTGACAAGGACAGGCTGAGAGATGGGCTGTTTTTGCATGCACAATATTGGACAAATAAAGTTGTCAGGTGTTTGTACAACAGTATTAAGAGGTGGTACTTGCTTTTGTGAAGGCATGACATTGTGAAGGTATAAACGTCCAGAAAGGAGTGGTCAAAAATAAGTCTATGCAATCCATCGTTAGCACATGGGGTGGCCATTGTCTGTTCCCATTAGACTATTAATTAATGCAACTCCCAAACTTTGGTCAGGATTTGACATCTGTAGAAACAGTCGAAAAGTTCAGAGGAATCAGCTGGGCTGACATTGTGCCCATTGAGTAAAATGTAGGGGCAGGGGCTGTACTTCATTCACCACCCTACCCAACCGTGCATCAGTATCAGCTGCATGTAAGTGTCCATATGATCTTGCTATTGCAAGTCTAGATCTAGACAGGTGTGTCCCCAACAGGGGTCATCAGTTTCACGGCATCTTGGGCAAATACAAATTGCCATCTTGCTTAGTTGTTGTGGAGTTTTCATCACCTGAAAGTTCACCACTGTTAGTTTTATCTTAGTGAAGTCCACAAAATATATATAGTTTTCCTTGCTTTAATATCAGGTGAAAGTCCATCAAATATTTGAGCACAGCCCTCGATCTCTTCATGATTTCTGTAAGACAGGTAACAGTATATCGCTTGACCCCTTTGTGGATCCAAACGTGGGACCTCATGAAGACAATAGCCATTGTATTATCTCCAGTTGCACCAGCCTAGCCCACCTCCAATGAGCAGTGTAAACACCTCAACAAATATATAAACTGGTGGGTGTAATGTTCTTTGCTTACGTGATAAAACAGTGCCTCTTTGTTGCTGAATTGAGTAGAACAAGGTGTGCACCAATGAAAAGCCATGGTAAAAGAGTTGCTTTCTTCATTAGGACTGGTCAGTAGTGGTCCCCGCCATACATGAGTGAGGGAAGCTGGACCATGAGCGAGAAGTATTGACTAGACCACATAATAGTTGTTTATACACAAATACACAAGATCAGTCCTGGCACCAAATGTTTATTTTCCCACCTCGGCCCATCACCTCCATGCTTTGTAGTTATGCAATGTACTTAGGATGTTTGCAGATCTCATGTTGGTGTAGAAATGTGGCGATTGCTCCCAGTCATTCTGATGGTAGTGTCAGTTGGCTTCTCTTGCTTAGCAAATAATTTACCTGACGAGAGTAAATAAAGGATTTACATGACAAGAGTAAATAATTAACCCTTTGTTCCAGTCAACAATTAAAATCCTCTACATCTGTGACGTGTAATACAACAATGACATCCAGGGCCTCCCCGTTATCTTTGTTGTGAGGCAGTTTCTTCCTTATTTTGACTCAGGTGTCTTAGAAATGGTGTTCATACTTTACAATGTTATTCAATTATGACACACGTCTGGGAATTTTCATTTCATGTATGCCACACAGACTTGTCATCCACAACTACCACTTGTCTGACAGGCAATCTGGGATGGGATCATCCCAACCGAGTTGGAGTCTCCTTAATTCTTGCAACAATTTTCCTTGAAGTATGTGTTGCGGGAAAGTCAAAACTTCAACACAAGCGGTTACCGTTTCGATGCAGGCTGTTTATTAAATCATAAAAACAATAAGTAAATCCATAGTACTACTGTTACAGTTGCACTTCTCTGTCTCTTCCTTTTTATTCACAATGTTCGGTGCATTGAATTTGTTTCTAATCGTTAAAGGTTCACTCTGACTGTGAAGTTAACGGGGGAGGAGGGGAATGCCAAGTGTTGCTGATTCTAGTGAGGTTTGAATTCTTCTGAGTCCAATGATGTCCAATATATGACCAGACCTAGTGATTGATTGTGTGAAGTTGACTATGTTCAGCCTTGTTTGAATTTTACTAAGTCCAGCGCAGTCCTGTAATGCTCTAAGTCCAGCCTCATCCAAAATTGTCAAAGTCCAGCCCTTGTGAATTTTACTAAGTCCAGGGCTGTTTCCAAGTGTTTTAAGTCCAGCAATGTCCAGATTACCTAAGTGTCCAGTTGCACGAGCAAGCCAGGCCAAGACTTACTCTCTCTCTCTCTCTCCCATCAGTCACACACACATCCCGATAATGAGTCTACACTTACTGTGAACATCCTCGGTATCAAAGTGTATCCATACTGAGCCAGCCAATCAGCATCCAGAAAAATCCAATATGGCGGACACAAAGGCAACCTATGCATCTTTCATGCCCCAGTCTTTTATGTTTGTATATAATCCGTAATTTACCAAATGAAAGCATAAACTATGAATGTCTGATGCTTTTTGAGAGTTGATATGTTCATTTCATCCAAAAAATATCCATAGAGTCAGCCCATAGGCCCAATGAGAGGCAGCTCAAACATTCACGTTTAAGGGGTACCCCCTAAAAATTCCACTGTGTCCTACTTTCAAATTAGCTTAACTTGCTGGAGACTTTCTTTGAAACCCGAATCCCTTACACTCAGTGTAACTTACAGATTTAGAGACCTAGATAGCTACTGTGCCCATAAATAACATCCCCTTTGCACTCAGCCCACTTGTTAGCTTGATGAGCAGGGGAGTGTGAGATGACCACATTTTCCCATATTTCTAAAGAGGGGTGGTCACTTTCTGGGGACATACACCCCTCATAGATCTTGTTATGGAATCACCAAGTATGGTATTTCTGTACTGGAGGACAAGTCTACTTTCATAAAATTGGGGTTAAAGGCCATTTTGGCCCACCCCTAAGGGGAGGCAACAAGAAATCCGACCCCAAGCCCATTTCAACAGGGGACAGGCCCCCATCAGCGAAAATTAGCTAAAATCATAGGAAGACTGAAAATAAATGGCTCAGAAATATTTTAAAACATGGACCACAAACACATCTAACATATACATTAGAGTCATTTGTGTGTGCTAACCCCAATTAAAGAAATCCTACCCCCTCCCCAACAAAAAATCTGGAAATTGAACTCTCCCTCGTTCATCCTCTTCCAGGCCTATCCCCTCTGGGTCTCATGGCCCAATGGTGCATATTTGTGGTCAGTAATTACATCCAGATGTGTAACAGACTCCCCAGCCACAGTCATGTTTCCATCCTGAATGAAAATCACACTGCAGACAGGCTTCCATGGGTCAGATTTAGCCTTACCCTGTGTTGGGGCCCAACTTTTTTGCTGTAATCTTTACCTGTTAATGTCTGTAATCCTCAAAATTATATATCATCAACTCTGACCCTTAGATGAGAGCAATACAAGGAAAGAAATAATTGGTTTGCAGCAGAGATTAACAATAAAATATGTGATATAAAAGTTGAAGGGGGGGACGGTCACATGACCCAAATCGGGCAATCTGATTGGCTTACATGGACAACTGGTTCTAAGTGTCATGGATACTAGTAAACAGATGCCATCGTGCTGATGGTTCTTCATGGAAATTATGTGAGTGTTTTGATAATTTAATTGAGAAAACATTGTTTTGCTGGGTACAAAGCATCATGATATAATTCATCACATACCAACAGAGAAAAACCACCAAAAAGGTGTTGTCAGGTAAATAACCTTACACAAGCAAAAAGAAAAAAAAAAAAAAAAAAAGAAAAAAAAAGGGAAAGAAAAGAAAAGAAAAAAAAAGACCCCCCCCCCAAAAAAAATCCTTGCATGTCTGTACATCTGTAGGTGTCCAAGCTTCCCTTGATTATACTGTAACTCAATAAAACCAAGATATACCCCACCCCCATACAAATACATTGGTTCCCTGCCTTGAGAGACCACCTTCTTTGAAAGACCACATTTTCAATATACTTTGCTCAGTGCTTTTCTTGTTATTATTCCTCCTATGAGAGAGCACCTGTCTTGAGACACTACAATTGGTCATCCCTAGGGGTGGTCTTGCAAGAGAGGTTTCAAATGTGTTTTATTTCAATTTAGCAGCAAGCGAAATATGATATTCAGTGGCTTCCTGTATATCTTATTTCAGTGTTAAACTAAACAGATACTTCAGTGGTTGCAGTTCATCCATTTGCCCACACAACATTAATCTCCTCACGCTTGAGACATTACCCTACTAGTATGTTAATTAATTGGCATACCATACTATTAGTCGGGCCCACATGCTTGTGTATGGTCACATGGGCACTCCTGATGCCAAACCGAGGCCCTGGTAAGAGCCCCTAAGACTAGATTGACCCAGAAACGCGCATGTGTGCCTGACTGCATGGTGGTTCCTTCCTTAAATTTGGGGTTGACAGGTCCATTACTCCAGTTTAGGGGGGAACATGGGCAATTCGAAAATTTGGGATGGTTTGGGGCATTATATCAAGTTAAGGGGGGACAAAGCCTATGATTGCTTTAGTAACAGAAAACACTATAATTAAAAAAATGACCACTGCCTTCCAATTGGATGCACAACACATAATACTCATTGTCATATATGCTTACCATACTGTTTAAATGCTCAAAAGAGTAACACTTTTTACATATATCAACCAATGTCGGAGATTTACCCTTCCACACCCTTTTATCAGTGCATAGTTAGGACACTGTGGGACTGCCAATCTGTGCTTAACAAAGCCCACTTATGTAAATAACCAGAACATCTTACATAGGAAAATCCATAATCCCTTGTGACTTCAAGAGATGGGGAAGGCAACACTGAAGAATACACAGTACCTGCCAAACTTACTCTCAAACTTAAACACACATGTACGAAGTTGTTCAAATTAACAGGTAGTTACCAGACAAAATCGTAGAGTCACAAGTACAATCTAATACATCAGATGAGATAAGATTACCATAACCACCTGATTTACAATCCCGTAATCATGAAATGGGCAAGTCTTCACCAATAGTCACTTTTAGATAAACAAATATACAACAAGGATAAGAAATAGAAAACAAAATTTCAATTTCAATTACCTTTAAAGTTCAATAGCTTGTTGATGGCAGAATCACTCCTTGACTCTTGGACGTCTATTGCATCTGATACAGATTCTTTGTTTACAAGCTATAAATTAGTTTGGGTGTTTTAATTAAGACCAATTCACACCCTATACAATCAAACAAATAGTGCCTTATAAACCACACATCACTTTCACTGAAAAAGTTGATAGTGGTTCAAAATCTGACTTTGCATGAATTTTATGAAAAGAAAGTTGAAACGTTTTGAATAGATGGTTACTTTTGAAGACCAAAATTGAACTATTTTCTTTGCAATAGTTCAGAATCTCATATCTGGCACTAATGACTGACTTACACCACAATAGTGAAGAAATATAGTGCATGCAAAATACAACCTTGTAATACCCGTTAAAGTTAACACCAGTACCTGGGGTGACTAGTTGCATTATTATCCAGCAAAGATGACTTTTGAAGATAGTTGGCACTATTTGTTTGTAAACAATGACAACACCCACATCTGGCTATAATGACCGATTCACGCCAAGCAACGACAACAGTATAGTGCCTGGCAAAGAACAGCCTTGGGACACACCCAAACTGGTCACAAGTTCCCCACTTAATATACATGATGAATATATGAATGAATTTGTAATATAGTGGATCAATAATGGGTTTTGTAAGCTTTCTGGGACTAGTTGTGGGCCAAATTTGCAAATCCCACAACTGGTAGTGTACAAGCATGCAGTTGCCCAATATTAACCCTGCATATTCCTCTTTGGATGTGTTCCCTGCCACTTACTATCAATAGAAAGGAGGCATTACACTTAATTGATTAATTATTGCCATGCCTCATTTGCACATTAGCAGTACAGAGGAAAACTAGAAAAAGAAAATATTATAGGTGATTCTTGTTATTCTCAAGAAGATGCTTCATATGAAAGGCCTGACCAATCCTACAGGATTGTAGACTGAATTTAGTGCTCAGAATCCCCCTCGTAATTTCTTTTCTTTACTCTGACTGTTACATCATTATGTCAATCTGCCTCTTTCTGTATAATTCCATTTAACACCAAGTACAGATTCAGAGTTGCATGAGCCAAAGTGAATGAAGATTTTTTTTTAAATTCATGTATTTAATATGAATGCGCAAATCATTTTATGTATATTTATTATATGTGGAATATTGTAGAAAACAATAACACTAGTTTTCAATATCAGAGACACCTACAGGAGACTGATCAATTGAGTTATCTTCAAAGCAGTTTAAAAATGTTTTGGGTACATTTTGTTTGTCTCTATTTCTTTTCCAGCAGAAAAGTATTTTTGAAAGAAAGAATGTGCATGGAAATGTCAGGAACATCTAGACAGGTCGACATTTATCTGTCATGTACCTTGCCACCTTCCTTTTCCACAGAATTTTTTATTTTTCATATGCCAGAGTGTAGGTACATGAACTGGGTGGTCACCAGCGGTGCTCGACAGTGGTTGGCATTGTAGACTGCAGTGGACAGTGGTAGAGGGCAGTAAATAAAGTCCCCAATTTACCCCCAAAATCAATTTACTAGTGATTTAACATCCAGCTGAGTGAAGTTTTGACCGCATAGGGGAAATTGGGGGCACCACTCCTAATTTATTGGGGAACTTATAATTGGGGGTTATCTTGCCCAATAAGCATATGCACCTTACCACCCTCCATTCTTACTCTCCATACCAACAGAGTATCATATACACTAATTTTCAATATGAAAGACACAGGAGACTCTGATCAATTGAGTTATTTACTTTAGCTAGTTAAAGCAGTTTACAAATATTTTGTTTCATAAGAAACAGGGATCAGAAAAAGATGAATTGATCAGATTTCTGGGTCACTTATGGTATGACAATTCCTGATCGCAGTACCTGCCCCCCCTGCGATCAACATCCATATGGTGATATGTCTGTCCATCTCTGTGGTGATGGTGCCAATTTGTGTTTATCTTCATGTGTTTTGTGAATAGTGAATGTATGTTATGCAACATGTATGGTTTATAAACAACAGTACAAAGTTTATATTAATGTACTTGGCCTTCATTATCAAATCATATGTATCCACTGCATGTTAAGTTATGATGGTACTCACATTGAAAGCAGTCTCTGATGGAGACCACGTCTGTTTAAGAGCACTCTTTGAAGATGCTTGATAATATTTCTATGCTAAAGTTTCCTGTATTTTAAGACCCTTTCTTCTCATTAAAACGGCAGTCTTAAATGACAGGTACCATTCTATGAACCTAAATGTACAGCTGAGTGATTTTCAGAAGGTCGGGTCTGAGAGAGTGCAAGGAACTTAAGTGACAGTGAAAATATTTTGTATAAAGTAATAAAAGGTAAAAATACCTTTGTCAACAAAAAATACTATTTGTAACACAGGATTTTGCTGTACATGTAATATTCCACACAGTAAGTAGCACATTACAGTGTATATAACAGCATGTTTAACTTTTGACTTTGCTCGTAGATACAGCATGGGCTATAAATGTACATGGTAATATTAACTCACAAGGTCATAATGAGACTGGCCCTGTGGCTTATTGTGGTGCACTGTTGGAACTGGGCATTCAGAGTGAGCCAGAGAAAGCCGTTGGTCGGTTTATGGTAATTGTTCCAATAGATATTTCATTTTGGCTTATTGGTGATATTGCATAAAGTTTCTGCAAAGAACAGAAAAAAGTGTCCAGTAGCAGCAAGTGTGGAAGTCAGAAATGAGTTGCTTATGTACAGGACCATTTTAGTGAAAAATGAAATGTACAGCTGTAGCGTGTGTAAGTTTTGTGTAAGTTAATAGGGCTTATCCAGGGTGTTAATGCAACCTCTTCCACTAGATGTCACCTGAAGTATGACCCAGCTGACATGGAACACAGTGGGACAAGGACAGTTTATATGTGCTTCTTTGGCAGAGAAAATATAAAAGGTATCTTATGGTATATATTGGTAAGTCTGTTAGCTTAGCCAATAATAACAGAAATGCAGCGGATAGTTTCATCATTATAAACAAGTATTTGTAAAAGACTTATTTTGTAAGCTTTTCAGATAGACAGTGATGCTAGCTTGTCTGCAAGTGACCCTTTGTGGTGGCAGTGCTACTGACAACAATGAATGTGATGTCATTCTGACAACATGTAAATACTAACTCAGTCCTGTGCATGTGGAAGGTGATTATCAGCTCAGACATACCCAAGTAGGCCCTGGTTAGACTTGAACTTAAGTCTGCAGCTTTGTTGGGATGAATGCCCAGAAATGGACTCTATGCCCAAAGCATATTTCCTTGACACGTACACTTTTCCATCAGGAGATGTAGTATGGACAGTGCAACTGGAGTCAAAGTAGAATGACATGGAATTATACATGTTAAAGATACCTGAATATAAGATACTGGGGCATGTCTGGTTATGAATGGGTTAAGTCTTGTAAACAGGGAACACTAACCCTTTGGGTACTGATGGTACTATGTGGAGACATGTTTGCACCAATGCTACCCCACTGTATAACTTTTATGCTGGCCAATTGTACCCATGTATCTGTCCACATGCTGGTCAATACATGTACCTGTTCCTGGGTTAAACCTTTCTGTGGTGATACTGTAATGGAATTGCGCAGCACCATGTAGACCATTCAGTATAATGGCTGTTTGGTTTGAACATTCCATTTCATTGGGCTAAGCCCTTCATTGCATGTGCACATGTGGATGAACATTAACAGCAGACTAAAGCATAGTACAGCTTATGCAATAAGCATAAAGCTAAAAGATAATACAGTTGCATAAGATGCATTAAACCAGGGTCATCTTGCCTCGTAAATTCTGATACAAACTTATCATATAATATATTTCATATGAATTTTCGTGCAGAGCCACCGTTAGAGTTCAGCGTGCTCCAAACAGCTAGTCCCTTTCAGCTTTAAATGTGTGTGTGTAATAAAGAATACCAATAAATTTATGATATTATAAATGAATTGTTTAATACGTAACTTACTGATTATATATTGTGATGAAGAGTTCATAAGAAATGAAGTCACAGCATTGATTCTCTGATTTGATGTTGATGGTTAGTGTGTATGTACAGTCATGTGTAATGATGTAAATATTGCTGATTATAAATATTTTGCATCCACGTTTTGCATAATGTAAAGTGATTAATGTGTTATGTGAAAAGGAAAGTGCTAACTGACCAATGTTAAAGGTGGAAAAATTCAAAACAAACCTATGTGTTTGAAAAGTTGTATCGTGTGTAATGATGTAAGTATTGCTGATTATAAATATTTTGCATCCATGTTTTGCATAATGAAAAGTGATTAATGTGTTATGTGAAAAGGAAAGTACTAACTGAACAATGTTAAAGGTGGAAGAATTCAAAACAAACCTGTGTTTGAAAAGTTGTATCAGTACATCTGTATTTTAACTCTTTCAGTGCCAAATTAGAGACTGAGTCAACAGCTTTCCTTGGCGCACTTGCCCCCGAAGTGTGCCGAGGGAAGCTGTTGACCTGGACCATATTTTTCTCAGGGATCACAGGCATGCTGGTACTTGAATGAAAGTTCTTTCTATGAGGAATAAGAATTTGGATTCATAACAGTAATTCAGCTTCATCGTCACCATGTATGCAGTGATTGGCATGCAAAGAGTTAATGTAAACTAAGGTTATGTCTTAAGATAAATTACTGATAGGTGAAGCATGAGAATGAAAGGAAGTGTTTTCCTAGGTTCAATAAAGTTGATGGTCACTGTTAATTGCTCTTGGAAATAATATATGCACAACAAATCAACTGCTGATTTGTGGTGAAACAGTAAGGACAGGAAATGCAGAAAGGGAATTGAAAGTGCATCGTACTGAAAATGCTTCAAAGATTGAAAACTATATACATGTAGTGCAAAAATGTACAAAGTATATACTGGTATTTTCGTAAAGGCCTGATGCAAAGATTTCATATCTGACTTAAATATGAAAAATGTGTGGCCACTGTTGAGTAAACCTTTATATTTGTCGCATACATGTCACATGCCTGCTTGTACAAGTGTGGCAATAACTTGAAATGGCAATACATTTTCAAGTTTCATCATTAAATTACAGAATTTTTGGACAGAATGGCTGAATAAAGGTCTAAGGAATTTACTTTACTAAGATTTTTTTTCTAATTTAGAGCCTTAAAACTGATGCTTAATATGCACTTTGAGGTCACTCACTTTAAGTTTGAAATGCCCTGTTTTGAAAAAGAATAATAACAAATATGCCACAATATTCCTGAAATGCTTTTCCAAGTACACATGTATATATCATTGCTGTATAAATATTGAAAAAATTGATTACAATAATGTACATTTACTTGTATGTGTATGCAAATTCGTTTAGCCAAGTAAATATTGATTTACCAATCAGCTCACAATGATTAAATAGTAGTCAGATTTAGTATTTTTGGCTTATGTTCTCCATATATATATATATATATATATGCGTGTGTGTGTGTGTGTGTGTGTGTTTGCATCAATGCTTTTTAACCTGTGAGCCTTGTTAGGTTCTAATTTCCCAAAATCCTTTTGTGATATCTTTGCATCTCCTGTTCTGAAAAAAGTATCTAAGTTGACTTGTGTAAATACATGCAAATGGATGAATAAACTATAAATAAAACACTACTGTGTGGATTTTGAAATGTGTTTTTATAAATTGCACTGTCTTTCTGAGGCCATTAAATTGATCAAATTCTGGTATAACAATGTCCATGATGCAGTGCTTTGGTCAAATATGGCACCCTTTATTTTGCTTTCAATGAATTAAGCATAGTTTATCTTAAAGTCCACAAAGCCATTATTGTAAGACACATTTGTGAAAAACCACATGCATGTGAATGCTGTATGATACATGAAAGAAGTTTCTGCTGATTGTAAGTAAATCAAGCTAGTCAAAACTTCTAGAAGATGATTACAGCAATCAAGGTGACTCATCAAAATTCCTTGGAATTGTGAGTTGGTCTTAGGGGTTCTTGCATA
This sequence comes from Hermodice carunculata, assembly GCA_964020975.1. Lineage (NCBI taxonomy): Eukaryota > Metazoa > Annelida > Polychaeta > Eunicida > Amphinomidae > Hermodice > Hermodice carunculata. Next base: position 40,763,197 of record OZ026612.1, on the reverse strand, counting down.
TTCATTCATGCACGTCGGAAACCTGACTCTTTAGCTTTTTATTCTAGACACAATTACTGGAAAACACTATCTCTGTTGAACTGCAAAAATATATGCAAAGCACAGAATATCTGCCTTTTGAATTAACTGTGCATCTATTAATCATGTTCTCTCCCATGGATTTAGAATTGAGGGCACAGGTTTTCTGTCATGGAAAGATGTTCACCTGGTTCAGTATGCTATTCTGGTTGACAAACTTACAATTCTGATGCAACATTGGTGGATCAGTCATCACCATTCAAGCAGATGGCATTTGAGCACCAGACAATTTGGTTGGGTTAAAGGGTTGATAAGTATACTGGACAGACACTATGTACCACTACTAGTCTTGAAAGTGGATTTTCTACAGAATACTGTAAATTGCTTTAATTTTGCTGTATTCTTATTTTGCTTATTTCATTGATATCACAAAATAGTGAAAATAAAAACCCAGTGAAATAATATTTTAACATTGTTTGAATGGGAATTGTGTCCAAAACAGTGAAAAAACTACAGTGAAATATCAAAAAAAAAACAAACAAACAAACAAAAACAAAACAAACAAACAAACAAACAAAAAAAAAGTGAAAATTAATACATGCAAAAGTAAAGCAATTTACAGTATGCAGAATCGACACAGAAATATCCTGAACATTGTTGTTTGTACATATATTTAATAAAAAGTTACAAAAAATGTTTAGTTCCTGTACAAATGGTTCAACAATGTGTGATTGACCCAAATCTTAATGACTGATACCAGTGCACCTAATTTAAAGGAAACCCTATCTTTAGCAAAGACTTTGACACAGAACTGTGGACAAGTTTGTCATGAGGTTCTTGCAGCAAATCAAAGGAAGCACACAGCAAGATTCTATTTCTTATACCTTTGATAGTCTATGGTCCCCTTAAAACACCTTATTAATGGTTCTTCCTGCTGCAACCAGTGCTATTCTCATAGACTGCAAGGCAACCCTGCAAATGGCTCATTCAATGAAACTCCCCATCTCAAGTTTTTTGCAAAAAAAAATGGGCTGGGCTTCCAGTTGATCCCAAATTTTGATACATACTTGAGAAAAATGATAGGTGAAAAAAGCATTTGCATCCTTAATTATTTCCAACAAACAAGACAATCTGGATAAACATAGGCTACATGTAATTTACCCTAGAATCTCAAATTTTGATCCATCCTTCCAGAACGAAATAAAAGCAACAAGAGGCCCATGGGCCTGGTGCTCTGCAGACATATATAGGGATAAATAATGAAGTAATGGAAGATTTTCACATTTTGCCCAAATATTACATAATATTGTAGGTGGCACTAATATCATTTTCGACTTAGTTTTTTTTATCTGCATTTATTTCTGAAAGTTATATGTCTACATTGAAAACTGTAGAAGTTGTTGCATTTAAAAAAAACTCATTTTCATCTATATGTATTGCTTGATGACCTCGAAAAATAGGTCAAGGTCGTTCATATTAAAATAAATTATGAGTCTTGACCCAAGGTATCTATCCTGTAAATATTGTAGTGTAAATATAGGGCATTGTGAAAATAATGAATTTAGTATGTTTAACTATCTGGGAATTAAATTCTCAATTAAATACAACAGGGGTCCCCACTAGTACTTCATGCACAATAGGGTTCGTCTATGTAATAAACATGTAATGTTTTATTCACATCATAACTACAATTGAATGTGCAAGGACCACCACTAGCTACTCACCTCTATCAACTTTATTGTCCTGGTGACCTTGAACAAGCAGGTAAAGGTCATGCATATTGTGTAGCATCCAAGTTTTAGCCATGATACATATATCGTATAAATTTGGTAAGATTGGCTGCATTCTTTGCTGAAATCATGAATTTATATAAGTTTGAACACATTTTGACCAATAACTTCTGTAAAGCTAGAGGTGACGCCACTACTATCAACCTTGCTTGAGATTTTGACCTCCCCCATAATCCCGTCACATCTCCAGAAGATCCACCAAAAGTTAAAGATGCTAGAGCTTTCACAAGATTTTCACATTTTGACCCATATATTACGTAATACTGTAGGTGGCGCCACCAATATCCAACTTGACCTACATTTTCAGACACCCCAAAATTCCTGAAAGTTAAACTTAGTAAACTTAAAAAGTGTGGACATTATGGCACTAACAAATTAAAGTTTACAGATGGATGGACAGACATGAGCAGTCACGTAAGCTCTGCGACCTTAGGTCAGCAGAGCTAAAAACGAAGTTTGTATCCACTGTGATGCCCAACCTTGCATGTGAGAAATGATCTGTCTGGCCGGGTAATACAAATAATCTAGCATTGAGTACACGTGCACGGACAGTTCAAAGCTATTGGACACGCATGTATAGATCCACATGTTTTACATGGATTTTGAAACCAAGCAAGCCTACATTAATCACTTTCTATAGCATACACATGTAATAACTTGCATTGTACATTATAATGCTCAGTAGCTTCAAACAGGATACAGTTATTATATCCATCTTCGGCAGTTGCAAACTTTGCACAAATCTAAGTTCTTGTATATCTCAAGATAAAAACAGAACAAGTCGCGAATGTTCTGTGTAACTTTGTTATGTATAATAAATGTGAAATTGCATAACAAGTAATCTTTGCACCTACATGTAGATCATGTACAAGCACCACTGAAGTAGATGTTCGACCCTTTAAATATTTGACACTGGTGTTGGACTGACTTATATGCACTATCATTGTCTGTGCTTTGTATTTGATGCAAACCATGTAAGTTAAATACTGTTACTTGCTTAACATACTGTTGACTAGCTAATACTTTGTTTTCCAGTTATGCTGCCTCTGTAAAAAGATGATGTGTGCATGCAATTTAAAAAATGACAAGTAAATAAGAATCTGTTGTTACCAGAAGTCATATAAAAATACCTATGCGTATTTAATAATATGCTCAAAGCCTGTAATATTCATGTGTCTGTTATTAACTGTACATAAAACGTTTTAAACATACTTTGATTTGTTGCAAAATTTTGCATATTTGTAATTTCAAATTCTCAATGCTTTGGTTAAAAATCCCCATTAAAAAAAAAAACTGCTTGAACAATTACATGTCATTGTATGCTTGCACTTATAGTCACAATACAAAATGTTCCCTGAAAACAACTCTCATCTGTTGTGTCAAAATGTACATACATCTGGTCGTCAACATTTTAGAAGCTGCCAGTTGCATCTTTCCTGCAGAGTGACTTTTCTCGCCTCTCTGAAATATGCAGCCTATAAAATGTACCCCTGACCATACACTCTGCTCGCAGGTTGTATCAGATCTTGACTGCACTGTATATGATCTACACATGTTGCACTTATGCCTATGCCACACTTGTCATATTGCCTTCAGCATCCGAGGTCACTGTATTACGCGTCCAACTCATGATGGTCTCGTATTGCTTTCCGGGCGTTTTTACAATCGTTTGCTCATATTTAGCATTCACTCGTTTGATGACATTATCTGAATTGGATCCAACAGGACTCTTGGCCCTAGCAGGCACAGCAACAGTTGTAACTGGTACATCAGGTGCACAGCCTACTGCATTCGATCTCCTCTTGTCACTTCTTCGACACATAAATATGATGCAGACAATGACGAGTGCTATGGTAGTTATGAGTTGCCAGATGAAGAGAAATATGATGACCCCTGGGGAGGAGAAGTGTAGGGCGGAGGACGCAGCCATTGACGCTCCTGTAACATAAACGTATGGAGAGAGAAGTCATAAACCATCGATTAGTGTAAACCTCAGGAAAAGTTATGCTTTCCGTAATACACTGAGCTTTTTTTTTTCAAGTTGAAGCGTCATTTATCACAGCATATGCCGATATCTAACTATTTATGATGAATACAAATTTTGAGTAAGCAAGTTCTGCTTAGAGAAGCTCAAATAAATGAGCAAAACGTTGAAGTTTCTTTTATGGCTGTAAGAAAAATGCATTGATAAATGTTCCAAAATAGTACCTGCTTGAGGTGCATCAGCAGCTGAAACATTTCTTAATGGTCCTGGAGGCCCAGGAGCACCAGGGGGGCCTCTCAGACCCTGTAACCCCTGTGGGCCTCTTTCCCCAGCATTTCCCTTTGCCCCAGTTAGACCTGTAGCACCAGGTAATCCACTGTCGCCTTTACTTCCTTTCGGTCCGTTGTCACCCACAGGCCCTGATAGTCCAATTGGTCCTGTGTCCCCCTTGATTCCCCGAAGGCCTTGGTCTCCTTGACTTCCTTTTGGACCGGATGCACCTTGTTCACCCTTTGACCCTACTTCGCCTTGTGAGCCATTCAGTCCCTGTGGGCCAGGAAGTCCTCTTTGACCTTCAGCACCTTTATCGCCTTGTGGTCCTGTAACTCCGGCGTCTCCCTTTGCACCTGTTTCACCTTTATCTCCTTTTATACTATGGAGACCACGAAAGTTTGCATCTCCTGGTTCCCCCTTCTGTCCTTTAGGTCCTTGTAAACCTGGTAGTCCTGCAGCACCTTTATCACCTTGGAGTCCCACGCTCCCGTTTTGCCCTGGAATTCCTGGAGGTCCTTGAAGACCAGGATCACCTTTATTGCCTTGAGGTCCTGGAGGGCCAGCAATTCCCGCTGAACCATTGAAACCTCTCTCTCCCTTTGGGCCAACTGGACCAGGTGGTCCAGGACCTCCATTTGTCCCGTTAATACCTGGAGGGCCAGGAGGACCCAGTTGACCAATCACTATCTGAGAAATAAACAAAGACATTTACTTGTAAATTTATTATTTAGGCTCATTGTACAACTTAAACTAAACTGTTTCACTATTTAATGATTGTTCTGACAATAAATATAATACTTGAAACAACCAAATTAAGAGAGAAAATTCCTATGTTGGCCTTTTAGGCCCATTTAGTGACACAAAAACATGGTAAAGAATGTCACGGTACATTTAGGGAAACCTTCCTTTCATAAAGTGAACTTTTGGTTACCTCCGCATGATTTGGTAAGTAAATGAAAAAACTGACTTGTTCAGGACATGCATACAGTAAGAAGATTGAACGGCATATAAAGCATGATTATTCAGAAAAAACAACAACACAGAAGTCATAAGACTGGATCAAATGTTAAATAATATATAGTAATTCACATGTATTCAATTTACCTTTGGTTTTGAAGTGGTCGACCTCGTAGCTGTGGTTGGGATTGCTGTCGTGGTTGGCGTCGCAGTCGAAGATCTTTTCCTCCATGACAATGAGGTGTTACAATCTGGGGCCTTTACTCCAGAAGGACCAGTTTCTCCTGAAGTAAACCCATCGTACATGCGTTATGCGAACAATGAATCACACACACGCGCGCGTGCACGCATGCACATTTGATTAGCAAAATGAGTTCATCAACTTGGCATATTACCACGTAATGTGAAACAAGCTTACATGAAAAAAGACAGCACGCATGAACAATTTAAATATTTTCATAAATATCAAGAATCGACTGTGTCGATTAAAAATTGTTACACATTTTCTTACAGTCCAAGACGTATAGCCCAGTGAAACAAGTAACTGTCTGGCGTAATTTTTCAGCACACTTTGGACTCTTGTTAAATAATCACATGCTATTTAAATCTAAATTCATAAAGTATAGCTCAGTGGTCCAAGTAAGCACCACGCTTCGCACATCAAGCTTGAGCTCAAAGTTTGATAACATGATAAGGAGCACTGGATTTTTAGTCAGCGGCAGCCGCACGGAGCGAACTGGTGCGCCCTGCTTTACACTGTCGGGGTGGGCAGCTACGCTAAGTAACTAGCACAAGCAGAAACGCTACAATTACAAAATTGGCAATCGTAACGTTTGCCAGTGAAATCAAGCGTAAATATAGTGGTAAAGATGTGCATTACAAGTTGATCTTGTCTTGAGATCCCAGCTAAGAAGAATCAGCGCGAAAGATAACTCTGTTTAGGGGCGTACATATTTGGTACAGCTCGGTATATTTAATTTTAGTACGTTTTTCGTTGCTTCAAATATGGTTAAATTAATGTGTTAATCGACATTTCAGAGAGGAATGCATAATTAAGGACCGGAGATATATGTATATATCATTTTCGTTAACTAGTACCAAAGCTTACATTAAAAGTGTAAGTGCGACTATTTGAATACGTTTTTAAAAGGCCATCACATTAAATCTTACTGAAATTTCAACTTTGTCGACCATTTGATATTTTGATTTGTGACAAACATATAAAATATCCCATGTCTCTTTGCATGTGCTGTAAATGTTTTACAGATTTAATAAAATCATAACATTTTTGTACAGAAATATGTAAGTGAACAAAAGAAAAAATAACGCATCCCAGAAATTTGCAGTAACTTGTTTAGTTTCCCGAATGAGGCCTTTCAAATTTGAAGATACATTTACGGAGCCGATGTGCAAACATAACTTTCAGCTTTTTCATATCTGAAGCAAGCACAGATAAACAAAGCCCGTGAGTCTTTATAATTGGTGAAGGTACTCATGAATAACTGGCAAAAGTTTAAGAATGTAACCAAACCTTTAAAAAAGTCACGTTCATATTTGTATAGGCCATGTGAAAATATAATTATGTACTTTTATTTTGTTTGTGTTGACGCTTTTGAAATGTGTGAGCCTGAACAAAATTCAAGATTCAAGATCACATTTATTCGATCAAAAATACACACCTAATTATAGGTCATTTGTAAGTAAAATTAACATATAGGTGAGATGATGATCGGAGAGACCCCTAAGACAAATTTATGTCGCTATTGTAAGGGCCACCCCTTTATAAATATGTAACAATTACAATGTAAATGGCGAAGTCTTTAAATGAATATACCAATTACATTTCAGTTATCAGTGATATTTGTCTATTCTATGTAATCAATCTAGAGAAATCAAAACTATGAAGTCATGTCTGGTGGGCACATATACATGTATAACAATTTGGAGTGGTACAAATTTCGTGGTAATTTTCTCTGTATAGATTTTTGGAATATCTAGCTAGCCCTTGTAAGTTGTGAGTGAAAAATTTGTCATAGATATTATATGGCAATGAATTGATCGTTTCTGGCAAATCAAACCTGAGACAATTTTTTGTAAATCTGTGAGCAAACCCATACCTAAACAAATTTCCAGAGAATCTGGTGTTATGAGTGTGTAAATCTACACTTCGAAATAATGGTAAATTTTGCAGGTTTAAAGGAAGTGTTTGGTTTATATATTTATAGTAGAATTATATTTTGGCAATTGTAAAAATATCTTCTATTTTTAATAATTTCAGATCTTTGAATAGAGGGTCTGTATGAGCATTATATTTGCTACATGTTATAATTCTAAACACCTGTTTTTGTAATTTATTCAGCTTGGAGCAATTGAAACCCCATACTAGGATCCCATAGTTTATTTGAGATAATATAAGAGAATTGTAAATTTTCAGTTTTGCGCTTATTGGTAGCGGGCACCAGGGACCGTCAAATGTTTATTTTTGGCGTATCTCCTATTCTCAAAAGTGGCAGTGACAATAAGGTTACCTATATCTAAGTCAACCAACAACGAAAACTTGAGAGGAAAGCGTAAAGGATCAAAGGGGACTTGTTCTCCGATCCTGGTGTAGAGTTTTGGATCTTGGATGGAATGTACCAGTGCTTGTGCATTGTCAAACTCATAGACGAATGTGACGGAACTGGGGGCCTTGGCAATGAATACTCCCAGACGATCTCCTGGCTGCACTTTCAGGCAAGACGGTAATTGCGTATCTCCAACATAGATCTGCAAATTGAACATTTTGCATACTATTACCAATATCATTAAATTATAGTTGATTTTATGGCATCGTCTGAAACACTAGCTCATAATATGGAAGATCTGGAAGAAAACGGAACGACGTTTATTTGTCTATTTTAAAGAGAAGCTCTTTAGCGCATTTGAAGGGCATGCGAGCTAAGTATATGCCGATGTTGCAAATATTTCAACAAAAGACGATAAACATACTGATACATAATTGCTTCATAAAGCGGCACAAGTGATGTTTTGAACTTCTTTACATTGTATAAAGATTACTTCAAGACGGACGTATATCAGTGTTATTCGACTCTTACGTTTCATCACTGCAACCATCATTTACCATCATGGCTGCAGAGCAAATCGTCGCTGGAAAGGATGCAACCACTAAATTTTTTTACTAAGTAAAGCCCCCCGGTGTAACCTTTATGGGCTTAGTTTTAAAGAAATATTGGAATACCCTGTTTGAATAGAAGTTCGACGTTATACTCTCTTTCTGTATGCTATTAGTAGTGGTGTAAGTCACTACTGCTATTGTCTGAAAAATAATCTATAATGTGGGTTAAATACCAAATCTTAAAAGTGACACACGATTGGTTTGTGGTCCGCTATGATGTTTTGCGTGTCAGACTTCCACTAAGCTATGCTTTAAAATACCAAGTCTTTTGTTATTATTCTTTTTCAATCGAAAAATAATGTTTGTTACTTGGTGTTTGTTATCTTGTCGTTGAAAAAAACATTGGAAAATGATGTTCGTTATTTTGGTCTTGAATAAAAAATCGTGCAGAAGGTTATGCTTAAAATTGTGTATTCATATTATTTTTTCTAAGGCATCTGGCTTTTTTAGTGGCAGAAATATATCCCATATAAAGCAGTGAGAGAACAAACTGCAAATTGTAAACGATAGTGTTCAGCTGTGCGCTGCGTAACATATTACAAGGAGTCATTCTTTTGGAGCCAAAATGACAGACTCTCAACATGTAAACCCATCTTTGAAACTGACGTTTAACTAAAATGACAGCGACATAGAAATCTCAGAAAGTGTCACAATCTCCTATTTTTTCCGTCTGGTTTTGTCATTCCATCATTTAATTTTAAGGTGTTTTATTTCAGGAAAATATCGGAACATAAGCCATATGCTTGTTCTGGTTCCTGTCACCTGGTCCAGTGAACAAAATTTATTTGAAATATTCATTATTCCGAGCTTGTACTTCAAAGTGTGTGTAACTTTACTTTTTGTGTACATGTATTTTGTGAACTAAAAAAACCGGATCACCATGCTGCCGCGAGACTTTGATCGGCCATAGGAAAAGGAGGAAATACTCGTAGGACGGGTTTCCACTTTTCTGGTGGCAAAATATCATTTACCTTTTCAGCTGCTAGTTCAGTGGAAGGAGTAGCCTTGACTTCCCCTGTCAACGTGAAGGCGTGTGAAGTACTGTTCAACACAGGCCTCCAGGTTTGGAAGTGCACAGGGTTCTTATTGCGAAAGTAGCAACTGAACGCCACAATAATGCCAGGCTGGGGCACCGGATCGTCGAGCAAGAAGGTCTTGCCAGGTACATCCACGCCTCGAGACGAGGGCTTCAACGGATTGCCTATTTGGATCACCTTTCCTGCACCTGTTTCCATAAGAGAATCAAAACAAAAAGTTCATGTCAATAAAAAAACAAAGGTAACAACATTCAACTGTTAACTTGCGAATAAATAATCACCTTAATTTCTGATTTGGTAGAACCCCAAGATATTAATTTGTTCGACGGGTGGTGATGCGATTTGTAAAGATGATTGTGTGTTCGAGGGTATTTGCAGCTTTTCACTGTTTATCCAGATCTGCATGCTGTATTATCTTCAAAGTTGATGGGAATGTAGTTAACCTGAACTCAATCAAAGTTGTTCACCAAGTAGGAGTATTTTTTTCTTGATTGTTATTTTTTTTTTATCTTAGCTGACTTGTCACTCAGCTCAGTTTATGTGATGGGTGCTCTTTCTCCGTCGTCTGTCCATCTCTTGGGATCCACAGTTTAAATTTTCGACTTCTGCAAAACCGTTAGTCAGATCCACTTCAAACTTGGTGGGTCTGTACCCCGTTGGTTCAAACGGTCATGCAGTGATTTTATTTTTTCTATGAAATGTTTTGTTTATTTTGTGACAAAATCTTTGATAATCTCCGAAACCGAAATGCGAATTGCTTTCCAACTGCATAGGGGCATTTCTGCGGACCACCAGACCTTCATTTGCTCAACAGGTGACGCTGCGAATTTTTGTGTGTTTTTCCTATTTTCGATTTCTCCAAAACCGTGATGCAGCTTGTGCTAAACGTTGGTGGAAATGTAGTTTCTGGAAGGGTTGAAGAAAATGTTCATTAGATGGTGATGCTGTGGATCCCTAATTTTCAACGACTTCTTCAATTCGGGTACTTGTCGGCTAACGCTTACACTCCAATTGACTACTATGTAAGTGAATGGGTATTGCAATGGAAATTCACGTTTCCAATTTTTCTAAAACTATCAGCCAGATTGGTGGAATGTACCTTGGATAGGTCTCTCCTAAGTTTGTTCAAATGGTAACGCTCAGATTTTTAGATCTTATTTATGACTTTTTTTTTGTAAAATCTTAATAAATATTTCAAAAGTTTCCAGTCGATTTCTTTGAAATTTCGTAGGAACACTTCTGTAGACCACTGGATGTTAATTTGTCATCAGGTGGCACGATTAACCAGTGACGTATGGTGGCTAATATCTCACCATGGGGTCATGGTTACTGTCAAACACTAATAGGAAAGTTCACACGGGGTTTCTTTTGATGTTAATTCTGACATTCGGTAACCTTGAAATGTCAACCCGACATACTGGCATGATGTAACTAAGTAATAGTGAACTCCATCACTCTTCATTTAAAAAAAAGGCTCTTGAATGGTGTAGGTGCACGGAGACTGATATTACAAACAGTGATGGTAAGCAGACCTTGATATTATTTTGAATTTCACAGTACCACGTCAGACTGTGCATGCAAGGTCAACTGGGCACAGGACTGTCACTGTCCTCTTGTTTGAAATTACATAAGGATCGTCAAGATTAAATATTAGCATAGTTGGTATAGGGACGCTGGGGTACGTGCATGGATACGTAGTTTCCACCAAAACCTTAGACCAATGCATTTTTTACTTGGTGTATATTGGGGGTCTGTCTCAAAGACATGTTTAAATCATGTTTCAATGAATGATTGATTAATTCATTCATTCATATATTCATTTTATTTTATTTCTGTCTCTCATGCTCGTTTTCAGAAAGGTTCCAAAGACTCCTCTGTATGCCTGTGGCAATGATAACGAAGACCCTTTTCATTGTTTCTGAGAGCGCAATTTGTACACTACTCATAGAAACTTGTTGTACATCTCTTGTGCACCTTCACAATCCATACATTATTAGTTGGCTCAAAAACATACTTTGAAACAGAATAAAATTATATTTGAAGCCGTCCACAATAAATACTTATGTAACTGCCCGGACACCCTTCGGGTACTTACATAAGTGTTCAACTTGTAGTCGTTGTATTTGTTTAAATATATTTTATTGGAAATTACAGTACATATCAAAACAGTAATAATTGATAACAATTTGGAAAAAGGATAAAGCCCTATGTAAATCCCTCTTACCAGCAAGGACAAATGAACGTGCCAATACCAGACAGTCACACAGATACACGCAAAAAAGAGGAGAAACATCCAGACGAGACACAGTGGGACAAAATGTTTACCACCAAAGTGGTGAATTAGACCGACCATAGATTTTAAATGAGAGTACATGCAAATAAAGATGCTAATACAATTTACAGAATCAGCCAATACCTATTGTGTTAAAACGATTCGTCCTAGAAATATATTCTTGTACTGCTGAAAAAAAATCGACATTTGGTTCAAGTGAAGCTTCATGAGAGCCGTATATAGCACTGTTTGTATGGTAACTGGTGCAAGAAGGGAAATGAGTCATGCAAAGCTGATTGTGGGGCAGCATATGAGGGACAGACAAGGAAATAATGCCATGTATCTTCCCAAGGTGAGCCACAAGAACATTTAGCAGAATTCTTTACATCAATTTTAAATAAATGCGAATTTAATTGGCTTGCATCCAGATGGAGACTTGTATGTTGAACTGAAAGAAATCTATCGTTATGTTATAAAGTTCCTGTTATTTCATTGGCCGAGGGATTTTTTTTATTATTATTATTTTAGATTTAAATATATGTAATGATGGAGAATTCCGAGTCTCGAGGAGAAGTTGCCTCCATAGCCTGGCTGTGGAAGGAAAATATGATGTATCAATAAGGTCCGTTCGAGGGCGAAAATGAGGAAGATCAAACCTGTGACGGGTTACATGGTTTTGAGTACCTGGAGTAGGTGCACTATAAATGATGGAACGTACAGGATAGGGAGCAAGATTGCCAATAATAATAATAATAATAATAATAATAATAATAATAATAATAATAATAATAATAATAATAATAATAATAATAATAATAATGATAATAATGATAATGATAATGATAATGATAATGATAATAATAATAATAATTAAAATAATAACATGTTTCTATTTTCGCCTGCCAAACGGCCTTCTTTGCGGTAATTCACCTCCTGGCCGGGGGCCGAAAGACTATAGTCCTCCAAGAATGTCTGCTCAGGAGGCAGTTTCTATATACAATTGCATAAGAATGCAATGCCATGTACTTAAAGTTAATTTCAACATAGCTGTTATGTGTATGTGCGTTTGAGACGCTTCAATGAAGGTATTCTGGCTGTTGCAGAATCTCAGGTGTGTGTTGCAGTTCACTTTAATCCATCACGATTTGAGTTCATCTTAATTGGTTTCGTTTTGCTTATCTCTTATATCGTAATAAGTAAAAATACGTAACTGAGCAACAATCAATTTCTGTTCTGGTGCGGAAATGTGCACAGTGGCACTGATGCGCATAGGTTACGGGCAATGGGGCCTGCCTGTGCAAGGGTTTCACAATGTAATGATCACCATAGTGACCAGGCCACAGTTTGTAAACAATATGGCAGCGAACCATGGTCATTCTTGGGAGCTGGGGCAAGTCGATGTTATCAAACGCTGCGGTCCAATATAACGTGCACTGACTGCGTTACGTACAGAATAATGAATTCGGAGGGTCTATCAGCTGTGACATGCTAATAACTGTGCATAGGGTTGGCTTTGATCAGCATTGTGTTCAGAATAATGAAACAACGATGGTATCTTAGACTACATTTTGATTTATTATTAAATACTATACATGATTATAACCATAATGCATAACCGAGTCAATCGTTTGTCGCCAAACAATTTGAGAACACGGACATGTACATCTGAATGTGCAAAAGCTAGATTTTCTTTTGGGAGAAATTTGAGTCAAATTTCCTCGGAAAGAATCATAACGAGGAGGACTTGACCATAAAAATCACCCTTTTACCAGAGTCTGAGCAGATAACTATTGTCACGCTGGGTACATAAAGGACGGACATATTTCTCATTCAGGTGTCCCCGAAGACCATTCATGTCCTTTCTCCTATATGTAATATGAAAGAGAGAGATTTGTCTGCAAGTAAAAACACGTTAAATTATTCACTTTGTAGCACTGCTTTGTATATCTGGCGTTTCCACTTGCCATGATCAGAGCTTCAACCAAATTACAACAAAATTAATATAGTTGAGGTTGCTTTTTGGTTAAATAGTTCAGGTCCCTATTCCTCTCAAAAGTTTGCATTTCATCGACCAGATTTTGCTGTCCAGTTTAAGTGGTCACACGGTGTATCTAAATACCCTTTTGTTTATCTTCCAGGGTAAATAAAATAATACCAACTTTCCACTTGGCACAGCGCCTACTTCCGGCGATCACGAGCTGATGCAACAATAAAAGTGTGTTTAGTATAATACAGCATTGCGATCCTTAGTACACTCTTTTCTTTTTCACACGAATAGAGCTTTATCTCAAGTGGTAAGTAAACTACTTGCAGCCAAATAATTTCATGTAACCTTGCACAGTGCAAAGAGAATATATAAATAGCCCACCTGTTAAATAAATACTGCCATTTTTAGGATCATACTATTCTTTTCAAAGCTTATATTTTTGACACTGTGAAAAATGTTTACGATTATGATGAAGCCAATAGTATTAATAATAATAATAATAATAATAATAATAATAATAATAATAATAATAATAATAGTAGTAGTAGTAATAATAATAATAATAATAATAATAATAATAATAATAATTATCATTATCATTATTATTATTATTATTATAATTATTATTATTATTATTATTATTATTATTATTATTATTATTATTATTATTATTATTATTATTATTCTGATGGACCATCCCTTATTTATACAAATCCTTCTTAAACTGCTATATTACCAAACAGATTCAATTTCCTTTTCTGTAATCTTTCAAAAATATGTCCCAAAAGACACCACCAATAGTGTGGGTCTTACACCTCCCGCTTATACCCTGCCCCCAAACATACAAAAACAAAACAAAAAATAAATGAAATAAACAAAAACAAGGAAGTGCAGATACAGTTAAAAATGTCGACAGTAGTACACGCTGTGCAGAATTCAAAGTGGCAACTGATATACAAGTGTTTACAACTTTATGGAGAGTTAATGGGGTTTTTCATTAAATAAAAACAAAACAACAACAATTGGGCGAATTGCATATGCATTTGTATTTGCACTCGCATACCCAGTGGAAGCATAACATACTCACCAGTGTGCGTTATGACGAGGAGAAGCGCCGGGAGGGACAGACGAGGCGAAACTGACATGTCTGCAATCAAAACATATTCGAATTCTCACCCATAATGGCACAAAGGTTCTTTCAACATCCCAAAGCATTCCGTGCAAAATATCCTCCCTTTTTTAAATTCACATTTATGGTCAGTAGATTACCAGTTGGCAATTAGTCATCATACAAGTCAAGTTGTGTAATAATTCATTGGTCAGGTGTCGCACCCTGTGTAGAAATTTGCATACGATTTCTGTGTGAGAATCCATGTGCGACGAGTGACGAGAAGGGCGCTATGAATGTTGCTTGTGTGTGAAGTCACATGATTGATTTTACATTAACCTTTTATTGTGTACGCATGACCTGGAGACTTGCGGTCTGTCTGTTTCGCTTTTGTAGTTATTCTGCTGCACACTGTCGCTGCAAGTAGTTACAGAATATTTTACGCTTTTATGCAAAACGACAGAGCGAAACTTGAAAGAAATAAAGAGAGAGAGAGAGAGAGAGAGAAAGAAAGAAAGAAAGAAAGAAAGAAAGAAAGACACGTGGATCATAACAGCAACAATCGTCGGAGACATCCACATCACCTTCAAAAGTATAGGCAGCAAAGTCAATTGAAGTATTAATGATCCTTGATCCGTAAAGTTAATAAATATGATACTCGCTGGGAGAATCTCTTTGTCCACTGTGTATTTAATTTAATCACAGCATCGCAAATTCAAATTTTACAGAAGTATGACAATTTACGGTCCATGTAACAATGTATCAACAGCAACATGATCAGGACGTATTTCTGTGTGATATATTAAGAGTTCCTGATGACAAGTGCTAGGGATATTCTAGCAAATGGAGAAAATGTTTTCCATTTCCAAAGCCACAGCCACACTCTCATCCTCATACCCGCTTAAAATGATTATGCTGGTATTATTGCAACAAGGCTTGGGTCTTTTATATATATGCCATACTTAGTTCTCTGTGGGCCCCTTATATCACTGATAAACATATATACTATGATGCACATAATGATCAGAATTTGACTCAACACTGCATTTTGATTGTGTATTATGTCACAACCAAGAACCCTCCTCAACTTCCCGAAAATGGTTTCCTTTTCAGATTAATTAGCATAAGTTAAGACAGGTGGTAGGCAGAAGATGTTATCCTAACCCCAGTTGGCCTTTGGGAGTACTCAGCATAAGACTTGTACAACCTTCAAGCATGGTGTAACTATTATGCTGGAATTGAAAGTGCTTATGTTAATAAGTCGGCTGTGAGAGCCACACCCCATGCACAAGTGAGCAAGTATATATATTCTTTCCTTTCTATTTCGAGCAAAGTAAAACTGATTTCTGTGCGAGTTTGAAAAACCGCGAATTTCGAATGCGTAAGGACGTTTTATCTCTTTCTGGTCTGAAACACTTTTGGGAAGCAAGTTACATAAATCATTTGTATCCATAATCCTGACCATGAGGGCCAAGTTCTGTGTGTTCCTGTGCGCTGCCAATGTTTCCCATCCTGCCTTGTAACTGTGACCGTAAATTGCAGATCGCCATTCCCCATTACAGCACTGATTGGTAATCAGCCTGACATTTTCCAGTTCTGTACGTGTGATTGATAGGGGAACAATGACTAAATATTGGGTTGTCATGCTGTAAAATGAACGTATGAAGAAAAACATACAATTTTATGGGAACGTCCTTCGAGCTTATGTTGCAGACTGAACAACATACGAACAAATTAAAAGCTTCGATACACATGGAGTAGATATGAGACGTCTACGGCAAGTCTGATTTAATAAAAGGATAAGATGTTTATGTTCAACGTTTTCAATAACTATTCCCAGCTCACACGTCAAGCTAAGATGGGTCATACATTGCGTTTATTGCTAATTAGCATTCTTTTGTCTTGTGGGGATTGAAATTTAGATAACCTTCTTGGAGCGACCAGTTAATCTTCGTCCATTTCACTGGATGCTACATTGGTATCCTCTATCGATACATAGAGCAGAGCACAGGCAAACATTACTATGAAAACTTTGTTTGGAAACAGGCAAATGTATACTGCTACCAGGAAAAAAGTAACACAAAGAGGGCGGCTTTTGCATATTTGCACACAAGCCTAATGGACCATTGGCTTTGCTAGTGTCTAGACTTCAGAGAGTTTGTAATACAAGACGTTCGGTGATCTGGAAACTACTCAGTGCAACTTCAGGGAGTGTACGAGTTGGAGAAGAGAAATATGAGTTATCAAGTCGCGCATTCGGCAGTATAAAGGCTTAATATTCCAAAATAAAAATTCCTAACTAGTAAATATCATCACTCTCTCTTTACACTTTCTAAAATGAAAGTAATGTTTACAAGTTACGATTGATCAGGCGATTGTTTACACATTTCTGCAAAATTATGAGACATGTGTACATTTTGCAAGAAATAATTTTGCCAAATTACGGCAATGTTTAAATGTGTACTTTACACTTGTTGAAAAAGTATCGTTAACATTTACATTTTACGAGGAATGCATTGAAGCATTTGTGATTTACAAAAGTGACCCTACACACTCTGGTCAATTGTCTGCTATGTCGATGATTTCCAGTCTATTTGGAGCATTCACAACAACGTTTAAGTATAGCTGATGAGTGAAAGAAAGAAGAAAAATCGGCAGCAAGTACTAGGGTGGTAGGACTGAACAAGATAAGAAGATAATGTGTGTGTGTGTGTGTGTGTGTGTGTGTAATTTATCGAAATTGGACAATAGTACATAACTTTATGTTGTTCATAACAGACTGTCAGAAAATGTCCAGTATCTGTGCAAGTATAGATTGATGCACGCCTTCTTCGACTGTTCCAAATTGTTATATATTTTGCTAATTATTATTTGTTCAGTAAACAAGTAGGTTTTTTTTTTAGATCTGTAGGCAATCACATTGATCTTTTGGTGAAATTATTGGTATATCTTATTCACTGGCAGACTGGAACCACTCTAAAAGTGTAAATAAATCTATATTTGGAAATATTTAACTATCTCAGCAAACTAATTATGTCGGTTGACAAGTAATTCTGTTGTAGCCCATAGCTTTAGTCAATTAACGGCAATTTCAAAATGCCGACAATTAAAATGCCATACATAGTGGGTGTATTATTCCATAGCACAATATCCACATGAAGGGTATTTTGAAAAGTGCAACGTTCATAACGGCATACATATGCGCGAGGTCACGTTCGTGTCAAGATCAGTCAACGTTGTGATATAGTTGCTGCGGACGATTTCGTACCCTGGTGTTAATAGGCATGAAAGTTTTACATTGCTGTTTCTGACAATCAGAAACTGACCCATTATATTCAAGGACGGGACATGTACCAAAATTTCTTCTCAGAAACCCAAGCTGATTATAAGCACCATAGGCTCCACAGTAATTTTTTCATGCCCTCTAATAATTCAGTCCAGGGTCCCACGATTACCCGTTGAAATTTGGGTTCGTTCTAATGTAGAAATTTATTTCCAATGCATTCCACGACAGTCTATAGATACGTAACTTCTTCTTCTTGAAAAACTAAATTGCTGTTTATTACAAGAACAAGGCCAGCATGCAATTTATTATTCCTATCGCTTTTGAAACGGGACAAACAAGATTTCCAACATGGATTTTAAGTGCTCGTGTATTGTAAAGACGAACCACTTAAATTTACAAGGAAATGTTGAGGACACATTTAGGGAAAAAGTACACTCGGGTACATTTGTTTTTGTTTTGTTAAAAGTGGCGTCCTCCCGTTGTCGGTAATTTTGTCATACTGACGTCTGGTAAAAGCTGATGTAGTAGATTCTTGACAATGAGAAAATCAATCATGTAAATTCCTGTAAATACCTACATGTCACTCTTGACTCACATCTGACTTTTTCTCAGCAATTTGATCGCGTTTATGATAAACTAAAGCGGGCTCTTCGTACTTTTACCAGAGCAGCTAAATTTATTCCTATCAGTGCTCGTATCATCTTATATAACACCTTAATCCTTCCCCGCATAGACTACTACGGTATTGTTTGGAGCCTTGGCCTGTGTAATACTGACCCCACCAAGTTGCAACGCGTTCAAAATAGAGCCATGAGAACTATCCTGGAATGTCACCCCAGGACTCGCATCACAGATATGTTGGACATTTTAAAATGGATTAATATAAAACAAAGATTCTATTATAACAATTTTATTTTTGTTTGGAAAATACAAACAAACAGACACCACAGTATTTGGAGAGTCAGTTTAGATTAGCCTCTGCCTTTCATTCCCATGATACCAAGTTTTCCAAACGTGGTTCTATTCATCATAAACTCGCACATCCTAAATCTTTAAATTCCTTTGGTGCCCAAATTTGGAACTAGATTCCCCAGCATATCCATGCTGTGAGCTCCTTGTTCAGTATTAAAAAGAATATTTTGACTCATATTTTTACGAGTGTAGATCCTTTCTGGCGTTTTGGGATGTGACCGCTCCATTCTGGCCCCATCTCAATTTAATCAGAGAAGAGAAACGGACCTCAGGCAATTCTAATGCCCGACCTCGTTTTCTTTTTCTTATTATCCTCGCATGATCTGACATGTATTATTGTGCCGATTATGCTCTTTTATACAATTTTTTTAAGACATATTTTTTATATATCTGCTGTTCTTTTAGTCGTTCCATGGCTAAACAGAATTTTATTCTGAATATGGATTTTCAATAAAACATTGAAACCTTGTATTCATGAAA
Organism: Hermodice carunculata; assembly: GCA_964020975.1. Classification (NCBI taxonomy): domain Eukaryota; kingdom Metazoa; phylum Annelida; class Polychaeta; order Eunicida; family Amphinomidae; genus Hermodice; species Hermodice carunculata. Next base: position 40,743,858 of record OZ026612.1, on the reverse strand, counting down.
AAACTATTGGGGATTTAAATGTCGATAATATTGGACTTACGTTTGAAAACAACAATGGTTAAAATGGAGGTGTTTTTTTTCTTGTTTTTACTTTGATTAACTCAGGCACGAAAATATTGCCCTGACTTTTGCCACCCTGCATTTTCAATACTCTATCACCAAGCACATGTACCATGTAATGTGGAAAGCCAAAAAGTCGACTTTTGACAAGAGTTTCGTCAGAACAAGTAGCCCATACCTGTGTTATATGAACTTGCCACCTATATCTGGCATGCCCATAGTGACCTTAACTGGGCGGCTGGGCGTCCTCGGCGTTTGATCTTGTAATTCATAAAAGCTTATCCCACTGGTCCTAAATTTCTGTTGGTCTTCTTGACTCCGGATGGATTTTACAAATTGGTACCTTCTAGTGCACCGTTAAGAGGTTCATACTCATAGAAAGGTGTGCTTAAGTTAAACCTGCATGTCAACAATGTACTAGGCCATTACAACCAAGTAGCACATGTACATATTTCATCCCGGGTCTTATGGTATCCGTTGAAACCCGTCTACTGAACAGATCAATTGTGAGAACATGTGTTATACTGATCGCACTCTATTCGAGCGTGACTGGTTCAAACAGACCCCTGCTCATAAAATGGACAAGCGTTTGTCACAGCGAAAAACCTAGCATGGCAAACCAATGGTCAGGAACATTCGCTTTAAACACATTTTACGGACAAATGTTGACCACCAGCAAGACAGCATCGAGACATGCTGCACAATCATGGAAGTTGTTGTTGTTGTTGTTGTTGTTGTTGTTGTTGTTGTTGTTGTTTTTTTTGGGGGGGGGTTAAATGCATTTTTACTACTGCTGAAAATATACAGCCTCTTTGTTCTCACCAACACCATAACGCGCTTTAGAATATATAGTGAATTGTAACGTCTGAATTTAAACAGACATTCCTCTTTTTTCTTTCTTTCTTGTCCACAGCTTTTCTCTCAGACGGTTTAATTGTTATAGCTGGAAATCCAAACTGTTGCATGACCATAGCCCTATTATTCTATAATATAAACTTGCCCCCTGATTTAGAATAACTTAATATGTTTAAAATTATGCAAATTACAGGCAATTTAAATGCTTATAAAATCTTCCATATCTCAAAAACTAATCTAGATACAGGTTAGATTCCCAGTTTCACACATGGGTTTGCGTCGTGGACAACTCCTATGGCATACAAACAAAGGCTGAAGGATTTCAGTTTATGCTAAATTCACTTAATACTTTGCACAATACACGCCCTCTTCTACCACAAAATGTACAAACTGGTACTATTAGTGTTATCTACCTCAACTTATTTTCCATGGTAGAATTGAACGTCTGCTTTGAAAGGCTTAGCTCTTGCAGCAAATATGAGAGAGAGAGAGAGAGAGAGAGAGAGAGAGAGAGAGAGAGAGAGAGAGAGAGAGAGAGAGAGAGAACAACTCCCAACTATTGTGTAATAACTTAGGTTCTAAACAAAATATAGAGAATCTATAACTGTTCATGTTGCACAGATCTCTAAGGCCCAAATAGCTAGGTGGCTCCATCACAATGCTGCAGGCTCCATAGGAAAAAAAAAACAGTGTTCCGGGGCTATCTCAGCCAACCCTTGATTCCAAGAGACCACTGTATCTCTGGGTAGAAGCCTGTAATGCGATAACACCCCCCCCCCCCCGCACCACCTCCCTCACAAATAGCCCAGGGGTGTGACCGTTGGCTTGATCACTCAAAGTTTAACAATCGTCCAGTCCACATTGACTGTTTTGACAACTTTATGGATTTTCCTAATAACAGACCTATAGAGTGTGGAACAATTTAGTTTATGGATCAGGATCATCCCATTGATTTGCTGAAGCCTGCATGCAATGGCAGACTTTTGATGTTTCTTTTTCTTCGTGTAGGCTGTAAGATAAGACCTAGTCTTCATAGGTACTCTAGTATCTGATCAGTTCTTGTATTTTTTTTCTCCTTCTTCTTTTCTCCATGTTTTAACGGAACAAAGACAGATATATTTCACCCGTAGTTATTTCGCCTTGGATAATAACATGTATGCATTGTATATGGATATACCAATAACGTTTATTTCTACATGCATATACTCATCCATATACATAGAAGGGTCAACCCTCTCTGGAGTGGGCACCCACCCCCTACAGTCAGCACTTTTTTTTAACCAGTCTCAAGTGTGTTGTCAGAGAGGTTTAACTTTAGAAGAAAAGCTTGGAATTGTATGTGTATCTGAGTCTAAACTTTTGATGTTATTCAAGTTTTAACATGTGAAATGCCTCTAATTAGCCTGATTCAAAATTGGAGGAACAGTAATATCTACCCTGTGGGCATGTTTACTGATTTGCTTATATATGTTTTGTTTTAAAAATTTTACAGATAGAGGTGTCCATCAAACTTCAGTTTTTAGGTTTGTGCTCCAGGTGCCTCCAATGAAATGAAAGCAAAAGATGGTAAATTTGAATTCATGCGAATTAAGTATTCCAAACTGTAAATGTGGACTATCTTCAAACGTGTTGTAGATAGAGGCGTCAAGACCCATATCAATTGATTGGCTTGTGGTATAGGTGTGCCCAATGAAATTAAAATGAAAGTTGTAAAATTTATAATTGAAACACTTAGATCCTAATATTCACCACTTTAAATCTATCAAAGATGAAGGGGGAATTCCAATTCAAAAGATCGTGGTCAAGATACATTTAATTATCATTAAACAAAATTTTAAAACATTAAAAATCTTTAGTAATTTTCAAGGCAAACGGACGGATTTGCTCTAAATCAAAATTTTATATTTTTCTAGCCATTTATTTTGCTTATAAGCTTACATTTTGGTTGTTCTGGAGCTATTTTATCACCAAGAAGGTCAAAAAAAGTTTGTAAATTTGCAGTACTTTACACTGCTGATTGCGTGTAGATATAGATTTGGTGGTGTACAGGATATAGAAACAATTTATTTCAGATTCCATTCCGATCGAACTTAATTTGTTGGCGGCTAAACGGTGATCAGATGGAATGCATATGAAATGCACAAATGCCGCTTACTTGAAACATCACAAGATGTACTAAAATCTAACTTGCAGTTTGATTAGAATACCACAGATGTGTGACTAGCTTTATCATGTAACATCCTGCTTATAATGGCGTTGAAAAAAAGACATGCAAAAACATATACACACGTACGAAAAAATATTTCACTACCCCCAATAGAAAGTGTAAAGAGAAGGAAGGTAAAAACAATTGTACATCTTTTTATGAGTGCAATACTCTTTCAACGCGCAGCTGCGATGAAACTTGTATAATCCGTTTTCAGTCAGTTGATCATGTCATCGTTATTTGTCTGATGTTCGTTGATTCTGTCAGGGATAATCAGCGAATATCACTATTAATGGATTCGGGATTCCAAATGATGTTAATTCGACAAGTTTTCGTGTTTTCGTTATATAATAATTTATTGAAAAACTACCCACTCGACATGGATGCAACGAAGGTGAGTCAGTTAGATACACACTAATATACATACAGCAGGCAAATAAATACACATGTAGTAATACATACAGCCTTTGACTTTATGATTAAGTCTTTCAGTGCCAAATTTTGGACGGAGTCAAAAGCTTTTCTCGGCGCGGATTGGGCGCACTGCGCCCAATGCGCGCCGAGAAAAGCTTTTGCCCTGGAGTATTCTTTCTGCATTGAACTATGGGCATACTGGTACTTGAATGAAAGGTCTTTATACGAGGAATACGAATCTTCGATTCCTATGATAATTCAGACTTGTTTGACTTAGGTAGATCGATTTTTGACGTGATTGGCACTGAAAAAGAATATGGTGCACTAAGTAAACTACATCATGTGAAGGGAATGGGAATTTTCAAGCACAAGCTCCTTTCGCTAATGTTTGAGAAAACAAGAATTGAGCCAAAAGGTTTTTAACAATATTGACACAAATCCCACAATAAACAGTGACTTTAAAGTCTGAAATTAAAAAAAAATGATTAAGAAGGAAAAACATATTTAAAAACCCAATGTCCTTGAAAGTAACTGAATTAATCACGGTACTTATGAGTGAATATTCGGCGGTCAGCTTGTTTATTTAAAAGCATAGACGATTACAACAGTCATTTCTGTCTTAACAACGCAAGTGAGTCCGATGCCTAAAACCTTTATACCCAGACATAAGTTTCGCACAGGCTCATCGTTGGATAAGAAGAGTATCTGAATTTGACAGTTACGTTTAAAACAGTTTGACACCTGTTCCAACTGGCTACAAGATTGTCTGCTCATAACAATCAGCGTCGGTTGCTGCCTGTGTACACAGGCAGACTCTGAAAACATATTGTGCAATCGAAGCGGAGGTGTACCTCGTCGTGCACACTTTTGAATCTGCTGATTATTCTTAATATTTGCCAGGATATAATTTGGAAAGAGTTTTACGTTTCGTTTGTTGGAGGCATGCTATTTTTATCTTGAAAGATACAAAAAGGAAATACCATTCAGATTTATGATAAATACATAGGAAATCTATTTTGAGACAAAAGCGCTTTGTGCACCTACACGCAAAAAATTGAGTTAAATATTAAGGTTCTTCGTTATGTGCATACATTTTAAGGCAAGTACTTATCATAAGTCGGTACTCAACAGAAAAACATTCGTGCATGAGTGAGAATTGTTTTACAGCGCTTGTACTTTTGCAAAAATAGAAACGAAAGGAAAAGACAAAATGAGTATGTTGTAATTTTTCTTTACAGATGATACATCTCTGATACAAAAATGAAAACACAACTTTGCCTTAGGCGACTTCAGGCACATAAAGTTATCCTAATGCATCATTTATGTTCACGTATCACTCATGTATTCAAGAAAGAAAGATCAGGATCTGTTGTGGCTTGGATGTGCCATACGAGACATATGAAATCGGTTCCACATACTCATTCCCGTAATACGCTGTCTAATCTGCACATCTACATGTTATTCTATTTTGTTTTAGAAAAACAAAATAAAACAAAACAAAACACAAAAGAAAAAAAAAAAAAAAAACAAAAAAAAAAAAAAAAAAAAAAAAAAACCAAACCCCCCATGGGAATCTGTGACGCTTATAACCAAGAAATATATTGATGACAAGAGTTTCAATGTGTAAATATAACCCTTTTGTTTGCAATATGTTTGGGCAAATGTTAATTGGATTCTGTGGACTATTCCCTACTTCACTGGACGGTATTCTTGCTCCCCTGTCGGATCCAGTGAGTTATGACTGGTTTGCACGCACGATCAATATTATTTTTTCAGTGTATGACTTGGGAATTATCTCCTGTTACGTGCGACCTCTAGGGGCGAATGGTAGCACAAGTTGGCACGAGTATGGGGAGAGACTGATACAGTAATTTGGAAGACACCACTAATCAAAATCGAGGCAAGTTTACAGATGTGTTCTTGAAGGGATTTTTTTAATAAAACTCATTATTATTCATCATCATCCGTCCTCCCCAGTACAATAATATATATATATATATATATATATATATATATATATATATATATATATATATGTATATATGTATGTATGCATGCGTGCATGTGTGTGTGTGTGATGTATGAGAGAGAGAGAGAGAGAGAGAGAGAGAGAGAGAGAGAGAGAGAGAGAGAGAGAGAGAGAGAACAGAACTCCAACAATTGTGTAATAACTTGGGTTTTAAACAAAATATGGAGAATCTATTACTGTTTTCGTAATGAAGAAGGATCAACCTTTAACAAAAATTGAAACAAGAAGACGATCACATTATTCTGCTCAACTGACTTTATGTTCACACCCAAACTGAAGTTGTCCTGTGAACTTCATAATGATATCAAGGTCATTCTTTTATGGAATCATTTGAATCAGTTGCATACATGAAGATATTTATCAATTGTGCTGCATTATGTGTATCTACTTTTAATTCATGTTCAGTTTTTCAACTGCTGTTGTGTTTCTGCGAACAATATCATGTAAGTCTAGCCTTGTGTCCAACGATCTAGTTGACTGTAAAGGGTGCCACTGCTGACTTTGCAACCAGCTCTCTCCGTTTGTATCGGTTCACAGCTTTCCTCAAGCACTTCATACCACTCTTTTGTACTGGTTCCCAGCATTTTCCATCATCACCTTCTTTTCTTTACACCTGGTAAACATTCTGCCTACAACAAAGTAGTACTCCTTGTTAACAACAAAAAAAAAAAAAAACCCAAAAACAAAAAAACAAAACAAAAACAATACAAAAGAAAAAAAACAAACAAACAAAAAAAAAAAAAAACAAAAACAAAAAAACAAAAACAAAACAACCCCCCCCCCGATGCTCTTGGTGCTTTTGAATGACTGAAAGTACTACCACTGTAACACGGGCGTACATACTTGCCCTCTATGTGAAGCAGAAATTCCCTTGTTCTACTCTGAATAAGCTGTGATATGTCCTTGCCTCAACGATGGATAGGTCAGCTGCTCAGCTGCTCATCTGCCTCCAACTGAGGACGCATTTGAGCAGCATGCAAAAAGGGCATGATACAGTCTTGTGCCAGAGTCATATTCCCAAACCTCAAGTGTGGGAACTGTGCAAAGAGGGCTATATTGCCAGCCTGTGCTGAATACCAAAGAGCTTGCCCCAAAGGAAGGGATGCATTTGTATCCCACAGACACTCAGTTTACCGTAGCAAGGAAGTGCCGATGTATCATCCAGACAGGGCTCAAATGTACCGAGTACTCTGCCTGTTTTGGTCACGAATTATGTGCAAATGGCATACTTGAAGTTGAAACAGATACTGATGATGCAGATGATTAAATTTTGGTAAAAATCTCCAAACATGAAAATCATCTCATGAATCCACATACACAGAAACTTGCACAGTTGCTAGTGTGCACCTGTTATGCTGTATTAAAGTGATATTTGCCACTTTCCCATGGAAAATCATTTACCTGAAGATTATGAAAAAGTGATTTTAGACTTAGTGGGCCACAGCCTTTGCCATAATCTGAATGATTTTATGTCAAGGATACAATATGAACATTACTATGATTACATGGCTCTATTGAACATTGTGACATCATTAGACATGTTTTTCAATCTATGAGCAAAACAATTATCCAGCTAATATACCAATAGCAGTGACTGTAACTTTAGCACACCTGATAATGATATCCTATGGTGGACATACATGTATTTATATACTAATTTGTATGCACATAAAACCCAAACTAGAATGTTGAGAGTGTAGTTCCCTGTGGTATTGAACTCACTGAGTAGTGTTTGTTATGAATGTGGGTACGCCGGTTTGTTTTGTTTTGGAGAGGTCACTGGATTCATTGAGTGTGTGCCAGGTCACGGAGTTGGCCTGCTTTGTCATTGAGCTTGGATCAGCGAACAATGTATGAAGTGGTGACCTACATACAGGCAGAGTAGTAAACTGAGGGAAAGTTCTGATGTAGTCTAGAAAAATCACAGAGATGTATGATGTGTGATTAATTAGAAAATTATAGAATACTGGTGAGAGTTCTCAGCATGGGTATATAAAGCAGCTCCCTTCATGACTGTGGGAAGAGAATTCTGAGATCTGACAGAAGCTGCGTGTCTTCAAGACAGTGGGACTGTGAGTCATTGCTATTGCCAAGGAGATACTCATTCATACATTGTACCTGTGGAGTGTGGACAGTGCCTTGGAGTGGACTGGTATATTTGGTGTTTAATTGTACCACATTGGAACTAGCTTGTACCTCTGTGGGATCTGGACCAGCACGTGTTCTGTGTACCACATTGGAAGAAAACTGCACCCCTGTGGGATTTTGACCAGACTATTTGGCACCTACCATGGGACTTGGAACTGTGGGACAGTACCTGTGGAGAATCGCTCACCAGGGACTAGGATTTACCTGTAGTCTGTTGATTATTGGAGTATCAGCATAGCTAAGTGTAAAATTTCATTTACCTACTTTGTACTGATCTTTTTTTGTTAATATATTGTTATTGTTAAAGTTATCTCATCATTGTCATTCTTTGTTGAGTTATGCTACATCTAGAATATTCTGAAGGTGGACATCATAACAGTGTTAGAATAAACTGTGCAGTATTTTAGCAAGTATGAGATGTTATGTGCCAAAATAGGAATTTCGATAACAATTTGCAAATATTTGCATATATTACTATATGATAATTATATCATATGTATAAAGAATGATTGTATTTTGCAAATACATCATAATGATTGGCACATTTTGATGCTAATTTTATCTTTCTACATACTTTTCCAAAGTTATTGCCATTTTACCCAAAATCAGCTTTGTCACAAAAATTATATAGGTTGCCATGGAAACTGAGCAGAAAAGATGTGACAAAACATTTCTAAAAACTACAACCTACCTATTTTTTCATATAGTGGATATACATTGTATTATAAGAAAAAATAGGCTGTGTTTTGTCATACCTTGGGTTGGGGTATGCCCCCTGAGCTCCCCCCTCCCCTCCCCACCACATATCTAGACCTGTTCTGTCATCACACTTGGCAGAGACCCAGCCAAGGGTATGTCCCCTCCATATTTTATGGTAATGTGGCTAACCATGTTGGATAAAAAATGTAAATGTGAAGGGATGGATGACAGAAAATCCACAAATCTCAGCTGACTGAGGTACAAAGTACATAATATTTGACATTCTGCAATTATATGAATTTTTCACTAATTAATTTGACACTCTACGCACACAAGCTTTTTGGGCACAATTTTTTCAAAAACAGCAACCATAAAACAGGAACTATTCCCTTGAAAGATGGCTTAATTGGCTGTTATATGTAGCCACACAAAGAATTAGGATTCATGGGCAAGAAATTGATGGAATCAGTCACCTCTGAAACATGCTTTGAGTCCCCCCCCCCCAAAAAAAAAGAAAAAAGAAAAGCAAAAGGCATTCTTCTGTGACATTCAGCCAGTATAATCATTTCTAGTATTGTAGTGGCAATGTTTGTTAAGTTTTGATCATATGGCTGGTAAAATGTATACAAATATCCACTTTTTTTGTTAGATCACATTCTGGGATATTTCAACAAGCAAATCATGTTAATGGAATCTTTAATAAAAAATATCTCTGTACACAAGTACATGTACATTAAAGATATAAGTCAATGTAGAATAAAATCTTTTTAATGTTGTTTCAAACATTGTCAGTACATTTTATGCAATCTTATTATAACAAACAGTTAATGTCATGTACATTGCATAGTACTACTTTGATATTCTGTATGGCATATCATCTCAAAGTTTTTTGGTTGACTGGATGATCAAGTGAATAAGATAACACATTTGAATAGCAATGTGAATAAGGCATCATATTTTTTTACATGGCTTTTGAAGTAAATAGTGTACTGTAAATTGCTTTATTTCATTGTGTTTCTATTTGCGCTTATTTCGCTGATGGCACAAAACCGTGAAAATAAAAATACAGTGAAATAGTTGATTTGATAGGAATTATATTCAAAATAGTGAAATTAAAAATTCAGTGAAATGCAAAAAAACTGTGAAAATTTATATATGTGAAAATAAGTACATTTACAGTATCACATTTGATTCACTGGCTGACCATGTGAATAGAGTATCACAGTTGCACAACTAGCTGACAAGGTGAAAAGACATTGCATTTATACATGGCTGATCAAATGAATAACTGGAGGTATTACAATTGCGGACTTCCTGATCAAGTAGATAAATCATCATTACACTGTGCCTTCACTAATTCTGTTCCCATATGGCACATCTGTGAACATCACAAATACAAATGATACACATTTCCTTAGCACTTGAATATTTACAAATGCCAAAACTTGTCTGATTCACAGTGAAAGGCAACTGACAACATAACGGAAATGGTGTCATGATAACTGCAATGTTGAACAACAGAATTCTTAAGATGTATTTCTATGATCAAGACACCAGTAAAACAACTCAGTTAACTATTGTGACGTAATAACAACACACAATGAGATCAAGACAGCCTGACAACACAATGTGAACAAATGCAGATGAAAATGTAGAAAAGTAAAAAAAAACTGCCATTATACAACTATCTGCTGTGAGACCTTTTGTGCTTCAGACTAAACTGAAATGCATCTTTTGATACATCACCAGAAGCAACAGTACAGCTGTGATCCAATATAACAATATCCTGTGCTGACCCATTTCTTTTTGCTTTAAATGGTATATAGCTGGAAAACCTAATCTTCAAAGGGCACCACTGGTCAAAAGAAATCACCCGACACTGTCTGTAACAGCTGACTGGTCAAGAGATACCAGGTGATCTGTCCTGACTAGAGGTGCACCATTACTATATTCTTTCAGAGCTACAGTAACCCTTTCAGTGTTAAATTTTGGACTGAGTCAACAGCTTTTCTAGATGCGCATTGGGCGCATTTCATGTGTGCCAAGAAAAGCTGTTGACCTGGGGTATTCTCTCTGGAACTATAGGCTTAATACTTACTGGTACTTGAATGTGAGGTCTTTTTATACGGAAAACGAATCTGGGATCATAATGGTACTTCAGGCTAATACAAAACGGATCACTTGCAAATTAGATTAATATTGCTGATGATTCAATGGGTGATTACATGAAGATTACAAATTTTAAAAATGAGGTCAAAAATTATCAGTTTGAACTGTTTCACAATGGAGCTTCAGATCTTCTAATGCAGCTGCACAGATAACATTCTTTGCTCCACAAGCAACATGTAGACATTTGATGCAGGTAAAAACCAATCTAAAACTGAAAAAAAATAATAATGTAATAAAACATTATTTCATGAACAAGGGCACGCAAGATTTTTAAGGATGATAAATCCAACATGACAGTATGGCCTCAAGAATTTGTGGACATGGCACTATAGTCGCTGATGTCTGCAACACAGAGCATGGCTGTGAGTGGATTTAGCATCATGTATATTTTTAGAAACTCCTGGGGAAACTGCTGTTCGGTAAATAGTTCAGTTCATTCTGTCAACACACTTGCTTCAACTCCTTGCAAAGACAAACAGCAGTTCTTATTATGCATACCACTGTGAAACAACTAAGCCATAGCTGCCACCCATGGGTGAAGACATTGAAAGTGCAGGCAACTTTGAGAAAACAACTCTTTGTCACATTTTTATAGTATCACCTTTGAATATTTCAAAGCTCAGTTAAACAGACTATAAACTGACAATAAACTCTCATCTTCTCCCAAGAATTGAAAACAAACAAAAAAAAAAAAAAAACAAAAAAAAGAAAAAGAAGAAAAAACAAAAAACCACAAATTAGCATCACTAAATCCTTGCTTCCTTAGAATACACAAAGGAATCTGGATCATAAATCTGGGATCCAGATCATTGTGTCAGTGAAAATAGCACATCCGGTACTACAACTTACATCATCATCATATACACACTGACCTTTCTGTGAGCTGTGAAATACTCCATAACAGCTGCCACCATGTGACACTGGCAAACACTGTGTACTGCCATCATGTGACACTGGCAAACACTGTGTACTGCCATCATGTGACACTGGCAAAAACTGTGTAATGCCATCATGTGACACTGGCAAACACCGTGTATAGTACTGCCATCATGTGACACTGGCAAACACTGTGCACTGCCATTATATGACACTGGCAAACACTGTGTACTGCCATCATGTGACACTGGCAAACACAGTGTACTGCCATCATGTGACACTGGCAAACATGTAATGCCGGCAACAAGTCTGAAATGCCGCAATGCATAATGTAATACCAAAATAAGATACTAGTGGATAGCCCCTTGCAAAATGTTTCTCAGTGTCAAATGTACAGTTTATTATGCATTAATATCCTGTATTATTAATGTTGGATAGAGAAATTAATATGAAATGGCACACATATTATCTCAACAAAAACAAACACCATTTTTTACAATTTCATTAAACCAAACAGGTCACATCCTGTGGCATGATCAACTCGGCTATTTTTTCATATCTTGAGCAAGACTCATTAATGACTGTAGATTGATATTTCTTGAAGTTTAATAATTAAATCACTGGCCACCAGTAAACATATATATCTATACACTGGTACTGTCTGTATACACCTTGCTGTGTAAACATTAACCAATAAATACAGATTTGATACCCCACACCAGCCAAGGTTAATAAATGGTATGTGGTGTGTTCTGCCATTGAGATATTCCTAGAACATTTTGCTCAGTTGAGAGCTCCAATAAAGAAGGATCAGCTGACATGACAGGTCAGTGGTGTCACCTGGTGATTTAAGTGTTCTTGGCTTATGCCTTTGCATACACTAGGCATCATATGCCCCATCTTTAATATGCTAGCTCATTTTGTTCCACAACTGTGCCTTGCAGTCCAACTTACTAGTCTGTATTGAGAATGCCACAAATTTATTCCAGCTATGGAATGACACAGCAATATTGACATAAATAACAGTTCATAAACAAACTGGATTTATGATCCACACATGATCCATATTTAAGAGGGAAGACTTTCCTCTGCCAAGGGTCAGACAGAGAAACATGTCTCTTTGACCTCAACTGGAACACCTGGCCTATCAATCAAACAAACATGTCACATACCTGTGACAGCTGGCATTACAATTTGATTCAGCCCTACACTCTCCAACACACTGGAAGCCAATATGTAATTGATGCCTGAAGAGTTGTTATAAGTTATAAAAGTTACATCATCTTTACCCATAGGAACATTATCCTGCCCTTTAAAAGGTCAAAGTATCCCATGCAGCATGCAATTTCTGTTGAATCACCGGGCAGACAGTTGAAAAAAGCCTAACTCCCTGAAAATAGTAACCATTTATCATATTTATGTTTACTCTGGGGTTCACCAGAGTTCGCTCGCCTCTGGCGAGTCCTGAAAAGGGCAAAAGTGGTCAAACAATTTTGGCACATTGTGTGTCTTCTCTGATCAACAACTGCCTTGTCTTTCTATCATACTGGTATAGACATACACTCTAATAAACATTTGACATATAAAAATATAAGCTTTAAGATAAGCCACCTCTAAAAATATCACCGTTATCTTGATTTTGAGATGAGCATGAAATGGCATGAAAAACAATCATGTCACAAAGAGACAATAACATTGTCATATCACAATCAGCTAGTAATTAAGTTCTGTTACTGCAATTAATACTTAATGTCTGAGATCTTTGAAGAAAACAACACAAAAATAGAACACACCAAAACATATGTAGAAAGGTTTACCATACATATACCGAAATCTATAATATTGTATATCTTTAATATGTTTGTGTCAATTTTAGTACCATAAACGGCTTTGATATATATATATACCATATAGGCCTATAGGCTTCGGAAAAATACACAGGAAGGTGCTTTATGCACAATGTTATACATGTAGTACTCTTCCCGGAGTACTCATAAATGGAAGAGTACGTTCTATAACAAGACCGGAAATGATGTAGGCCTAGTTCAAAACATAGCATCTGCTAGGCCTAGGCTACATGCAGTTTGTAGTACTTACTACAGCAAGAACATCTGAACTTAATCGACACAAACACAACATAAATAAAACACAGCATGCTTTGTTGACGATATGAAGTACAGGATACCATATAGCACAACTTGTTCGCTTTGCTCACTCGTTCTGCTATATGGCATGCAGTGCTGGTCCATACAATTCATATCGCCAACAAAGTATCCTATAATCTATACTTATATATATATATTCATATAATGGGATATAATTACACATAGACTATAGACCTTTATATCTGTGTCAAAGATCTATGGTGCAGTTGTACAAGGAAGTACTAGTTTATGATACTGATTGCACTGTTTTAATTTACTAGTAAATGGCTCCAGTGATTATGCTGCATTCTGGCAGTACACAGCGACTCTCAGCAGCAGCTCTGAGCAGTAGCCATGCAGGGACAGCAAGCAGAGGACCTGCTGTTCACTGCCGAGTACTGCCAAAGACCAACTCAGACTTCTGCAGCTGAAGACCACAGTGACAGCCAGAATGGAAGTGGGTTATAGAAGGTAATGAGTCTGGACCGGGCACCGTCTACCACCAAGTTCCACCTTCTATTACTGGCCAGGGCTGTGCTGCAACACCGCCAATTGGTTCTAAGCGGTACTCACTGATGGGCAGCAGGTAAACTGCCAGCTACTGTGGACTGCCGCCAGGAACCAGTGGTACAGAACGCTGCATCACCACCTAAACTCTTTTGCCAGTTTATGCAGGCATGTATTGACTGTGTGCCATTTTACCCATATTATCTTCCTGTCATGTTACCCTGCTCACATAATCATGTACACATTTACATGTGCCTAGTACTCACATGGCAAAATTATCCCACTAAACCAAAATTGGACATTGAAAGGGCAAAAGAAAAAAAACAGAGATGATCAAGGTTATGAGCATAGTGAAGAACATAGACATCAAAAAACCCCCCAAAATATCCAATGGTATGAGCTTCGGCATATACACTCAATGGTATTTGTTGTAGAGACTACCCTTGTAAGACTCTTGACTTCACTTCTTTGTTGAATTCACTTGCTGAATGAAACCACTTTCAGCTGACAGGTGACGCTATCTATATGCAACTATGAAGTCCAGACGGCAACACTAGTTTCATTAAAGTTGATGTCAGAACTTGACTATATACACTGCCTTATACCCTGCATCCTCCACTTTTGATTGGCTGCTTGTAGTTGCTTTAATCTCTTAATACTGTAATGATTCCATCATTTCGCCCTAAACATCAGCATCTTCTTGCAACAAAAATGCTATTGCATATAAGTCTATTTCAGACTGGAAGAAGACCTGTAACTTTTAAGAAAGAGCGAGGTATCAGTCTCTGATTGACAACAATAACACTCCCAGGCATACTTTGTGAAACCATTGTTTGAGCAAAAACATCTCATCTGATACTGAGATGCCTGTTGTGAGATGTGTATTGTGATAACTTGGTTGTGTACAAAACTGAGACTTGTTTCTTATTTTACATGTAAAAGGCAAAATTTATGAAGATGCTTTTAAACAGATTGCATGCTGGACAGGCCGCTTGGAAAAGATGTACATATATTAAGTGCAAAAACAAGACAGAAACAGGGTTTGCAGTTTAAAGATTATAAAAAGTCTCATCTTATTACAGATTTCATAAAAGTTGCCTTTACTATTAAAACAAGTGATTGTGTTCATGAGTGCCAATTTACATAAATACATTTTACCACTTTTTTTCAGCAATGTACCAGCAAAAGGAAGTATCCTCTGGACAAGTATGGCACCATATATTAGCAATGCACATCTTTAAAAAAACAAGCCAGTGGCCTATTTTCTGTCAATTTTAAAACTCAAACCCACATAATAAATAAAAAAAAATACTTTGCAGACCTGGGGTCCAAACGATGGCGTGTCAAGCAGGACAAATATACTTCATCTGGAAGCTAGCTGCGAACAGAACACAGCTAACCCACATTTCTAGGTAACCTTTGACTACATTCATCCAGTGCTTCATTATTAATTCCTGTTTAAACCCTTTTCTGGGCAGAAAGGGACTCAGTCAATAGCTGTCCTCGGCACAGGTTGGGCACTATCCATGCTGATGAAAGCTATTGACCTTGGATGTGCTTTTGTGAAAGGTCTTATCTTCAATTCTCAGCAAAAATGTTTTCTATTAAAATGAAATTCAAACAAAAACACACTTTACATCCATGTACTTTGGGAAGACTTGTGCAGAAAACAGTTAAGGCGCAGTCATCTTTTTTTCAAGTAAATGACTCTCTATGTACATGTAATATAAATTTGGCAAATATTCAACTAGGAATGGCACATTTAACATATGTTTTCCTCTCATTAATTTGTAGTAAACAATGAGTGACCCATAATTTTAGTGGAAATGAGCATTCCACATTTAACTGTGTGTCCAGTGCAGCATTTCTGCACACTGGTGCAGGTTCAAGTGTAGGGACACGTATTTGCTCCTTGCTCAAAACAGCTTTAACCACAGCACTGAATACTCCATTGGAGCAGCAAAGACTTTTCAGCAGCTTTTACTTCTTAAGACATTTACAATAGGATTTCAACTATGTCACAAAATGCCAGTTTTCATGCACAGCATTCCCTTCTTTGAAAGACCACCCCTAAGTGAATCCAGGTAGTGGTCACATAAAGCAGACAGTCTCCCGCACCACCTGTCCAAACAAATAACCATCACTTTGAATTCTTATCCATTTTTTAGATTCAAATATAATTACATACACTTCTTAGAACTCATTCCATTTTGCAGTCATGTGTTTACTAATTTACTGGTATTATGGACATATTTTGGATTTGTAAACTGGTTTTGACAAATTATTTTATCAATTTTGTACAAAACACCTTCATTAAAGTGGGTACTTTCACTTACATGAACTGGGGAATTTCTGGATGGATGAGGGGCCTTTTGGATACATTTTGGGTGGTCCATGGTCAAGTTCTGCAGGTGGTCCCCCAAAACAGGTAAATTGTCATCAGAAGTTGCATTTGCACAGTGAAAATGGTCACAAAAGGGAGGCGGTCTCCCAAAAGAGGAGTCTTTTAACAGTGGGACTACTGTATAAAAAATTAAGAGCCTATAGTTTTAATTGACTATATGAAAAATATTGAGCTTTGAAAAATCACAGAAACGCTTTTTTTTAAGCCCAACCAACTATTATTATTAAAGACGACATCAGCTTGACGATAACCACACAGCAATGGCCCAACATATCATTTTGATATTGCTCCAATTTTAATAGTGCAAGCACTTTCAGCAAAATGGTTCACTTGTATATGAAAATGTATCATGGACGATTTATAAATGATGAACAAGAAATTTCAATGTGTTTTTTTTAAGCTGTATCATGTTTGGCCCAGTCGCAGTTTCTTCTGCAATGCCTTGGACAGACTGCCTTCTGCTCTAGTCATCAGTCTCTTGTATAATTTGGAGTTTCTCCTGACTGTGGGCCCAGCCACATCTGTCTGAGGTGTGCTGGCAGCATCATGAGCATAGCCAGGCTTTAGACTGTGTTCCGATGGTGCAGGTCTAGAATTAGAAAGGTCTGTCACTGTGGAGAATTCTGCCTCGGAGATCCCTGCTGGCGGAGGGTACTTGCCTTGTGGACTTGGCAGAGGGTGAGGGTAGTTGTGGACACCCTGACTTGTCGGTGCCCTTGAGGACTCATCCTGAGCTTCTTTGATACCCTCCAGGACAGTGATCTTGCCCACTTTACCCAGTTCTATTGCCCGACTTCGCGGGGAATCTACCAGTGGCTGGTCCTCCAAGCTTGTGTTACTTGCATGGCTGTGCCTCCTGTCCACCTTCATCCGGCTGTCTGGTCTGCTGATGCTCATTTTTCTCTTCTTGTCAGTGGTCTCCTCCTCAAGCAATTTCATAGGGTCACCTTTCTTGTACTCCTCTGCATATATCTTGAGATCACCCCAGCTAATGACTGAGCTCTGATCAGACGCCAAGCTGCCCGTATGGAATGGCATTTCTGCCACACCACTGGACACTTCACTTTGTGACATTTTTTCAGACCCGCCCTTGGATGCACGGGGATTCGAGTCATCTGTCTTGGCTGATATGTCAGACCTCGCTGATGACAATGGCGTAACATCAATGATGTTTCTGTCTATTTGGCCAGAGGGCGCTGTGTTTGGCCGCGCACAAGGTTTATCTGGCATGACCTGATCGCGTCTCGTGTACCGGAAAAGATAATCATCTCGGAGATTTTCCACTTGTGCCTGAGTATGTTGGTGCATCTTCATCAGCATACGCCCAGTGGGAGTGTTGTCATATGAAGGTGAAACCAGAACAAAATGTGGCCCACGCTTTGTTTTCACTCGATGCCACCCTCGGAACCTGAAAATGTAAGGCAAGTTCTGGAGGTTTGCTGTCTTCATATGAAAAAAAAGTCTTCTTTGTATTACCCAAAACAAGATATACATGTATTAGCCATGTAGGGCAAGGGATTTTAAGCTACAATGTCACTTGCCAGGAAATGCAGCTAGAGGACTTTGACTGTCCTGTGCTCAGCTGACCTTACATTCACAGACTGAAATGGTCCTGCGACCTTCAAAATAATATCAAAGTCAACTTTCTGTAGTATTATCACTGAAATTTCACTGTCTTCACTCATACAGCTCTGGAATCATCATTTCTGAAAAGAAAGGGGACAGGATCCACTGTTCCCAAGATATAAAACCAGTATATCAGTTTCACCTCTCAAGGTCACTAAAGATCAAAATTAACACCAAGAGAAACCCATTAGGTACTTTCCTTTTAGTTTTTAATACATAACCATAGGCCCAGGGTCCACCATTTATAATAGAGATACAAACCAACATGTCACTTTGATCTTTCAAGGTCATTCATTCAAAATCAACAACACCAAAAGAACCCCCACACATGCTTTCCTATTAGAGTTTCACACTGAGCAATTGGCCAGGCACTTTGGGAGATTTTCTTTTTTATTTTACCAAAAAAAAAAAAGAAAAAAAATTAGAAATACAAAAAATAAAAAATTATTAGAGTGTGACCATTTGCTAAAACTCAATGGAGACCGTCCTATAGCACACCCCACCAAGTTTTACGTGAATTTGGCTGATGGTTTTGGAGAAGTAAAAAATGTGAATTACCATTGCAATCTAATTTATTTGCATGATAATCAACAGGACTATATGCATCAATCGACAGGTACCCAAATTGAGAAATTCGTACAAAATCAGGGTTCTGCAATGTCATGTCAAACTTTACATGACCTTTCCACCAGGTACATGTACATTTCCACCATCTTTCAGCATAATCTAGGCTCTCGTTCTAGAAAAATTGAAAAAAAGCTTTAATATACACACAAAAAAATGTAAAACTTGAGGACTGTGACAGTACTGTGGTCAGCTGACCTACCAAGATATAAGCTAATATGTCAGATTGGCTGCTATCCCTACTGCACAGTTTTTTTGCCTTCATGTACATACTTGACTGATCTGTCCTAATGTTGACAATCTGTCACAAATCACTGGAGCATGACTATTTTACCTACCTAAGGTACATCATGACCAAGTTTGAAATGAGCCTGGATGACGGTTTTGGAGAAGTCCTCATTGTGAATTACCTTTGCATTGCAGTCTCCATAGACTTACATGGTAATCAATGGAGTACATGCACCAACCAACAAGTTCCCAAACTGAAAAAAATTGTTAAAAATCAGGGAGCCAAAGTATCACTACCAAACGAACAACTTAGTTCGCCCTCCCACAAGCTGCATTTCTTCCAAGTTTCAGAACAATCTGAATGACAGTTAGCCAAAGTCAAAAATAGAGAAAACACAAATATTCATTAAAAGTTGGAAAAGAAAAAAAAAATCCACCGTGCCACACGTTAAGCAAATTAAGGTCCAGGAGTCCCCAGAAGAGACCACAGATACAATTTTGAACAAACTGGCCAAGCAAATTTGAAAATTTTTGAAAGATTTTGTCAAAAAAAAGAACAAAAAAATCGTTAAACATTTAGAAACAATTGGAGTGTGACCACTGATTCAGAAACAAACTTATCAGAGACCTACCCAAGGTACATCCCGAACAACTTTGAAGTGAATCTGGATGACATGTTTGGAGAAAAAGTAAAAAAATTTGTTAAAATCAGGGATCTGGAGTATCATCGCCTCATAAACAACTTTATAGGATAGCCCTCCGACAAGCTACATTTCCACAAAGTTTTAGAACAATCTGAGGGACGCTTTTGGAGAAGTTATGAGCAGCTTTAACACATAAAAATTCATAATATTTTCTTTTATATCAAAGCACCACCTGTAAACATTTTAAGGTCCAAGACTCGCCAGAAGTGTCCCACTGCAATTTCAAAGCAATTGGTCAAGCGGTTTGGAGAAGATTTTTTTTTGCAATTTTGCCAAAAAATTAACAAAAAACCCATTAAATCCGAAGGCCGAATTTGTTGTACATGCTATCAGTGCAGGGTAGAGCCACAATGCATGAACCTGAGGTATTAATCCTTTTCCATCATGATAAATACGACTCACAGAAAATAAATAAAAAAAACACATATACTGTACATGCAAAAAGAATGTTGCTTTCATCATTCCCTATCCTGAACAAGCTACAAGCATGCGTTGGTTGATTAATTGGTGTGCATAATCTGCATCATTCTGCCAAATGTGATATTTCAAAAAAAAGAATTCCGATATTAAAAGGAACCGGAACAGGATAGTATTACCTTCTACAGTCCTCCATGGATCTATGCCTACATGTACATGCCATAGTTATCCATATAATAATATATATAAAAAACCCACAATGAATTGAATTACAATCACAGTATACATTTTCTCCTTTATATTGGTATGAAGATACAGGATTTATTATGATGAAGAATCAGGAGATACGGTCTTTTGAATCAAATTTCAGTCCAAGCACTGAGAATACTGACTTCCTAGGTTCAAGCTTTTTCTATTGCCAGCAAATTATGTTATCATAATATTGGCACCTCATAAGACAAACATAAAAAAAAGAAATAAAACTATTAACTTGCAATTGTTCATTGGGTATTATCACGGTTATCTATGAAACGGCGATCACCTGTCGAGGGTTTATTTTGCAATTCCAAACTCCGTTCTGATTCCACATTTTAAAACGATCGTTCAGATGTCAACAGAGAATGGATGCCAGGCCACTGCATCATACAGTGACACGCAGTGAAATTATTCAAATGACATACCTATTTCAGAGGGCAATATTAACTTTACTTTTAATGACCAAGCTTCGACTAGAACACAATCATTTGGAAGGACATAACATACTCTAAGCCATTTCAGCCACCGTGCTTTGGAAAAAAAGTGACTTTTGAACGTCAAGGTCGGGTGCTCATTCCAACATTGCTACTAGACGGTGCAGCTAGTATGTAAACAAATTGCAGGTGTGTGTGAAAAGCATAAGTAGCTATGAATACTTTAACTCCCCACACTGTTTGGCGGCCTGTGGGTTTTTCATTTCTGTTTGCAGCAAGATTATTGACATCTTCATCTGTCAATGAAGTGAATCTTTCCGGTATACTGGGTTCTGCAACATCAAAGGGCACACGTGTGGTATTTACCGTTGCACCATTTCTATCATTCATAGCAATAGCTGGAGCATCAGTAGCCTGTTTGTCAAGTTCATGTATGAAAGCTACAAAATTACTGCCCATGTCCAAGTCTAATAACTGATATTTGCTGAAACCAAGTTCATTGGTTATGTTAATTATCACAGGGTTGTGTTCTCTGTAGCTTATGACTTCAGAAATAGCAGAGTCCAAGGGTCCCATGAGGAATCTGAATGGCCCATAGGCTGGTGCACCACCTGCTACCATATTGAAAATTAACTGTACAGACGTACTTGGTGGATGACAGCCTTCTATTTAAAAAAAAAATCATTTAAAAAACAAGTTTCAGTGGCAGATACACTGACACAATGTTTATCAGAATATTGTTTTTTCGTGACAGAGAGTGGTTCTACAGTGCATTGTATTATTCAAAGTCCAACTCCTATTGGCTGCTCCTTGGTTACGGGGGTAACAATGCGTTGTACAGTCTCGAGTGGGTTGCAACCCTACAACACACTGCTTTTCACACTTCCTATTGGTTACTCCTTAGTTATGGGGTACATGTAATGTCATGATAGAAAAGTTGGCAGAGACCACCCAAGGTAGACCTCCACCAAGTTTAAAGGGGATCTGGCAGCAGTTTTTGGAGCACTTGAAAACGTAAATGTGAAAAGACAATAACGATGACGATAACAGATGGATGGACAGCTGACTGAACCATACTATAAACTCTGCTGACAGACAAGTCAGCTGAGTTAAAAGCCACCAGTGCCTTGACATAGATACATGTTAGTAAGTGGAAGAAAGCTCTCAAAAGAATTTACATACTGGAACGGTCATCACTGACAGACTGGATACCTTCTCCCTTCCCTTGCTTTGTACACACATGGGTCTTGTGACCTTGAAAAGTAGGTCAAGGTCACCAAAATGCAATCAGGTCAAGAAACAGTGTCAGGGTATAATTGAGGTAAATTTGAATTTGATACCTGCTGTGTAAAAGAACCCATATGTCAGCTTTTCCGTTATAACTTACAGTTAGAGTGTGCCTGATGAGCCAAACGGAGGGCGAAACACGTCGCACAAGAAAACACTACAGCTACCATGCCAGCTTTTCTGGCTTTGTCTCGTATTTCTCAAATTTGAATTTGATGTGGCATGTGAGTCATGAGATATTATGCTAGCCAGGATTATACAACAAACAGTTGCACAAGCCAAAAACAGTATCCCCAAACTTTGTGGGAGATATAATAAGTCAAAAACATTGCAGCAGACTACATTATTTTGACAACCAGCCCGTTTTGGCTAGTTTAAGGGGGAAAGGGTTAAGGCATAAATTCAAAGTATCAAATAAACCAACAACTGACACACAAAATTGACCCTAACGCCATTTTGAATTTGAAATTTTTTTATGTCGGTTACCTGGCATCACAGTCCTTAGCATGGGTGGGAGGTGGTCCTCGCTTGACTGGGTAAGCTAAAGCATTGATTGATTCAGCATTAGGTCTAGATTCCTTTGGAGGCCTTGGTGTTGATCTGGGAGTGGGTTCTGCAATCAGAAAACAACCCATAAAGTCGTAGGTCATTCATTGATAGATACATCACATGCTGACTAAGGCTCTTCTGTCACCAGGTGTTCTTACACATACATGTGATGGTCTTGTTGTGGACTAATATGGATGGCGATCAGTATTGACATATGTTGTTCAAACTAGTGGCTAACATACAACCTGAATTCTTGACAGCATATCTCAAGTACTTTTGGAGACTATGCTTGTTAATTCTATACTAAACTGCAGTTTCTGACCACTGTCATAAATTAGTTGTTCGCTATGAACATGAGTAATATACAGTGGTCCCCCCCTTATAAGGCCACCCCAAATGCAGCCAAAAAGTGGCCTTATAAGAGGGGTGGCCTCTCTTGAGAGGGAAAATATAATGGAAATGTCATACTTTCTGCACAAGAATGCTGGCCTTTCAAGAGGGGTGGCCTCTGGTGAGAGGGGCCTTATAAGAGGGGGACCACTGTATTATATTTAGAACAATTTTAATACTGAATTAGGCCTACAGTATTTTTGAAATGCCATATCATATCACAATTGTAAGACAGACACAACTATTTCTCCCCTGGACCTTTGTATATGAAATTTCTGGCTTTTGGCTTTGAATTCACACAGGACTAGTAATTTGTACAAACAGTTTAAGCAAGGTACATTGTCTTTGGCCAGCACCTCTCATATGGTAATGGCACTATGGTAACAGGAATAGAACTGCATATTGACAACCCCTCTGCTGTATGGCTTACATTCAATATATATATATGTATATTAACCGTCTTGGGTGGTTTGTGGGCAATTATATACTGCCCACAAAAAAAAAAAATATATATACAATGGAATAGTTCCTACAACACGGCAGTAAATACCAAGTATAGCTTACCACAGTTTCTGGCCATTTATTGCTTTTCATAATATCTGGGCAGATTTTCTAATTTGTACATTTCTGAAACCCCCTCAGTAGCGTATTGAATCTAAGACAAACATGGTTTATGGGCATTTTTCAACTGCCCATTCACTGAACAACTGCCCACCAGATGGTCTGAGGATTACAATTCTGCCCATAAACCAACCAAGACATAACTATATATATATATATATATATATATATATATATATATATATATATATATATATATATATATATATATACACCCAGCCAGGAGATTATATTTGCTATAAATTTGTCTCAAGGTCTACTTTTGAACATTTACAATTAAAAAAAGATAAAAGAATGAAAGGCACGGCTATGATCCACTTAAAGCTAGTATAGTGTATATAGCCACATAAATAAATTGTCTTCTTTTGAAATACATCAGTATGACTCGGCATCATCATCTCTCATCACTGGGGAAATTGGGAGCTAAGTTTAGTCACATCAACTACATGCACATCAGATTTTAACTAATGACACTTACTGCTAGTCACTACATGTATATACACACAGACACATTTTGTCTCATGAGAGATGTCAAAAGAACCACATATTTACATAAGCTTCACAATGGTCCCACTCATGATACCTCTAGGTCCCATTACAAGTGGTGCCATCTATGGTCCAATTTTTGCAACAGCAGTACCTGCTATTTAAGACTGTCCATACTGCCAAGAAAAAAATGCTCTCACAATGCACAAAGATGGTCCTAAAATGCAAAAATATATTAACAAAGAAAAGTGATCCTGTGTCTTCAGTGTGGTTTAAAAAAGGAGACAATCTATCATGGACTCCACTGGGTGGTCTTTATGGCCGGTACCACTTTATTCTATTTGACTGTATCTTGATGTTCCAGAGGTCCTTTACTGACCTGGGCTAGGACGGTTTTCTATTTTCTCCCTGTAGCCAGGCATCAGGAAATCCATGTCTTCATTCAACATCTGCTGGTACTTCATCTCCTGCATGAGAAACAGGGACCAGTCATTATTTACTGCAACCAGAGGCATACATGGAGATTGAGGGTACCCAGTTGCCCTGTTGTATGGAATCCCCACTCTACCTTGAAAAATAAAAGGCCCATGGCCCTAGTACTCTGCTGACATATAATCTGATGACCATCGCCAAAAAATTTTCTTCGCCATCTATGTCCAAGCTACACCCTGCTATAACAAAATCACTTTTTTCAACTTTACAGGCCTGGTGACCTACCAAAAATGGGTCAAGGTCACTGATATTACATCACATTTTAGCATTGGACATGATCTATACATCCAATAAATTTGGTATGTCTAATTCAATTATTTTTTGAGACATAGACTTTTATATCTTTCAAGAAATCTTAGCACATAATCTCTGTCAAAGTACAGATGGCGCCACTAGAATCATATGCAACCAAGGCTTTGACTGCCTGCACAATCCCACTAAACTTCATAAAGATCTGTACAAAATTAAGGATGCTGGACACAAGATTTTCACATTTTGACCCATATGTCACATGATAATGTAGGTGGCGCCACCAAAATTAAAGATCAGGTAGATTTTTATACACTTCATAAGGTTCAATTCTCTTTGCCATTGATGTCAAAGCTACACACTGCTATTACAAAATCACCTCTTTCAACTTTACCGAACTGGTGACCTAACAAAAAAGGTCAAGGTCACTGATATTACATAACATATTAGCATTGAACATGATCTATATATCTTATAAATGTGGCATGTATAATTCAATTAGTTTTCGAGATATAGAATTTGACATCTTTCACCACCTGTTGGCTCATAATTTCTGTCAAGTTACAGTGGCGCCACTAGTATCCTAAACAACTTTGAGTTGGACCTCCTCCACAATTCCACTCAATTTCATGAACATCTATTAAACATTAAGTATGCTAGAGTGCTCACAAGATTTGCACATTTTGAGCCATATATTACATAATACTGTTGGTGGCACCACCAATATTGATCTTGAGCTAGACTTGATAACTCCTGAAAGTTACATGAGGCTATCTTGAAAACTGTGGACTGTATCGTGCTCACAAGCAAAAGTTTACGGATGGATGGAATAGCGAACGGATGAACAAATGAGCGATCGCATGAGCTCTGCGACCTTTGGTCAGCAGAGTTAATAAATGCTATACCACACACATTGTGTGAAGAAAGATACAGTGGTCACTCAAGACAGCTGTCATACTTGTTCAAGTAGATATGTTAACACTGCATCAGATTTAATCCAATCTGACCTTTCATGGCAAACTTTTGAAAAACAAATGATTGGGAAGGGTGGGGTTGGGGAAGACACTTCCAACATGGCTCAGCCCTGGATCTGTCCACATGGCATTTACACTGCAGAACATCATGGAATACTTGACATTGTGACTCAAAAATCCCCCTGAGCCAATTGAACGGGCATGCATGCCAAATGGCAATGGTAGCTATTTCTCTCTTTATTCTCAGTTGTTTTGTTTTTATAAGCTAAGTGACTCAGAGGAGTGAATGTTACAATGTATAACCGGTCAGCGTGTCAAGTTACATGTACGTGTACATCCCTTAGTCAGAGTGAATGCTCTCCCTCATTATTATTCTGATGATGGGGTTTAGTCCACGCAGAAAACCATACAACAAAACCATGCAGAGGGTTCTACAATTCGCATGTCCTATTGCCTAAGACAAGTAAAAATTGATGCAGGACAAGTCAAATTTGAAAGGAATAGTATGCAACAGATAGGGGTACCCCCCCCCCCCACGGAACATTTACCACAGAAGTACAATGTAATAGGGAAAGTGCCTTATCGAGAGCCAAGGGACTCTCTATGTTTATTAATCATAATTAAACATTCATTATTAACTTACAATAGTTTCCATTTCAAACTTGAGGCTCTCCATTGAGTTGCTGGTTTCTACCACATCTTGCTCAGTCACTGCAGGGGCTGTCTTTGGACGGTGATATTCATGTAGTGGAGGTCTTGATACATAACCTACAGGTTGAAAGCATCAATATAGGCCATCTATACTTCCATTTTTTCTTTTATTCATTTACAGTTTTGAGCAAGTTAATCAGAGATTTGTTTCTGATATACTTTGCGTCTTCATCATCATGAATGGTCATATATCTTTCCTTTTAGAAGAAAACTGCGTCAAGCACACACCATGATATCCTCATACATCTAGTCTCATCCCAAATCCTCACACATATAGTCTCATCCCAAATCCTCACACATAGTCTCATCCCAAATCATCACACATATAGTCTCTTCCAAAATCCTCATACTATTAGATACTACCTTTCTGTTCATGGGATACAAGAAAATATCCACATGAAAAGATTTGTATCCCATGAAGCCAACAGCTGAATGGGATACAAATCTTTTTACATGGATAATTTCTTGTATCCCCTGAACAGACAGGTAGTGACGATTTTATCCTGTAATAAGACTATAAATGTGAAATTAAAACACGTGAAAAACATAACAAATAATTAAATAACATCAACCATTTAACAACATGTAGAATACTAGATTTGGCAACAAGGTCTTTTTTTTTCAACCGAAGTAGGCCTATTTTTTTACTGATATCAGTCATTTTATTCATGAGCCTGATTGCAAAACAGGTATACAGAATTTGTATACCTGTTTGGTGATCAAGTCCAAAACAAGGCTAAATTATGTGTACCCTTGATGGTGCTCATTAATATTCATGAGCCTGATTGCAAAACAGGTAAACACAATCAGTATACCTGGTTGGTGATCAGGAGGATACCAAAGAAGGAATATGGGGAATTCTCATGTATTTTTAAACCAATCAGCAAACACAAATTTCATCTATTACAGGATAAATGTAAGTCTAATCCAAAATCCTCGTACATGTACATGTAGGTCTTACTCAAAAGCCTTATACATGTCGAGTCTCATCCAAAATCTTTATACATATAGATCTCATCCACAGTCTTCATACATGAACATGCTGTTGGCCTTATTCAAAAATGTTGTTTTAAATCAGCACTCTATTTGATACTTTGAGTGGGAAAATTTTAAGTATTTAGCTTCACAATGCAGACTGCATGCTATTAAAGTGTCAGAAAAGCTTGCAGACCAACAGCATTGTTATCCTGCTGGTCAGTCTCTTCGACAATTATGCTCAGTAAAAATGTTTTTCATCACTAAAAAAAAAGGGATGTAAAATACAACAAATGACATTCGACATACACGCATGTGTACAGTGTAATTTACATGTTAATGGACTAGAGGGTTGTGTTTACTCCTAAATCTCACCTCGCTTGGCAGGTTCTCTTGCTTGTGGTGTAAAGAGATGTCCAGCCAGAGCCGACACAGTGTGAGGCCTTGGAGCCAGTGTGGATGCAGCCATGCTGGGCTCAAATGGCTCATACAGGACTAGGTCCGGCGCAGACAGTGGGCGCGGACGGACATAGCCTGCCTTAGTACATTGTACACGGGTCTCAGAGTCTGCCACCTCACCTTGCAAATACTTGTACTTGTCTTTGTGGTAGCGCACCTGAAGAAGCAATTGACAACACCCTATATAAACTATTTAATATGTTTTCAATGTCATCCGAATGGTAAGACACATCTTCATGCAGAAATCTTCAAACTGTATATCTTGCTCATCCTGATTCAAGTATAATTCCTGTCATTTGTAAAAACTCACATTCATAAGCTAAAAAGGCTCAAGTTTCAGCAATTACTGAGCAGTAAACGAGCAGTGGATTTTTTTTTTGCAGCAGACTCGGCTGTCATTGTGGCAGCATTTTCTGACTAGATGCAACATACATGTATAAGAAAAGTTGTGCACTCGGTGACAGTTCTGTTTTTTTTTTTTTCTTCAGCTTTTTTCTTCAGAAAGGCATTCAAATTGCATAAACACTGAAATAGCATAAACATTGCCAAACAAGCAGGGACATCAGCAAATATTGATTGTGAAGGCAGACAAACAAACCACATGTAATACCAGGATAAGTGAGATCATTTTGCTTCTATGCTGACAGTTTTTTCATTAATGGAACAGGAAGCACAATATTGGCTGCAGCTGATACTAATTTACCTTACTGGATGTTTGTTCACTACTTAGCTGAGAGCTGATGCAAAATAGTGCTACTGTAAGCACCACATGCAATCTGATCCTCAAAAGCATGCACTGCGTGACACCCCCCCCCCCCCAAAAGGAAGAAAATCACATATCATCGACCATACTGCTTTTATCTATCTGTTGATTGTAAATTTACAATGAATAGGTAGATACATCTATTTCTGTACCCTGAGTAACTCACTTTCAGTGTCATAGTGTTCATGTGTGTGGTTGCTATGACTTCTGAGAAACAGCTTTTTTAGTCAAGGGATATAGCATTGTTGCCAATTTAAACGAAATGGACTATATGTCATGTACTTGTAACTTTCATGCTGTTTTTGTAAAATTTTGATGTGATTCTGAAACATGCATGCCCAACATGATCATTCTCATTGCATCCACAATTTAAATACTTTCCCATGAATATATTTCTAAGATTTCTTGATAATAACTTGTTTACAGCCAAAGCACAACCATTTAATCTATTTACTGATAAACAGGCGAGTGTCAATTTTCTAAACCTGAGCCAGCTATCTATGCATGCCAACCAATTACTTGATATTAACCCTTTCCCCCTTGGATTAGGACTGAGTCAACAGCTTTCCTTGGCACGGGTTGGCGCCCAAACCGTGCCAAGGAAAGCTGTTGACCTGGGCCATGTGATCTTGATAGGTCTCATCTACAATCCTCAGTCAAATTGTTTTTCATTACTGTTGAAATTAGTTGAAAACACTGAAGCAGACGACATTTGACCACCAGCCGGTTTTGGCCGGTTTAAGGGGGGAAAGGGTTAAAGAAATTGGCAATGTATCGACAGTCCCTCTCTTGACAGACCACCACTAGGGCAGGTCTAAAAAGTGTTCATATAAAGGAGGTGGTCTCTCATTGGACTGGTATCTAAAAGGAGGGACAACTGTGTACATTGCCAATTTCTTTATGGATACACCAGGATATGCCAGAATAATTTCATGTTGTTTTTATCATATAAGAATGTATAGTTTTATTCACAAATAAACACTTATTTTTTGGCTTTGACAATGGAGGTGGGGGGGGGGGGGCAGTTGTTGAAGGACCCTGACTTCATAGGATATCCAGTGCCACTTGATAAACAGCTAAATCTTCAAGTTGACAAACATATGCAAATATAAGGGACTGGTATATGGGATAACTTGTTGCTTTATAACTTGACTGACCACTCTCTTCCTCATTTCTGGATTGACAGGCGGTTCTCGGGACATCTTTTTACTGCCGTGCCTCTCCTTGGTGAAATGCCACTCCTGGTTACGGTACTCCTGGTCAAGGCGTGATGCAAGGCGCTCATCATGGTGAGACAGGAACTCACTGAACTTGTCAATCTGCAAGTTAGTCACAGGTACATTAGCATGCTGGAAGTGTTTTTTTAACTCATTCCATACTGGTCCCTGACTTTTCTGTATATTTACCTAGATTTAAAACAACAATTGCATATTTAAATTCTTTATGAAAAGAGCTTTCATTCAAGTACCAACATGCCTATAGTCTTAAGTCAGTAGTTCTGGCACAGCATGACTTGCGTCTCGTGTACAATTCCAATTAAAACTTTTTTTTTTCATTACTGTTGAACTTAGTCAAAAACATAAGCATACCACATCTGAGCAGAAGCCAGTTTAGGCCATTTTGAGGGGGAAGGGGTTAAAAAAAACAACAAACTTAACTTACCTTAAAAAGCATGCGCTCATCTTTGTCTGTGTTCAGCTGTGGAAGGCCTAGCTGCATGTGTTCAAACATGTCACACCTGCAGGGGGGAAAAAAACAAGCTGTCAGCTTCTAAATAATTAATGCTCATGGTGTCTCTCTCATTATTAAGTCTGATTCCAAATTTGGAACACATACACACACAACTCACAAATTCAAATACTTCCAGAAGCTAAATGTTAAAACTATTCTAGGCTGAATTTACAAAAAAAAAAAAAAATCTAGGCTGAAACTGCATGAAATGTTCTATAGGCAGTCCTCATACTTAATCACACTAACTGCAGACCTGCTCTGGTCCCCCCAGTTGCCAGGCAACAGAACTATGCCTTTGAAATAATGAGGGCATTAATGTACCAGTTATATGTTACTTAACCATCCAGAAACAGCCCTTTTTTTACCAAACAAATCAAATTTTCTAAATATGTTCAGCATCTTGTATATAGATTTGAAAAGTTTGTGAATGAGTTTTTGTATGCTTTTTGCTTTTGTGAGTTGTTACTTTTACCATAGAAGCTCATTTGGCCCTGCCTAATACACGTTTCTGCCCTCCTTCCTGTCAAGTTCCTTGCTCCACTCCAGGTGGCAGCATAGGATCACAGTTAATGTGAATATGACCTATTGTTCTTGAACATTAGGTTTGCATGTGAGCCAAAATCTGTGAATAAGGAATCCAAAACTGAATAGGTATTGATTAGTTTGTGTCAGATATTTGCATGTTAAAACTTTTCTTAAGTAAATCTTCATGCAAATCTATAACTCCAGTAGCATTGTTGATATGTGGTACATAACACATTGTTACCTTCTGCATCTGAAGAGCTATTTAAACTAAGTTCTTTTCTGAAAGATCAATGCAGTATTTTTTGCAAACAAGCCCAAAATTGTTACAGGACTTACCAATATTTCTTATCCCATATCTTTGTTGCAGATCTTTTAAAGAAATTGCAATTTCAGGTAGTGTAAGATTACCAGTAAATTAAGTGACCTATCATATGGAATTCATACCTGTAAAGTTCCTTTGAATTAAAAAAAAAAACATTCTGGCCCATTTTGAACAATATTCATCAAATATCACTGCAAAAAAATGTTAACATTAAGAGTGGTATTTCACAAAATTCTGCTCCTTTTTGAATAAAATTTTCTGTGATGTATCTTTTCTATTTTGACCCCCTGTAAAGATATCTTTGTGATGAGGGTCTACAAATATGGAAACTGTATTATTAGTCTGACAATCATGATCTGCTATGTCATCACTGTCTTCTAAAGTAATGACTGAGATACTTTTTGAAATTTGTAACTGACAGACCAATACTTGACCATATTTTGGAAGCAATTATGGGGGTCCTTTTAGCTTGCATCTCATTCGTATCATGTTCCTGATACATGTATATTCTAAATTGTGAACAGACTGCATAGTATGCAAATTTGTGATTTTCAGTGTGAACGGAATGCTACAAAAACATAAACCGGTACAGTGCTACCTGCTTGAAAGACCACCTCCACATATAAGACTGCATGACTTTTTAAGACCACTCTTTGAAGACCCTTTACTGTATTTCTCTGTTCAATACACCTTCAAGACCACCTGCAGTATAAGACCCCTTTTTCTGGCAGTTATAAAGGCAGTCTTTAGTAGCAGGAACCAATACACCTCTATCTTTTTTTTTTCAATTGCTTTTGCCAGGTTTACAAACGGTTGAAGTGTATGTACATAGGATTTGTTCAAAATGATTTGACATATTGCGGCTTGAACTCTCCAAACCTGGTGTTTCCAGGAAAGCTGCTGACTCTTGTAATTAAAACATAATTCAGCATGTGTTCTTTAAAGGCAGATCTTGTGTAACTCAAATGATGGAGTTTGTCCACAGGCTTGGTAAAAACCTACATGTAGATGAAAGGACACAAGATGATGTTTTATATTCTGATTTCGGCAAGGCCTTTGACTCTGTGCCTTACCACTTTATTCTGCATAAATTAAAGAGCTTTGGAATAATTGGCCCCCTTTATGCCTGGTTTACTTACTACATGACATGTAGGAGACGGCGTGTAGTGGTTGCGTGGTCCAACTCTGAATGGTTCCTAGTTGTATCTGGGGGTACCACAAGGTTCCATTCTAGGACCTTTTTTTATTTCTTTTATATATAAATATCATTTCACACTCATTGTCAAAGGAAACAACTACATGTATGTCCCTTTTGGCAGATGACTCCAAATGTTTCAGAGAAATTCATTCAGAAGTGGATGCAGCAGCCCTTCGAAATGACACAGACTGGCTCTGTGGAGTAACCTTTGGGGCATGTGATCCAATGCCAACACATGCAGTATTCCTACTCTTTCCAGATCAGGCACCTCTGTTGTTTTTTGTTCTAGTACAAATGCTACCAGTCTGATTCATACATCATCACAAAATGATCATGGTTTTGAATTGGACTTTTCATTAAATTGGTCAAACCACATTGCTAAATACTGCACTAACGCCAACAGCGCCTTGGATACAATCAAATGCACATCGATATAAAGCTTCTGCTGAAGCTACACAAATAGGGCTTTACATTGCCTTAGTGTGTACAGGCACTTGGAATATGGCAAGACTACGTGGAGTGTTGCCAACAACAAAAATCTCCTGGCGCTAGAGTCAATTCACAGAAGGGTGACCAAATCGATGTCAGGGTCACCATTCTCTGAATCCTTTGAATCCGCCTTGCAAAATGTAACTTGCTTCTGTTGTCACACAGACGTGACCAGCTAGACCTAGTTTTGTGGCACAAATGTTTACATGGTCATTACAGTGTAGATTTTCACAATTTGTTTCTCATACAACCAAACTCAACATAATTCCAACAAGGGTCTCTGGTTTAAAGTTACTCCTTGCAACTCAGAAACCTTCCATCAATCATTTGTAAATAGTGTAATTTACACTTGGAACCTCTTACACTCTGAAATCTGTGATTCACCTTCAGTCAGTATCTTAATCCTTAAGCTAGGAGTATAAAACAAGAAACTCCTATCCAAAAAGTTCAACTTCAGGAACACATGTATGTACATGGCAGAGTAAGAGTTTTCATCAAAACTGTACAGGGTAGTTTCTAGTAATTAGGCAAAATGGTTTTATACAGAATCCTACTTTACATATGTGGGGATTTACTGTTTTTCAAAATACAAAGAAACTATATATTCTGCTCTTGCAAACTTTCGTTATCATTACCAGTATTTCATAGTGTAATAGACTGTGTCTCATATTATTATCTCTGGGGAGTTGACTTGTACAGGTGCCTTCACCTGTTCAATTCTACCAAATCTGCAGTTTTAGTTCTGTTCTTATTTGCATTTTTTTACGCAGTCACTTCAATTTATCCTGCTGATTGAAGCTTAACGAAGGAAGGAACAATTAAACAACCAACCAAACAACAAAAGTAATGATACAGGTGAGCAGTCAATATATTTCCTCTCTGCTCTTCTGGTGTATACCAAAGCAAAGCTGTTGACTCAATCCCAACACTCTCAGACTCGGAGTATAAGTAGTGTTTCCAGGAAAGCTGCTATTGAAGTCACTAACTGGTTAATTAGAATCTGGTGGACTCACCACAAAAGCAGATCCAGGAATTCATGTAGCTGTATCCTGTCTGGCTCCTCGAAGTTCTCTCGCATATGCTTTATACGGTGCATCATCTTCAGCGGGGAGATCATACGTCCACACATCTGCATGACGTAATTGTCCAAAAATTGACTTTTGAAGAATAATTAACATAAACATGTACGGTGACCAGTTTTTTTTTTTCTTAAATTGAAATAACGCTGGTAAATAATTCACACACAGTAAAGGAAGAGGCAAAGCAACTGGGAAAACCCCTGGACATTTAAAAAAAAAATCTAAAAGGGACAACATCCTTTTCTGCCATAGGCATAATCAGTTGTTTTCACTTATGATAGCCCAATACTCTTGACTCTATATAGATTTAGCAATTCCACTAAGCAAACAACATTTATATTTTTTTTTCCTGACATTGCAATCAAGAGATGGAATTCGTAAAGTCTCAATGTTTAAACCAATAAGTGAACTTATTGCTGTCTGTCTGTCTGCCTATTAGACATTCATATGCAACACATACATGTATATGACCAGATTTAGCAAAATGTCACTAATCTCATAAAAAATGTCACTGATGAACAGTTACATCGTTGAATACACCTATCATGCCCATAGCAGTAACTCAACTTTCCCAAGATGATTCGTCAGGTGGACATACTGCCCTTAGTTTTATTTACAATGGTGACATGAAAATTTACCGAATTATGAACTTATATTCAGGTTCAGGTAAAGCATTACCTTCAGTGCACGCTGGAGGGTGTGTTCGTCAATCATCATGCCTTTGGTGTCGCCAGTCTCGTATGTCTGGTAGGCCACACGCACTGCCTGAAGGTCCTCAAAGCTGAATAGTCACGTTTATCAATGCAAGGTAATCAATCACAACTTATGCCAGTCTTAAATTCTTTTTTGTTTTGTTTTTGTCAAATAATTTCCTGATATACACTTGTGCCAGCATATATGTACACAATGGAGACACAAGATATAATTTCTTGTAAAAAGAATCTGACATAAACAAAATTTAATTTAATTTCACTACAGTTTCTCAATTTTTAGCAGTAATTACATGTATTTCATAATCATTGTTCCATGTCTCCCAGTTTTCTAGCATTATAATTAAACTGTGCAGTTGTTTAAGAAAAATGAACAATATCTGTTTTGGCTTAACAACTTATATAAAAAATATATCAATCAACAGATCTCTTGATGGGATTTCAAGTTTTATATGCACACCACAAAATGCTCCTTAATCCAATTTACCTGATGGCCATGAATTTTGTACATAGATCATTTAGATCATAAGTATTGTCCCTTCAAGTTCAAAAGTTATTTTTCTATCCAATTTTGTCAGGAAAATGGTCTTAACAGGAACAACATTGTTGGCACTGAACTGACAACTATAGTTTACTGCCAGCAAATGGCTATGATCTCGCCACCATGGTGGACTCCCAATCAATGGCATTGAATTACCAACAATAGCTGGGTGAAGATCACTGGGATGTAGATGGAATGTAAATACATGTAGCTAAGATATGTTGAAGAGGAGAAAAGATATTAACACTAGGTCATCAAAGCAGCTTAAACATTTACCTAGAAATAGACCAGTTCATAGCACTTGGGTTTGTTCAGTTCACTTCAGGAAGCACATCCTGCTTTGTTTACATTTTGTGCTTGACCACGCTGGCTGGATTGTACGTGGAAGGATCAGAGAGTATAACACACGATGTGCTTGGACTTTAATAATGAAAAATTAAACTGTCAGTAAACTCAAAATGCAAGTTTCACCACTGATATAATATTTTAGGTAAAAGATTTGCACTGTTTAACACAATCCATGCTGTAATCACCAGCGTTAGCAGTGGCATCCATTGTAAACAAATAGATGTGGGCCAGACTCAGCCCCTTGCTGATTGGACAATCAGGCCAACAATGGCATGCATAACTAATTAAGGTCCGGAAAAGTTTGGTACATTTCGGTATGAACAGGTCTATTGAAAAATGTGTATCTGAATGCAATGTAATGGATAAATATTATAAACTTAGCAAATTACATATCTCAGATTTTTTGAGTCACTAATTGATCAGCAAAACCATCCATGGCTATATGCAATGTTCAAGAAACCTGAGGGCAAAGTTTTACAGCTATGAATCTTATTACTGGCCAGGGACTCACTTGAATGTTACGTTAACTTCAACCCATTTACTTATACTTATATGTATCGCTTATTGTTCACAGGATGGCCTGTTGTCTATTCATGGCCAGGAATATGACCATACTTTGGCAAAGAGTTGTTCAGCCTTTCCACTTCTTGGCCATAACAGTAGCCCTTCTGGATCGCAGTCACATTAAAATACTGTTGAAAGGTAATCCATGACCTTTGTCAAGGCTTGTTTTAAGTTGTACAGAAACTATACTTGGTTTGGCTTTTGTCTATTGGGGAGTGGCATTGCGCCTATAGATGTAAACTTGTCTTCCATGGAAACTAATTAGTGGCCAGTACATGTATGCAAAAAATTAATCATGACTGCATGGATATCTGCCTATTAATGGGTGTCATTTTATACATAATTCATGGATTTTTAAATACAAATTATAATCACCAAAAAAAAAAAAATGTTGACCCATCCTTCTGGTTACTTGCAAAGATACCCATGCGTCGTGCTGTTCAGAGTTACCGAGGCCTCTCGGTGGCAAAAGTCAGCAAGGCTGCATCTTTGTGCAGAAATATACATGTACCAATATTATTATTCTGGTGAGTTCACCTGTGGGTCCTACCTGAGGAAATTGTAATCCAACAGTCTGAGTCCCTTCTTGATGGCAGAGAGGTTCCACTCTGAGGTGTGAATGTTGAAGGTCTGGTCTGTGGCATTGTGGAAGTAGCGATGTACATCGATCAATTGCAGCAAAGTCTGTAAGGAATTTAATTGAATTAAGCTTGATTTTACAACAACAAATAAACAAGTTTGCTGTAGAGTGGTACACGCCTGGTGTACATGATGGTGAAAGGCCATGTGCATGGACTGCTCTGACCATTAGCCAATTAGCCAAATGCTAATGTGTCTTGAATTTGGCTAAAGAAATGTTAAAATGGCTATAATGTTTTAAGATGAATTATTAAAGGGCAACAACAGAATCTTTGATAATTATGCCTATATTTCCAATTTGGGTACAGATTTTTGAAGCCCAGCAATCTCCCTGCATGTGTATGCCCTTTGTGATCACAGTACGTCCTAAGTGCATGGGAGTCATTTTCCTAATGAATTTCCTTGTAATTAAAAGTCACCTGTAGTACGTGGCCATTCTTGGCAGGATAGATGGTGAGGACTACCTCTGTACCAACTGGCTATGGTCATATCTTTTGCCTGTCACATGCATGTACACTGAAGACTCATTTCATCCCGCATCAAAAAGTATATATATATATATTTTTCTTGCACAAAGACATCTAGTAAGTATATTTTTCAGAAGTTTCTGTACATTTTTGCTTCAAGAGTCTTTCTCTGTCTGAAAAAAAATATAAAAAAAAAAAGAAAAGGAGAAGAAATACTATCTTAAACATATTGAAAGAAAGGAATTCAAAGTGTTGGAAGTAATAAAAAAAATCGTGAGGAGAAGAAATGACTAATCCTGAAAATATATATCTATTAAACTTTATGGTTTACTGTAAAATTGCTTTATTTTTGTGTATATAAATTTTCATGGTTTTTGTATTTTTGACATTTCACTGCAGTTTTAATTTCACTGTTTTGGACATAATTCCTCTTCAAACAATGTTTTTTAAAATACTATTCCACTGCATTTTTATTTTCATGGTTTTGTGCCATTCAGTGAAACAAGCGAAAATAAGAATACGGCAAAGTTAAAGCAATTCACGGTATATAGGAACATACTTAGACATTTCTTTCTATAAGTTGTGACCATGTACATGTTTGTAACGAGATTCGTAACATCTAAGGCCTTCACATTACACCATGCAAGATATGATGTTTGCATGAATCATGATGCTTTTATTTCAATAAAGATTTTATCTGTACCTAACACCAATTCCAATCTGGTGTCAACATTTTTAACTATGACACACATGTAATGGCCAAAAGTTACATATGTAAATGTACATTACCAGTTTAAGGCATTACCACGATTACTGCCTGGTGTATGTACATGTACAAAGCAATGGTCATAAAATGAGAGCTTACTCTCCAGTTACGCCGTAAACACCTGTGTTTTCTAAATTTCATACAGCCAAGTGTTAATAATACGCACACAGGATTCAAAATTCAACCATGTATAAATGCCACTGCAATTACTCCCGACATAATGTTCCCCAACTTTCCTTTAAGATCACCAGATTTGTCCACTGTGAAAAAAACAAAAACAAACAAACAAACAAAAAAAATCCAAACTGGTCGATCCCTGAAAAAAAAAAAATTGCTGATCCCTGACAAGTTGGCAAACACATAGGCGATCATTATTAAGGCTTAGTGTCAACAAAATGTACATTTGTATGTGTGCCAGGGCAGGCATAAAGTAATATCAAATTGATAAGATCAAGAGCAGCATTAATGGCAACACATTACTTTAAACAGCATTAAGAGCAAGCTATTATATTTCACAAAGCATACATCAAAACCCACATCAAACATGCTCAATACATAAACATCTGGTAATATTTTGACTAAAAGAACAGCAACCATATAACATATATATGTATGTATGTGTGTGTATACATATATACAAAGCAAAAGAAAATGAGTCATCAATAATGCCCACCGTGCTTTTAGCACTCTTTTGATATTTACGTGTACAAAAAAGAAGGTGCTAACAGATGATCTACATGTATATACTGCCGTGCTACTGCTCCATGTTGAACACAGGGGGCATTGGCATCTTTTTATTCAACCAGGAGTACATTCAGACAGGTACAGCTTATAAATTATCAGATGCCCTCCTGACCCCCCCCCCCCCCCCCATGCAGTGAAAAGTTGCATGGGGCTAGCTAGAATTAACCTTGGTTGACAGACTGTAATGAACTACCATACTGAAGGTGTACTGTATGGGAATAAACAAACAGAATGGGGACAAAATGTTGAATTAATGATTATCAAATTTTGATAGCACACATAAATGTTGGAATATATTTAATGTTGTACATGTACATATATGAAACCAAACGTTCAAGTCTGAATGAGTATTCACATGGCCTATGATATAAACTAGGCAGGTCAACTCATTGTCACACAACTGAAGTCAGCTATAAACTAAGGAACTTCAATTTTATGTTTTCACAATATTGACTTGGACATAGAGAAACTCGTGTACAGTTTCAGCTACATAATCATGCATTTGATTGAACCTTTGAAAGTTTCATTTACACAAACACTCGATATTGATGTATGTTTGTGTTATGTACATGTACAGCAACCATGATTCTATGCTTAAAATATTAATGGACTTTGTGTTTACCTGCAATGTTGAGTGTGATAGGACCAGACTGCTTTCAATAAAAGTTTTAGGCCTGGTAGTTTGTTAAAAAATTCTAGTTTTGGTGAGTGCGATGGATGTTGTTCTCAACTTTGTCAAAAGTACCAACATAACCTTAAAACCCCTCAGCCGTGCGCCTAAAAAGAATGTATCATGTATATGGATGATCACTGTAATGGGTAGAAGTGAGGTAACAGTGATCAATTCTTGGACATTTGTTTATTATAGACACATGTAATTCCAATATCATGCATGCAAACATTTCTAGCCAACCACTGTTTATCTTTGGTACAATAGTCAAGTATAACTAGGTTCATAATACCAGCTTACTCTGGGGATATGGCAGCAGAAACTGCACAATGATCTTGACTCTGGGTCAAGGTCATTATTTTTCAACCTTGATATAGTCTCATAAAAGGCTGATACAATGTCAAGTTTTTGTGATCCTGGCTCATCTGGTATTCTTGGAACTCAACAGACTCTTACAACAGTGACCAACTGTTATTTAGTTTTGTGATCCTAGCTTATCCAGATATTGATATATTGCACACTAAAAGTTCAGAAAGATTTTAATCCTGGCTTGAGATTAGGTCAAGGTCATTGTCCTTTGAACTTGATGCAGACTTTTACCAGGTGATTCTACTCTAAATGTTTTGTCACCTTAAGCTTATCCAGTTCTTCACATATGGTGTACAAGAAATTCAAAGAAAATTGACCCTGCTGAACTTGAAATATGGGTCAAGGTCACTGTTGTTTGAACTAAACATAGACTTTTATAAGGATAAACAATTGTGAAAGTTTAGTGATACCAGCTTATCTGGTTCTTGAGATAACTCAAACAAGAAATTAAAATAGAATTGACCTGATGACCTTGAAATTGAGTCAAAGTCATTGTCCTTCAAACTTAATATAGCCTCTAACAAGGGTAATCAACTTTAAAGTTTTATGATCCTAGCTTATTTGGTTTTCGAGATATCAATCACAAGAAATTCAAAGATAATAGACCCTGATGGACTTAAAATTGGGTCAAGGTCACTGTCCTTCAAAAACTCACAGTACTCTTACAAGGGTGATCAACTGTTAAAGTTTTGTGATCCTAGTCCACTCGATTCTTGAGATGTCACATGCAACAAATATACATGGATGGATGGACACATGTTCACACAGACACAAGCTATCACAATAACCCACCAGGCCTTTAAGAGCCAAGGGGTAAAAAAGTCATTGGGATTTTCACCAGGGCTTATTTTATCACATATCTATTGGTTAATATATAACATAATATTATTTGTGTTTGAATGTATATATCTAATGTCACTGGTTAACACCATCAAGACTGGTTTGAACAGTCACCGGTTTTAAGACTTTTGTTCAGGATATACGGCAAGTTAGCATTGGCTTTAGTGATGAGGGACACTTTTCTTTTGATGACTCTCTAAATACACTCAAAGAGTCCATGAAGTATCATTTTTGGACAGCAAAGCATAAAAATTAATTCTGTAGCACTGTAGTAGTGCTTACAAGCTGTTCACACAGCAATTATCAAAGTGTATAGAAGTGACTATCATTCTCTGATACAAGTTTGGCTCTAACTCCTACATTTTAATGGATTTTAACCCTTCAAGTGCTAATCACAGCTACATGTATAGTCCTTTTCTCATTACCATATGACACATAATGGTTAACAGGTTCAAATTCCTCATGAAGATACCTTTCATTCAAAAACCAGCATGCCAATTCTAAAGCAAAAAGTAGTCTTAGTCAACAGCTTTCCTTGGGACACTTTGGCCACATTGTGCACAAAGTGCCCTAAGGAAAGCTGTTGACTCAGTTTTAAATCAGCACTTTAAGGGTTAATATCAAATTAGTGGTAGACTACAGAATACCCTATAAATGTAAAAAGTGTGTCTCAAATTTTGAACTTTTGTTGTTTCTCATATACAGCTGTTTGAAGTTGAAAATTACGATAACACATGAAAGGCAAGCCAGCTTTAAATCAACTCTGGTGACAAAACGGAACAAAAACTGGAAAATCTCAGACACACTTTTTTCATTCAATACAAACACTTCAAATTTCAGTTTGCTGCAGATTTGAGGCCAATATGTTCAGACTTGAATAAGTTGAAGCAATATTTATGCTAAATTATGATGATCACTTGTGTAATTATTAAACACACATTGCAACCAACTGACAAAGTGAAATTGAAATGAGTAGCATCCTCGGTTTGTTAGCTTTCTGAAGATGTATAGTTTACCATACTTTATATTTGAATCCCAAGTTATATTCAATAATTTGTGAAAGTCACTACTAACTTGCTGTATATCCTTAAAGCCACCTTAGCATAAACTTCTGTTGAGTGATAACAATTGGAAGTTTATGTCCCCTAGTATTATACAGAACACATTGTGACCTGTTCCTTAGCTTTGAATTCATGATATATATATATATATATATATATATATATATATATATATATATATATATATATATATATATATATATATATATATATATACACACACACACACACACACACATACACTTCATGTGTTTGCCTGCACCTCTTCAATTTTTAACCATTCCTGCTTAAACCGGCCAAACCAGCTGGTGGTCAAATGTCTTCTGCTTCAGTGTTTCAGTCTAATATCAACAGTACCCAAAAACAATTTGAATGAAATTGCAGCTGAGACCCATCAAAAT
The DNA here is from genome assembly GCA_964020975.1 of Hermodice carunculata. NCBI lineage: Eukaryota > Metazoa > Annelida > Polychaeta > Eunicida > Amphinomidae > Hermodice > Hermodice carunculata. Next base: position 40,701,639 of record OZ026612.1, on the reverse strand, counting down.
AATATACCCTAGTCAACAGATTTCCTTGATGTGGGTTTGGGTGGTAAGTGACCAACTGACACTGAGGAAAGCTGTTGTCTTAATATTCAAGGGGGAAGGAGTTAAATTTCTATACCCTTTCAACTTCATTGGCAACAGTCCTGTTATGCCTGGAGGACTCTGTGACAAATAGAAAAGTTTGTACAAGGGATTATCCAGTCCTAAGTTACTTGACTGGTCCAAAAAAAATGTAAAACCTAATTCTGTCAATATGAAAGCTGCACATACAAAACCTTAATTGGGAAATAATTCCCCTGATACTCAATACAGCAAGCCGCCTCCGAGCCACTGCCTCATTGTTCAACAGCTGTTTTAAGGTTACCGGCTCCCACCTGAAGCATTCAAATTGGCTAAATTTAGGTTTTTGTCACTGTCAGGGAGACGCAACACCTTTTCAGCTATTTACTCTTTCTAAAAAAATTCATGACCAAAATATGAACATCTATCAGAACATATTGATTTAAGGGAGTCAGTCAGTTTAATGGTTCACAGATGTGGCCATTCATGCAGATGATGAGAGAAGTAATTACAAAATGTTTCCAGATGTGTTTTTACAGGTGACTTATTGTAGCACTACACTGTTGGGCCAACAATGGCCCGCAAGCTGAACAAAGTTTTGACAGAGTTTAAGAGGTCAATATTTGATTACCTTTCTTAATGTCATGAAGAAAAAAAAAAAAAAAGTAAAAGAAGACTACAGAGTGTAAGAAATTCTTCTTGGTTACCCTTGCTTCCAAACAAGGAAGAATATGCCTTTATTATTTTTAACCTTGGTCGTTGGTGAAAACATGGTCTATTTACATTGATGGTGGGTCGGTGAAAGATTTCAATAACCTTAGTACTGGGTTTGTGACCACGAGTAATAAATATGTGATGGGGGGGGGGGGGGGGGAGATTACTCTGTGTGAATATGCTACAAATTCTTCCATATTTATCATAGTCTATCATTTTCTGTTTCAAATTTGGTCCTTTTTCCAATTGGCAAACCAGCAAATTTCGACTTCACTCTGGTGTACGTGAATTCAGCTTTTAAATGAAATTTACAAATATAATTCCTAATATAGAGAAAATAGTTACAGTGGAAACCATTTAAGGTGGCACAAACAAACCTAGGCACTTAGAGGAGTGCTATCTTCAACCCGCTCTCTGGTTTTGGTGTTTATTTTAGACCCATAAAACTATATATTTTCTTGTTGCTTAGGATCTCTAGATCATATATACACCAAGAAAAAATTTTAAAATCATTTTTTGGGGCGAAAAACGGACATTTTATGAAAGCGTCCGATTTGGAGATTTTTCTTGGGATTCTGAAAAAAATATAGCACTTAAAAACTCAAAAATTTGCCCCCACCACCTATAAATTTAACTGCAATTGCCCTAATGCATATTTGGTGTAAATTAAGTCGTTCCATCTCAATTTATGATCAAATAGTGAAGTTAATTTTTTTATTACCAATGATGCTAGTTCCACTTAATACCACCAGTGGCATCACCATGACTCCACGTCATATTAACTTTTGTCTGTATTATAATGTTTGAGTTATGGTATATTGGTACATGTATATGGGCACAAGTTCAGATGTAATGACCACAACAGAAAAAAATTATTTGCTGAAATGTATTCCATCCATGATAATTATAAGGTGGCTCTAGTTGACCCATATTATGCAATATAAATTTTTTATATATGATACACATTTGTGGTACACTTGGTATTGTTAGACTTCTTACTTTCTCAACACATCAAATTTGGTGTCCTTTAATTACTATGTCCTCAGTGACTTTGAAAAATAGGCCAAGGTCACTCAACATTTTACAAAATTATGTCATTGACCTACTGCATATTTCAAGCAAATTTACAAGTTCCATCTGAATTTATAACCAAATGATGAATTCAATGTATTTTTAATACCTTAGATGCTAGTTCCACCAGCAAGAAAAAAAATCCAGAAATGTAGTCCCTGAGTGACCTTGAGAAAGTAGGTCATGTTAACCCAATATTATGCAATATCCATCTTCTATTATGATATACATTTCTGGAACATTTAGTCTTGCTAACCTTCTTATTTCTCAACCCTTTCAGTGCCAAATTTTGGACTGGGTCAACAGCTTTTCTTGGCACAATTTGAGCGCAATGCGCTCAATGCGTGCCGAGAAAAGCTGTTGACCTGGGGTATTCTCTCTGGAACTACAGGCATACTGGAACTTGAATGAAACTTTTTTTTTAAGAGGAATACGAATCTGAGATCCTAATGATAATTCAGACCAGTTTGACTTTAGTAGATCGACTTTAGGTGTGATTGGCACTGAAAGAGTTAAAATGTAGAATTTAGCATCCTTTATCATATTCTTAATGACTTTGAATTCTCCAGTCTCCTCATACATATATTTGAACCCAGCAGTTTTATAGACTATACAATGAATAAGTCTGGCCTTGGATATGTTTATACATGTACATGTAGGTCTCCTTGGCTCAGCTTTGTATCTATGGAGAATAGTTGTTGCTTTGCATCAAAATCACCCACATGTAATTTAAAGTCCACAATTTGCATCCACAGTAACCCAGGTAATAGCATGAGACGTAAACTTCAGAATAGCAAATACAACTGGTGTCTGTGTGTGCACAGTGTAGAACAAGTCTAAACACCCATAGTTTTTTCTTACACAGAACACATCTGATTTTATACATCACAGCTTTTCTTTATCTTTTTTTTTTTTTTTCTTTTTACTTTCACACAAACTTTCATCACCAAATAAATGAATAAGTGTAGATTTCATAAATTTTTGATAGCTGATGTTCTGTACAGATGTATGTGGCAAGTGTCAGTGCACTCAGACTACCTTTATTTCACCACTGAAAATAAACAAGGTACATCCATAACACAAAATAATGCAAGAGTACATAAATAATACCTGTTTTATCAATTTTGGTTGGCTTCAAGACCTCAATTTATCTCTGCCATGGAAGCCACTAAACCAACTTTTCTACCCTTATAGAAGGACATTTTTTTTTTTCTTTTTAGTGAAAACTAAAAAAGAATATTTTGAGGGAAAAATTGAATAAGATTGAAGATAAATAGTTATGACTTTCTTTTAAAGTCATATACATTATCTCTACAATATCCTTCACAAACATAAAAAAAACCATAAATCTCCATTATCACAAGAACCTTGAGAATCTACTTATTCCTAGGGTAACTTGTTACAAACAGTTCAATGAACATGATAAAAAATAGACAAATAAATAGACAGTTTTTGATAAATATATTTCAAAAATATTTTATGAACCACAAACATTTTTTTGCCCCCTGGGCAAATGATTATACAATGATGTTGAAAGAGTTTTTTTTTTAATTTTTTGGTTTGTTATCCTGCAACAAAAACACAAATTTGTAAATTGTTCCATGTTCTGGTGTTGTTAAAACCTGATTTCTGCAACCACGTACATGTACCTTCTAACTTTTTTATCAATAAAGTTAAAAGTAACTGATACTTTTCAGCCTCAAGAAATTTATGATCAATTTTGTTTTTTTTTGTTTTTTTTTTTTTGTTTTTTTTTTGTTTTTTGTTTTTGTTTACCTGAAATTTGGCAATAACAGAAGATATATCTATGTCCAACTGGGAATTTGCCATATCTCTACACTGTCACCAAGCAAGATTTACAGGCCAATACTGCCTACTGACCACCATATAAGGTTCAAACAGTTTTCTATTTTTTCATCCAGTTGCATTAGGATTAGAACTTCCAAATTGTGGCATATGATGACTGGTAACATATCTTTCTACCAAACTGGGGTGAAATTTCAAAAATGACCAAAATTTGAGGTTTTACTTTTATACTTTATGATAATGAAACCACGATCAAAGTGCAGTACATGTACGTCAACAATACTCTTCATAAACATAAATAACCCCATATATCACATATATCCCTGTGAATGCCGAAATCTTGTGAATCTGCCACATCTCTTTATACCCTCCACTAACCTGCCATCCCCACCCCCACCCCTCAAAATAGGTCCTTTAATAAATTGTTGCACATACAGTGAAACTTCCCTGACCGAAGACCTCCATATGCCAAACACCTCCTTTAATACTGAACACTTTTTCTCGGTCCCAACTGTATACAGTGAAACCTCCCTACAGGGACCGCTGTTGGGACCATTCAATAGTGATTGGTATAGAGAGGTGTTGAGTATTGAGAGATTTGCTATACAGTGTAATGAAAATATATAATTGGGACTGGGAAAAAGTGTTCAGTTTAACGAGGTGTTCGGTATGCAAGGTTTCACTGTATTTTCATTAAGCAACCCTCTCAATACTCAACACCTCTCTACATTGAACACTATTGCATGGTCCCAAGGGCATTTGGTATAGAGAGGTTTCACTGTATAAATAAAATGGACTATGAAAATTGGGTTCAGTCTACAAGCTTCCCATATATTTAAAACATCTTTTTTTGTGTATATGAATTGCTTTTGGTTGCATTTTGACTGAGAAAGAGATGAATCTCAAATAAAAAAGGCTCGATCACTACGGTATTTTCAATTTTCTCTTTTTTATCACAAAGTTGCCAAAGTTTTAATCATCTGGAAAATGAAAGCCTTCCTTTTTAATGTTTCTTTATATATGCGGACTTACAAAAACAAATTAAAGCTGATATCCTTTTATTTTTCTTATGACAGTGCTGTTGATGATTAGACTATACAATGCTTAAAATCTGACAATTTGAACACTCTGCAGTTATATTTTTCATAACTTGGGGTCTTACTTGGTCTGGATGAGAACAAGAAACTTTGCTCTGTCTGATGAAACCTGCTCTAAAGACATTTCCCCCTTATAAGGTTATGCACTCTTTCTCATTTACTGGAACTCCACAGAATTTAATGGTGCCATGAACACCGATAACAAATGTACACATGAGTTCAGGCAAGGCATAGGCCTACCACATATATGTGTACTAATGTACAACTGGAAGACCTGCTTTAGATTTACCATGAACTACGGCCAATGTCCATGCAGCTCATGCCATTTGAATAAAAAATAAATGCACCATGATTATTAATCACATTAACAATGACAAGGAAAGATTGACAGCAGATAAAACAGTTCGATCCATTTTTTGAATACAAACACATAAATGTTAATTCTGGATATATGTAACACTATTGAAGCAAAGTGTATGCAACTTCAAATGTGTTCCTTGGATTGAATCCAGCAAACTAGAGAATGGAATGTTTGTGTTAAAAAAACATATAGCCTGTTGAATTTTAGTTAGCACAAGCATTGTACATACATGAAGCAAAAGATGCAAATAAAATATATGTATCAGGGCACACTACCAGCATACACACTAGGACTGCTGCTGCCATTAGCCAAATGCTAATGTTTCATTTATTTGGCTAAAGAAATTTACAAATGGCTAATTTATTTTATCATGCAGGGTTTTCCGCAGTTTTGGAGAGCAGAAAGGTGGTGAACCTGATGGCAACCTAGAATTTCTTGTTCCAGGACAGATACATGTATTGACCAAATGTTGCATAAATATTAATAAAATAACCTACTTTTTAATGAAAAAGGAGAAAGGTGGTGAAGAAAAGATGAAACGTGGGCCACCTTTGAGCTGATAATGTGGGGGAAAACACTGTCATGATCAAATTATATAGGAGTCCAGTTGAATTCTGCACAGTGATTACTGTTTTATTTCCTGATTTGGCTAAAAAGTTTAGAGGCCTCGATCTTTCCCTCAAACAAATGTTCACATGTAAATGCATATCACTTCTGGCATAATCAAACGATAATGGCAGATTTTAACCCAGATCTTCTTCACCAGGACATCTGCTTCTAATATACTAAACATTAAAATAGAAGTGGTGACATGGAAACACTGACTGGGAGACACTTTTCCTGGAGTGGCACCCTCCCTCCCTCTTTCAAAACAACCTAATGCCCAAGCCAAAGTTGGACTGTCTTTGACTTGAACCCACACACAGGCACATGGAAACTATTTACCTGTAATGCATTTTCTTGATGCCACCATTCTCATCCAAAATACAGGATTTGCCACTGGCATTTAGATGATGAAAATATCATATATACCATATTGATTCCAATAGTAGCACCCTGTTCTCATGCAAAGATTTCCTGTCCAGCGGAGACATGGTTTTCTCAGAGTTTTGCGATAATGATACATCTTAATTTACAATACCACAGGCAATGACACTTGTTATAGAATCCATATAGCATAAAATAAATTCAATGAGCCCTCTTCTTTTATCAGAAGCAGTTAATTTATAAAAATATTGAATCTTTAATACCTCCCCTCCCCCCCCCCCCGCCCCATTACAAAGTATCAACTGGAATGAATATGGTATGATATAAACCCCTTCCCCTTAAAGCTGCCAAAACAACAAGAATGTCAAAAAGGCATCTGCTTCAACGTTTAAGCTCAATTTTACAGAAAAAACAAACAACCTTGGAATGATAATTCTATTTGGGCATGGGAACAAGAGGACATTTTTCTCCAGTTGCCTGAAATGTGGAAAGCTGACAGCTAGGAGAAATCAACGAAAGAAGTGATCAAAACGCTAACATAACATGCACTTACTTTGATGGGTAACCCTTCATTTAACTTGAACTCCTCTGGAAGACTTTTTTCAAACATGTCCACCTGAAACTGAGGGGTAAACAAATGCAATTAGTAACAACACAAAAAACACACATTGATTTTTTCCCCAAAAATAATTTGTTCATATTATTGAAAGTGCTCACTTGGCCAGCACTATCCATTAGCCAAACAGCTACTGGCTAAAAAAAGTGTGATTTGGCTCACAAAGTTTTGTAAACTTCCCCCCACAGTGGCTAAGGATATTTCATAATTTGTCCAGCTTATTGAGCATGATTTCAAAATGTAGAAATTGGTTCATGGGTTTGGCTAACGTAATATGCATTTCAAGTTTGGCTAAAAAGTTAATGTAACTTTTATTCTAATAGCCAATTTGGTTACAGTTTTGAATTCAAAGTGCCAGTCCAGACTCACTCTAGGGATCAAATGCAAATACAGTGAAACCTGTTTTGAGAGACCACTGCAAGGAAAGACCACCTGCCTTTTCTGACCATGTTTACCATGTCCCTTTTGCCATCTTTCCCATGTTATTGCACCTCTATTGAGAGACCACCTGCCTTATGTGACCACTTTTTGGCCTGCTTTAGGGGTGGTCTCTCAAAACAGGTTTTACTGTACTGACCACAGACCTAAATAAGCTTTTATTGGACATTTGCTTAAGTTATAAACACACACACATAGAATGTACCAGGATGCCACCAAATACAAGCAATGGCGGTCAAGCAAATCCTTACTAGAATATGAAAAATGCTGGCACTGGAAACATATTTTCACTAATTTTAGTTGGTAGATGTGCACAGATTTTTACCATCTGTCAAAATGTTGAAGTTTTATTCCACAAATTGAAAGATACAACTTTTGTAATTTATAGTGGTTGTTAGACCATGTTAACAGCTGACAAAGGAGAGAGACAGTAGATTCTCACCTTGCCATGGAGATACCTCTGGCACTGGTTATATTACCATGCTTTGCATATAAATAAAGATTATTTTAATCATGATAAACCTCTAGCCTAGGGCTACAAATGTGTACGCAATTTCAATAAATGTAGAAGCAAAAATTTTGAGGCTGCATTTTTGGAAGAAGGTCAAAACATGTGACCCGTTGCAACTTTGTCCCTTTACAGTGTATGGCAGGACAGCATAAAAACACATGGCACAAATAAAACAACTGAGCTCTCACAAAATAAAAGATGAAAACATTGGTTGCTCATATGAAACGATATGCTCATAGAGTGGGCAGTGTGTACATTTCACTTACTCAAAGCATGACATTGACATGTAACCATAGTGTATTGCTGGTATTAAAAATCAAAGAGTTGATTCATTTTTTTTTTAGCCCGGTTACCATGTTTGCCAATCCTGACTGTACAAAGCGGGTCATGCTTTCTGGTATGTGTACAAATCTCTTGTGTACATATTTGATAAGAGTGTTATACGGCCTTACAGGTATGAATGACGCAAGTCAATTTGCAAATGGCAAGACGCGTAGAACTTTTCCATGTACACTTGCCTTAACATCCATCATAGATGTGAAAATGCTTGCAATCAGAATATTGGGTTTTATACCACAAAGTGATTGAAGTTAAGGGATGGGAAGAATAGTACACTGAGACACTGTACCTCCATTAAATGGGGCAGGGGTAGTATAAAAGGTTGATGGAACAGCATGGTTCCCTCATGTTGATATAATAATTACACTCAAGAACTGAAGCCAAATTTGGAATTACAATTACAATTAATTTGGTCTGTAATGCTCAAATGGAATCAATTTTGTGGCAGCATTTCGCATGAACTTACATGGAACCCTCAGATTCAAATCTATGGCAAAGTATATGTGCTCTTTCATTGAATTTCCTGCTGTTGAAAAATCATTCAAACAGTTAGAATTTGAACTGCCTGGCTATTCCAATAGCCCAACTGCTCCCCATTAACAGATATGTGATACAAACAGCTACATGTTTGTCTTTTTTATCACCCACTAATAGGAGACATGCATATTAATTTCCCATCCCAACTGCATACCTGATTGCCTAGTCTCGCTTGGTGAGATATGGTGAGATACGGGTTGGTACCTGCGGGGACAAGCGGGACATTACTAATATTTTGGAAATACAGAATATTTATAAAAGGAAAATGGAACTTTTTCTTATATATGGATCGGGAAGTACTAGAAGAATACCAGTTTGGCATTTGGGAACTTAAATTTCTAAAAAAATGCCAATTTTGTGAGAAATGAGCATACGGCCTGTCTGCAACAGAGATGCGACCCGCACGTTTCCCATAATTGCCAGGCGTCAAACCAATGCGTTGTGGCGGGAATATATGCATACTGCATATTGGTTGCACCCCATGGGATGTCAGACTCAGGCAGTGGGCATCTGGTTTGTGAAACAGAATTGGTATCTCTGTAGCCTATGAAACTACAGTGTAACCCTGGCCTTGCACCAGGAATTGCACTGTCCAAAAGGACAAAAATGCTTTGGCCAAACTTTGGTTTTGGTGGCTAACATCACCAAAATCATCACTTTCATTTTTTTTTTTTAACAATCACATACCTATTGCTTTTGTGTACATGCTTATATTTAAAGTCAACAACATCAAAATCTAAAATTTCTTAGCACATTTGGCACATGCAAATCATGGAGGTATTATTATACCTCCATGGTCAAATTGACAGTAAACAGGTCACAGGTGAGTAACCACAATTTAGGTCACAAGGACCTGAAAATCATATCAGCTTATCTTTCTCCCATAATATAACCCTGTACTAAATTAAGACATTTTACATGTACTTTGTGGGAGTACAACTTCACAGTGTTTCCCCAGGGATATACATGTGTTAACATTCCTGAAATTTTCCCAAAGAGGTATTTTCAAGGCCAAAAATTGAAATTATGTATAATACATTTTTTGTGTTTGCTCATTTGTTCTTTGTCGGGTTCTTTACTTTTGGGTCCCATTTATATTTTCCACTGAGTCCTGCTTACAATTGGGAACTTTTTTGCTTCAGATTTTTTATGCCTTCCCCAGTAGTGGCTGGAGGCTAACCACATGATGTTTTTGAATCATCCATCCATCCATGCTTCGGTATGTCTGCATCAACCTTTACCACAATATCTTCAAAAGGCGTAAAGGGATTAGACACGTTGGTTACACCAATTAGTAATTACATGCATACCAGTCTTACTAGAAGTACTTCAAAGGCCAACTTGTGTATATATAAGATCACTGCTATATTCCCCAAGGTTTACTTTGGCTAATTAATCTGATAACCATGGTCATTAATTTTGCCTGGTGAGGACATCTTAGGGGTTGTGGCCAGGTATCTGGAACACAAAATGGATTGTTCACATGTACTGAAATACCTATGCACAACATAGATTAACTGAGCAGCAGCAATATGTGGGTCGGACCCATAGGGAAATATATAATGAATATTTGTAAAATGTCTTTTGCGATACCATATTGCTATTATAGTCCCAACTGATCAGCCAGCTGGCGGCCTTTTGACAGTTTAATATGCTTTGAACCAAAGAAGCACCTGGAGAGGACCCAAATACATGCCCTGTTGAGCCAGAAGGGTGCTGCATGGACTTAAAAACAAAGTCTCAAAGATAGTTACTGCCATACAATTATTATCTAAAATGGTATCCGTTTCTGGTGTTAGTCTTTGATACCTTTGGCTACATGGGTTCAACTTCTTGTGTATGTGCATTCAGTAATGTCCCCACAAAACTTGGATGGAATCAGTCCAGTTATATCCCTGAAGGATCCTTTATCACTGAAAATCAGTAATGAGGTCAGAGATATATACTGACCTGAATCCAACTGATCCATGTGTTTTAATTGTTCTCCAGATGTTTCACAGCAAACTTAATACCCACAGCTGGGAAAATGACCCTCTTTATCAAACTGATTAGCATAAGCAAGCAAAAGTAAATATTTAACGACAGTAGAGCAAAACAAAAAACACAAGTCCAAATGATTTAACCTTTACCGACACTAACTGGCTGCCAATAGGCTGTCAACACACTGGAAACAGGCTATCAACCCCTTTTGGAGCATATTTTGATGGCTGACAACTGGCTGGCGAAATATTTTTTACTATCAACAGGCTGTCAATTGGCTGGCGTCACCTAAAGTCTAAATTTTTTTCAAAAGACTAGCTCGTAACTGGCTGGCGACATCTGAACTTAGAAAAATAAAAGAAACAGGTGGCTGGTACATGTAACTGGCTGGTGACACTTGGGCTTTGAAAAGTCAAAGAATACCATTAAAAGGAAGTGGTAACTGACTTCCCAGCATCCTTTGTTCTTTTAGGAGGTAAAAATGGCAGCCATACTGGATATAATTTGTACTATCTGTCAGTTTTTGTGAGAAGAGATGTTTGCTGCTGAATCTTCAATGCAAAATATGATTGAGTAGATTCATAACAATGCTACGGCAGGGTTTGTCATATTGTAAGTCCTGTATATTATATATTTTTTATGAATTCTTAAGTCATGTCCTTTCAAACATTCTTTTTACTTCCAGCAGTTGACATATGCCTCATAATTCTGGTCACAAGATGGGGAATGTGGGAGTGAGTTTCAAGAAAATGTCATTTTAGTATTTTACATCATGCACCCAAAATCACTGATAAAAGATTTGACCAGTCAAACACAAGAAATAGCCAACTCCATTCCTTAATTCTTAAGTGCTTTAGCTGTCACAAAATATATATGCACATTGCATGTTTATCACCAAACAAAACCAGCAGACATAATTAATTGAAGCAGCTGAGTGCCGCCAGCCTCATACCAGCCTATTGGCAGCCTGTTATCAGCCCTACTAATAGACTGCCAAGAGGATGTCAACAGGCAGGCATTAGGCTGGCGACACATAGCATTTTTGGTATGTATCCCAGGGATAACTTAGCTGCCAACAGGCTGGCGACATTACCTCCATGAGAACAAGGCTGTCAACAGGCTGGTAATAATATACCTAGAAAAGCATTTAGCTTAATTGAGGCAAGCTATAGGGGCAATGTAGCTGTCAACAGGCTGGTAACAAATGATGCAAAATATATAGGCATGCATGCAAGCCACGTGTAGCTGGTAATAGGCAAGAGATAATTTTCATTTGATAATGTGGCTGGCGACAGGCTGGCAGCCTTAAAACTTAGATTTTTATAGCAAGATTTGATACCCAATTTCAGCCTATTGGCAGCCATGTGTTACCAGCCTGTTGACATCCTGTTACCAGGATATTGACAGCCTGTTGACAGCCTCACCTAGTGGCTGCCAATAGACTGTCAACAGGCTGCCAATGGGCTGGTAAAAGACTGGCAATACATAGCACTTTTGGTAAGAGAAGACCCCTTGGCCCCAGGAAAAATTATGATGACCCCTGGTCACCTTGAAAATAGGTGAACGTCACTGAATGGCAAACTCAGCCTAGCTTCCAAAGACATGCTCTGCAGTAAATTTCATGACAATAGGTCACTTTGTTTAAAAACTGTTGCATCCACAATGGAAACAGACAGATGGACTGTGCATGCATACACAGATTTCCAGACCATGTCATGACGACAATACAATACTCCATTGGCTGATGGTGGGGGTGGGGGGCGGGGGTATAATTGGACAAGCCAATGTATTACATGTATAAACCATAAGTACACACATTTCATATTTCTTCAGCCATGAAGCACAATAATTATGAACTTGTCTGACTGTGATATGGTTTCAATGGTGAGTTCCTATGTGACACCTGGTGGAAAAGGCTGTACCAAGATGGGCCTTACTCTTAGGAGGCTACAATGTATATTCCTTTTACTTTATTAAAAAAACAATTGGCTGACAGGCTCACCAGCCTATATTCGAGCCTCTTGTATATTCCTTTTCATGATGTATCCCCCACATGGCAGAGCTTGCTCCTACTAATTAACTGCCAGGCTGATTTAAATGGGTAACAAGAAGCATACTGTGAAAGCCTCATGCTAAAATTTAGCTCAATCAAAACCAATGTAAACTTACCCCCAGTGCTCTGCCCAGGCAGCTGCAACAACACAATATAACATATGAGCCCTAATGCAATCAACTATTTTCAGTTTTGGTGCACTTTTGAACTATCAATGATGCATAAATGTAAAATTATACATGTATTAATCACCTGTCATGCTCTAAATACCAACAGAGATACCTCAATACATTTTCTAAAAGGAAGCAAGTGTGATCTTGGAGTTGGGTAGATAAAGATTTTACCACTGCTCTTTATTGTGTGTAATAAAATAAAAATGATTAAGAACCCCATGCATGGGATAAAACTTTAAAAGAAAACAATGAACTTAAAATCGTTACTTCACTTCTAGATGGTATTGACTCTACAAATATAAAATAAAAACACAATTTTAAGAAAACTTGAAATTACATTTTTCAACCACATCAATAATTATTATGATTTCAATGTCAGATGAAGTTAACTCTGCTAAGAGGATGTATGCAGATTAATTTGACAGGATACAGCAATTCTGTTATAATGGATGAATCTGTGTATCCAGTTTCACAAATATTTCCACTTTCTATATGGGGTTCATACCAAAATTTCAGCATTGCATTAATATGTAAACAACCTTATGCAAGTTATGACTTGGTGCAGGAGCTGTCAATATACACCATAAATGACTGAGGAAGATTTGTCACATGGACACTAGGCCTAGGGTAGCCCTATCCATTAGCCAAATAGCCAGTGGCTAAAAAGTGATTTGCCATCATTTGGCTGGCAACAATTTAATTTTGAAAGCTATTTGTAAAAAATGTACGTAGGTTTAATCATGGAGGCAAGAAACTCGAGTTTTATTGCTACATGCCACCATACAGAAGTAAACATAATATTGTTGATGACTGATTTCTGATAGAGATAGTGATATGTTTGTCAAAATATTATGATGTTTTCCTACTAAAGGCATAATTTAGTTATTTCTTACATTGGATATAAGTTAAAAGATAATTTGGTAAACTATTTATCAAATTTACCTCCGTGGGGTATTTCTATACAGTTGTGATATATATGTCATATATCAAGTGCGAGAATTATTTATTGCAAACATTTATTGAAAATAAGGGAAGTGATATTTTCCCTGGTGTAAAATCAGGTATAAAGTGTGTGTGTGAAATTTGTTGAATTTGTGGAAGTATATGGAAACACTCACATTTATTGTCATTTGGCGGAATGGTAAAACTTCATCCATTGTGGAAAATACATTTCATTTAAATTAATAACATGGTGGGATATGTAAATGGAAATTATTGGAAGTTGTATGTGCATGAAGTAAATAGTGCTGGTTCTGTTTAGCAGATCTCAAAATAATTTGGCAACTCTCAAAATTGATGATGATCATTGTTGGATACTCTTGTATTTAATACTATAAATATTTAACACAAAATTATCAAAATGATTGTGCTGTAGGGAGTTCATCTTTATTCATAATTCAGTTTATAAATTTACATTTGTTTGAAATGTATAGACTGACTCTTGAAACGCCCACGTGCGAACAGTCAGAGACAGGCAAGCTAGCAGGCAATACACTGCCATATCTGCTTGTTTTGCAGGATTAGTCTGCGCCCAAGTGATGGAGTTAGAGTCCGTGAGGGTTGCACCACGTGACATGTGTGTATCATTTAGCATGCACACAGGAAGGTAGTTTTATTAAAGTACAAGTCAGGACTCTCAGGGAGACCTTGCTATGAATTTTCATGTGTCATGAGGTAATGAGTTGACACTCGGGGTGACACTCCATGAATTTCTACATTTAAATATATACAGTTGAACTTGAAACTCATGGAGGAGGGAGCAGTTGTTGACACCTGGACCATGGTTTAATTCATTCAACTTATTCACCATGTAGTCTGTTGTACCAAAGCATTTAGATTATTGAAAGTAATTTCAAAATGAAAGTTTTTCTTATTACTTGGCAAACATTTATAAACAACATTTGGCAATAGAAGTTAATGTTGCTTAGTCTTTGCAAAAGAGCAAACTGGCTACACCTGCAATTCTATACTTCCTAGCAGTCACGGTGTCGCACAGCCCCGCATGGGCCACGGCCCACGCCTGGGCCATCAGTCATAATAGAAGACTGGATGTCACGCAATGACAATACATGATGCAACCTCAGGGATATGAAGCTACTGAAATACAGTTTATCATTATTGACACCGTGCACATTTAAATCAACACGAAAAGAAAGTGGGCGGGTGCTGTGCTAAAATGTACTGCACGGTCACGCACATGGACTAGTCTATGGTGGTCGAACTTGCTTACCCGAGTTCTTCCCAGGTGAAGAAGCCTCGTTTTTGTGGAAACTTGAGGTGTATCATTTTGTTGAAGAGCCTGTCCCGTGACAAAATATCTCCATACTACTTCAGATTCCCACTGCAGTCACAGTTCTTGACACTGCATATTTTTACTTCGGAAGACTTGTCAAGTGTTTCAACTTTAGTCCACCGCCATGTTGACACAATTTGTTATTACTTTTTCTAATACCCTCCCCCTGCATTTCTCCAAATTCTATGGGGTCAACAACTTGTGTAGGCCTATGTACACGTGGACAGATATGTTTTCAGTTGAAGACAGTTAAATTTAAATATTTGTTGTGAACATTGCAGCGGCAAGGTAGTTTAAAATATAGCGTTTATGCTTTAATATACAACGTTCAAAGAGACCGCCGGAAATCGCTCTCTTGCAGGATAATGCAGGTGGAGCATGTTTGTTACATCGAACAGCATTTGCGCGTCATGTTGCTTGACGACACCAGTGACCGGTCATAGTAGTCGAATTAGTAGTAGCACAGTCACAGGCATGAAGTTTTGTTAATGAAATATTGCACCTGGTGTTACACAGCCAAGATATTCGAAGTTCGCAAGCTAGACAGATTTGCTACATTTTAAAGCAAATATTGCAAGTATGTCACAGTAAGATGTCCCGTGTCAACAACTTTGCCGCTCCAGGCAGAAGCCAAACGGCAATCACTGAATTTGCAGTCATGAGTCAACACGGGCAGGCAACAGCCAATCACCCAATGGCAATTGCCAATGCCCCCTACAATCACTGGCAATAAATTATGCTGGAAAATAACTCATCACCAGTAATAAACAATTGCCAATCACGTATCACCAGTAATTAATTAATTAAAACAACCCCAAAACACATTACACATTACGGGTAATGACCAATTTGTAAAGTTAGACCATGGAGACATCATCCCTGCTGGTTGATCATTGATGACACGGTAGCTCCACACGTGCATCGCTATAAAACGGACACGTACCTCGACAGAAAGCACGTAGGCCCTACATGTTTTTAAATGAAAAATTTATTATTATTATTATTATTATTATTATTATTATTATTATTATTATTATTATTATTATTATTATTATTATTATTATTATTATTATTGTTATTGTTATTGTTATTGTTATTATTATTATTGTTGTTGTTGTTGTTGTTGTTGTTGTTGTTGTTCAATAATCTATATATCCATGTATGAATCTATCATTTTCTATATAACTATTTAATATATTTTTAATTGCATTTAAAATACAAATCTTGACTTCCCATGAACCTCATGTACACATTCACTAAAATGGTGCTAGAAGCACTTAGCCTTAGGAAGATTTATCGGTACAGTTTAATAATGTGAATATTTCAACGTTATTGATAATATTTTATGAAACTGAATAGGGTGAGTTCTTTCTTTCTTTTTTTTCTTTTTTTTTTCTTTTTTTCTTTTTGTTTTCTTTTCTTTTCTTTTTTTTTTGCAAGGGGCATTAGTTGAACACACACACAAACTATTTTATCCACTATGTGAGGCACACCCGGGAAACAGAGTACGTCATTTCTGTAATACAGTCACATAGATAAACAGCTTGGCAGAAAACGAACAGTGTCACGTATTGTCTATATTTTTCATCTGAGATCATGTCCTGAGCAGTTTTCATTTATTGCCCATTATGTATGTAGGCCTATAGGCTATACTGAACTAGCCTACTCATGAATGGCGGCGGGCAGACATATCATTCTCGCAGCGGTTCTATCCCCCCGCCCTCCCGGGGAGAGGGGAGGGGGCGGCCCGTGCTAATGGGTATATATAGGCTCCCTGCACAATTAAAAAAAAACAAAAACCTGTTATAAACAAAATCGGGGGTCAATACCATACCTTTTCTCAAAAGGGTGTGAGAGTGTGAGTGTGTCAAAGCTATACATTTTCTTATTCATGTCTGGGCACCAACCCAGACACATTCTTTCTTTCTTTCTTTCTTTCTTTCTTTCTTTCTTTCTTTCTTTCTTTCTTTCTTTCTTTCGTCATTTCTTTCGTCATAAAGGTCACTCCTGGGTAAAGTGGGTCAATTTTTTTTGGGATGGATTACAATGGGCCTGTCCCGCTTTGCCCTTTGAAAAGGGCATAACGGGACAACTTGACACCGCCGCTTAGTTTAGTTTCAACATATTTATTTTTATTGGACATGGCTGATCGAGGGGTTCTTCAAACACGGAGACTCATAATGTATATACCAGCTGCACTGGACAGAACAATGAATTAATGACTGTGTACTAAAATATTTCTATAAATTCAGTTACAACGTAGCTTTTGCACCTGAATGTCCCTCTTAAGGCATACCAACAACATGTAGGTAGGAATTGTTTCACCATATGTACTTTTAAACTGCAAAACTGACTCAAGAGTTACATTGTATCTTAAATATGTTTTAACTGAATATCGAAAAATGGGAGTTACAAGTAGTGTCCCACTTTTCCCGGGCAGAGACCCACTTTGCCCAAACTTTGTTTGAAAAAGTTAATATGGATATTTATTTTTTAAGTAGGAAAATTCTTCTAGTCATTTAAGTTTAAGTAGCAGTGTGAAATTTGTGGTTAAAGTGATGTTTATCTTGGCACAAAACTTCATATACTTTATTTATGAAGCTTCCTTTCGTAGGTGGCCCACTTTGCCCGGGTCTCCCCTACCAGTGAAATTGTGCATATCGTTTGGAATAGTCGTGGTGTTATGCAAATTAGGGACAATTAAAATGTTAAAAGCTCCACATCTTCCAAACTCGTGCAGACAGACGCAAAATTTCAATGTGCATGTATAAGGTTGTGACACCTACCACCAAAATGGACAGTTAATGAAATTTTAGAATTTTGTATTATGCTAATTAGAGACATTGACAAAAATTCAAAGTTGAATATCTCCAAAACTATTACAGTTAGGGGTGTCTCTCCACTGGGATTAACAGGGTTGTGGCAGAGCCGCATCCAATGAACCATAAACCAAAGCTGTAGGATTTTAATGGTTGCAAATTCGGTGAATATGTGAAATTTTAATCTTGAATAACTTCAAAACTATTATAGATAGAGGTGTCATTCCAACTTTAATTTATGGGTTTGTGACATAGCCGCATCCAATGAACCATGAACTAAAGTTTTAGAATTTTAATTCATGCAAATTAGGTGAATATGCAAAATTTGAATATTGAACAGCTTCAAAACTATTACAGATAGAGGTGTCATTCGAGCTTCAACTTGTAAGCTTGTGACATAGCCGCATCCAGTGAACCAAAATCGTAAAATTTTGATTTATGCAAATTATGTGAATACACAAAATTTACATGTTGAATAACTTCAAAACCATTATGCATAGAGGTGCCGCAATTCCAACTTCAATTTGTAGGTTTGTGATATAGCGCCATCTAATGAACCATGAACTAACCTTGTAGAATAGTAATTTATGCAAATTAAGTGAATACACAAAATTTCAATCTTGAAAAACTTCAAAACCATTATAGACAATGTTCCCATTTCAACTTTACTTTATGGGTTTGTGACGTAGGTGCATCCAACGAACCACGAACCACGAACCAAAGTTATAGGACTTCAATTTCTGCAAATAAGGTGAATACACAAAATCTTAATCTTGAATAACTTCAAAACTATTATGCATAGAAGTACCATTCCAATTTCAATTTGTAGGTTTGTGACATAACCTCATCCAATGAGCCACGTATGAAAGTTGTAGGTTTTCAATTTATGCGCATTAGACAAATACACAAAATCACGATCTTGAATAGTTTCAAAACTATTATAGACAGTGGTGTCATTCAAACTTTAGTTTATAAGTTTGTGACATGGCCACATCCAATAAACCAAGAACCAAAGTTTTAATATTTTAATTTATGCAAATTAAACTAGGACACAAAATTTAGATTATGTTCAACAACGGCGAAGAGTAGCATTTCAAACTTTTCTAATTTTGAAGGAACACAGAAAGATTTGCTGTGAAGCAAATATTCTTTATAGTTCTTACGCTGTTTGTACCAGATTAGCAGGGGGAGGGTGTGTGTCAAAATTAATACATCAATTGCTGATAGTGATAATAATGTTGGGGTCAAAAAGTCTATACAGTTGAAAAACAGGGGTCATATACCCACCACGGTAATTGAAGTACCCTCCCCCCCACACACACACACCCTCCCCCCGGGGGTTCGACTTCTTTCACTTCCCAGTTATCAGATAATTTTTAAAAATGCCTTTCGCCATGAGATATCACAGTGAGGCATGACAAATATCAGTCAATCTAAAAGGGCAAGTGTTGGAAACTGATAAAAAACATGTCTGCAATATTTCAACAGTTAATTAACAGAAGGCATTCAATATGCTTATATCTAGTCATGTATCGTGCAAATTAGAAGAAAAAAAGATAAACTCGCATGCGAGGATCAATACCTTGCATGCTAGCGCCAGTAAAACGCTGCTTTGTTCCCAGTAATGGCCACTCTCAATCACTAAAAGCACCTTTTCACATTGAGCTGTCTGCTCCATATTCGTGTCATGCTAGCATAGTCAATGGATCCACTATAACATCAAATACTCTAAAGCAAAACAGCTTATACGACAGTTTTAAAAGGCAGACATTTCAACTTATGCAAACACACACCCAGCAAACACAGAATGGATGAATGCTACATGCAGGCGAATGTGGTCTGTACTGTAATTACCTTGGACTGTGCTGGAACACTGTTATTGGTTTTCATTTGTACCCGTCAAGATGTATGGAAAAAGAGTGAAAGTCGATGTAGAAAGAAAGTCTCTCTACCCTGCAACATTGCCAGAGCAACAATTCCAGTTCTGGCTAGATGCATTAGAAAATGATGACTCAGAAATGGTTGATGCAACTATAAGTAATACTGATGCCGCTACAAAGGATGCCTTGCTGAATGGTCACTTTATCTTTCAGGCAAAATTGCCATCTCCAGAACCAATGAAGTTTGAAATTGAGTTCAATCGACCTTTCATCCTGGCAGGCCTCTTTCAGTCTGTCAAATGTATGGCTTTATTCATCAAAAATGGTTCCAAGGTCGACCAAAAAGACTGGAAAGGGATGAATATTGTGCATGCGTTAATCAGTGTAAGTTCTCTGGAGCCTGACAAAGAGCAACAATACCAGCACATTTATGACACTCTTATGGATCTATTGGATGACCCTTTGAAAGAGAAGGTTCTTTTGATGGAGAACGACGACGGGCTTCGCCCATTAGAACTCGCAGCTCACTTAGGAACACTCGGACTGCTTAACAGTATCATCCTGACGAAAAACGTATACAGCCAATGGATAGGCATGAATGATTTGTATGAGTTGTACCTGGTTGATGTCACGGAATACGAGGAATACAAGTCTCCAAATCGCCGTCATAAGTCTCCTTTGCGCTTTCTGACGTTACTAGACCAGAAGGCACTGGGACATTTGAGCACCAGCAAAACATTTTCCTCAGAGCTCTTCAGCAGCTGGATCTCGTGGAAAGTTAAGGTCAATAAGCCTCTGCTTATTGTTTGGTTTCTTTTCCGTTTCATTACAATGCTTATTTTCTTTGTTCACGAAAGCCATGTTCAAGAACCTCCCAACGAGTCATTCATTGGTGATGTGTTCGGTTTTTATAATGGGACAAGTATAAACGTATCCCATAACATAATCCAGCATGAACCAAACCGAAGTCTGCACAACGCAACGCTACGAACTTTAGGCCCATATGTTGCAAGCAATATACATATGAATATTACCATGGCATCACCCAATGTCACTGACTCTAAGAATGTCTATTCTGTGTACCGCAAGGTTGCAGCAACAGTGCGCAAGGGAATGGCGTACTATCTGCTTGCGTCATCTTTTCTCATAATTATAAGCGACATAATGGATTTCGTACGTTCAGTTTTCAGAAGATATATTAAAGAACCTTATCTGAGCTTTCACCTGCGAGGCAGAAAGGAATTGGTGGTGCACATGTTATTTTACCGCACATGTCAGACAGTATTTGTCGTTCTTCTGCCATATATAATCCTAGCGGATCATTTAAAATGGGAAGAAAGTCTCATCTATGATATATGTTGTGTGACTTCTCGCGTAGTCTGTGCTTGGTCATTGCTTTTCTTCATCCAGTTGCTGCCCTCCATTGGACACTTTGTCATCATGGTGCAGCGGATGATGAAGGATCTCGTGCATTTCTCTTTGCTTTACATCGTTCTCATATTTCCTTTCACAGCAGCCTTTCGTAGGGTGATTAACACAGGTGGTCCCTGCTACGAACAGTTCAGCTCCTTCCTCCGTGCCATATACAGCACGTTTACGATAAGCTTGAACATGCTGGACCTTACCCAATTTAAAATGAAGAACCCAACAACGTTGGCCATACTCCATGTGTTCTTTGTCTTCATTGTTTCCATTTTGCTGGTAAACTTTCTGATCGCGATCATGTCAAACTCCGTGGCAGAGGTAACACAGAAGAAGGATATTATCATGGCCATCCAACGCTTGTTTGTCATTTACACTTTGGAGGAGAGGCTAGGATTCATTCTTCAGCCACTTTACAGAAGACTGCAACATAAATACTTCATCAAGAAAGATGGACGACTCTATTTATTGCACCGTGAGCTAAAAAATATAAAACAAAATGATGTAAATTATGGTATTCACGTAGGACAATAAATTTCTAAGTTTGTTACTTCTTTTTGTATGTTGGTGTGGCTGAGGTCTGCTGTTATACTTTCAATTGGAAGTTGAATTGTCACTTGAATGACGTTAATGAGTTGATTTCTGAAGCGTTTTGTAATTTGTATGTGAATATAAGAGATCCTCTAAGTCTTGTGGTATTATTACCTTCCTATAGATACAAGATTAGCTTCATTGCTGAATTGTCTTGCATTTCATTTGAACATGAAATCTGAGATGGAGGTTTATGTACTTTGTCACCTTAATTTAATGTAATATCTGCTTCTCGGTTAGAATAGGACTAAGCCAACAGAATTGGCCCGAATTGGGAGGAACTCCTCAAACCGCGCGAGGGAAAGCAGACGACAGGAGTCTGCTATCCTGGTTAGTCTCATGTCCATGTCTCATTAAATCTGTGCGCAAACACAGACTAAATGAGACATGGACATAAGGCGTTTTTCCTCAAATACTTATTTTATTTATTTATTTATTTATTTATTTATTTATTTATTTATTTATTTATTTATTTATTTATTTATTTATTTATTTATCAAGTCTGTGTGTGAACACAGACTTCTTGTTTTTCCTGAAATACTTTATTCTTTCTTCATTTGTTTGTTTGTTTGTTTCATTCTATCTTTCTTTCTTACTTACTTTATTTACTTACTTCTTATTTATTTATTTATTTATTTATTTATTATTCATTCATTCATTCATTCATTCATTCATTCATTCATTCATTTATTCATTCATTCATTTATTTATTTATTTCCTTGTGCCAGTTTTGAGGTCAGTTTTTCTCGAACACTATTGTTCTGAAAAGTACCAAACTCGGCATGATAGACCTAGTAGTGAAATTGGGCATATTGTTTGGACCAGTTGTGGTGTTAGAAATTATGCAAATTAGAGGCATATTTGTGGAAATTCCTAATCTTACCCATTTTCAAAACTTTTCTGGATAAAGTTGCGATACTGGCATCCTGGGCATTTTTATTTGCTGTGCTTACGTACTGGAAGCCTTTTTAATTTCCGTGCTTAGTACTAACCATTATTTGTACGTTTTCTTATTTTGCGTACCTTGTTCTAGGGCAGAATTATTACTTGTACCATCATACTAGGGACACCCCCCCCCCCTTACCCTCTCGCCCTAGCAGGCTGCATAATCTAAAACCTACTCTGTGTTACCCCATCACAATAAGCTAGTGCTGACTGAGAGGTGCCATGCAGGAGGGCGGCATCATCTTCATCATCATCATCATCATCATCATCATCATCATCATCATCATCATCATCATCATCATCATCATCATCATCATCATCATCATCATCATCATCATCATCGGGTGCATTTCAACTACAACTGATAAGTTCGTGACACTGCAGCATCCAGTGAAATATGAACCAAAGTTTGGCATGGCTTTGTGCAGGAAGATTCAGATCAACTACCATAAATCACTGAAACAAAGATCCACACTCCCTGTAATGACCAATTGTAATAGGGAAGGATTTTGGACAGGGTCAGTGGGTGCATTGGCGCAGGCAGAGCTCAGAGCTCATGGCATAGCTGATGTATTTCTGGACCCAGCAGTGCCATTTGTTCATCAGTTAAATACTGTGAATTGCTTTAATTATGTCTGTGTGCCAACACAGACATTCCGTTTTTCTAGGAATTCTTTCTTTCTTTCTTTCTTTCTTTCTTTCTTTCTTTCTTTCTTTCTTTCTTTCTTTCTTTCTTTCTTTCTTTCTTCTTTCTTTCTTTCTCTCTCTCTCTCTTTCTTTCTTTCTTTCTTTCTTTCCTTCTTTCTTTCTTTACAGGCAAATTTGTCCGACATTTCATTTGAAAAGTATTACGCGTAGAAACTCCAAACTTGGCACAATTATACTTCCATGGATGAAGTGTGGCCTTTTTATAATGAGAGGTCATGCTTTTCAAAATTGTGCAAATGGGCGCTAATTAAAGTTTTAAATTTTCAATATCTTATATACTATAGTAGATGTGGTTCCGAGTGTATAGGAGTTCATTCAGAGCAAGGTAAAGGTCATCTCAAATGTCAAGGTCATGTCAAGGTCAAATGTCAATTTAAAGCCAAAATGTATTTTTTGAGGTCAAGGTTCACTTCAGGTAAAAGTCATCTCAAGGTCAAAGGTCATTTCAAGGTCAAAGGCCACTTTCGGTGGTGGTTTTCTTCTGGCCATGACTTGGTCAATTTTTATCCAATTTTCATCATGTTGGGCTCAAACTGTAGCTATTGTATACTACACATTTTTGAAACTTGCATATGACCTCTGAAGGTCAGAGGTCAAGGTCATTTGGACCTTTGAAAGTTACATCCAGTCATAAACTGGCCAATTTCCATCCAATTCTAATCATGTTGGACTCAAATTGTAGGTATTGCAAGACTGTACATTTTTATAAAAACATGGCACCTCAAAAGGGCAAAGGCCAAGGTCATTTGGCCATTTGAAAGTTTCATCTTGTCATAATTTGGTCAATTTTCATCCGATTTGGTTCATGCTGTTCTTAAATTGTGGGTATTGTAACACTGTGCAATTTACATGTGACCTGTAAAGGTCAAAGGTCAAAATCATTTGGACTTTGAAATTTGCATCCAGCCATAAGCTTAATGTGATGTGAAGTACCAAAGGATAAAAGTTGTAGCATTAAATATTTACAACTTTTGATGGCACAGAGACAGATTTGCTTTTAAGCAAATCTTCTTTTCTAGTTTTCGCTGTATTCTTATTTTTGCTTATTTCGCTGATGGTACAAAACCGTGAAAACAAAAAACAGAGTGAAATAGTATTTCTTTATTTTATTTTATTAGGAATTATGTCCAAAATAGTGAAATGTCAAAAATACAAAAACCGTAAAAATTTATACATTCGAAAATGAAACAATTTACAGTATCTATTACATTGTTTCATAACCTTTTTCAAAACTGTCCACTTCCAACAAAGATTCATCTTATGTATTTCATCCCTATTCTGCCTATGCAAACTTACAACTTTTGTCCACACCTTTAGCAGGTTGTTGAACGTCGATAGTCAAACATGTATATGTACCATGGTGTAGCAGCTTTGTGAATTTGGATGTCGCCTGTCCAAACTTACAACTTTAGTTTGCTTAACCATTCAGGCTGGTTACACTCGATAATTAAACACATAGATCTCTGTAAGAGCCATGTGAGGTTGATGTTATGCATGACAGTGGATTAGGTGAGCCTAATAGTTGATATTGGTAGAGATTGCCACGTAAATGTTTGATGTCCCTGTAAATAGTGAAACTGAAATATATGTACTGATAAATACATGCATATCAATGTACATGTATACATGATTCGCTTGTTGCAGTCATTTTATGCCCCAGATTTACAAAGCATAGGAGTCTAGTGTTGATGTAGTAATGTTTGCTTCGTAATGTAAATGGGTTTAGCATCATATTTAAATGCCACGTTAAAATATGCAAATTAGGGGCAATTGAAATTTCAAAGGCTCTGTATCTCCCAACCTATTACAGATAGACATACAAAAAAGTGGTACGTACAGGTTTGTGACACCTGTCAATTTAATTGGCAGTGTACAAAAACTGTAGCATTTGAAATTATGCTACTTAGCAGCACTTGAAACATTTGAAAGTTAAATGTCTCCAAAACTATATTAGATAGAGGTGTCAATCCAACTTCAACTTGTAGGTTTGTAACATAGCCGCATCCATTGAAACATGAACCAAAGTTGCAGCACTCTAATTTTTGCAAATTAGGCAAATACACTAAATTTAAATTTTGAATAACTTCAAAACTATTATAGACTGAGGTGTCACTCAAACTTAAGTTGATAGATTTGTAGGATAGTTGCATCCATTGAACCATGAATCAAGGTTGTAGCAGTTTGGTTTATGCATATTAGGCAAATACAGAAAACTGAACTCTTTGAATAGCTTCAAAACTACAATAGATTGAGGTACCTTTCCAACTTCAATTTATAGGTTTTTGACATAGCCGCATGAAAAAATATTGTTGCGGGATAAATACTGAATAGGCAATCATTAAAAGTTTTCTAGGTACACAAACTGATTTGCTGACAATCAAATCAAATTTTTCTAGTTTATTTAGTTATTTCTGTGTGCCATTTTTGTGGTCAGTTTTTCTCGGACACTATTATTCCGAAAATTACCAAACTTGGCTTGGTCATAGACCTAGTGGTGAAATTGTGCATATTGTTTGGAACATTCATGATATTAAGATTATGCAAATTAGAGGCATATTTGTGGAAATTTTAAATCTTCCAGATAGAGTTACCACTCAAAGCTTAATATGTCGGTCGAGTGCTAAAGCAAAATCCTATAGCAGGCAAACAGGTTGAGAAGTTAAATTTATGTTAAATTTACTGAATTTCCACAGAGTTCATAGTGCATCAGACATATTGCTTGCCCAATGTGCGCACAAGCTGATAAATGTTTTCACAGACAGGCTGTTATGCAACCAAAGATAATTGAACTGTGAGGGTCTGGCCTCCATATCTATAAGAATAGAAGCAGTGGTGCCCAATGCTCTGGCCTTACCCTTCAACCCCTGGGAGGACAGGCTGTGTTGGTAGAATAAGCTTGTCTGCATTGTGTACCAAGGAGGCTGTATATAGTCTAGAGCGTCGCTGCCCATCACCATAAGCTGGTGCTGACTGAGAGGTGCAAGATAGGTTAGTGACATGGCAGCATCCAATGCAATATAAACCAAAGTTTAGCATGTCTTTGTAAAAGGAGATTCAGATAAACTACCAGAAATCACTCAAACACAGATCCAAACCGCTGGTAATGACCAACTGTAATAAGGAAGGATTTTGGTCAGGGCAGTGGGTACATTGGGGCATGCAGCCAGTGCTCCCATAGACATAGCTGTTGTATTTCTTGACCCAGCAGTGACATTCATTTTTGATTTGCTCATCAGCGAAATATCATTAACACTGTTTCACAACCTTTGTAAACACTGCCCACTTCCGACAAAGGTTCATCTTATTTCGTCCATGTTTAGCCTGTGCAAACTTGCAACTTAAGTTTGTCCACATCTTCAGTAGGTTGTTGGACCGTGATTGTCAACCATGTACATGTACCATGGTACGGATTTTTGGTAGGAGCTATGTGAAGTTGGATGTTGCCTGTGCACGCTTAACAACTTGCAACTTGTGTCAAGTTTGCCGACACATTCTGGCTGATGACACTCAATAGTTAAACACATCAATCTCTGCAAGAGCTATGTGAAGTTGAATGTTATGTATGACAGTGGATTACGTGATCCTAATAGTTGATATTGGTAGTAGAGAATGTCACGTAAATGTTTTTATGCTCCTGTAAATAGTGAAACTCAAATACATGTATGTATAAATACATGTATATCAATGTATACGCATTTTACTTGTTGCAGTCATTTTATGTCCATGTTTACAAAGCATTAGTATTTGGTGTTGATGTGGTAATTTTTATTTCATAGTATAAATGGGTTTAGCATATTTAAATGTCACGTTAAAATCA
The DNA here is from genome assembly GCA_964020975.1 of Hermodice carunculata. Classification (NCBI taxonomy): domain Eukaryota; kingdom Metazoa; phylum Annelida; class Polychaeta; order Eunicida; family Amphinomidae; genus Hermodice; species Hermodice carunculata. The sequence goes on along the minus strand of OZ026612.1, from coordinate 40,674,424 downwards.
TGCAAATTAGGGGCAATTTAAATTTTAAAAGCTCTGTATCTTCCAACCTATTACAGATAGACATAAAATTCAAAGTAGTACAGAAAGATTTGTGTCATCTGTCAATCTAATGAACAGTGAACAAAAGCTCCAGCATTTGAAATTATGCTCATTAGCAGCACTTGAAATATTTAAAAGTTGAATATCTCCAAAACTGTTACAAATAGATGTGCCAATTCAACTTCAAATTATAGGTTTGTGACATAGCCACATCCAATGATTCATCAACCAAAGTTGTAACATTTTGATTTATGCAAATTAGGTGAATACACAAAAATTAAATCGTGAATAACTTTATAAGTATTAAGGACTGGGGTGTCATTCAAACTTCAGTGTATAGATATGTAGCGTAGTTGCATCCAATGAACCATGAACCATGAACCAAGGTTGCAGCAGTTTAATTTATGCATACTAGGCAAATACAAAAGATTTAAATCTTTGAATAGCTTCAAAACTATAATAAATTGAGGTGCCTTTCTAACTTCAATTTACAGGTTTTTGACATAGCCGCATGAACAAAAATATTGTTGCAGGAGTTAAATAAATACTGAATAGTCAATCTTGAAAAGTTTTCTAGGCAAACAGATTGATTTGCTGACCAGCAAATCAAATCTTTCTAGTTGACACGGTTTTCTGTAAACAAGAAAATTGTGGAAAGCAGAAGTTTTTCATTCATACTTTAATGGCGAAAAAAGCTGGGTCAGGTTCTTATCTTTCATCTCGGCTGTAACATACATGCATGTGAACTGGTTAGTTTTTTACCCCCGGCACATAAAGTGCCAGAGGGTATTGTGGTCCCCTTCGTCGTCTGTCCGTCCGTCTTGTCGACGTTACCGCGATATCTAAAAAATATTCACTGTAGCTTTACCATTTTTTTTCAGAGATGTATCTTATGATGGACCAGAAGCCTATTTAAAACCAGCTTCCTCTTATTATTATCATTTTTTTTATGAAACTTTTAATATATTTATTTGAAAGCCGTCTGTGGGGTCAACCCTGACGACGTTCCCGCGATATCTAAAAATACTGGTCACAGCTTTACCAAATTTTTGTCAGAGATGTATCTTATAATGAACCAGAACCCTATTTAAAACCAACTTCCTCTTTTTGTTTTAAAACTTTTTATGAAACTTACTTGCATGCCATCTGAGTGGCACCAACCCTGATGACGTTGACGGGATATCTCAAAAAAAAAAAAAAAAAAAAAAGAAAAAAAAAAAGAAAAAAATACTGACCACAGCTTTACCAAATTTCCGTCAAAGATGCATCTTATGATGGACCAGAACCTTATTTAAGACCAGCTTCCTCTTTGTATTTCTAAACTTTTTATGAAGCTTTAAAGTATTTATTTGGAGGCCGTCTGAGAGGTGCACAAAGGGACAGCGTTACCTTAACATCTCAACAATGATCAAACGCAGCTTCACCATCTTTTTCGGAGATGCACATTATAGTGGACCACATTTCTATTGAAAACCAGCTTCCTCTCATTATTTTAAAGTTTGTCATAAAAATTTTGAAGTATGTATTGATGGCCGAACGAGTGACACACAGTACAGTGGTCTCTGTCACCAGGACCTGCCCCAAGAAAACATCCCAAAGTGTTCTTTCATTTCATAGAGAACAATATGGAAGTTGTATGTAAAGTATCCTACTGCTAAGTTTCACAAAAAAATAAATAAATAAAAAAACCAAAAACCAAAAAAAAAAAAAAAAAAAAAAAAAAAAAAAAAAAAGCAGAATTGAGGAAAAATAGATTGTGGGCGCCGAGGGTAATCCGTTCTCTGATCGCTATTTTTTTATGTTTTTGACCCGGCCATTCCGCATATCTAATTATACTTCTATTAGACGATTACACAGAGGAAAAAGCTAGATTTATTCCTCCATGATTATAACAAGGAACAATTATTTCCACCACGTACCTTCCTGTTAAAAGGGTTTTGTGGTCGTTTTTATTTTCACATGATGTTCAATAATACGGTGCTTTCGAAATCAAGTTCACAATTCTGGTCACCAAGACAGCTGTTTGCATAATGGCAATATGCGAGTCAAAACAACTCTAAGCACAGATGCAGCATTAAGCAGACTTTGTTTTCTTTCTCTCTCGCCTGAAGAGAGAGGTCTCGATCATGCTTAATTCTTTTAAGTACCTTAAAAGAAGAGGTTATTTCACTTCGAGCGCGTGATTCGTAAGTTCTTTGCCTATTTCTTTTTTTTCTCTTTTTCTTTTTTTGCAGCAGGATGGCCTGTTGAATGTATGTGTTAATAAAATGTTCCATCATGGACAAATGTCTGGGTAGGCACCTGTGTATTTCATGGTTCATTCACCTTGTGTTGAAGAAAGGACACTGCTGTTCACTAGAAAACCGTGTTGATGTCAATTGAAATCTCACTTTGAACTGAAAAATTTGGATGATTAAAACACGTCTATACATACATTTCAAACTCATGATTTCTTGTGTTCTTATTTGAATTCCATGATATGGTCGCCCCCCCCCCCCCCCCCCGCTCAAAAAAATCTCCACAATGCCTAATTGGGATTGCCCAACTATAGGAGCCAGAGGCCAGATGTTATAAAGATAATGAGGGACCGATCTTCGGATCTAAAGGAAGGGGGTACCATGCATCCAAAATTTATGGCGGGCAGGCTGGAGGTAGACATATAGAAACGAGCCACGACCCAACCAAAAAAAAAAAAAAAAAAAAAAAAAAAAAAAAAAAAAAGGAGGGGGGTGGGGTGTTGAATTGAAGAAATGAAGAGCTGCATGATTTTGTCAAGAACAGTTTCGGAGGTCGCATTTGCGTAGCGATGTGTACGCATCACGCAGGGTAGACGCGCGTAACATACACAAAATGGCGCCAAATCCTATCAAAGTAAACATTGTTTACGTACAGTATACGCCTGGTTTGCGGATACATGGAAAATGGTGTACGCAGCACGCAATACGCACCCCAACTACGTAACGCGTTGTACGCAATGCGCAATACGCGCACATGGAAACCTAGCTTAAAGCAGAGTTACTGTGAAGCCAAGCTCTGTTTCACGGGAGAGGTCTTGATCATGCAGGAGCTTACACGTGTATTTTTAAAACCCTCAACAGGTCGGCATGCCTGTGTACAACTCTAAGGTGTCAGGCCGTTCTCCCGATGCACGGAAATTCATGTATTTGGAGAAATACCCATGCCTGTTGTGATCATGGGGTTGGGGTACTTTGCCTAGATTCCCACACATGTTGAACGGCACAATTGTGGTAAAAGAGGCTTGACCTAATTTGGCAAGTAGGCCATACTGTGACTACAATAATAAGACTTGATTATCAGCAAATCAGTCTGTGTGACTGTATAACTTTTAACGAATACAGGTCTGTTCAGTAGTTCTTTAACTCCTGGAACGATGATTTTCATTGAACTGTTCAAAAGAGACACAAACAAGCTGTATCACAAACCTGTAAATTAAAGTTGGAATGACACCTCTTTCAATAATAGTTTTAAAGATTTAAATTTCGTGTATTTGCCTGATTTGCATAAATCAAACTGCCACGATTTTGATTTAAGGTTCATTGGATGCTATCTCTCAAATCTATCAATTGGAGTTAGAATGGCACCTCTATGTGTAATAGCTTTGAAGTTATTCCAGGTTTCAATATGTGAATTAGCCTAATTTACATAAATTTCAATGCTACATCTTTAGTTCATGTTTCATTGGACGCAGTTATATCATCAACCTATCCACTGAAGTTGGAATGAACCTCTATCTGTAATAATTTTGAAGTTATTCGAGAGTTAAATTTCGTGTATTCTTTAATTTGCATAAATTAAAATTCTACAACTTTTGTTTGTAGTCCACTGTATGCGCCTGTGGCACAAACCAATGACTTAAGGTTTAAATGGTACAGTGCCCCTAATATTTACAACAATTAAAATTCTACAACTTTTGTAAAACTTTTGTATGAGGTCCATTGGCTGTGCCTATGAATTAAAATTGGAATGGCACCTCTACCTTCCATTGGTTTTGAGATTTCATTGGGTACTCCTATAGCACAAACCTATGAATCAAAGTTGGAATGGGACATCTACCATGAACAATTTTGAATATAGTGTAAACCCATATCTTCTACATGGATTGCAAAGCAGGCCAAGCCTATATTAATCGCTCACCATGGTACAGATGTTGGCGTATACTTTCCTGCCCAATTGTTTGGTGGAGGAAACCGAAGGACTCGGAGAAAACCACCGTGCACAGTCAGAGTGGTAGGAGCTCCACTTGCATACCCGGCCGTGAGTCGAACCCGGGCCGCAGAGGAGAAAGCGAGCGTGTCGCAGCTCTGCCAACCATGCACCTTTTTTTTTTTTTTTTAAATATATCAAAGATTCAAAATTTGAAATGGCCCAAATTTCACGAGAAAGCATACCTGCACCCATGGGTCTTCGGTAAGAAATGACACAGCAATGTGTTTCTGACGCCAGGATACCACTATTTGTATATGATTTAGAAGATATCGGAAAGCAGGCCCTCGCTGATGGTCTACACGTGTAATCATGTCAATTTATAATTTTTTTGTATGTTCTTTCGTTCTTTGTTTATTTGTTTATGTATGTATTTATTCATTTTTTATATGTACATGTATGTATGTATGTATGCACGTATGAACATATGTATGCACATGTGTATTTTTGCACTTCACTCACAAATAAATATACTTTTGTTGTGCTCTTTCGTTGTTTTGTCTTTTTATTTGCATAGGAAGGGGTAAACATGGCGATGGCTTGTAATATTTAACCTTTGTCCTAAATCTTTTAATAGGCAAAGCCTTCCGTGTCATACATAGAATGTTGCCCAGTGTTTAGTATTTAGCCACTTCATCTGGAGAAGTGGATGTTATCTCTCTCTCTCTCTCTCTCTCTCTCTCTCTCTCTCTCTCTCTCGCTCTCTCTCTCAAATTTCTGATCAATCTTGAGTATCTTCATAAGTATGACAGAACTGTCATTTCAACTTCCTTGCATATGTTATTGCTCATTTTGCATTAAATGTACATTGAATAAATTAAACGTCGTCGAATTATAATTTCTGCTAATTAGGAGATTGCAAAATGTAAATCTGTTATCATGTTTAAAAATACAGTAAATGTAGCTGCAATTACAAGTTCTGTGTACATGATATTAACCATTTCATGTCCAATGAATACGTAATGGAATTTGTAGCATGTTAAAGCATGTAAAAGCCTGTAATTATGCAGAATAAAAAATACCGTTATTGCTACTCACAAGCTGGGTCGGTAGGTACTTTTTAATTATTTCACTTTTTATTTTTTTTCCGTGAAATGGCAATGCGCCTTGCCCATAATGCACTACGTTTCGTATGAATTATGGCAAATTCATTATAACTTAAGTAAATAGGACAGGTATGGTCCATCCACATAGAGTTGAAGTTGGGTGGAAAGGTCACAATTTAAAATTCTTTGTGCATTTAACTGAATAATCAATCCAACCAGCACTGCAGCATGTCGTAGGCTAAATCTGTCACCAGGGGATACACAACTATACAAACTTCGCCCCACGTAACATTAATTTGTAAACAAGTTAATTCAACAAACTTCTGTTGTGGATGATAGATTAAAAAAAAAAAAAAAAGAAAAGAAAAAATGCATGTAGGCCTCCGTATATAAATATGTTAAAAACACCCCAATACAATAGTGATGTGAGGTCAAGGGGCTTATATGTTTGCCCAGAACATTGAGTCCTCATTGCCCCTGGCCAGGGCTGGTCTAAATGTGGTCACACAAAGCAGAGGAAATGGTACTGCGTTGTGTCATTCCAATTTCCACATAACTTTTTCGGCATACAATTCGAGATTCTTTTTAAGAAAAACCCGGTAAATGTCCCAAATTTCTTACTCAAATAGTACCGTGTCTCAAACATCGTTTCCATTTCATGCAGACCAAAGGGGATAGAGGACTGTCTATCTTAGCCAGGCCTTTTTAAACATGTACAGGTGTTGTGGCTTTGTTCACACCAGTAGTTCATTTTGGTTGTCTTTTGACAGATAATTTGCAAGAGGTTAACGAGAAAGACCATACCATTGATAGTTTTCATGGCCATTGGAAGTGACCATTGGTGTGGGGAATTAGCTTTTAGAAATATATATATAATATAATTCATGATAGATGAGCCGTTAATGAACAAAACAGATATAAATGAAGGAAACCTGAAAACGCTTAGGAGCCACTCATAGTTCCAAATAAAACAACCATAAACAGGGAGAATGAGTGAACGAGACAGGATGACAGCATGAGATTAAGTGATACAAAATTATGAAATGTAAGCCTGACAATACACAGATTGTCTCCGCTGACAGTCTCAGACTAGCTACCTGAGCAACCAGCCATTTACGTACTTATACCAGGAGTGCTACGTCACATGATAATATGTATCCAGTTTTTTCATGACATTTTAACAGTACAAATGACTACGATTTCATTTCTTACCACGAACAGTGCCCAAATATGGACTTGATAGGGGTATTTCCTTAAGTATGCATAACTTTTGAATACATGTCTTGACTCATACGTGCAGCATTCTTGTTTCTAAATAACGTTTCCAGACAGGTCTAGGACGTGAACTTGGCATTGTTTTACATAAAGAACTTTTGTTTCTTTGGAATAGGAACGAATAAAATATATCTGTCTGCAAATTATAGACACCGATTGCACCCCTGGTTCACAACATTCCGTGGCGATAATATTAAATTTTATTCTATATATAATTCTAAATTACTTTTAATCATGCAATAGGCAGCACTTCGTCTAATTACATAAAGCACATGCTACTGAAAATGCTGACTTTTCAAGGGCCCCTTAAATTTGCTTTGTTTACATATGTGATAATTTCAGACGTGTACAAAATCTGGAAGACTGTCAACGTGATAACATTGTATCACAGCGAAAAGAGTTTCGAGTACAGATCTTACTGATGGAAACAATGGAGGCTCTGTAGTTTTAAATATATTTTCCAGCGAACAAGGAAAAAATGCAGCATATGTAGATTTAAAATAATATTCATTCATTACATTATTTATTATGACATATTCATAATTTTTCATCGTACACATTTCTCAGTCAGTATAGTACAGGGTCATAGCCAAGGTTATGGTGGTCCACTTAACGGATCGTGTCAGTGTCACAGTTAACGTCATACAACGTTTGCGGGGTGGGTCCAGATTACCTGCTAAATAGACGTTCTAGGGTTATGCTGGGGCACAGGCAAAATAACGCCCCAAGAAAATCTGCTTTGGAGTAAGCGTCAAGAAATCTCAACGTTAATTTGAAAGGCGTAACAAAATAATTTTGGGGTGGACTGCACAGTCCTTATATTACTACTGGGGCCTAAATGTCTATTCATACTTACGGTATATCTCTCATTTAAACTTTCACTCGATAAAGACACCGGAGAAAAGCACAATGATCTGTATATCTATACATTTTCTTTGTTATGCGTCCAGTTTGACCTCTCTAGGTACACTGCCGGCGCAATGTGTCGTCTGAATGGAAGCTGTTGACTTAGTAACGAAATGAAAGCTGTCGACTCGTTGATAAACCTTGCATATTTGAAGAGTTCCAAAAATATTGAGATTTATTTTTTCACCCATTCCCGGTTAGAGTACAACGGAGTCAATAGCTTTGCGACTAACCCACTCCAAGGAAGGCTATTGACTTTGGGCGGGCTGTCATGAATGGCCTTACATACAAATTTTAGGAAAAAAAAGGAAAAAAAATGTTTTCTAGACACGAGAAATTTGAATAGAAACTTTAAGTCGATTGACAATTTACATCCGGTGCTTATGGGCGATTTGAGCAGGGAAAGAGTAAGTCTAAAAGGGAAAGAACCTCATTGCGCACAAATATAAAACTTGTGTGCAGTTTGCATGCTATATTGGCATACAAACGAAAGTAAACAATTTCTGTAAACTATTGTCCCCCAAACACACATACACAGAACGCATGCATATATATATATATATATATATATATATATATATATATATATATATATATATATATATATATATATATATATATATATATATATATATATATATATATTATGAAATGCCGTTTCTTGTTTTATTCAGTATTTGATCAGATGATTAAATATTTGAAAACAGGAAAAAATCGATTTCATGAGATGAACAAATGCATTTGTTTATGTGATTGAATACAGTCTATTTGTTCCTCTGAATAAATTTATTTGATCTGATTAAATCGATTTGTTCTTCTGATCAAATCGACATAATCAGAGGAACAAATATACTCTTATTTGATCACATGAAAAGATATATATATTCAGATGATTAAATCGATTTGGCCAGAAGAATAAAAAGATGGTATTTGATCATATCAGTAAATCGAACCGTTCTTCTGATCAAATCGATTTGATCATCTCAACAAATATTCCCCAACTTAATTAAATTGACGCTCCCTGTCTGATTTGTTCGTCGGATCAAATATTTAATACTTCGGAAAAAATCACTTCCGCCAGCATTTGATCCGCGCAACAGTTTGTACATAGACTACTGGAAATGACGAGTGGCATACCAGAGGGAGTAATTAATATCGAGTAGTGGAGAAACTTATATTTTTAAGCAAATCAAATAGATTTGATCAGGGGAACACATATGTATGTTCAGGTGAATAAATCGGGACATACCTTATTCTATTTGATTAGAAGAACAAATCGATTTAGTCATCTGAACAAATGGATTTGTTCATTTTATCAAATTCATTTTATTTGTTCCTCTGAACAAATCTATTTGATCTTCTGATTGAATCAGTTTTTTCTTCTGATTGAATCAGTTTTTTCTTCTGATTAAATCAGTTTTTGCTTCTCATCAAATTAATTTGATCAGAAGAACAAATATACTGTATTTGGTGAGATGAACAAATACATAATTTTGTTCATCCGATCAAATCGATTTGATCATGTGATTAAACATGTAGTCTTTTGATTAAATATTTATTCACCTTATCAAATATTTAATCATCTGATCAAATACCGAATGAAACAAGAAACGGCGTTCCATAATATATATATATATATATATATATATATATATATATATATATATATATATATATATATATATATATATATATATATATATATACATATATATATATATATATATATATATATATATACATATATATGTGTGTGTGTGTGTGTGTGTGTATACACACACACACACACACACACACACACATATATTATACCATCAATGATTGTGTTGTCAGATTCAAGGCCGCATGTTGTTTTGATCTAATTCATTGTAATAAAATTTTTATTTCATCATTCAAAATTCTATTGAGTTCCACGGAGACTTATTTGGAGCATTATAAGGCATTGCCATGTGCATATAAGGAAACGCCACAGTCTTCGTATTTTCAGGGAGGTAACTGATATATGAGATAAAGGAGGTAGGTCTAATTGATATTTGAAATCAAAAGAACAATGTTCAAGTAATGGACCCACGCGGGACGCAGCGTGTAAATTTTTTTTATGTATATACATCATAACTTCTTAAAAGAAACAACATAGGCCTATAAAAACGTCCTCGGTTTGAGGAACTTCCGGTATTTATTACGTCTATTGACTAAAGTTGAAAACTGTGTTAAAAAAAAAAAAAAAAAAAAAAAAAAAAAGCACCTGATGACCAGGAAAAAATTGCTCTTTGATTTGTTTCGCGCATATGATACTGAAGCTAAGGTTATTATTACTTGTGTAGATAGTATGTATTTTACACTAAGCTGCGTACCTTCCTCTTAGATTTACAAATAAACCTCTATCGTAGATATGGTTATTAGTTTCAAATTGCACTATCATTCCCTTTTATAGTTGTCACGTTGACTCAATAAATATGTTAAAAATGCGCATCATCATGCTGCAAATTTCTCTTCTACCTACATACTGAAAGTCACACACCTTTGCGTTATCAAAGTGCTTCAAAAGGTATGTGAAAAAAAGAATCTTGCGTGGCTTGCATACGAGATATAGCATTAGTGTCGCTCATTTGTATGTTTGCCGGTGTTCGCTCGGTCTAACCTCGCGAAAACAATAAAAAAAAAAATGTTCCACCTCGTGTCATTAACGCTATCCCGAATGCTCTGCCGTGCAAGATTCTATTATCGATGAGTATTTTTTTTAAAGCTTACCATGAATCTATGGTAATCAATAACAATATGCACACTTACTGAAATGATAATGATGACGATGAAAGTAATAATAATAAATAAATGAATATATAATAAACAAAAAATTAATAAATCAATGAATAAATAATCAAATAAATATAAATAAAGTAAATTAGAAAATAAAATAAAATCTAAATTTAAAAAATAGCAAAGGTCCCACCCATACTGCAAACAGGTTTGGTAGATGTTTACCTGATATACTTTCGCCAGAAATTTTGCATTTAATTCACCAAACACGTTCGAAGAAGTGCAAAATTACGAAAGCAAAAAAAAAAAAAAAAAAAAAAAAAAATGGAGAAAGCACCAAGTGTTCAAAACATAATGAGCTAGAGATTCCGATACGATTCCTCATGTGTATTGGGATCAATGGAAAAAGAAATTTTAAGATGTCCCCCCCCCCAAAAAAAACCAAATAAATATAAAAAAGAAAAAAAAAATGAAGTTTAAGAAACAATGTAAAAACCACACACACAAACTTACACAGAAAAAAATGACTAGACCGTTACCTGTTGAATAAATTTTGCATACTTCCAAGGTACACACCCTGAATTTTTGCAAGAGAATCTGGCCAATTTGCTTTGGGAACAATACATTTACATTCATGTCATCAACATCTTTACAGTAACTATCGCAGCATAGCATGTATTCTTAAAACTGATCGTTCTCTTATTTTATACATTGATTATAATCAGGAAATGACATTAACATCACCGAAGAGTAAGTTGAACGAGACTGAGTCAAGTTACATTCTCGGTAAGTGAAAAGAAACGAGCATACAATTTGGCAGAAGTCCATATTAGAAAGCATACGGTTAAAATTTGCAACGCCACCTAATAAACAGATGGAAGTTTGGATGTGCCCAGACGTGTCGCTGTGCAATTTCGAAACAACTGCACCAGCAATTTCAGAGAAAGAGATTTTCGAAGATAACATCAAACAATAGGACTGTGACAGTCCTTAATATTTGCCGCCCCCCCCCCAAAAAACAAAGAAATTTATGAAAAAAAATCAGAAAAATCAATGGAGCGTGACCATTTGAACAAATCTGGTAGATACCCACCCAAAGTACATTACACCAACTTTCAAGTCCATCTGACTTATGGTTTCACAGAAGAAGTCAAAATGTGAATTAGCATTAGAATGCCCATTGACTTACATAGTAATCAATAGGAAAGATGCATTAACCAATAAGTGCCCGAATGGGAAAAAAAATCGTTAAAAATTGGGAATCCAGTGCCACCTAGTGAACAACTTTGTTTGACCTTTCCACAAGGAACATATAATTCACCAAGTTTTAGCTTAATCTGAGCGACGGGTCTGGAGAAGAAGTCAAAAATAGCAATAACACACACAAAAAAATCATAAAAAAGAAGAAAAGTCGCAGCGATACCTGGTGAATAAATTAGGAATGAGAAGTCCCAGGAGTGTTCCTGTGTGATATCAAAACAATCGAGTGAGCGGTTTCAGAGAAGATTTTCTAAGATTTGCCCCCCCCCCAAAAAAAAAACAAAAACAAAAACAAAACAAAACAAAACAAACAAACAAAAAAATCACTGGACCTTGAATGGACAGAGAAATCGCCATGTTGTGCGATGAATACATCGCAAACATGACCCGATAACAGAATGCTGTTTGCCTTGGTAAGGCTATGACGGTCTTGGCGTGGCTCTAAGTCATTGGTCTGTTTGTCATAGAAGAAGAAATTCTTGATAATATCGTTTGAAACAGCTGGAAATGTACCAAGTTTAGTACCCCAACCTACGTTGAGGGAACTGAAATTAAGACACTCGTGATTCAGTTCATGACTGCTCTTGACTTGCTCACTTGCAGCTAATATTCTGTCGACCAGGATAACTTTTGCCCCAGAGACTTTCTTTCCAATCGATCTCAGGATATTTTTTAGTTGTTTACAGGTCAGTTTCTCAAGTTGTTCTTTTGTGTAATACAAATTTTCCCCACTCATCGTGGGGAAAATTTGGACTACTCGCTGCGAAGATGTCAAAAATAGCATTAACACACCAAAAAATTAGAAAATATTGCAGCACCATCTGATGAACAAATTAAGAACGAGAAGTCCCTAGAAGTATTCCTGTGTGATATCAAAGCAATCGGGTGAGCCGTTTCAGAGAAGAAGATTTTTTTAAGATTTGCCCCCTCCCCCCCCCCAAAAAAAATCCAAAAATCACTAGACCGTGACCAATTGTGCAAATTTGGTAAAGAGACCCACCTTTTACTGAGATTTTAATAGACCAGACCCAGGAGACCAGAGCAGGATGTGATTTTACTTCGACTTTTAGATGGATTATATGATGCACCTTCAATTTTAATCAACAATAAAAGACTTTCCTACACAAAATCCGATTTCCACCTCCCCGTGGTGTGTTGGCGGCAACACACACTCATGCATTTTTTGCCTGTTTGTGTGGCTAACGGAAACGGTAAACTACCTTTATCTTTGCAGGTGAAAAATGCTGGAATACATCTGGAATACACCAGACTTGGTTATTATATAAACCACGGATAAGATAGTGTCCAAGTGTGGTAAGTCTCATGCCATTTTACCGTCACTTTACAGATTAATTTTCGCGCATTTTAATTTCGCGCACCAATTACTAGCGCGAATTGCGCGAAATTAAATCGAGCGCGAATATTTCTACAACTACAGTATATTGCCACCAAGTTTGAAGTGAATCTGGCTGACGGTTTTTGAGAAGAAGTCGAAAGTGTGAATTGTGGATGGACGGACCGACAGACGGACGACGGCCCGACGACGGATGACCTCCCGCCTAAAAGCTGAGCTGAAAAATGAACAGACACTTCATTGAAAATCTAAAAATCACTGGAGTATAACCGTTTGAACAAACTTGCTTGGTGAAGATCTACCCAAGTTACACCCCAGCATATTTGAAGAGGATTCGGCCAGTGGTGTTTAAAAAGTTGAAAATGTGAATTGTGGACGGATAATGGGGAATAGACAGATAGACGACAGATGGATAAGCCTCCCATACGCCCAGCTGACCGACAAAATTGCCTCATGCTTGACCTTTTCTGAAGTTGAGAGACGGACTCCTTAAAATTATTCAAGATGTTTATTCAATGTAAAAGTGAAAATTTGGACAGATGTGGCCAAGAGGTCACAGTGAGGCATGCAAAGTGCATGTTTCAGTCATGCTGAAACGACAGGTGTTGGAAACTGATAAAGCAAAACATGTTTGCAATATTTAAACAGTTGATCAACGCAAAGCACTTAACATGTTTATATCTGGCCATGTATCGTGAAAAAACGGCATGCCAGGATCAATGTCTTGCACGTTGGCGCCAATGAAACGTTGCTTTGTTCTCAGTAATGCTCACTCTCAATAACTAAAACCACCATTCTAATGTTTACTCGTATGCTTTATATTTGTGTCATGCTTCCATAATCAATAGACTCACTATGGCATCAACCATTATGAAGCACGAAAGCTTATAGGCCAGTTTTAAAATGCAGTAATTTCTACTTGCACGAACTTACACCAAGCAAAAAAAACAACAGATGAATCCTACACGCAGGTGAATGTGGCATGTACTGTAACCACACTGGGCTGTGCTAGAACACTGTTATTGGTTTTTATTTGTACCTTTCAAGATGTATGGAAAAAGAGTGAAAGTCGATGTAGAAGGAATGGCTTGCTGTACTGCAACATTGCCAGACCAACAATTCCAGTTCTGGCTAGATGCTTTGGAAAATGATGACTCAGGAACGGTTGACGCAACTTTAAATAACACTGATGCCGCTACAAAGGATGCCTTGCTGAATGGTCACTTTATCTTTCAGGAAAAATCGCCATCTCCAGAACTAATGAAGTTTGAAATCGAGTTCAATCGACCTTTCATCCTGGCGGGCCTCTTTCAGTCTGTCAAATGTATGGCTTTATTCATCAAAAATGGTTCCAAGGTCGACCAAAAAGACTGGAAAGGGATGAATATTGTGCATGCGTTAATCAGTGTAAGTTCTCTGGAGCCTGATAGTGAGCAACAATACCAGCACATTTATGACACTCTTATGGATCTATTGGATGACCCTTTGAAAGAGAAGGTTCTTTTGATGGAGAACGACGATGGGCTTCGCCCATTAGAACTCGCAGCTCACTTAGGAACACTCGGACTGCTTAACAGTATCATCCTGACGAAAAACGTATACAGCCAATGGATAGGCATGAATGATATGTACGAGTTGTACCTGGTTGATGTCACGGAATACGAGGAATACAAGTCTCCAAATCGCCGTCATAAATCTCCTTTGCGCTTTCTGACGTTACTAGACCAGAAGGCACTGGGACATTTGAGCACCAGTAAAACATTTTCCTCAGAGCTCTTCAGCAGCTGGATCTCGTGGAAAGTTAAGGTCAATAAGCCTTTGCTTATTGTTTGGTTTCTTTTCCGTTTCATTACAATGCTTATTTTCTTTGTTCACGAAAGCACTGTTCAAGAACCTCCCAACGAGTCACTCATTGGTGATGTGTTCGGTCTTCATAATGGGACAAGTATAAACATATCCCACAACATATTCCAGCATGGACCAAACCGAAGTCTGCACAACGCAACGCTACTAACTATGGGCCCAAATGTGGCAAGCAATATACATATGAATTTTACCATGGCTTCAGCCAGTGTCACTGACTCTAAGAATATCTGCTCTGTATACAGCACGGTTTCAGCAACAGTGCGCAAGGGAATGGCATACTACCTGATTGTGTCATCTTTTCTCATAATTATAAGCGACATAATGGATTTCGTACGTTCAGTTTTCAGAAGATATATTAAAGAACCTTATCTGAGCTTTCACCTGCGAGGCAGAAAGAAATTGGTGGTGCACATGTTATTTTACCGCACATGTCAGACAATATTTGTCGGCCTTCTGCCATATATAATTCTAGCGGGTCATTTAAACTGGAAACCAAGTCTCATCTATGATATATGTTGTGTGACTTCTCGCGTAGTCTGTGCTTGGTCAGTGCTTTTCTTCATTCAGTTGCTGCCCTCCATTGGACACTTTGTCATCATGGTACAGCGGATGATGAAGGATCTCGTACATTTCTCTTTGCTTTACGTCGTTCTCATATTTCCTTTCACAGCAGCCTTTCGTAGGGTGATTAACACAGATGGTCCCTGCTACGAACAGTTCAGCTCCTTCCTCCGTGCCATATACAGCACGTTTACGATAAGCTTGAATATGCTGGACCTTACCCAATTTAAAATACGAGACAAAACAGCGTTGATCATGCTCCATACTTTCTTTGTCTTCATTGTTTCCATTTTGCTGGTAAACTTTCTGATCGCGATCATGTCAAACTCCGTGGCAGATGTAGCACAGAAGAAGGATATCATAATGGCCATCCAACGCTTGTTTGTCATTTACACTTTGGAGGAGAGGCTAGGATTCATTCTTCAGCCTCTTTACAGAAGACTACAACATAAGTACTTCATCGAAAAAGACAGGCGACTCTATTTATTGCATGGCGAGCTAAAAAGTACAAAACAAGATGCAGTGAATTATAGTATTCACGTAGTATAATAATTTCCAGGTTTTTTCTTTTTGTTTTTGCGCGGGCCTTTACTTACTTTTCAACTGAAAGCTGGATTACGTGAGTGAGTTGATTTCTATCGCGTTTTGTACATTTTTCTTTGGACACAAGAGATCGTATATTCCTTTTGGTATTAATGCTTTCCTACAGATGAAAGATCTGCTTCATTGCTGAATTGTTTTACATTTCATTTGAACATGAAATCAATGATTGAAATGCATGTACTTATTACTTTAATGTAATGTCATATCCGCTTCCTGGTGAGAATTGGACTGAGCCGACAGATTTCCTCGGATTGGGGATCATCTCCTTCAACCCCCGCCAGGTAAATTTCTTGATGACAGGAGTCTCCTATCCTGTTAGGTCTCATTAAGTCAATGTGTGAACACAGACTTCTTGTATGTATGTATGTATGTATGTATGTATGTATGTATGTATCCATTTATCAATCAATCTATCTATCTATCTATCTATCTATCTATCTATCTATCTATCTATCTATCTATCTATCTATCTATCTATGTGTCACATTTTGTGGTAAGTTTTTCTCGGACACTATCGTTCCCAAAATTACCAAACTTGGCATGGAGAAACCTAGTAGTGAAGTTTCGCATATTGTTTGGAACAGTCATGATGTTAAAAATTATGCAAATTATAGGCATGTTTGTGGAAATTTTAAATGTTACTTATCTCTAAAACGTTTGTAGATAGAGTTGCCATTCTAAGCTTAAAATGTGGGTCTACTGCTAAAGCAATCTCCTATAGCATGCAAACAAAGTTGAGTATTTCAATTTATGTTAGATTCACTGAATTTCCTCACAATATAACACCCCCTCCCCCCACAAGCTGGTTAACTGTTAATACCATGGCCATACTGTTAGGGAACCAGGCATAATTGAACTGTGAGAGCCTTGCCTCCATACCTATCAGTACAGACACTGCATGCCTTGGGCTTACCCTTCAATCCCTAGGGAGACTGGCTGTGTTGGTAGAGTAAGTCTGCATTGCATAACCAAGGAGGCTACATAGTCTGAAGCCTGCACGGTGTGACTCCCCATCACAAATAAGCAAGTGCTGACTGATAGGTGTCATATCAAGTACAATTGATAGGTTAGTGACATAGCAGCATCCAATAAAATATGAACCAAAGTTTAGCATGTCTTGTAAAGAGAGATACAGATTAACTACCAAAAATCACCCAAGCAGAGATCCAAACGCACTGTAATGACAGATTGTAATATGGAAGGATTTTGGTCAGGTCAGTGGATACAGCTATTCTAGAGGGGGTCTTCTATTTCTGGCTTACATTTCAGTTTATTTATTTCCAGTGTGTATCTTATATTCACCTTTTCTTGGAAACTGTGATTCCAAAAAGTACCAAACTTTGTGTGGTGAGTGACCTAGTAGTGAAAGTAAGCACCTGGTTTGGGATTGTCATCATAATGAAAATTATGCAAATTAGGGCCATTTGAAGTTTTAAATGTTGAATATCTTTAAAACTATAAAAGGTTAAGGTAACATTCCAACTTGAATTGTTAGGTTTGTACTGAAGGTGCATCTTCAATATATAGGTTTGGGCTCTAGACACATCCAATCAGCCACAAACTAAGGTGGTAGTATTATAATTTATACTAATTAGGGGCACTTGAAGAGTTTAAATGTTGAATATCTTCATAACTATTACAGGGAGAGATACCATTCACACTTTGAAAAAAAAATCTGTATAGGTTTCTGCTATAGGAGCATCCAATTAAACACAACCAAAAGTTGCAGAATTTTAAATTATGCAAACTAAAAGGATAAATAAAATTTAACATCTCAACAATTTCACATCTACTACAGATAGAGGTGTCATTCCTTAATCAATTAATAAGTTGGTTACATAGGTGAATCTAATGAAATATAGACCAACATGGTAGCATTCAAATTAATACCAATTAGGAAAATTTACCAAATTTAATTCTTGAATATTCAACAGCACAATTGTTATGGATTGAAGTTCCATTATAACTTTACTTGATAGGATTGGGAGATAGCTCCATCCAATGAACAATGAGGTAAATTTGTGCCACTTTTGATTTATGCAAATTAGGCAAATACACAAAATCTGAATATTGAATAACTTCAGAACCATTATAGATAGAGGAACAATTCCAACTTCAATTTATAGGTTTGTGACACAGCTCAATAGAAGGCATGCATATTAATTGGGATCTTGTGCTGTCACCTAGACTTCAGCATGGAACTTGACAGAAAGGAGGGCACATTCATGTGTTAGGCAAGACCAAATGAGCTTCTGCGACAAAAGGAGCAACTTGAGAAAGCAAAAAGCTTAAGCAAAGTCATTCAAGTTTTAACACATACAAGATGCTTAACATATTTAGAAATTTAATTTGATTGGTATAAAGAAAAGTGTTATATCTAGATCGTTAAGTAACAAAACTTGCAAAAGTGCCCTGATCATGGCGGAGGCATAGTTTTGTTGCCTAGCAACTGAGAGGACCAGAGCAGGTCTGCAGTTGATACAGATTTATACCTCCTGGTCTTTTCGTTTCTTTTTAACAGTTCCATATATATTACTGTTGCAGGAGTTAAATAAATACTAACAGACAATCTTTTAAAGTTGTCTTGGCACACAGATTGATTTGCTGAAGCATCTGGCGACTCGCCATTGGCACAATGGTTTCACGCGCATGATGTGTTTGGCCAATTGGTTGGTCACAAAGTGCACACAGTGCATGGTGGGATTGGCGATGCGCATTATGCGTGTGGCTATATACATAATGCGTTTTGTCCGTGAAATGCCAGTGGCAATGATTTGCACTTTTTCGCCTGGCTGCACTAGCATGCACGCACGTGCTAGCATGTTCGTTTTTTCTTTTTCCTTTTTTCTTTACATGCGAGAACACATTTTAAAAATGCCAGCATACAGGGAACTTATGCGTCAGTTGTACTGTAATGGCATTTTGCAGGTAAGTTACCACGAAAACATAGTGAATGGGAACATGAAACCATAAAGATAAATGTTCGAAACTACCGTGGACCTACATATATTTTAAGAACACACAAAGGTCGGCATGCCTGTGTACAATTAGGGTGCTGGGCTGTTCTGTCGATACACGGAAATTCGTGTATTTGCAGAAATACCTATGGGAGGTGGAGTTACGGGGTTGGGATTACTTTCTTCTTTTTTGATTGATTCTGTCTGTGTGCCAATACAGACATTATTTTTCTTATTTTTCTTTCTTTTCTTCTTTCTTTGTTTTTCTCTTTTTTCTCTCTTTTTTCTTTCGTTTTTTCTTTTTTCTTTCCTTTCTTTCTTTGTTTATTTCTTTTTTTCTCTGTCTCTCAGTCTATTTCTGTCTTTCTTTACCAGCAATTTTGTCCAATGTTCTCGGACACTATTACACTTTGCAACCCCAAACTTGGTACACTTAAAGATCCATACATGAAGTCGAGCCTTTTTCACAAAGAGGAGAGAGCATTTTGAAAATGATGCATGTAATCTTCATAACCCACGAAAATGGGTTTGGTAGCTAGGGCCACCTGGTGGCAAAAAAATTCAGGTAAGGCAAGCTGGCTGGGCAACACACTGGTTTTCTTTGGTAGGTTGTGACATCTGATGGCGCAAAAGTGCAGTTCTGGACAGGGAATGGTTGATCGACAAGAAGTTTTCTGTTAGTGGAAAGCAAGCTGAGACCCGGAAAACGCAACACTTTTCGTTGAGGTGTTGACTTGAGCATGAAACTTTGTATGTGTGAAAAACAAAACGTGTAACCAAAAGAGCAAATGCATGTTAATGTCTCTCTACATCAGCCTGTATGGTGGCGGGCAATAGAGGGGGGCTAGTCATCGATATGGGCTGTGGTATGTCATGCCGTGTGAATGGAAAGTCACCCTTAGAAATGTCCCAAAGGCACAAATTGGCACCTTACTTTTGCACATTGAAATTTGCAAATTTTGTTTTCACATGTTGACAACAATGGAAGAGGTTCAAAATACATGCCACAGCTACACGGCACTTCACGCGCAGTAGTAAGCTGGAACAAGATGGGTTATCAAATGCCTGCCGTGTCTTCACCATCTCTACAACAAACAACCAGATTTCTTGATCTTTAGCTATAGGTAAGAATGAAGTTATCTGATTGGTTATTAGCCGTGTAACATTCGATGTGGCACCACGAGTACCCTTGACGGTGAGTGGCAATTTTTTTGATCGATCACATGCCAAAAAGTGCATGACCAGAAACCATGCACCTGTTCTCGAACGACCATCGATTATCAGTGTGGGTCTTACCCCTTTACACTTGAAATAGCGATTTGTTATATGTTTCATCCCATAGTAGATGCAGATGCCATAACAAGTTCTGCCAACTGTTCCTCATGATCAGGTACAGTCCTTGAAATTAGCTGAAATTTTAACCAGTTTATCGGTGTTGGCCCCCATTGAAGCTGAGTATTTTTTTGTATATTCTTGTCAAATATGCTCTGTCCCTGATGTTCTCACTGAAATGTCCCCGAAATGACAGTTTGAATGTTGTCTTCACTGGTTCTGTGTACATGACATTGACCATTTCACGTCCAGTTGCTATTTTACGGAACTTGTTGCATTATAGATCGGATTATTAGGCTAAATAAAAAGATACCACTACTGATACTCACAAGCTGGGTAAATGTGTTGGTAGAGAGTTTTTAATTTAATAATTAGTTGATTAATTTTCCCGTGAAATGGCAGTGTATCTTGCCCATTATGTACCACGTTTTATATGAATTATGGCAAATTCATCAAAACCGAAGCAAACAGAACAGGTATGGTGCATCCACACAGAGTTGGAGTTGGCTTGTAAAGGTCACAATTTAAAACTCTATGAACATTTAACTGAATAATCAATCCAACCAGCACTGCAGCATGTCGTAGGCTAAATCTACCACCAAGGGACACACATACTACTACTATTAATAAAAAGAATGCATGTGTATCGTGTATTTGTCGTAAAAACTCCCCAATACAATGGTGATGTGGGTTTTGTGAATTATTGCACAATACAACTTACATAACGTCTTTTTCTCGTAATTGTTTGTCTTTGTGTGACAATAAAAATTATGATAGTTTATTGAACCTCCGCGAACGGAGAAAGTTAAATGCAGATCAATGGAAAATCGAAATAATATCACGAATCACAATAACTCAAAGTCTACCTATTATCATGTTAATGAAACAGAATTAATACACACAGACCAACATAAGCATCATTATAAATAACACCAAATCAAGACACTTAAAAATAAAAATATGGTCGTCTTCAGGTCCCTTTAAGCAGGAAAAGCAGACTAAGCCCGGTTATTCCCCGCCATCCAGCGAGTCAAGCGCCGGCATCATGCCAGCCCATGACCCTCTGAGCACCCCCCCCCCCCCATTACACCTGAGATACATGTAATATATGACGAGACCGCCCACCAAAGCTTAGCAAGCCATAGAGCCCTGGTCCTCAATCCTGCTATGAAGGTGTGTAATAATAATAGTATATTTAACCCCCGAACTCGAGGAAAAGTATAGAATACATTGAAATAAAAATAGAAAGAATACGGTATAATAATACAACTCAAATGCAAATGATATGCTGATCAAACATAAATCTCACATAAAGTGTATCATAGCGAGTGTCAGCAAGCTCTTATCATAAACACATGTGAATATAGAATAAAACAGAACGGTAAATTATCCAATCAGAAGAGTACTATGTATCTAGCCAACAAAGTTGGTTTTCTTCGTCACCCCTACTACACATGCGCACATGGGTGCAGCATTGCCTTTTTTTATGCATCCCGCGTAATTTTCGGCGTTTTATTTACACCAAAGTCTCAAACTTACCGGCCTTCATGGAAATTATGTCAATAATTGATAAACTGCGCAGTAAACGTCGATAGAGTGTAATAAATGATAACGATTCATCAACTAACATCGTTAACACCTCGATGGAACATGGACCTGGCAAACAAGCTTCTGGGGCTGGAAATGGGTTTCCCGGAACAGGAAAACTGTACAAGTGTGAGGGTAATCTAAATAAACATCACAAAGTACGTAAGATTTGTTGCGCCTATTGTGTGATACCTTAATTAATGTCTGGGGCAAGGAGGCTACATGTTTGCAGTCATCATTAACCAGGTCGCTCCGGGAAGCCTTCCAGAGCACAACTTACTTTATATCCCTTTGAGGCCCCCCATTGCCATGCTGCCAATGTGCGCTCAGATTTAGTATTGTCGCAAGAGAGGCAACAATTACCCCTCCCTTTCGATTATGTCTCTGCCACAGGTTACGACACTATTCTAATGGAGATATAGACAGTCAAGATGTTAACCTGGGTTTAAGGAGATGCAAGATTAGGGGTCAAATCAGCAGCCTCGTTCTCAGTTGCATAGCTGGGCAGTGCTTATGTAAACAAAGAAGCATGGGTACATCTTAGTCCCTGCTATTTGGGAGTGTTCAGGCGTTATCATCTCAAAATGGATGTATATTTACCCAAACATATCACGTTTAGGTACTTCTCTGCAGTTACAACGTCGAATAACAGTTTCTGATGTGCTTACCACTGAACTTAGAGATAAACAATGACAAAATAAGGACTAATTTTATTTTGTATGACCCTGTCAAATCCTGGTTTCATGATTTCTGTATTAATTCAGAATGTATTGTATGCTGTTCCATCATTCTCTGTATAATGATACAAAACTGGATGAAATACTGGCTCAGCTTCCAGCAAAGGTGAATGCTTGGTTCCTGTTAATATGGGAATAGCGGCCATCTTGAGTGGACTGCCAATCACAGAGCCTTTTGTGCCCATGGACCAGGCAAAATGACCAGCCCTCTGTTTATTCATCTCTCAGCTTCGGTTCACATGAAAGGGGTGTGATAAGTGATTTATCACTTATATAACAGTCAGTGCCTTTATTGGGTCCAAATAAATGGTCATTTTACGAGCTTCCTGTCACCCAACACCCCACTGAAGATACAAGAGATGCCTGCTTGGAACACCCACCAACCAGATACTGCTCTTGCATTTTAACTTAAAACAGACACATGACCCATTCACGCTGTAACTTGACCAACAAGTGTTTATGCTTTCAACAGGGTATAAATTTGGGCTGGGTTGGGTTGCTTTCAACAGGGTATAAATTTGGGCTGGGTTGGGTTGTTTTGAAGATTCAAGTGGTCCAATTTGAATAACGGAACAGTCTATTTAATCAGAAGTAATGGGTAGCTTGGACAACTGATAAAATAAAACCTTTTCTGTGATAACAAAGTTTAGGCCGAGTTTCATACTTATTGATATTTTAAGTTGTGAAAAAAAATATTTTTGAGCATTCTACTATCCCACCACCCCCATTGGATTATGGATCTGTTTGCTTTGGCAGTGAATTCTTGGTGCAAATTGCCAGGAATAGACCCCACGTTACAAAAGTGGAGCTTTGTAGAAAACGTGGATTTTTTGGCAGATGGGGCGGATTTTAGACTTTGAAATTCGAAGTCGGGTCACAAGATTATTTCTTTCTAATTTGGACCTACATTTTACTTCTTGCATCAGGAAAGTATTCTAGCAGTAGATGGCAAAATATTTTTTTCATCACATTGCTTGTACAAAATTAAATCAAAATATATGTACATGACTTCTGGATATTTGGGTTAGCAATGGCTGACAGGTCAGAAATGAAATGGACATATTGAATCACCATGGCTCTGTTATTAGATAGGAATAATGCCATAAAGTGGATTTATATCTGTGGAAAAAGGATACATAAAGGTAAGAGATCATAACACATCTTTTGTACCACTTTTTAAATTCTTATTTGTATGTGATACCAGTTAATAACATGGCCACCATGTTGCATTTTGTGTATCTTGATGATGTCACAGCCCAGGGCTTAGCTTGTAGCCGAGGCTTGCTGGTAGCCAATCAATCTCATTCATGTCTCAGCATTTCGTCTAAGAGATGTTGGGCACAGTAGTTAAATTTGTGGAATAGTGTCTAACAAAAAGAAAAGCTATGCGACAGATGGCTTCGTTCAACCGTTCAAGGTACCACGGCCTCGCTCTTCTAGACTGGTTTAGTAAAGGGCCACTAGAGGGACCTAGCAACAAGGTTCTACTGCCTGATCCACCGACGCTATTATCGATACTTTGTAATGCTGACGCTTGCATCTTATGCTATGTCTTATTCTACAACATATTAAAATTTCAAACTAAAATGCTATGGCACCAGCTGAAATCAGAGAATTAAAAAGCTTTTGTCAGGAGTGCGACCATTCTGTATTCAGGGGAGTTACGAGACCTGTAGTCAAGAGAGCAGATTAAAATGTGAGGGTGTCCACAATGCCGTCCCCCACACGACCCGCGCCAGGGCCGGCCATTAGAGTACCGACGGGGAGCCCAAGCGCGATGCGAGTGTGGGAAACCCCATAATATTGTAAGCGATCAATCAGAGAGCCAGCGGGGGTTTTACCAGAAGTTGTAAAGCGAACTAAGAATGAGGTACAGGTCTTTCTATAGCTAGAGGGAACAAGGAAAACTCTACGAGCAGAAGTTATAGTTTAAGTTTTAAGGTGGTCATGCAACTGATAAATACTAAGAGAACGAGGCAGAGCAGAATGGAGCGCCCTCAATAGTATCAGCAATGCAGATTTGCAGTTGCAATGGATGGCGCGTGAAAGCGGCTGGGGCAGTTGCACAACGCAAAGCAGTACTTTGAGTGGAAAGCCGGTGTAAGATTTGCGGTATGCCTGCAGGTTAAACACTTACGACTTTGGTGTGAAACCTGGAAATTGGATTGTACATTGACAATGAAGGTCAGAAAACAAACAAAGAACATACAACTCCCACGCTTCTTGTCACCCAGGTCAACAAGTAGCGCGGCCCTCGCATCCAACATTTTTTTTTTTTTTACCAAAATTAATGCTAAGGAGGGGCATTTGAAGATTTAAATATTGACTTCTCCGAAAATATTATACACAAGAGGTGGCATTCCAACACTTCATCCAAAGGTTTGTGATACAGCTTTGCACCTTATGAAATTATGAACCAAGTTAGTCTTTAGATTTAGGATAATCCGCTACAATTAACAATTTACATGCTTGATGGGCCTATTTTCAGAATTAATTTAGATAGGGATATCACTGCTATATCTATTTAGAGGCTTGTGATACAGACGTATGTAGTGAACAATACGTCAAAGTAGTAACATTAAAAATTATGTTAATTATTAAAGTCAATTTCAAAATTTTGATTTTCAGTATCTTCAAACTAGTATAGATGTACGTGTCATTTCCATTTCTTTCTGTATGTTATTGTTAAAGACACACATAAAGACTAACAAATCATAGGAATTACATGTCAAATTATGCTCATTATATGATTAAAATTTGAAATTTCTAGGACACAGTAGCCTCGAAATAGACAAACTGCCTCCACGTTGATGCGGACAGTAATGCATTGCAATGCTAGCCATAGCTAGCTGGTAGTATTTGTACACAGTTTTTGCTGTCGCGCACAAACACAACGTATGTATGTACAAATAAAAATTACACACACTCATATATTTGAACTTCATAGTTATTTGTAGTTTCAAAAGTCGTAGTTATTGTAAGGTTCTTAGTCTTTTAAAGGCATATTTCTCTCTTATATCCCTAGGTTGCCATTGTTAAACACAAAAAATTAAAATCTTACAAACCTCTATGTTATTTTGATGTGTTTTGTAAAGAATTAGTACAAAGTAGCTTTGATTTTTTTACCAATTTATATACTTAGCTGGAAGACTAATGTAAAAGGGTATACTTTCGCCGTAAGGTCAGCTGAGCACAAGACTGTCACAGTCCACTTTTTAAAGAATTAACACAAATCACGGCAGTGCACTTGGAGCATTGTGGCAAAATTTTGCTACAAATTTTCAAAATAGCTACAGATTTTCTCCAATATAAGTGTTACTTATGTACAGAAAAGGAAACTAGGCATACTTTCAACGCAAAGCGTTGACTGAAGGGTCGGCCAGGAAAAAAATCTGCCATTTGCTGAAGTTAGGTCATGGTTACACCAAAATCTAATCAGTTCATCTTGCCAGGTAAGATAAGTATATCGCCAAATTTGAGCAAAATACAAGGAGGCATTCTGTACATATCGCGGTAATGAGAATGTGCGCATCTAGACGGAAAACCCGAAAACACAAAGGGTCCACAATGTGAACAAAATACATGGAAGCATTCTGGAGATGTGGTAACGAGCCCTAACGAACATTTAGTTAGGCTGCTATTAGCTCAAATTAGGTCATGATGCCACCAAAATTTAATCAGATCATTCTGGCATACAAAATAATCATACTGTAAAATTTGAGCAAAATACATTGGAGCATTCTGAGATATTGCGATAACGACCCCTAACGAGCATGTAATTAGGCTGCCATTTGCTCAAATTAGGTCATGGTGACACCAAAATCTAATCAGTTCATCGTGCCAGGTGAGATAAGCATATTGCCAAATGTGAGCAAAACACATGGAGGCATTCTGTAGATATTGCGGCAACGAGAATGTGCACATCCGGACGGACGGACAACACGAAAACATAAAGGGTTCCCCCATGGGACGGACCCTAAAAATGCTACAAGGAAAGAAACTTTTGCTACAAAGATTTTCAGCCGGACTGCACTGCAAAGTATCTTTTTAACGTTTACCAATCCATAATTCATTGTTAGACTAATGTAACAGTGTATACTTTAGTTCCCCTCAAAGCAACAGCTGCAAAGCGAAAAAGCTCTGCAGTTTTTATGAGCGTACGGCTAGACCCATTGAATCTCTGGTCCTTATTTTGTAAAAAGGCTGAACACCACATGTCAGTCCATAAACCCACCAGCACAATCAGTATCGTCCGTTTTACACACACACACACACACACACACACACACATATATATATATATATATATATATATATATATATATATATATATATATATATATATATATATATATATATATATATATATATATATATATATATAATATATATATATGTGTGTGTGTGTGTGTGCTCTTGTATATTTTTTTATCAGTTGCTGATACATGTATTCACACAAATTCTCGAGTATGTTTTCTTGGCGCAGAATTACGCAGAGTCGATATGCATTTGATAAGTAGTGGTGTGGTATACGACGGATGTTGCTTTAGTACCTGAGAACGTAGGATTCAAGCATTTCAGACAGTGAGGATGCCAGAGATCTCATCCTGTCAAGGGGGCAAGGTCCCACGGAAATATAATCATAATAGTTACCAATTAAATATTTGTAGTTTCTAGTGGAGTGCGGGGGGAGGAGGCAGTGGGAGTGATCCACACTTGAATCCACCCATGGCTACTGCAGTGGGTAATCCTGGTGTCCTTCGTTTGTAACGTCTTCATTTCTGACAATGTTAGTGAAGCAGTTTAACCCCTGATCTGGTGCTGCTCCTCAACAGCAGACGGAATTCACCAATAAACGGATGAATGAAATGAGAAGCTTTAAAAATTCATACATGTATGTCCCATGCATGTTAACTTCAAATGACTTTTTGTTTTCTATACAGATATCTTTTCATACATTTTCCAACACTCATACAGATAAAAAACAAAATGAAAACGATGCTAAAGAATACTAAACCAAAAAACATCAAGACATCTATATTCATGTATTGATACCATGCTAATGTCTTCAATTTGTCACTAATAAGGTGATCTAAGTTCTTGTTTTTTAATGTGTATTTGATCCAATTTAGAAAATGATTTTTTGGTGGTACAGGTTGATCCGTCATCAAGTGGGACAAACGTACAGCGTTAGATTTGTAATAACTGTAGCTGGATAGAACCGTGTGCAGAGCAGCTGCTAATGTGTGATCTGTGAAGCCATTATAGTAATCTAGCTGAACGCCGATCTTGTGTTTCTTAACCAATTTGTATGCATGCTCAAACTGATCGAAAAACAAAGGTATCGCCACAACTGGAATGGCGTGGTGTATGGTTTCGTGTGAACTGCTGATTCCACAATGAGTGATGAATACTTTTGTAGCAGGATGGCCCAACAAGTCATTCTGTGGCAGCCAGTCAACCAAAAGTGTATTATTTCCGATGCCTGTTGGTTTCTTCCCGGAAAATCGCCAAATGACTTTTTCAGTCAGTTTAGCGAAAGCTCGAGCAAATATTTCCGCCTTTTCTGTGTCCATTCTGGGAAGGAGAGTTCCAAAACTTGCAATGACCACACCATTCTCTTTTGATTCGTGCATGAAGGCTTCTAGTTCTGATTTAAGTGGACTGGCTGGTCGAAAGTGGATTCCACCAATCAGAACAACATGAGGCATGGTTGGACGAACCAAATCAAATGGCCAATAGGAATTTACAAACACTAAATCACATGGGTTATTGCTCAACTCCATAACTCTATAATCCAAGCCATACCTCTGTATCAGAGGTTTATAGATTGGAAATACTACTACATGGGGAGCAAGTATGGTTGCAAAAACATAAAAGACAGAATTTTGAACTCTGTCCCAAAATGACATGTTCTCCTCAAGGCGGGAGTATGGGACTGGTACATATGACAAGGCGGCTGGATAAAATATTGAACCCATCACACTAAAGCCGTCGTTGGAATACCCAATGCGTGTTGCTGCAGGAATGAATTTGTCTGCAGCCATCCAGGCACAGACGTCCCCAACATCAAACAAAAATATATCATATCTTGTTTTTGACCAAAATTCCTGTCTTATTGTGAAATTGAGAAAAGTATCGCAGTATTTTGCTTGTATCTCAATCATGACTTGAGCAAGCTGGTAGGGTGAAATATTCATAATGTTTGCAACGAAATCCTCATCCGATAGAAGCGGCACGTTTTTTGGTGCTGGGAATATGAACTTAGTAATTTTGTGATGTAGCCTCGTGACGTCATACTTGCTGTGCATGAGAAAGGTTATGCCGTGTCCTTGATCTGCCAACATAGAGGCCAGTCTTTCCATATTCATCAAGCGAGAGTTAAATCCATGCATGTACGGATAGATAAGGATCTGTGAAGGTTGTCCCCATGAATGCCAACACTGGTTTATGGCTAACATCATGTACAGGAATCTGACGGAATGGCAGTGTCCTTTGCCATACATTTTTCTTAACTGTTTCCTCGCTCTGGTCAATATGCTGAAACATAAAATTAAACTATCATAAAACATTCCATATAAAGTCTTCTAATATACATAATCTTAAAAATCTAATATTATCCAAGTTATATTCTACACTACAGTATGTTGTACTCTCAAACAGAAATGAGCAGAATAAAAGAGATTCAAATTTGAGGTGCTATAACTATTTCAAGCCAGATCTAATTCTGTTGGTCAGTTTTATAAAAAAAATCGTCCAATAATGGCTGCAGTGATTATAAGGTTTTGGCTACTGAACTTCCAACATCTTCAAAGCAGTCATACTCACAGCTTTAGTCATGCTACTGTGAATCATCGGAATACAACATGGTGTAAGTCAGTAACACTAAAAAGGGTTATAAAAAAAGTGATAATACAACATACATTTCTTTTCTTTTACGCAGTAACAAACTTCAATGTGAGAAAGTGAAGTAACAATACATAAAGGGATTATCCACAGCCCGTATTGTTCCAAGTAATGAGTCACCCGTGGTCAGACAATGCATCTCACAGCCTGACCATTAAATACATGACATTTGACTTGCTTAGTTCATTCAAATTCTGAATACTCACAAGAACAGCATAGAAAGTAGAGAGAACATATGATGCAAGAAAAATGCATGCCAACAAACGTAAACAAACAAAAAAGCTGAGGGATGGTACAGAGAAGATCTATGAGTTAAACAGAGAAAGCAGAAAAGCAGTTGAGTTCTGTTTCAAAGAGGATGCACAAAGGCAGCTGTTTGAAAGCAAGCTGGAAAAGGCCAAGAGAGCAACACAGTGCAACAGCACATCTGATACCCTACAGAAGATTCTAAGTGATTTTATTGCATTAAATTAAGATTCTTGTGACATGCCTCAAGGACACACACAAGATGCCTCAAGAATAAATTACAAATCCAGCCACTTGTTCATACATACCCAGTGCATCACACAGCCAGTTTGTGAGCAGCACTGATCATTTGCAGGCTTTGTTTGACATTACCACAGTGCCTGCAAAGCATTGTACGACACCTCTCAAGTTGGAGCCAGGACACATGGTGGAACATGTGTATGACTCCACTGTTATATATGGTAATGGACACAAGTACAAGTGGGCATCATCTGCTCCTATCCAGAAAAACTACCTTATCAACTGTAGAATATTTTTTTGCATTCATATGCAGTGGGATGCTAACAAGCCAATACAAACGATTCTGCCAATTGGCTGACATTGGCATCATACCACAAAGGCTCTACCAGCAACTCGTTGTGGAAATATCAGCAATTGTGCACCTTCTGTATCACGAGAGCACTTTGGATGCTATCAGAGAAGAGTAGAAGTCTGCAGGTATGAATGGAATAGCAGTCATGACTGATGCCAGGCACCAGTGCCGCAAAAACTCGTATCACACTGACATGGTGGCTCTAGGATGTATTGCCCACAAGGTTGTAAACAAATAGCACATAACCAGGAAAAAGTCATCACAGAAACATGAAAAACTGGGTGTGGAGCGAATATATTCAGATTTTCAAGAGGCCAACTTAATTATTGAAGAGCATGTTCATGATAAGAGCAGTAGTGTAAATGAGAGTGTGCGTGAGAAGTCTAATGTGCACAACTCAAAGACCAGTGGCATGTGGCACGTTCAGCGGTGAAAGGCATGAAAAAAATTACCAGTGGGCCTAAATGTACAAAGAACAAAAAATGGCATCCTCAGTTGTCAGACAAAATAAGTGGAGTGGGAAAGCATATATACTGGGCCATGGATCACTGTGAAGGATCCCCAGCAAAGTTAGTGGAGTACCTAGATACTATACCATTGCACTACCAGAATATTCATACCTTCTGCCACCCAAGCTTTACGTGTAGGGAACCTGGATATGTATCGAACATATATAACTTGACAGACCCCACTGCAGTGAAACTGTTGACAGATTTTATACACAGTACAATCGTTAACAAGAATCCTAGTGATTACTGTCGTGCCAGGGACACTTACTTTATTGAAAGTTAAAATAATGCAACATTGGTATACTTGAATAAATGTGTCCATTATGGAGACACTATGTATGAACTTCGAAACAATCTTGGTGCACTGGAATCGAACGAGAATTTGGAAAGACCATATACTTGAAGAAGCATGAACAAAGCAGTAACCACCCCGAGATACATCTGGGTAAAAAAAGGTACAAAACAAGAACGTACAAATTTATGGAAAAGGTTTGGGAGCTATTTTCACAAACTGAAGTGGCAGACAATAAAACATTGGATGAGAGTGATTTTGATGAAGACAGTGAGGCAGAAACCGAGACCTGGCTACGAAGGGAGGAATAGCGAAAGTGAGACAGAGAACGTTGAGGGGTTTCTAGATTGTACATTGTATTGTCCTATGCGTCTTGTATATATCATTTTGTGCGTCTCCGTGTCTGGAGAACCCCTAGATTAGTTATATTCCATGTACTATTGGGTAATCCAGTGAAAATAAATATGTGTAAACTAAATAACTGATAATTTCTGCATTGCATTGCTAAGTTTCGTGATCGAAGCATGAACACACCTTCACTCATAAAGGGAATTATTTGAAGAACTTGTAAAAAGTGAATTTGACAAAAAATACTTTGAGAACAGAGAATTGTTAAGTACATATTCATATTGTTATTGTCACTGACAGTGTACAGATTTTATGGAAAATTTTGTCATCTGCGCTCTTGAGGCAAATAAACAATTTCATAAAATGCTTTATTGTCAAAACTTGTTGTGGTGTGTATGGTGCATGGGAAAGCTAATGGCTGTTAACAGGCATGGATGCATTATAAACATAATGCACAAACATTATTTAAATGTACATTACATCCATATACATGTATAGGGTAACGAAAAACGAAAAAAAAAATGGAAATTATGTGCACATGATGCATGGGCGTAATAGAATGAGTGGCAACCTATATGCCAAAGAATGTAGACCTACATATACAAGGGAACAAAAAAGAAAATGACAAAACAATGTTCTCAATGGTTACTACACATCCCCATCATCCTACATCCAAGATCTGGCTACAATGCTCACTAAAAGAAGTACATGTATTAAAGTCTCTGATGACCCAATTATTGTTATTGACAGTCCCTTTGCCTGAGCTTGTCTGAGTGTGGTAAATGGATGGCTATGACCTAGTAAATGGTGTGAACAACCTCAGCCTCACCAGTTGATCACGTAGTTTATTTAACACTTTCATGAAGTGCTGGTTCAGTGCACATGGGTGTCACTGTCCAAAGCCAAGGTCATTCTCCCGCGGGAGAATGGGATTTTGTGGAAGGGCCT
This sequence comes from Hermodice carunculata, assembly GCA_964020975.1. Lineage (NCBI taxonomy): Eukaryota > Metazoa > Annelida > Polychaeta > Eunicida > Amphinomidae > Hermodice > Hermodice carunculata. The sequence goes on along the minus strand of OZ026612.1, from coordinate 40,642,079 downwards.
TTGAGGCTCATTCTCGAGTTCGCAATAAGTAGCTGGGTCGGTGGGATGGATAGGTAAGAAGGTGGTAGTGAACCAAGTCTTTCATGTATTGTAATGGAGAACAGAGTTGTATGTTTTGAACAGTAAGGAACAGACAGTTTGATAGTTCTTTGGAATATAAAACATGAGCTATACACGCACGCTATTTTTTAATTACTTGGAATAAGAAACATTGCATTATAAATTTCCCTCTGCAAAGACCGTGACACATTACCGAGGTGCTCGATTATTTGAAACTTTTCTTTGTTTTTAATGGTTACTTGGATAGCCTGCGGTTATATAGTGGTTTCTTGGTTCAGACCATACGGTCGTTGCTTTATGTTTTCTTGTATGTAAAGTTATACTTTCCTTTCTTTAAAAAGGGATGAATCTGTTCAACAGATGGTTGATTTTCACAGACTTCTCTGGTTGGAAAGTGGATGAATTTTTATAAGACACAAATAAATTAATGTGTCATATAAGTACAGAAACGAAAAAAAAAAAAAACAAAAAAAAACACAAAAACAAATGGAAGATAATATATATATATTATCTAGCCTATCATAATGTTGCTCTCCCTTTCACTCTCGCTTGCACACACACACCCGCGCGCGCGCGCGTAACCGTTCACCTTTGCATGGCCCATTGTTTTGAAGCAAAAACATTTCATCTGCCTGGTTTTCCTGAAGAGAATGATTTGGACTAATCTGTAGTATCCGTCATTAGTTCGCTGCAACAATAACAGAAGGAAGAAATAAGGATACGGGCATCCTTGAGGACCGCCACGCAAGAGAATGATTTTGGATGGATCTCTAATCTGAATCCCTTATTAATTAGCCGCAACGATAACAGGAGATAGGGACCAGGAGGCGCTTATCCTTAATGACCGTTTTGCAGCGGGAGACATTTCGATGCAACCCTTGTCTTTACTGTAAGTATACAAGTTAGAATGCGCATTATGAATTTACTAATAGGAGAACTCAAGCCCATATGTTGCAAAAGTCGATTATTTCTATTTTTATTTGATCAAATCAGATAGGCTTTCCATTTAAAAAAACCCACACAACTGACGGGAAATAGAGAATTTTAAGTTAATTACTCACAGAAAGAAAGTAGAAATATGAAAAAGTGACTTTTCACTAAGATTTTTAGCTGAAGCGACGGCCGTTAAGAAAATCCGCCATTATGATTTATGGTCGAACACTTTTCTTTGTTGTTTAAATTTCATATTCATACGCGCTGCATGACTGGCAAAGTCCGATGTAATGTAGTGAAATATAATGTCACAAGTGATATAAATTGTCCCTTTTCTTTCTTAAAAGACCTTAGGGGATAAACACAAAATAACTCTCGTCGTTAATCTGTCTAAACCAAATCCCCCTTGTTGTTTGCCTGCCTGTGGGCCTGATGTTCTGCGCGCTTCGCGCTTGGGTGAACATGAGCGAAAGCCGGCAAACAACTGGCAGGATTTGATTTCACAAATTAACGGCTCCGGTAATTTTGTATTTACAAGTGCCTCCAGCAGTGCCCAGGTAACAAATTAAACTGACGTCAATGGACGTTATGTGTAAAAGGGAAAAGGACATTCATTTTAAACATTTTTGAACATATGTCCAAGTTAACTAAGGCCTAACAGAAATATATGTGCAGTTCCGGTAACCCGAGCGACCCTATTGAAATACTCAACCCTGAATAATTTTTTAGAAACATCAAAGAAAAAAAAAAAAAAAAAAAAAAAAAAAAAAAAAGTGTCAAGCTGCCCTTACATAAAATCGATCGACCCTGGGTGAAGGATTTTGTCTACAAAGTGGCCGTCGTGTGCCGTTATTCTGCAGTAAAGTCAACTCAAGCACAACATTTTATTTCAACTTGTCTGGAGGGTTAACTTTGGCCGCGGAAACAGCATAGCTGCATAGCCGTGGTTATTCGGTGAAAGAACATAGCACTAGTTGTTTGGTGATCGTTATCGTAATATTTGATTATTTCCAGGTTCCAGGTGTCCGGTCTCCGAGTGACCAGGGAAAATGATCATTAAAGAACTTTTAAAACACGACTTACTATATTAACTTTAATCTGTCTGAAGCAGTTATCATCGTTAGTTACAAATCCAAATGCGACACGATGATCTGGCAATATAAATCAAGCACCACTTGGGATGAGCACCATTTTAAACATGGCGTAAGGCATTACGTGGAGAAGCAGCGTCTAACCACCAAAGAAGGGAAAAAAAATGAAAGAAAAGGTTCACATTCACGATAAATTGCAGTGCCTGACCATCAGAGAGAGAGAGAGAGAGAGAGAGAGAGAGAGAGAGAGAGAGAGAGAGAGAGAGAGAGAGAGAGAGAGAGAGAGAGAGAGAGAGAGAGAGAGAGAGAGAGAGAGAGAGAGAGAGAGAGAGAATGCTCACGTCCATCTCGAAAGCAAGAGCCTAAGATCATGGGACCGCCGTCCAAATTAACACTTAATCCTGTATTTAAATGATAAATAATAATGATGTACTGCGCACGGACGCGCTTCACTTTCTTTAATCTCGAAACCAAGGCCTGAAAATGTCCGCGTTACAAATATTTACAACACGGACATCGTGAACATTTGATTGTACCTTTTGCGTGGTGGGACAGTCGCAAAAAATATATTTGATTTGAATATCAAAGTGAATCGCAGCCACATCATACATCATACCATTATTGATGCTCCTAAATATTTATAAAATGTATACTTTCGGTTTCATATATTATAACCCCTCATGATCGTCCCAACACTGTCCTCGTTATCACAAACCATTAGGTGGGGAATCACAACTTTCAAAATGGCAGCCATTATGGGTTAGTCCAAATTCGATATTTTGAAGAGATAGTATTCGAAATATATGTGTGATTAGTGTTAAGGGAAAGTTAACTTGTCGAATGAATGTAATGTAAAATATATTATGGGACTTTTCCAGAGGAGCATTACCTCAAAATGTTAATACAACGGCGTACAATAGCAGCTGTAGGCAACGGAGGGGGCCAGAATAAGGATTTTGTATCAGACACTGAAGTTGCCCCCAAGGATATAACAATAAGTAAAAAAATAATAGTTTCATTGAAATAATTCAGTCAAACTTGACTCATGAGTGACATAAGTAGCACCGCTAGTCGGACCTGCCAAGCCCCCTTGTTGAGTGAAAGATGGAGCTTGGGGGAGAAGGTTGCCCCGATAGTGAATACTGGTCCGAAAGTACCGGCGTGTTTTTATACAAGTGGTATATAGTTGTATGAAAAAATATGTCCAAACTTTGAGTGTGTGGCTGGAATTTGGAAACGCAAGTGGAACACCCTTGATATTAGGAGAACTGTGTATACTTAAAAAAACTTGGGCATGTGGTGCACATAACAAACACTGTTCTAACTCTGGGGGCATGGTTTGAGCTTCAAATCAGCCTTAAACTGGTTTTAGCGCAAATACCAAGGCAAAGTGTGTTGCAAAAAAATCGTCGTCACAAACTCGGCCTGGTGCTAAGGGTTTGTACACAACTACAACCAAGAAATATGCACATGCTTCGGGACTGTTGGAAAACTTAAGAAAAAGCTGAACTGGACATATAATGAAGGTGGGAAAGGGGTTTCCCGTACTGGCGTACTGGGGCTTTTTATTTACCGTACTGCCGCACTGGAAGCCCTCTTATTTTACGTACTTCGTACCATCCAAAATTTTGAAAGATTTTTATTTTCCGTACTGCGTATTCTAGAAAAATGATCACCTGTACCAGCGTACTGAAACCCTCCCCCCCTTACCCCCCTTCATATCATGGCCGAGATCAAAGCAGCGGCTGCATGAAATCTTTGTCAAAGAACAGTTACTTACCTCTGCAGCAGATCAGATCTAAGTGAACGTTTGTACACTGTAATATTTCGATCAGGTCAGTTTCAGCTGCTCAAGCATCACCACTAGCGTTCCAAATTAAATTACCACCAGTTGTCCTGGTAAGACGTGAAACGTTGTGTGAAAGGGTCTTGAAAGGCGATTAAAGCATTGTCCTATTTTCTACCCTCTCCCGCACGTCTATTTATGTATACAACATACCTTAGCAGAGTCCAGTGTGCTTAATGCCTCCTCTTCCACGCACCAGCTTAGAACTTCCCTCAAATTTTGCAAACAAGACTGGTCAGTGCATTGAGATACATTTCCTCCAAAGCTAATACTTTTTAGAAGGATACCTTCGTGGGGTTATGGGGTTAAGGTGTATGTAGAGGGTGCACAATTCACTGTATCAGCCCACTGCCACACGAGCATGCCAAACGTGACTCCTCACAAGCTCTACCAAATGGTTGATACAATCAACAGTATCGCTGTCTAGGTTTCTGTATGGTCTAAACATATTTTATTCAAAAGAAAACAATTGGGAAGGAGGGCAGTACCCTTTACGAATCCCTCTTATAAGAAAAGTAATGGACATAGGACAAACATTTATGTTTTGAGCACGGAACGGCCGATTGTTTAAGCAGCAAGCTTCGGTTACTACCAGTATGTATATACAGTATATAGATACCGCATTTTCTCATCACAAAAAAGGGTAAAACTAGAAAAGAAGATTTCAAAGCAAATATTTCTGTGTGCCTTCAAAAGTAGAAAAAAAGGGTTACAACTTTTGTCATTTGGTACTTCATATTCCTCTAAGCTTTTGGCTGGGTGAAGATTTCAAAGTCTAAATGACGTTGATCTTTGACCTTTGGAGCTCACATATAAATTACGAACATGTGAAGTGTGACAATAGCTACAATTTCAGCCCAACATGATCAAAATTGGATAAAATTTGACCAAGTTATGGCTAGATAAAATGTTTAAATTCCAAATGACCTTGATCTTTGATCTTTAGATGTCACATGTAAATGTCAAAATTGTGAAGAGTTACAATAGCTACGATTTGAGCCCAACATGATCAAAATTGGATAAAAATTGACCACGTTATGGCTACATGAAATATCAAAGGGCTGAATGACCTTGATCTTTGACCTCTAAAGGTTACATATTTATACAAAAATGTGCAGTGTTGCAATACCCTCCATTTGAATCCAAATGATTAGAATTGGATGAAATCGGCTGTGTAATGACTGGACGAAAATTTCAAAGGTCCAAATGACCTTTGATTTTTAGAGATCACATGTAAATCACAAAAATGTGCAGTTTTACGTTAGCTGCAATTTGAGTCCAACATGATCAAAATTGGATAAAAATTGACAAATTTCCGGCAAGACGAAAACTTCAAAGGTCATATTGACCTTGACTTTTGATCTTTCGAGGTCACATGTAAATTACAAAAATATGCAGTGTTACAATTGGTACAATTTAAGCCCAACATGATCAAAATTGGATAAAAATTGACAGAGTTATGGCTAGAAGAAAATTCCAAAGGTCCAAATGACCTTGATCTTTGACCTTAGAGATCACATGGAAATTAACGAAATGTGCAGGATAACAAACATGTAAATTGAAGTTAGATTGGTAACCTATACCTATAATAGTTTTGGAGATATTCAAGATTTAAATTTTCAAATGGCCATAATTTGCATAATTCTTCACTAAAACTGAAGACTTCACTGTCTAATGTATGGAAGTATAATCATGCCAAGTTTGGAGTTTCTGCGTATATGACTTTTGTAATGATGTGTCGGAGAAATTTGCCTGTAAAGAAAGAAAGAAAGAAAGAAAGAAAGAAAGAAAGAGAAAGAAAGTAAGAAAGAAATAAAGAAAGAGAACGAAAGGTAGAAAGAAAGAAAAAAAAGAAAGTATGTGAGAAAGAAAGAAAGAAAGAAAGGAAGAAAGAAAGAAAGAAAAAAAGAAAATTAAAAAAAAACCATTATGTCTGTGTTTGCACACAGGCATAATAAAGAATTCCTAGAAAAACAATATGTCGATGTTCGCACACCCCTAAAAAATAGTTTTGTTCAGACTTTTCTTCAAATGGTAGCTAAGCTGTATTTCCTGTTTTTTTTTTTTTTTTTTTAGTTAAAGCTGAAGCTAGGTCTGTAATAGTGAAATGCTTTGTTTTGTTTTGTGTTTGTTTGTGTGGGTGTGTGTATGCGTTGCTTTTACGCGTAGACAGAATGCAGTTTTTATGCACCGCCCCCCCCCCCCTTTCGAAGAAGGCGGGGCATATAGCTTTGTTCATGTTGGTCGGTCATTCGGTCGGCAGAGAGACTGTGGTTTCTGCACCATAACTCAAGAACGTCCTGATGTAGAACTTGGATAGTGCCCTGTTGTATGTTCTCTGCATTTAGAGTGGTGACGATGTAATAATCGAACTTTGTGATTGGCTAAGAGATGTAGTATAACAGAACGTCCTTATCAGATACAACTTGTCTCAGTGATGACAGAGATGATTGACAATTAACATTGAGTAAGCCTTGAATTTAACTTCAATTATTATAGACAACAAGCAAAATTGTGGCTTGAAATTTGGAGGCATACTAATTCACCCGGAGGTGGTAAATAAATAAATAAATAAATAAATAAATAAATAAATAAATAAATAAATCAATCAATCAATCAATCAATCAATCAATCAATCAATCAATCAATCAATCTTGACCACCCCCTCCCCCACCGCCATCACTACCACCAGTGGTAAAACAAACACATGTGGTGATGGTGATGGTGGTGATGGAGGAAGAAGTGGTGGTGGTGGTCACTGTGGTCTATATTATAGTAGCCAAAGCTTTAGCCACCCACTTAAGACGACTCCTAAATTATCTGATAGATCAAGACCAAACAGGATTCATGAAAGGTAGATATATTGGAGAAAACATAAGATTAATCTCAGACGTATTACAATTCACTCATATTAATGAAATCTCTGATTATTTCAACTTATTGATTTTGAAAAGCTTTTGACTCTATAAGGAGGAAAATGCACTGCAATTTTGTATAGAATTGTTACAGGACTGGAACAGGCTTAAAAGGTTATCTTCACCCAAGACAAGAAAACATATATATTGAGAGAATCCCTCTGGTATAATGGTTATATCACGGTGAATTGGAAGTCTGTATTTTATCAGGACTGGTAACAAAAAGCTATAATGTTTGTACAAGATATGATCAATGAACGAGGTGTAATAATGGCCTTTGACAGACTTTCAACAGAAGTTTAATGTCAATGTTTATTTTCTTCTTTACTATGGTCTGATTGATGCACTGCCACATATCTGGAAACAAAAGAAAAAGGACAAAGACCATGTATCAACACACCAGTACAAGATATATGTTGAGGGTAAATTGATGCCAGTGAAACTTGTAACAAGTAAAATCTTACACTCGGAGTTACAAAACAACTATTATGAGCTTCCAACTGCAGCACGGAAATGGAAAATGAAATCTCTGATGCGAAATGGAATTAAATATTTAAACTCCTATTCAAATGTTGTGTGGAAACATAATTAAAAAACTTTTAATTTATGCTTATACCCAGAATAATCTGAACCAATAAAAGACTATGTTCCGTAAAAATCAAAGAATCAGATTAATGCAACAGATGTAATGATATGGACACCATTGAACACAAATTTCATGAGTGTCACAGTTCTCAACAATACTTGCATTCCTTTCAAGACTGGTGGTTTCATATGTCAAATATCCTACTTAATCTAAGTGAAGAAGATTTCACTTTTGGGTACTTGGGTTCACCTTTCCAATTAACTTTTAATTTTTGCATATTATTGGCAAAGTATATTATTCAAAGTCAGTTACACAGAGAACATTACAATAAAATTTTCACGACTTTCTTAAAGGTGCTAAAATTAAAGGTTCAAGTATTGAAGATAATTATGTACAACAATAATAAAATGCATATTTTGGATGGAAATTGGTTACATATTGACAACACTCTGAAGAATCAGTAATCGTTTGTATTATTGTGCTATTATGTATCCTTTTGGGTATGTATGGAAACATGTACAACCGATTATTGTAAAACTGATGAATAAAGATTATTTAAAAAAAAAACCTTTCGAAGGCCCTAGTATGTTTTGGTCGCAGTCAAAATCATAAATCTTTATTCTATATTAAACAATAACATTAAAATCAGAAAGATATAATTAGAAGTCACTAGTTCTGGAGGTAGTAAAATATGTGCCTTGAACATGAATATTGATGACTTGGTAAGTTTTCAATCTCTTTTGCTGTTATTGGTAGGTTGAAACTTATGAATATGGGAAATGTGTTTATGAACTTTTTGATAAATACTTCATTGGCTATGTTGTGCTGTGGACAGTGTTCTCCAACTCATATAGTTATAATGGAGACAGAGTGTGTTTATAATGTTCCAAGTTCATAAATATCACAGAAACGATGTAGGCCTACCTTCTTCTTTTGCTGTCAACTCAGCTGGATGACAAGTAAGGACAACCAATAAATGACAGTCCTACTAGGTTTGTTTATATCTTTGACACAAGTGACGAAATTAGTGTTTTAAGTGTTTAAGCCTATATGTTTTGGAGAAACTAAAGTCTATAGTTAGTGAATATTTCAAAGGTTGAGAGGGCCGGCTTAAAACCACCAGTCACCTTTTATGGGTGACTGCCTGTCTCACGTCAGAAGTGAAATTTGTTTCTTCACGTTGGTATTAGAACATGAATGTTGATGTTTCGGTAAATCTCGAATCTCTTTGCTGTCATTGTTGGGTTAAAATTCCCCAAAAATCTTAATATTATTGGAGCGAGACCATTTGGACAAAATTGATAGAGACTCCCCTAAGGTACATCGCCAAGTTTGAAGTGAATCTGTTTGGCGGTTTTGGCGAAGAAGTAAAAAAAGTGAATTTGCATTGCAATCCCCATTGACATGCGTGCAGGATAACCAAACTGAAAAAAAAATGTCAAAATAAATTATGCAACTTAAGGTCTGAGGACAGTTTTTGGGATTAGAACTGTTCCTGTACTCCGCTGACATGGACACTTTCACTGCATGAAAACCGAGTCACACCTGATACAAGATGTGCCAACCCAGGCTGAAGTGTCACTTTACTTGAACTGTATTCAGCCACTGGAAATAGTTTGCTTTGGCAAAAGCTGAACAGGTGATAAATAAATCAAAGTGACCAGTGATATGGTGAAAGTGACCTCGAAATTTAATCAGCTGCTCCATGCTCTGTAACGTTTATTACCCATGTATTGTGTTTGAGGGTAATTTGTGACGAGCGTCTTTAATATTTTGTCCGCATTCTATCTATAAACGGTATCAACCCTTTGGGCCGGCAGCAACAGACAATGGTGCTTACGGTGATGGAAGTATGAGCGATTTCGTTTGAGATAAAGGGCTAAGTGTTATTGAACGTAAATTCGTTTCCTTTGTTACAAAGGCTGACATACAGGGATAATTTTGGTGCGTCTTTTGTTGTGCATGAGAGATTCAGATATAAAAACCACCGTGTACATATTGTATTTTTTGTATTATATTGTATTTATTGGGAAAACCAATCAGTATACAGTCTCTGTTTTTCATGGTGCCCGTAAAACAAGTAGATAAATATAATCTAGAAAGTAAAAAAGACATAAAGATATGCAAACATATTTATGCATTAGATTTGATGGCTGTACAGAAAGTTCTCACAAAAGATTTGTGACATGGTAGCAGCCATTACATTGCCATTGACCTAGCTTGGCCCATGCTGTCAACATTAGCCGATAACGTTGGCCCATAACAATGAAGTACAACATTATACATACCAATGATCCCCCAATATTTCAACTTTTGTGACATAAGAAACAAGTAAACATTGAATAAATGTTAAATGTCCGGGGGGGGGGGGGATTTGAGAATTACATGACGTTTGCCTCTTTATCCGAAAAATCGCTTTAGTACTTCTTACACTGTGTGCACCATTGTCTCAGTGCTGGTTCCACCTCAAGATGTAAGGCGACAATGGACAAATAATACGCATGCGCGGAAAATTTCCGTCATTTTTTTTTATCGCACGGGGCTTAACACACAGACCACTGCTATAGAACGCTTGAGGCGGGCTTCTATATTTAACAGCACAGACTAATTCAAATGGATTATTTAAAAAGCCCGTGACCGGGATTACACACTGTAGTACATAAAAGAGTGGTTAAAATAAATTATGCTGAAAATTAGTGGTCAGAGACTGCTTTCAGTATCACTGCATGGAAGTAGGTTATCTTTTGAAATTTCACTTTGAGAAATTTGAGAATTACATGTGTTAAATATTGGCAAATATGGAGGGAGCTTCAAGTTATCCCAAGTCAGACCTTTTCCCTTCTGTATAATAATTGCATCGCCACGAAATTTAATTCTTTGGGTTGTGTTTAGCGAAACATAAGTCTACTCTAAACAGTGTTTATGATTAAATTACAAACTGTGGTCTACACATCATAAGAATTATGCATGTTTGGCGTCAGAGTGACAAACGAGGGTACTTGAATAAAACTTCGATGGAAGTCAGTTCGCACATATTTCATTGAAGGGTATAACGTTAAAGAGTGTAGCGATCAATCAGATAAGCGAAAGTTATGTAAAATAGACAGCGAGCGCATTTTTTCACAAAGGCACAGAATTGTCGCAGCACATTCAGTTATCTGAAAATGATACTTTACTCACAAATCCCACAGAAGTTGCACAAGTTATGAACACCCTCTTCTACACAACTGTAACTGCTCTTTCTTTCTTTGTTTGTTTCTTTCTTTTTTTCTTTCTTTCTTTCTTTCTTTCTTTCTCTCTTTCTTTCTTTCTTTCTTTCTTTCTTTCTTTCCTTCTTTCTTTCTTTCTTTCGTTCTCTCTCTCTTCCTTTGGAAGGACCTGTTCTGTGACATGATACATATGGTATGCTCCACAATCCTGTGTATAAAATTAAAGTCCGATGGTGTTTGGATTAGGATACTACGCTTATGTGTAGCATGTATAGTAAATTTCAATCCAGACAAATCGTATGACTGGCCGGAACAACCCACCTACCGCGAGGCTAAATGGGTCATTTTGGGGGTAAATTCAGCCACCATAAAACAACTTAATCAGCTCTAGTTTTAAGCGGTTGTTTACCAATTGCATCAGCACTTGAGTAGCTGCCGGCGTTTAAAATTCTTATTTGCAAGTGTGTTGATTTGTGTTTGTTTTTGTTTTATCATTTATTTACATGTATTTATTTATTCATTTATTGATTTACTTATTGTTTGTTTGTTTGTTTGATTACGAAACATTATGTCCACGTAATCTGTGGAAGGTCTTTGAGACGGAATAGATTGATGTTAATTTGATACTCGTATTTAAATCGTTTAGTGTTTATGTTCATCTATGGAAGGATATTAGCCACATCTGCTCACTTGTGATGAAGGATAGCTGGGCAATTATAAATGATAGTGAAATTATCGCTCAGCTATGTTACGTAACATAGTTATTTCTTTGCTAGGTTCTCACTTCTAGGACATGAGTACCTTAAGGTCATTGTGTCTGGGTGCCAACCCAGACATTTTGTTTTAGTATAGTATAAACATATTTATTTTCTCTGGATTGCCTAATTGTACACAAAGACTAAACTGGAGGCTCTCCAGTACATAAAAGGACGCACAGGAATATATACAATACACACTGGACGAGAACAGAAGACTAAATTCACGGCTTGTACACGAATAATACAATTGATGCCAGATAGTGGAGACTTATAATTAGATCATATACTAAATTAGTAGATGAAACGTCTAGATTCTGATAAGAATGTCTGAACAGCCTCAAAGATGAATACATTATCAGTGTCTGGCAAGTCCTCACTACCTTTCAAGAGAATATTTAGTAAAATGTCTCTAGAGCACTGAACTATTAAAGTCGGTTTTACACCTGGAGCGAGTAAGTGACACACAGTGTTCAGTAGACGGACCCTTTGCACAGTGAACTTGGGGCAGAACAAAAGGTAATGTTTCGTATCTTCAGTGGTATGAGAGCATGCACACGTTGAGGCTGGAAGGATATTGACATGATGTAGATGGGCATTAAAAACAGAGAAGTTAAGACGTAGCTGCGTGTGGCATATGTTCAAAAAACGACTTCCATGTTTAAAGTATGTGGGCTTTTTGTCAACACCTAAGAGTAATAGATTTAATTTAGATTTAAACTGCGGCAGGGAATTGGTGAGACAGGGAGGTTATTCCATAATTTGATAGCAGACGGGAGAAATGAATCGCCGAAGCGATTGGTGGTGAACCTAATTTGACGTAATTCAGTACGATTTCTCAAAAGGCGCCCAGTAGTGAATCCAACGTCACGAGGAACGAGATCATGTAGGTATTGTGGAGTTAACCTCTTGTATATTTTAAGAAAAGAATCAGTTTGAAGTATTTCCTCCGATTTGCCAGAGTTTGCCATTCAAGCTCTTCGAGAAGTAAGACACGTGGAGTGTATCTAGTTGCGCCAAGGCAGATCCTGGCTGCCTCATACTGAACAGCTTCTATAGATTGTGACAGGTTTTCAGTGCAATTGTCAAAACAGGACACACCCATATTCGAGGATAGGACGAATCATTGTACTGTACAGCCGTATGAGTGTTTGTCGGGAGAGTTTATATTTGAGTCTGCGTAAGAGAGCAAGCCGTTGGCTGGCTTTATTAACAATAAGTGTTATATGCTGGTGCCATGACAAGTTACTTGAGAGTGTAATTCCAAGGTGAGTATGTAGAGTGGCCTCAGGTATCGGTGTGTTTCCAAGAAGTAGGGGAGGATGATCTGGCTTGTGTCGTTTAGCTGAGAAGGTCATTGAGATGGATTTTATGGCATTAAATGTCTTACCCCAGAGCTTGCCCCAACGATGACTTTGACTTTGTGTAAGATTATAATTAAGGTTTTCAGCTGTGGCCATTGGTTCGTGGACAATTTCAAGAATACTGGTATCATCTGCGAATAAACGGATGTCACAGGTGATGTTGACAGTGATGTCGTTAATGTAAACGAGGAAAAGTAGGGGACCAAGGATCTAACCTTGGGGCACTCCAGCCTCTATAGGGAGCCAAGGTGAGGTCTGTCCTCCAACAGTAACACGTTGAAGTCGGTTTGAGAGATAGCTTTCTATAAATAGTAACACAGGATCTTCAAACCCCAATTGTTTCAGTTTAAAAAGTAGACCAGCGTGCCAGAATCTGTCAAAGGCCTTTTCCGAGAATTTTTCTTTCTTTCTTTCTTTCTTTCTTTCTTTCTTTCTTTCTTTCTTTCTTTCTTTCTTTCTTTCTTTCTTTCTTTCTTTCTTTCTTTCTTTCTTTCTTTCTTTCTTTCTTTCTTTCTTTCTTTCTTTCCTTCTTCTTTAAGACCAGATTTGTCCGGAGTTTTTCTCGGACCCTACTATTCCGAAAACCACCAAACTTGCCATGGTGAATGACCTACCAGTGAAATTAGGCACCTGATTTGGAATAGTCAGGATGATTAAAATTATGCAAATGAGGGACAATTAGAATTTTAAAAGCTCCATATACTCTAGACTATTGGAGATAGACACAAAGTTCTATCCTACACATATAGGCTTGAGACAACTGGTAAATCCAATAGCATACAAACAAAACTTGGGGAATTTTAATGTACGCTAAATTCACCAAATTTCTGCCCAATCCACATACAGGCCTTGAACTGTTGCTGTATGACTTATTGCTTGACCTCTATGGTGCCAGGCAACCATTTTGCATTCATAATCAAAGCTTGAACCTGTCTTATAGGCAGCTTTCTATCCATACATGCTAGATGTATGCTTTGGAAGGTTTGGGTCTTGTAGCAAATTAGCAAATTGGGGAGGGGGGGGGGACTTCCAACAACTGCGTGATGAGTCTCTCAATAAAATACACAGCATCTCTTTCTGTTCATGCAGGAACAGATTAGCTCCATGCTTTCATATGTACCAGGCAGGCTATAGTTTCCACTAGTACAGAACAGGCATGTCAATGCACCATAACCGAAATTGGTGTCCTAGCTGGCCTGTTTTTGCCTGAAGCAATGTCAGTCTGCTGAGCTATTTAGTTCCAAGGGATCAGAGGGACTGGACTTCTAGGCAGAACAAGCCTGAGTGTACCCTCTGTTAAAAATAGACTACATACAGAGCTGAGTCAGGGACCAAGGAGGGTAGATTTTGTGTCATCTCAGTGGACACTTTCATGTCTTTGTTTTCTTGTAACCAATGAGATGAAGCCTGTTCTTCATAGCCAATACTGAGACAGTATAGTTTGTCTTGGTTGCAGGTACATGTTTATGTAGTGTCTTGACAGCTTCTGTTAAAATTTATTTATGTAATAAAGGAAGAATGACAGTTTTGTATTGCATGTATACACATCCCCTTGAATTACAATATGTATACACTGTACATATACATATGAGCATGTATGAATAATGTACATATACATGCACACATGTTCATCCATACTGCCCAGAAGGGCTGACCCTCTCAGGAGTGGGCACTTTTCTCTCGTCCCATGGGTGACTTTTTTCTGGTCCCAAGGGTGCCCAGTTTAGAGAGGTTTCACTGTATCAGTAAACAGTGGAATTTTCTTTCTTTCTTTCTTCGTTCCTTCCCTCCTTCCCTCCCTCCCTCCCTTCCTTCCTTCCTTCCTTCCTTCTTTCTTTCTTTCTTTCTTTCCTTCTTCACAACCAAGTTGGTCTGGAGATTTTCTCAAGCACTATTATTCCAAAAACCACCAAACTTCCTATGCTGACTGACCTATCCAGTGAAATTGTGCATCTCATTTGGAATGGTCATAATGTTTAAAAGTTTGCTAATTTAGGGGCAATTAAAATTTTAGAAGCTCCATATCCTCCAAAATATTGCAGATTCTCAAAATTTTAATGTACATATACAGGTTTGTGACACCTGCCAATATAATGGACAGTATAAGTTAAGTAGAATTTCAAATTATGCTAATAAGGGGCTTTGAAAGTTTCAAAGTTGAATATCTCCAAAATTATTATACATAGACATACCATTTCAACTTCAATTTATGGGTTTGTGGCAAAGCCGCATCCAGTGAAACATAAACCAAAGTTGTAGGATTTTAATTTATGTAAAGAATGTAAACATGCAAAATCTAAATCTTTAATAGCGTCAAAATATCATAGATAGAGGTGCCATTCCTACTTGAATTTACAGGTTTGTGCAAAGCCCCATCCATGAAGCATAAACCAAAGTTGTAGGCTTTCAACTTATGCAAATTAGGCAAATCCACAATATTAAAATGTTGTATAGCTTCAAAACTATTTTAGATACTAGCTTCATTCAAAGTTCATTTTATAAGTTTGTGACATGGCCACATCCAATGAACCAAGAACCAAAGTTGTAGCATTTTACTTTATAAATATTAGGGTAATACACGAAATTTAGATGTTGTTGAACAATGGCAAAGTTTAGCATTTCAAACTGGTCTGATTTTGAAGGCACCCAGACAGATTTGCAGTGAAGCAAGTCTTCTTTTCTAGTTATGCTTGACTTCCATGTACCATTATGATTATGTACATGTTCAAGTTTATATCTCAACTTCCAAATCCAACCTTAAGTCACCAAAATGAACTTGATGATGCCAGAGAGAGGTGTGGATCTATCGATTGATGATCAAGCTGAAGAGTAAGATGATATACTTATGCCTCAGAAATGTGAAATGCGTGAGTACATACAAATCAGGGCACTTGCGCTTTGCAGCCGTCCTGCCCGTGGGTGTAATAGTAACAATAGCTGCTGCCTGGTGGCTACTGGCGGCGCAGAAACACAGAACCACATGACAACATGTTGCAATTGTGTCTCAAGTATTTAAGCCAATGGCTAACAAATATTAAGTTATGGGGAGATTTTGGCAGATATATATGTTGTCTGATTTCAGCAGTTCTGTTCTCAATACCAGCTGAAGAAATTACAAAAAAACTTTCAATTTTAAAAGGGCAGTTTTAAGCCTTTGGGTTTTGATTTCTGAGAATATGTATCTGTAAAAAAAATGTCCGTTTCCGATGGATTTTCCCTGAAATGATTTATTTTTATGTTAATCCAATACAAAATAATTTGCTTTAACAATTCTCTAGAGAAAAACCTATCAGAGATTTTCTAAGAAATGATCACAAAATTGAACAATTTCACAAAGACAACTATTTTCCACTTTTTGTATCACCATTGTAAACAAACATACGCAGTTGTCGAAACGTCCTAATAACTTTTTGCATATACATATGTTCAGGTTATAATGACACAAATTGGCCCTTTTATCTTGAAATTGTTTCGAGAAATATCAACAATTTCCCAAAAACTATATTTTTTACCCAAAACACCTGTGTTGATAAAACAACTTTGAATCTTTTGTTCCATCTTCAGTGCAGACAGAATCTTCAAAACGCTGCTGTCAATTTAGTATATGTCAGGGATGCATGTTTCTGTGATATTTGGCTAAAAGGTAAAGGCACTTTTCCAGGTTGGACATTACCTTAAGTACTGTCCCTGGTCTTTTACTGTCCTTTATGTGTATATTAGTGGCTCAGTGGACGTTTTTTCATGCAAGTATACTCCTGTGCAAGCGTGATTAATGTCGGTTTTTCCTTCAGTTGTTAAAATGTGCTAAATTGCACAAGCTGTAAGTGCAGATGTATTAGTTGTGGCTTTTCCTAAAAGTCACATTTGATATTACATAAACTCCAAACTTTGAAGTCAAAGAATTTATCATTTCACACTAATTGAAGCAAATGAGTACAATGTTTTCAGTTACAAGTAAAAAGAAAGTGCCTCCTCTTATACAATACTCTTTGTCTCTATTACTCTGTCCGTCCTTATTTCTCTATTTCTGTCTTTCAACGTGTTATTTATTATATGATGCTCAGACACAAGTCGATCCAAATATATACTTTGTGACACAAGAAACACCATTAGTGGCAAGTGGTTGCTTAGCTCCCACCGTCAAAAAAAAAAAACCCGCACGTGGGCACATACTGGATAAAGAGAAATTTAACATTTCTGTACGGTTGCGCCGCAATTTTCACGATAGACATGTTTACATGTGAAGTTGACTGTATCAAATTGTAGAAGCCTTGTACGAAAAAATGGCTCGTACAGTTGCTCACAACTATCTAATAAGTACACATTACCTTGTTAATTGCTGTGTGTCAGCTCTCCAATTTTATAGTTTTCTTTGTGTTGGATTGACGTGATTGTTGTCTAGCTTCATGAGAGCTCACAAAAATATTATGATTGACTTGTCAGGTAAATGTACAAACAGGACTATCAATTTTCAATTTTTTCTTTCACAGAAATGATGTACAGTTTTCAGTTTGAGATGAAGACCTATCAATTTCGGTTAAAATTGTTTTTTATACCGAAAGTTCTATTTCAAATTTGAGAAGATCGATTTTGACCGAATGAACTTTAATGGAAGACACCTGCCTCAAGTCAAGGATGAATAATATATGAACTTTATTGGCTAAACCATGTATCTAACAAACAATGGCATTTTGCCAAAACAATACAATATGACACTACAAAAACACAAGTGTATAAAAAATTAACACACAAACAGTAAGGTATGCTGAAGCATGTATAGAACAATGTTGCAATGACAGAGCAAATTTACACAAGTGGAGGTTGGTGGGGGGGGGGGGTTAAAACGTAAAGTAAAGTTAGAGAGGTCCATTAATTTCTGTGCATTCTTTAATGTAGATGGCAAATCTGGATATCAGTTCTGTAGCATTAAGACTCATGATGAATGTAAATACGCTTTCCTCGTCAAGGCTATCTAAATTGAAAATTTGTGTTATGTGGTCGAAAAATTTCTTTCTTGGAATTCGTCGAATTTAGAACACACCAAAACATAGTGCTTTCCGTTTTCAATTTCTTTACTGGTGTCACAAAGTCTTTGCGTAGCGGGAATTTTGTTGGGTCTTTTATGTCGACCAGTTTCAATATATAAATTATGAGCGCTGATGCGGAGTCGAGTGATATTTTTATGTATTTTGAAATCTTTTACGTGCTAAAGATACGTTTCTGTATTTAAATTCGATTTGAAAAGAGAATAAGTGCGTAATTTTTTATGTTCACCACTTTGTGAATTTAGATCTTCTTTCCATTGTGTATGAAATTTGTTTCTTTTATCGCCAACTTGAATAATTTATAGGGACATATACCCGTATTGTTTCCCTTGTTGTGCCAAATATCTTCTAGATTTAAACTTTAAAATGTATCTCTGATTGTACTGGCCCATTGAAAGGAATGCGTATTTGGGGAATCTATATTATATAAATAGCAGTTATACAGTAAGCTTTCTGGTGGCATACTAACAATTCGAAGAAAATTTTTATTCACCAGAGTTAATATCTTTAAGGAAACGGGTACTGTGCCAAGTTCACTTAAGACTGCAATGTTAGAAGCTTTACTGTGGACACCAAGACAATTCCGTAGATAATTCATAGAGAATTTTTCATAGTTTAAGCTGAATTATCCAGAAAGCTTATTGTTTAATACCGTTTTGGATGGAGTTGTAATATAAGCTCCCCATATCTCACATGCATACAGTAGTATCGGGGAGATCAGCTTATCAAATAAGTTCAACTGTTGTTTTATGCTTGTTTTATCGACTGGAAGAATTCGTTTTAATCTCCCAAGGGCTTTATTTGCTTTTTCACAAAGTCAATTGATAGCATTTTCAAATGACCATTAAGAGATATTTCAATTCCGAGATAACTATAACTGCTTACGTTTTCTTGTAAGTTCCCACCAATATAGAACTTCTTCTTCTTTTTTTTTTTTTTATCTTTTTACCGGATTTGTTGAAAATCATTATTTTGGATTTTTTAATGTTTATATTTAGTTTCCAGTCCTGACAATAATCATGTAATTTAGCTAAGCTAGTTTGAAGTCCGTTTTCAGTTTCAGATAGTAGAATAAGGTCATCAGCGTAAAGGAGGCAACAGATTGTTTTGTTTCTCAGGATTACAGGGTCGCAGCTATCGTCGAAAATTCTAGGAAGATCATTAATAAACAAATTAAATAAAGTTGAACTCAAAACACATCCTTGTTTAACGCCTTTTCGTAAGATTATGTCGTCAGAAATGCCTTTAGAAAACTTGATTTATGTAACAGAATTTTGATACATGTCCTTTATTATGTTATGAAGGTAACCATTGATTCCGTAGTTCATTAGTTTGTACAAGAGTCCATCATGCCAAAGTGTCAAACGCTTTCTGGAAGTCGATAAAACAAGCATACAAGAATTTATTTTTACCCAGAATCTTAGTATGTATATTAATCAATGAGAGTTCGCAACACAAAAATATGATCACTTGTTCGGCAATGTTTCTTAAATCCAATTTGGTATTCATTTGATATGGAATTTTCAGTTAGATATTTCACCAAGCGTTCGTTGATAATAGAGCAAACTTATTTCGATACACAGCTATTTAAGGATATCCCACGGAACATATTTAAGTCCCTTGATGAACCAACTTTATGTATTAGGGTAAGTAGACTATTTTTCCAAGTTTTGGGAAAGAAACCGGAAGAGAGTATTCTGTTAAACATTTTGACCAAGAAGGGAGCTAGGATATATTTGCCTGCTTTGAGCATTTCGTTTATAATTCCGTCTTTACCCGGTGATTTTCCTGTCTTAAGATTATCTATAGCTGTATAAAGTTCAGACTCTGATATCCTATAATCGATGGTAGAGAATGATCGACCTTGGTTTGAATCGAGATGTGATCGTACCATGTTATGAATAGTTCGATTTTGTGATTCTTCGCTTCGACTCATTAATTGAGTAAAATGAGAAAACCATTCCCTAGGATCAATGTTTTCACTTGGATTTGATTTAACTTTTGTGACACTTTCAAGCTCGTTAATTAAGTTCCAATAGTCTTTGGGGTTTCTTTTCCAAATATTGTCTAAAGTGTTTAATATTCTGGAACGAAATTCTTTTTCTTTCTGTTTACTTTGTACTCCAAATCGTTTTTTGTTTGCATAATACGTTTTTCGAAGATTATAATCGTAAGGTCTGGAGAAAATGTCAAAAATAGCATTAACACACCAAAAAATCATAAAAAAAAAATAGAAAAAAATTACAGTGCCACCTGATGAACAATTAACGATGAAGTCCCTAGAAGTATTCCTGTGTGATATCAAAGCAATCAGGCAAGCAGTTTCAGAGAAGGAGATTTTTTAAAGATTTGCCCCCATCCCACCCACCCATCCCAAATTATAAAAAATTCGTAAAAATCACTGGACCGTGACCAATTGTACAAACTTGATAGAGACCCACCCAAGGTATATTGGCACCAACTTCGACGTGAATCTGGCTGACGGTTTTTGAGAAGAAGTCGAAAATGTGAATTGTGGATGGACAGACAGACGGACGGACGACGGACCGACGACGGAAGACCTCCCGACTAAAAGCTGAGCTGACTTATCAGCTGAGCTGAAAAATGAACAGACACTTCATTTAAAATCTAAAAATCACTGGAGTATAACCGTTTGAACAAACTTGCTTGGTGAAGATCTACCCAAGCAACACCCCACCATATTTGAAGAGGATCCGGCCAGCAGTTTTTTTTAAAAAGTTGAAAATGTGAATTGTGGACGGATAATGGGGAATAGACAGATACACGACATATGGATAAGCCTACCATACGCCCAGCTGACCGACAAAATTACCTCATGCTTGACCTTTTCTGAAGTTGAGAGAGGGACTCCTTTAAATTATGCAAGATGTTTATTCAATGTAAAAGTGAAAAATTGGACAGATGTGGCCACGAGGTCACAGCCAGGCATGCAAAGTGCATGTTTCAGTCCTACTGAAACGACAGGTGTTGGAAACTGATAAAAAAAACTTGTTTGCAATATTTAAACAGTTGATCAACGCAAAGCACTTAACATGTTTATATCTGGCCATGTATCATGAAAAAACGGTATAAACACTTATGCCAGGATCAATGTCTTGCACGCTGGCGCCAATGAAACGTTGATTTGTTCTCAATAATGCTCACTCTCAATCACTAAAAGCACCTTCTCATGTTTACTCGTATGCTTTATATTTGTTGTCATGCTTCCATAATCAATGGACTCACTATGGCATCAACCATTATGAAGCAAGAAAGCTTATAGGATAGTTTTAAAATGCAGCCATTTCCACTTGCACGAACATACACCAAGCAAAAAAAACAACAGATGAATCCTGCAGTTGAATGTGGCATATACTGTAACCACACTGGGCTGTACTAGAACACTGTTATTGGTTTTTATTTGAACCTTTCAACATATATGGAAAAAGAGTCAAAGTTGATGTAGAAGGAATGGCTTGCTGTACTGCAACATTGTCAGTCCAACAATTCCAGTTCTGGCTAGATGCTTTGGAAAATGATGACTCAGGAACGGTTGACGCAACTTTAAATAACACTGATGCCGCTACAAAGGATGCCTTGCTGAATGGTCACTTTGTCTTTCAGGAAAAATCGCCATCTCCAGAACTAATGAAGTTTGAAATCGAGTTCAATCGACCTTTCGTCCTGGCGGGCCTCTTTCAGTCAGTCAAATGTATGGCTTTATTCATCAAAAATGGTTCCAAGGTCGACCAAAAAGACTGGAAAGGGATGAATATTGTGCATGCGTTAATCAGCGTAAGTTCTCTGGAGCCTGATAGTGAGCAACAATACCAGCACATTTATGACACTCTTATGGATCTATTGGATGACCCTTTGAAAGAGAAGGTTCTTTTGATGGAGAACGACGACGGGCTTCGCCCATTAGAACTCGCAGCTCACTTAGGAACACTCGGGCTGCTTAACAGTATCATCCTGACGAAAAACGTATACAGCCAATGGATAGGCATGAATGATATGTATGAGTTGTACCTGGTTGATGTCACGGAATACGAGGAATTCAAGTCTCCAAATCGCCGTCATAAATCTCCTTTGCGCTTTCTGACGTTACTAGACCAGAAGGCACTGGGACATTTGAGCACCAGTAAAACATTTTCCTCAGAGCTCTTCAGCAGCTGGATCTCGTGGAAAGTTAAGGTCAATAAGCCTCTGCTTATTGTTTGGTTTCTTTTCCGTTTCCTTACAATGTTTATTTTCTTTGTTCACGAAAGCACTGTTCAAGAACCTCCCAACGAGTCACTCATTGGTGATGTGTTCGGTCTTCATAATGGGACAAGTATAAACATATCCCATAACATATTCCAACATGGACCAAACCGAAGTCTACACAACGCAACGCTACTAACTATGGGCCCAAATGTGGCAAGCAATATACATATGAATATTACCATGGCTTCAGCCAGTGTCACTGACTCTAAGAATATCTGTTCCGTGTACAGCACGGTTTCAGCAACAGTGCGCGACAGGATGGCATACTACCTGATTGTGTCATCTTTTCTCATAATTGTAAGCGACATAATGGATTTCGTACGTTCAGTTTTCAGAAGATATATTAAAGAACCTTATCTGAGCTTTCACCTGCGAGGCAGAAAGAAATTGGTGGTGCACATGTTATTTTACCGCACATGTCAGACAATATTTGTCGGTCTTCTGCCATATATAATTCTAGCGGGTCATTTAAACTGGAAACCAAGTCTCATCTATGATATATGTTGTGTGACTTCTCGCGTAGTCTGTGCTTGGTCAGTGCTTTTCTTCATCCAGTTGCTGCCCTCCATTGGACACTTTGTCATCATGGTACAGCGGATGATGAAGGATCTCGTACATTTCTCTTTGCTTTACGTCGTTCTCATATTTCCTTTCACAGCAGCCTTTCGTAGGGTGATTGACACAGGTGGTCCCTGCTACGAACAGTTCAGCTCCTTCTTCGATGCCATATACAGCACGTTTACGATAAGCTTGAATATGCTGGACCTTACCCAATTTAAAATACGAGACAAAACAGCGTTGATCATGCTCCATACTTTCTTTGTCTTCATTGTTTCCATTTTGCTGGTAAACTTTCTGATCGCGATCATGTCAAACTCCGTGGCAGATGTAGCACAGAAGAAGGATATCATAATGGCCATCCAACGCTTGTTTGTCATTTACACTTTGGAGGAGAGGCTAGGATTCATTCTTCAGCCTCTTTACAGAAGACTACAACATAAGTACTTCATCGAAAAAGACGGGCGACTCTATTTATTGCATGGCGAGCTAAAAAGTACAAAACAAGATGCCATGAATTATAGTATTCACGCAGGATAATAACTTCCAGGTTTTTTCTTTTTGTTTTTGCGCGGGCCTTTACTTACTTTTCAACTGAAAGCTGGATTACGTCAGTGAGTTGATTTCTATCGCGCTTTGTATATTGTATTTGGATACAAGAGATCGCATATTCCTTTCAGTATTAACGCTTTCATACAGATAAAAGATCTGCTTCATTGTTGAATTGTTTTACATTTCATTTGAACATGAAATCAATGATTGAAATGCATGTACTGATCACTTTAATGTAATGTAACATCTGCTTCCTTGTGAGAATTGGACTGAGCCAACAGATTTGCTCGGATTGGGTGCATCTCCTTCAACCCCCGCCAGGGAAATTTCTTGATGACAGGAGTCTCCTATCCTGTTAGGTCTCATTAAGTCAATGTGTGAACACAGACTTCTTGTTTTTTTTGTATGTATGTATGTATGTATGTATGTATGTATGTATCTATCTATCTATCTATCTATCTATCTATCTATCTATCTATCTATGTGTCACATGTTGTGGTAAGTTTTTCTCGGACACTATCGTTCCCAAAATTGCCAAACTTGGCATGGAGAGACCTAGTAGTGAAGTTTCGCATATTGTTTGGAACAGTCATGATGTTAAACATTATGGAAATTATAGGCATATTTGTGGAAATTTTAATGTTACTTATCTCTAAAACTTTTGTAGATAGAGTTGCCATTCCAAGCTTAAAATGTGGGTCTATTGCTAAAGCAAACTCCTATAGCATGCAAACAAAGTTGAGTATTTCAATTTATGTTAGATTCACTAAATTTCCTGACAATATAACCCCCCTCCCACCCCACCCACCCCCACACACACAAAAGCTGGTTAACTGTTAATACCATGGCCATACTGTTAGGGAACCAGACATAATTGAACTGTGAGAGCCTTGCCTCCATGCCTATCAGTACAGACACTGCATGCCTTTGGCTTACCCTTCAACCCTAGGGAGACTGCCTGTGTTGGTAGAGTAAGTCTACATTGCATAACCAAGGAAGCTACATAGTCTAAAGCCTGCACGGTGTGACTCCCCATCACAAAT
This sequence comes from Hermodice carunculata, assembly GCA_964020975.1. NCBI lineage: Eukaryota > Metazoa > Annelida > Polychaeta > Eunicida > Amphinomidae > Hermodice > Hermodice carunculata. The sequence continues at coordinate 40,617,856 of OZ026612.1, read as the reverse complement.
TAGCTAGTGCTGATTGATAGGTGCCATTTCAAGTACAATTGATAGGTTAGTGACAAACAGCATCCAATAAAATATGAACCAAAGTTTAGCATGTCTTGTAAAGAGAGACACAGATTAACTACCAAAAATCACCCAAACAGAGATCCAAACGCACTGTAATGACCGATTGTAATAAGGAAGAATTTTGGTCAGGGTCAGTGGATACAGCTATTCTAGAGGGGGTTCTCTATTTCTGGCTTACATTTCAGTTTATTTCCAGTGTGCATCTTATATTCACCTTTCCTTGGAAACTGTGGTTCCGAAAAGTACCAAACTTTGTGTGGTGAGTGACCTAGTAGTGAAATTAAGCCACCTGGTTTGGGATTGTGATCATAATGAAAATTATGCAAATTAGATCATTTGAAGTTTTAAATGTTGAATATCTTTAAAACTGTAAAAGGTAGAGGTAGCATTCCAACTTGAATTGTTAGGTTTGTACTGAAGGTGCATCTTCAAAATATAGGTTTGGGCTCTAGACACATCCAATCAGCCACAAACTAAGGTGGTAGTATTATAATTTATACTAATTAGGGGCACTTGAAGAGTTTAAATGTTGAACATCTTCATAACTATTACAGGGAGAGATACCATTCACACTTTGAAAAAAAAATCTGTAAAGGTTTCTGCTATAGTAGCATCCAATTAAGCACAACCAAAAGTTGCAGAATTTTACATTATGCAAATTAGGAGAATAAATTAAATTTAACGTCTCAACAATTTCACATCTATTACAGATAGGAATGTCATTCCTAAATCAATTAATAAGTTGGTTACATAGGTGAATCTAATGAAATATAGACCAACATGGTAGCATTCAAATTAATACCAATTAGAAAAATTTACCAATTTTAATTCTTGAATATTCAACTGCAAAATTGTTATAGATTGAGGTTCCATTCTAACTTTAGTTGATAGGTTTGGGAGTTAGCTGCATCCAATGAACAATGAAGTAAATTTGTGCCACTTTTGATTTATGCAAATTAGGCAAATACACAAAATCTGAATATTGAATAACTTCAGAGCCATTATAGATAGAGGAACAATTCCAACTTCAATTTATAGGTTTGTGACACAGCTCAATAGAAGGTATGTATATTAATTGGGATCTTGTGCTGTCACCTAGACTTCAGCATGGAACTTGACAGAAAAGAGGGCACATTCATGTGTTAGGCAAGACAAAATGAGCTTCTGCGACAAAAGGAGCAACTTGAGAAAGGAAAAAGCTTAAGCAAAGTCATTCAAGTTTTAACACATACAAGATGCTTAACATATTTAGAAAATTTAATTTGATTGGTAAAAAGAAAAGTGTTATTTCTAGATCGTTAAGTAACATAACTTGCAAAAGTGCCCTGATCACGGCGGAGGCATAGTTCTGTTTCCTAGCAACTGAGAGGACCAGAGCAGGTCTGCAGTTGATAAAGATTTATACCTCCTGGTCTTTTCGTTTCTTTTTAACAGTTCCATATATATTACTGTTGTTGGAGTTAAATAAATACTAACAGACAATCTTTGAAAGTTGTCTTGGCACACAGATTGATTTGCTGAAGCATCTGGCGACTGGCCATTGGCACAATGGTTTCACACGCATGATGTGTTTGGCCAATTGGTTGGTCACACAGCGCATGGTGGAATTGGCGATGCGCATAATGCGTGTGGCTATATACATAATGCCAGATGCGTTTTGTCCGTGAAATGCCAGTGGCATTGATTTGCACTTTTTCGCCTGGCTCTACTAGCATGCGCGCACGTGCTAGCATGTTCTTTTTTCTTTTTCTTTTTTACATGCGAGAATACATTTTAAAAATGCCAGCATACAGGGCACTTATGTGTCAGTTGTACTGTAATGGCATTTTGCAGGTAAGTTACCACGAAAACATAGTGAATGGGAACATTTTATTTATTTATTTATTATTTTACCAGGGTTACCGGCTCAGTGCCGCAGCTCTGATCTCCCGCCAGGCCCTGGATGATACAATGGGTTGTTGAAAACATGAGGCATGATGAACATATAAATTACATAATAATACATAAATTATTAAAACAAGATAAAATATAAAACTCTCAATAAAAATGAAAGATACGTCGAAACACAAGTGGCGGATAGAGTCCAAAAAAGGCAGGATAATACAAACAAAATTAGAGCATACATATAGTTTTGGGAGGGTAGCACCACGATTTAAATAAATTTATATTTGGAGCACTCCGGTAAGGGAGGGAGTTCCATTTAGTGGCGCCCCTGTAGGATATCCTGCTCTTGCCGACATTGAGCTTACACCGGGGAACAAAGAGGGCATTGGTTGATGTGGACCTAGTTACACGAGGATTTACCTCAGAGCTATCTATAAATTTGGAAGAAATATAGCCTGGGAGTAGGTTGTTTACTGCTTTGAACATAAAAACATCAGTATGAAAATCTCGTCTTTTTTGGAGGGTAAGGGTTTTAGTGGTATTATGCAGATCCGAAACATGTGTACGTCTATGAGATTTTGTAACAATCCGGAGGGCACGATTTTGTAAAAAATGGAGTTCCTGCTTTAGGCGGCAAGAGCAGGAGTCCCATACTATATCACAATAATCAAAATATGGTAGTATTAATGACTTCTAAAACATCAGACTAGTCTTGGCAGATAGGAACTTTCTTGTCCTTCTCAGAGCAGATAACCGGCAAATTACCTTTTTACAAATATAATCAATGTGCGCTGAAAAGGACAAGGAAGAGTCAAGCAATACACCCAAATATTTAAAAGTTGACACTTGCTCGATTATATCACCGTCGCAATGTATGTTGAGTGGGGGTACCTTTTTGAGCCGCTGAGGAGTGCCGAAAGTCATGACTTTGGTTTTCTTTGTATTTAAAGTAAGCTTATTTGCCTTGAACCAGTAGGATACGTTTTGTATCTCAGCATTAAGTGTATCGTCAATATGAGATGCATCTCTGTCAGTAAAATAAAGTGCTGTATCGTCAGCATAAAGAAAAATATCACAATGCATAACTGTATCCGGCAGGTCATTGACATATAATATAAACAGCAGCGGACCTATAATAGAACCTTGAGGAACACCACAGGTGATAGTATTAGGTTCCGATAAAGCATCATGAATAAGGGTCCACTGCTGTCTATCTGTTAAATATGAAGAGAACCACTTTAGTTCAAGACGTCTGACACCGTAGCTCTCCATCTTCTCAATAAGAATTTGGTGGTCCACAGTGTCGAAGGCCTTCTTCAGGTCCAAGAATAAGATTCCACAACACTTACCACCATCAATGCCCCGCTGCATAGTATCTATAAGATGCAACAGGGCAGTGCTGGTGGAATGCTGTTTACGAAAGCCCGATTGGTGGGAAGACAGTAAGTCATGCTCGGTCAGAAAAAGATAAAGTTGGTCATGAACAGTTCTCTCTAGAATCTTCAACGTGACCGGCAAAACAGAAATAGGTCTACAATTGTTGACATCAGATTTTGTGCCATCTTTATAAATTGGCGTAATACGTGCTGTCTTCCAATCTTCCGGTACATTTCCCACATAGAGAGAGAGGTTAAAGATATGTGCGAGAGGAACAGAGAGTGTAGCAGCACCCATCTTTAGGAGACGCGTACTAAGAGTATCAAGACCAGTGGCCTTGCCACTTGAAAGTTTAGAAAACTGAGAAGAAAAAAGTTGAGGGGAGACCGGGGAGAATTGGAAGACAGCAGTAGTTTTCTTAGGTATCGTTTGGCGACCAGCTAAAGGGATTCTTTTAGCTAAGGAGTAAAGAATGAAACTATGAAGATAAATGTTCGAAACTACCGTGGACATACATGTATTTTAAGAACACACAAAGGTCGGCATGCCTGTGTACAATTAGGGTGCTGGGCTGTTCTTTCGATACACGGAAATTCGTGTATTTGCAGAAATACCTATGGGAGTTGGAGTTACGGGGTTGGGATTACTTTCTCCTTTTTTGATTAATTCTGTCTGTGTGCCAATAGAGACATTATCTTGTTCTTGCTTTTTTCTTTCTTTTTGTCCTTTCTTTGTTTCTTTCTTTTTTCTTTCGTTCTTTCTTTTTCTTTTTTCCTTCCTTTCTTTCTTTGTTTATTTCTTTATTTCTCTGTCTCTCAGTCTATTTCTGTCTTTCTTTACCAGCAATTTTGTCCAATGTTCTCGGACACTATTACACTTAGCAACTCCAAACTTGGTACACTTAAAGATCCATACATGAAGTCGAGCCTTTTCACAAAGAGGAGAGGACATTTGGAAAATGATGCAAATTATGACCATGGAATCTTCATAACCCACGAAAATGGGTCTGGTAGCTGGCGCTACCTGGTGGCAAAAAAGTTCATTTCAGGTGAGGCAAGCTGGCTGGGCAAAACACTGGTTTTCTCTGGTAGCTAGTGACATCTAATGGCGCAAAAGTGCAGTTATGGACAGGGAAAGGTCGATCGACAAGATGTTTTCTGTCAGTGGAAAGTAAGCTGAGACCCGGAAAACTCAACACTTTTCGTTGAGGTGTTGACTTGAGCATGAAACTTTGTACGTGTGAAAAACAAAACATGTATCCAAAAGAGCAAATATATGTGCCACCATACAAATGCATGTTAATGTCTCTCTACATCAGCCTGTACGGTGGCTGGCAATAGAGGGGGGCCAGTTTAGATCTCCCCATCATTTCCTGTAAATATGGCAACAATATTGGACAAAGTATTATGAATTACAAGAAATTTCTGGCTTCAATTACTCTTGAAGATATCGCAGCGAATCAAAATTGTGACTGTATGTCTAACAGTTAATATTCTAATTTTGTTGATGCATACCACAAACATGTATTTACAGGTAATTTGGATATTATACATAATTCAAGTCTAAAAGAAATCATGAAAAAAGGTACAAAATTTCGGATATGACCCAAGTTGAACATTGACAGTATTTTTCAAGATACATGTGATGCATTTGATTCCTACTGTATGAAATGGGCAAAGAAAAAGAAAAAAATGAATTTCAGAAATTTGAAGGATGGTTATCAAACTTGAAACGAGTCTTTAGAAATTGAATTTATCGTTACAAATCCCACATTTAGAATTTAAATACGGTTAATCTAAAACAACCTGAAGTTTCAAAAGCAGTCAAAGCAAGAATTGTAGTCACTAACATAGATAAGGCAGGGAACAATTTTGGGATCATCTGCAAAAAATATTATCTGGATGTTTTGAAAAACAACTTGGTATAAACAATATTTCAGACATAAGAGGAAATGACGTGTATAAATTACACAAACAATCCATTGATAATTTGATAGATACACATAAAGATGAGATTAAAAGGAAATTTAATATCAAAATTTCTGAAGAGGACTCCTCTATTCAACTTTTGTTCTGGATACCCAAATTACATAAAAACCCTTTTAAATCTAGATTCATAGCCGGTGCTGCAAAATGTACAACAAACCAATTATCAAAAGCAGTAACATTGTGTTTGACTGCAATTAGGAATAATTGTCGTAAATACTGTAATGCAATTTCAAGAAACTGTGAAATAAATTGTTTTTGGAGTATTTTTGCAATTCTTCCGAGTTTGTATCTAAAATCAAAGATGTAAAAGCAAAAAATATCAAATGTTTTTATTTTTCTACACTGTACACAAATCTACCCATACACTTTCAGAATTAATATGCAAAATGTTTAAACATAATGGTAAACCATATATTAATATCAATTCATACACAAAGAAAGCATATTGGTCACACAATAAATATTCAAAAAGTAACGTTAAATCTTACACTGTTGAAACTTTGATAGATGCTATTAAATTTCTTTTGGATAATACTTTTGTTCAATGCGGACCATTGGTTTTTTAAACAATTAAAAGGCATTCCAATGGGTAGCAACTGCGCCCCTTTACTGGCAGATTTGTATTTAGCCTGGCTTGAATTTAAGTGTATTGATAAACTGATGAAAAAGGACTTTCAAATGGCTACAAAATTATCAAACAACGCAAGATATATTGATGACATTGCTTTTTTAAATGTACAACATTTCAGTGAAATTGCTAAAGAAATTTACCGAAAAGATATCCCTTTGGAGGGTAACAATTCAGATGGTTTCAGAGATGTGTTTTTGGACTTGGATATTCAGGTCACTAATGACAGGTTTTGTATTAAAGTCTATCACAAAATAGATGTGTTTAACTTTGAAGTAGTTAATTATCCTTTCCCGGACAGTAATATTTCGGATACTATTGGATATAATACATTCTTGTTACAGATTTTGAGATTTGGTCGTATTTGTTCTAACTTTCAGGACTTTGCATCTAAAACCAAATTTATTTACAATAAACTTGAGTCAAAAGGATTCAAAGGTGTACTTTTGATCAAATATTTCTACCAATTTTGCTGTAAATATCCCGAGATGGTTAGAAAGTTTGGCTTCAATAATTTTAGAGATTTAAGACTTGCCTGTTTTGCTACTTAGTTTTATCTTTTGACATCATTCTGTTTAAATGTTCACCTTTCAGACATTTTAGGCTAGCTTGTTTTCTGTTAGGTAAACCCCCCAGGGGCTACAGGTAGCAAGAAGCGGCCTACGACAGTTACAAGCTTGCCTAGTTGTACTTGATATCTGGTTAATATTTTCATTGCATTCTCTTGACATAAATACAAATGACTTTCATTCTTTTCTGACTTGCCCTATAATTCTACTGTTAATATCCAAAGATTATTAGAAAGTTTGGCCACAATAATTTACAGTTTTTAGACTTGTCTATTGTGCTAGTTAACTTTATCTTTTGGCATCTTTCTGTTTTAATATTCACTTTCAGACATTTTAAGCTTACATGTTTTCTGTTAGGTAAACTCCCAGGGGCTACAGGTAGCAAGAAGCGGCCTACGACAGTTACATGTTTGCCTAATTGTACTTAGAATCCTGTTCAGAAAAATTGTTTTGATAGCATGTTTTTGGCATAAATGATAATGATTTTCATTCTATTCTGATATGCCTAAATGCACATTTACTTAATATTAAGCAATTACTCAAAATTGAGAGTATTTTCTCAAATGCCACAAACCTGACACATTGACTAAGGGTTGGCAGTGAAACAGAGCTTAATGGGAAGCTTGCACATTCATAGTTCCATTATTCCCACTAGGGCAGCGATACCATGCTGGGGGGTTCAGAGGTACATGCACACCCAGCACCACAGTGAAAACCCAGTATGAGCAAACATTAGAGCCATTCCTTATGCATTTATTATCATATATAAGCATTATTTCCCCCTAGTGTGAATAACGGAGCTGTGAATATGCAAGCTTCCCATTCGTAAGTAGCTATTCTTTTTAATATCAATTATTTAAGGCTATGGCTAAAATTTCAAATTATAATTTTCAGTTTTCAATCTGGTTAAGGATTTTGTGGGTTTATGTCAGCTCCTGATTAATATTTTGAGTGGGGAGAGGCAGAGATGAATAAACAAAACATTTGTGTCCTAACAACGTGGCAAATCAAGCAGTCAGATTTGATAGAAACCGTCATATATTTTAATTTATAAAACTTCCAATTCACACGAAACTAGGGTGCCTAATGTACTCAGTGTATGCACATCCCAGTGTAACTTGTATTGTGAGAGTACATCTATTAGAAACGTGACCATCGGCATGACAAACACTGAAGCAAGGATTATGAATACCATATTATGCATTTGGGTGCCCCTGAGTCTTTAAGCATCCATTCATTTTTATGTCTCCATGGTGCTGAAATAATGTCATTTGAACATTTTGACAATGCAAAAAAATCTTGATAATACATGTATTGGCAACATAGGTTGAAATGGGAAGCTTGCACATTCACAGTCCCACTAGGGGGGGAATAATGCTCATATATGATAATAAATACATAAGGAATGGCTCTAATGTATGCCCATACTGGGTTTTCACTGTGGCGCTGGGTGTGCATGTGCCTCTGAACTCCCCAGCACGGTAGCGCCGCCCTAGTAGGAATAATGGAACTATGAATGTGCAAGCTTCCCATTGTTTGAGGAGTTGGTGTCATCATGGAGTTTGTTTGTAATATACTTTATTTCCTTAAGGAGGATTAGACAAATAGCCCGAGGCTAATACAGGTCTTCTCCTCGTGTATACACGTACATATTTACAACGTTTGTGACAATCACATTAAAAATTGGGGAAAAAAATTAATAAAGAAAATTAATAAGAACAGGGACATATATATTTAGATGTCTGCACTTACAATTGCAAGATAGATGATATTCAAAGAACAGGCGCTACTCATCAACAATATTATTATCATTGTTGTCTTCGTTGTCATCCTCTGACTGGTCTTTAACAAAACGCTTTGTATTATATATGTAATCCATAGTTGCATCAACAATACTGCAATTGCTGTCATGAGAAAGTTGGTCATGACCAAATAAACACAATTTACATTTGTCAACGTTAGAGAGGTCATGAAATGAAAGACCAGTTTGTGATGTCACAGTAATATCACTGACCCTTGCCAGAAAGTGTTGTCTGTGTACAGTGAAGAGGGGACACTGCAACAGAAAATGTAAGGTTGTTTCGGCATGGTAGCCACAAGCACATGCTTGGGTGTCACATAAGCGTCTGGAATATAAATGTGCTTTCAAAGCACTGAAATCTATTCTTAAACGGTTTACCAGTATGTTTTGCCTGCGAGGGCCATGTTTCAAATGATCGCGTCTGGCAGGAAACAAAAGTTTCTTGATATGATTCATAAAGGCGGTCAGGGACTGCGCGGTGCGTACATTCAGAGGCAGTGAATTCCACAACCGAGTTGCTGACGGAATAAATCCTTTTGAAAAAAAAAAAAAACATTTGTCCGATATGGTACCACAGTTCTGTCAGAATTGTTCAGAATTGTATAGTATAATTCTACTATTAACATCCAAAGATTATTAGAAAGTTTGGCCACAATAATTTACAGTTTTTAGACTTGACTGTTTTGCTACTTAACTTTTTCTTTTGGCATCTTTCTGTTTTAATATTCACTATCAGACATTTTAAGCTTACATGTTTTCTGTTAGGTAAACTCCCAGGGGCTACAGGTAGCAAGAAGCGGCCTACGACAGTTGCATGTTTGTCTAATTGTACTTAAAATCCTGTTAAGAAAAATTGTTTTGATAGCATGTTTTTGGCATAAAAGCTAATGACTTCCATTCTTTTCTGATATGCCTAAATGCACATTTATTTAATATTAAACAATTACTCAAAATTGAGAGTATTTTCTCAAGTGTCACAAACCTGACACATTAAGTTGACACATTGACTCAGGGTTGGGCAGTTAAATAGAGCTTAATTGTTTGAGGAGTAGGTGTCATCATGGAGTTTGTTTTACATCTATGGTGCAGGACGTATATTGTTACAGTCCTTGTTAGGATTTCCCTTGGTTTGTACAGGTGATCTAGCTATAACTGTTTATTTTCCAATCACTGGGACTGAATATAATGCCCCAGCTTGTTTCCACTTCAGTTAAACATTGGCGGATGGTTTAACTAGGATAAGCTGTCCAGCTAGAAAGGGTACATATTGGTTCAGGGGTAAGTCAAATTGTTCTTATCTGAACTTGTACTATGGAAATTTGGTAATTATGGTTTGTTTGACAGGTATTCTTCTTTGATATGAAGCTCTGCATTTATAAGCAAAACTTCACAAATTTCACTAATTCATCAATTACCACATTCATATTTATTCATTATTATGTGGGTTGTCTTTGCTGAATATTTAGCTTAGACAAGGAGCCGCTACTCAGAGAGACATGTACGGGTAAAAGGCTCCGAAACATGTTGAGTAGTTACCCGCTGAAAACCCTTTAATTTATTTGGGCTAATACAGCCTATGTCAAAATTTTACAGAGGAACATGTGCAATATGGACAATACTACTTCTATGTATATAAGTCAGACAGGGACAGGTTAGCTTATGAAGAGTAAAGAGTTCGGACTACGGAATAGGGTAATGACTACTAGGAAGTGGTTTTGGACAAAAAGACACAAATACATTAGTTATATCTATCTGTAATTTGCAAAGGTAATAATTCACTCATATAAGCAGGGCAAAGTGATTTTACTAATTTGAAATAAAGGACAAGTTTACAATACTTTCGTCTGTCTGCCAGACTCGGCCACCCAAGACAATCTTGAACTTTTACTTGACTTGAAGTCCTCATAGCAAATGATACAAAGAATGCAGCTCTGTACTGTACGGATTCTAACATTGCACTACATTTCACTGAACAGCCGTCAATAACGGGAGCTGCATATTCAAGAATCGGTCTAATGGATGATACATAAATACTTTCAAGTGCTTTTAGTGGTAACGTATACATACATTTCCTTATTCTCCCCAATCGTGTGGCGGCCTTGTTACACGCTGACCTTATGTGACTCTCCCAAGATAAATTATCAGTAAGGATGACGTCCAAGTGTTTGTGCTCATGAACTCTTTTAACAGTTTTACCTGCAAAATTTAGATCTGGATGATTAGCTTTGATGGGTTTAGTGGATATAACCATTTCCTCTGTCTTGCCAGGGTTAAAATCGATTTTCCAATTTTTACCCCAATCTTGAACGACAAGTAAATTTTCATTTAAAATGATTGCTGTTAAATCAGGGTTTTCCACTATTTCCATCAAAGAAGTGTCATCTGCAAATAAGTAAATTTTACATGTTATATCGTCAACCAAATCATTTATGAATACCAGGAACAATAGCGGCCCCAAGACACTTCCTTGGGGAACACCAGATTCTATGCTTACCCAGTTTGAAGATGCTCCATCCAGCACTACTCTTTGTTTTCTGTTTGAGAGATAAGACTTGATCCAAGACAAGAGGGGAGCACAAATACCATATTGCTTAAGCTTATGAATGAGGCCTCTGTGCCAAACCCTGTCAAAAGCCTTAGATACATCAAAAAACACTAGACGTACCTCTTTTCCTTTATCTAAAGCTGAACTTGTTTCATGAACAATATGAATGAGTTGATTGACGGTGCCGTCCATGTTTTCAAAACCAGAATTACAGGCTGTAAGAAGATTATTGTCTGTAAGAAATTTATAGAGTCTTTTAAACATAACGATTTCGAATACTTTGGTCGTAGAGCAAAGAAGGGACACAGGTTTGTAGTTTTTAGGTAGAAACTCTTCGTCTTTTTTGTAAAGGCTGATAACATTTGCCTCTTTCCAGTTGTCAGGAAAACAGGAGCTCGATAATGACAAATTAAAGAGTTCCGTTAAGGGATACGCTATGCAGGGAGCTAGCAGCCGTGATACCTTATTTGGAAGGTTGTCAGGATCAGCCGACTTAGATACTTGAAGTTTACCCAATTTTGTTAAGACCTCCTCCTCCAATACGGTAATATCACCGAGTTTCAAATTTGTTTTAGAATCTAAGACAGGGACAACATCAGTCCCATCATCCGGGTTCCATTGTGAACTGAAGTAATTGTTTAACGCATTGGCTTTATCCATGGGTTCAAATATAATCTGACCATTTTCACACAAAGGAGGTATCTTTTTATGTGAAGACCACCCACAGGCACTCTTTAGGGTCGACCACCACTTTTTGGGTTCTGTGAACATGTCTCCTAAAATATTGTGCACTCGTTCATAATAGTTTCTCTTGGCCTCTCTTACCAGGTCAACAACACCATTTCGTAGCTGACGATAGATTGACCAATCCTGTTCATCGTCAGTATTCTTTGCTTTCCTGTATGCCCGATTTCTTTGTCTCATCTTAAGCCTTAATTCACCTGTCATGAACGGTTTGTCCCTTGGGCGAATCGTCACCTCTTTATGAGGAACGCATTTCGATACTACTTCTTTCAAAAACTGAGTAATAGCTAAACATATATCTAGTGCATTTTCCTCAACAAAAAATGCTTCCCATGGAGCCGAGATAAGCGAATTATGAAGTTTATCCATATCAACATCATGGTAACTCCAAATAAATTTTTTGAATGTATTTTTTCTCCCAAGTGACAAATTCGTACAGATTAAAATTGACTCGTGGTCACATGTAGAAATCGGTTCAAGGTTGGTAACTTTGGTATCCAATCTGTCATTTACAGTAAGAACAATGTCTAACAAAGACTGGCCTCTGGTTGGTTCTTTCACCAACTGAACAAGATTAAGCCCATTACATGCATTCATGAACTCCCACTCAAACAACGTGTTGCATTGTTTTGTTAACCATGATAAACCAGGCAAGTTAAAGTCTCCAGTCACAATGATAGTTTGCGGGCTTTCCACCAAAGCCCTAGCCACAGAGTCCTGAAAACTGTCAAGAAAATTACGGCACTGTGTCAAATCTTGATTGGGTGGTCTATGATATGTAGCAACAAGAATTTTGCTCCCATGTAAATTCAGTTGAACCCACAAGCATTCACAAGCTTCATTACACAGGTCTTGACGAACTTTAGCGTGAATGTGTTCACTTATGTAGATTGCCACTCCTCCCCCATGCCTGTTTCGATCAAGTCGAACAGGAGGCTTGAACCCAGGTAATAAAATATCAGCATCTAGAACATGCGAATTCAACTTTGTTTCATTCCGACAGATCAAATCAACTTCATGGTGTAAGCATAAACTTTCAATTTCGTCAATCTTATTATTTGCTGTCAGGCTATTTACATTCATATGGATGATATTAAGAAACTTTGTATTTACTGGCCCAGGATTAGGATGAATATCTCCACACAAAGCCAATAGCATGTCTCTTACAAAAAATACAGTGGTAAAATATACAATCAGGTGAAAAAAACCGCACAAATTCGCCATATCACCACGTAAGCGCGTTGGATGGTTTTACTAGGCATGAATCTGGTATGCTTAAGATGTAAGGATAAGGGTTCTGTCATTTTAAAATAGCTGTATAATGAACCAGTATCATGAATACTACAAGTAAACAATAGCAGATATAATGTGACACGACAATACCAACCGCTTCTTAAAAGCAACGTACAGTTACTTTGCAGTGCCACCGTTCGTTTCTTAGTCTTCATCCTATACCTTTCGTTGGCAGGGGTCTCATTATGCTAATAGTGATTACCACACACACTATGAAGTTATTATTGTGTTGTCTTATACATCTTAATACTGGGAGCCTGCTTTGATAATATAAAATTGTCGATGGTGTTCTAACACACGGCAAAATAATGCAGAAAAAGATTATAATTAAAACAAGCAATTGAAAAAATGCATATGTCAAAAAAGTACAACACACTACAAACATGTAATGAACAGTTGACAACTCGTATTGAACAGTAGCCTGGCGATATGAATTTCTTACAAGACGCTTACACAAAGTACAAGTGCAATGCCTTAACTCCAGGTCACAGGGTGTAATAGAAAAATGACAACAATATCAGGCAGTTGTCAGAGGACCCGCGAAAACAATGTGGCACACGTACACAAAAGTGCAATGTAAAGTACAGGGTCCTGGTGAAACACACACAAACGAAAGTAATTGGTGACATCATTGAATAACTTGAATACATTAGACTGCAACAATGAATAACTCTGAAAGAAAAATGCTGAACCTTGATCACCGACTGGTTGGTGAGAATGGGGAAAAAAGTACTGTATAATTTATGTCCGCCAAATGTATCTACCAGAAACACTTTTGCCAAACATTTAATCTACGTTGAACACTTATGAAGGGTAAGAAGAGTTTATTTTGTAGCATGGTGTGAAAGCTATTAAAGATACGCAAGACTATGCATATATACACATCTTCCAGCAAAAATGATTTTATGTCCATTGATAACGAGTTGGAAGTCATAGTGGCTAGCCACTGGCACTGACAGAAAATTGTTCCAGATCACCCATATGACGAATCTCAATTGTGCTGAACCCAGGGTTATTTGGTCCAATCCTGAACTTGACTAAAACGCGGCCATCAAATGTCCAAGTGTCAACGATCTTGTTTTGTTTTTTAAGCTGCCTGGCTGTGTAATCTAGCTTGTTGCGCGTTTTTGTCAAATCTTCGTTAATGAAGATGTCACTTCCTTTGAGCTTGCTGCGGGCTTTCAACACCTGGGATCTAACACGGCAGCTCACGAATCTGGCAATGATCCCCCGATTTTGCGCTTCCTTGGGCCCCAAGCGATGAGATCGCTGAATATCAGACATATTTATTTGTACCCCTAGCCGATCCCTACATAAGTGAAGGACCTCCTTGTCGGTGTCTTCAGTAGCTGTACCATTTTGAGGTTCTTTTATTCCAGAAAATCTGAGATTCAATCTACGACCATACTGTTCTAAGTCTTCGTGAGCCTGTGACAATTCTTTGATTTCAGGCCTAGCATCCTCAAGGGACAATTTGGAGTTTGTTTTACATCTCTGGTGCAGGATGTACATTGTTGCAGTCTTTGTTCGGATTTCCCTTGGTTTATACAGGTGGTCTAGCTGCAATTGTTTATTTTACAATCACTGGGACTGAATATAATGCCCCAGCTGGTTTCCACTTCAGTTAAACATTGGCGGATGGTTTGACTAGGATAAGCTGTCCAGCTAGAAAGGGTACATATTGATTCAGGGGTTAGTCTAATTGTTCTTATACTCCTCAGTGCCCAATTTCTATTGTTTTCAGCGGAGTCTAATTTTCATAGAGCTCCTCTCCTCCTAGGAGTCTAATTGAATTAGATCCGCTGAAGTGCAAGTGACCTCATGACGGGACTTTGCAATGGAACTTCGACAATTTTCGTCTACACTTTTTAATGAAAAAAATATTTTGTCCCTGGCAGGGCTCGAACCAGGATTTCTGTGATCCACGGCTGAGCGTGCTGTCCATTACGCTAAACAGCTGAGAAGATTCTTCACTGATTTAACATAATATTTATTCCAGCGTGTCTATTGTTGACCAGCATTGAATAGGGTCAGGGAGCGTGACAGGTCGTTACATTATGTTCTCTTACTTGTCGCTTTTCTCTTCGAAATCAAGTCTTTTAACTTTGTTTCAAGTAGGAAATACTTTTATAATACTCATCTTTTGGAGTATAAGTATGTCAGACGCCTCGTAGAGTTTTCCAATTGAATTAGAAGACGAGCGCGCAGCGCGAGTCTTCTAATTCAATTGGAAAACTCTACTCGGCGTCTAACCTATACTTATCTGAACCTGTACTATGCAAATTTGGTAATTATGGTTTGTTTGACAGGTATTCTTCTTTGATATGAAGCTCTGCATTTATAAGCAAAACTTCACATATTTCGCTAATTCATCAATTGCCACATTCATATTTATTCATTATTATGTGGGTTGTCTTTGCTGAATATTTAGCTTAGACAAAGAGCCACTACTCAGAGAGATATGTACGGATAAAAGGCTCCGAAACATGTTGAGTAGTTACCCGCTGAAGACCCTTTAATTTATTTGGGCTAATACAGCCTATGTCAAAATTTTACAGAGAAACGTGTGCAATATGGACAATACTACTTCTATGTATATAAGTCAGACAGGGACAGGTTAGCTTATGAAGAGTAAAGAGTTCGGACTACGGAATAGGGTAATGACTACTAGGAAGTGGTTTTGGAAAAAAAAAACACAAATACAATAGATATGGGCTGTGGTATGTCCTGCTGTGTGAATGGAAAGTCACCCTTAAAAATGTCCCAAAGGCACAAATTGGCACCTTACTTTTGTACATTGAAATTTGCAAATTTTGTTTTCGCATGTTGACAGCAATGGAAGAGGTTCAAAATACACGCCACAGCTACACGGCACTTCACGCGCAGTAGTAAGCTGGAACAAGATGGGTTATCAAATGCCTGCCGTGTCTTCACCATCTCTACAGCAAACAACCCGATTTCTTGATCTTTAGGTAAGAATGAAGTTATCTCATTGGTTATTAGCCGTGTAACATTCGACGTGGCACCACGAGTACCCTTGACGATGAGTGGCAATTTTTTGATCGATCACATGCCTATAAGTGCATGACCAGAAACCATGCACCTGTTCTTGAACTATCATCGATTATCAGTGTGGGTCTTACCCCTTTACACTTGAAATAGCGATTTGTTATATGTTTCATCCCATGGTAAATGCAGATGCCATACCAAGTTCTGCCAACTGTTCCTCATGATCAGGTACAGTCCCTGAAATTAGCTGAAATTTTAACCAGTTTATCGGTGTTGGCCCCCATTGAAGCTGAGTATTTTCTTGTATATTCTTGTCAAATATGCTCTGTCCCTGATGTTCTCACTGAAATGTCCCCGAAATGACAGTTTGGACGTTGGCTTCACTGGTTCTGTGTACATGACATTGACCATTTCACATCCAGTTGCTATTTTACGGAACTTGTTGCATTATAGATCGGATTATTCGGCTAAATAAAAAGATACCACTACTGATACTCACAAGCTGGATAAATGTGTAGGTAGAGAGTTTTTAATTTATTAATTAGTTGATTAATTTTCCCGTGAAATGGCAGTGTATCTTGCCCATTATTTACCACGTTTCATATGAATTATGGCAAATTCATCAAAACCAAAGTAAACAGAGCATGTATGGTACATCCTCATAGAGTTGGAGTTGGCTTGTGAAGGTCACAATTTAAAACGCTATGAACATTTAACTGAATAATCAATCCAACCAGCACTGCAGCATGTCGTAGGCTAAATCTACCACCAAGGGACACACTACTACTACTACTACTACTACTACTACTACTACTACTACTACTACTACTACTACTACTACTACTACTACTACTACTACTACTACTTCTACTACTACTACTACTACTACTACTACCTCTACTACTAAAAAGAATGCATGGGTATCGTGTATTTGTGGTAAAAACTCCCCAATACAATGGTAATGTAGGTTTTGTGAATTATTGCACAATACAACTTACATAGACGTCTTTTTCTCGTAATTGTTAGCCTTTGTGTGACAATGATATAAGAGTTTATTGAACCTCCGCGAACGGAGAAAGTTAAATACAGATCAATGGAACATCGAAACAATATCACGAATTACAATAACTCAATGTCTACCTATAATCATGGTAATGAAACAGAATTAATACACACAGACCAACATAAGCATCATGATATAAATAACACCAAATTAAGACACTTAAAAATAAAAATATGGTCGTCTTCAGCTCCCTTTAAGCAGGAAAAGCAGACTAAGCCCGGCTACGCCCCGCCATCCAGCGAGTCAAGCGCCGGGATCATGCCAGCCCATGACCCTCTGAGTAGCCGCCCCCCCCCCCATTACACCTGAGATACATATAATATATGGCGAGACCGCGCACCACAACTTATTAAGCCATAGAGCGCTGGTCCGCAATCCTGCTATGAAGGTGTGTAATAATAATAGTATATTTAACCCCAGAACTCGAGGAAAAGTGTAGAATACATTGAAATAAAAATAGAAAGAATACGGTATAATAATACAACTCAAATGCAAATGATATGCTGATCAAACATAAATCTCACATAAAATGTATCATAGCAAGTGTCAGCAAGCTCTTACCATAAACATATGTGAATATAGAATATAACAGAACGGTAAATTATCCAATCAGAAGAGTACTATGTATCTAGCCAACAAAGTTGGTTTTCTTCGTCACCCCTACTACACATGCGCACATGGGTGCAGCATTGCCTTTTTTATGCATCCCGCGTAATTTTCGGCGTTTTATTTACACCAAAGTCTCAAACTTACCGGCCTTCATGGAAATTATGTCAATAATTGATAACTGCTCAGAAAACGTCGATAGAGTGTAATAAATGATAACGATTCACCAAATAACATCATTAACACCTCGATGGAACGTGGACCCGGCAAACACGCTTCTGGGGCTGGAAATGGGTTTCCCAGAATAGAAAAACTGTACAAGTGTGAGGGTAATCTAAATAAACATCACAAAGTATGTGACATTTGTTGCACATGTTGTGTGATACCTTAATTAATGTCTGTGGCAAGGAGGCTACATGTCTGCAGTCATCATTAACCAGGTCGCTCCGGGAAGCCTTCCAGAGCACAACTTACTTTATATCCCTTTGAGGCCCCCAATGGCCATGCTGCCAATGTGCGCTCAGATTTGGTGTTGTCGCGAGAGAGGCAATGATTACCCCTCCCTTTCGATTATGTCTCTGCCACAGGTTAAGACACTATTCTAATGGGGATAAAGACAGTCAAGATGTTGACCTGGGTTTAATGAGATGGGAGATTAGGGGTCAAATCAGCAGCCTCGTTCTCAGTTGCATAGCTGGGCAGTGCTTATGTAAACAAAGAAGCATGGGTACATCTTAGTCCCTGCTATTTGGGAGTGTTCAGGTGTTATCATCTCAAAATGGATGTATATTTACCCAAACATATCATGTTTAGGTATTTCTCTGTAGTTACAACGTTGAATAACAGTTTCTGATGTGCTTACCACTGAACTTAGAGATAAACAATGACAAAATAAGGACTAATTTTATTTTCTATGACCCTGTCAAATCCTGGTTTCATGATTTTTGTATTAATTCAGAATGTATTGTATGCTGCTCCATCATTCTCTGTATAATGATGGAAAACTGGATGAAATACTGGCTCAGCTTCCAGCAAAGGTGAATGCTTGGTTCCTGTTACTATGGGAATAGCGGCCATCTTGAGTGGACAGCCAATCACAGAGCATTTGTGCCCATGGACCAGGCAAAATGACCAGCCCTCTGTTTATTCATCTCTCAGCTTCGGATCACATGAAAGGGGTGTGATAAGTGATTATCACTTATATAACAGTCCGTGCCTTTACTGGGTCCAAATTAATGGTCATTTTACGAGCTTCCTGTCACCCAACACCCCACTGAAGATACAAGAGATGCCTGCTTGGAACACCCACCAACCAGATAGTGCTCTGGCATTTTAATTTAAAACAGACCCATGACCCATTCACGCTGTAACTTGACCAACAAGTGTTCATGCATTCCACAAGGTATAAATTTTGACTGGGTTGGGTTATTTTCAGGATACGAGTGGTCAAATCTGAATAACGGAACAGTCTATTTAATCAGAAGTAATGGATAGCTAGGACAACTGCTAAAATAAAATCTCTTCTGTGATAACAAAGTTTAGGCCGAGTTTCATACTTATTGATGTTTTAAGTTGTGAAAAAATGTTTTTGATCATTCTACTATCCCACCACCCCCATGGGATTATGGATCTGTTTGCTTTGGCAGTGCAGTCTTGGTGCAAATTGCCGGGAATAGACCCCATGTTACAAAAGTGAAGGGGTTGTAGAAAACGTGGATTTTTTGGCAAATGGGCGGATTTTAGACGTTGAAATTCAAAGTCGGGTCACAACATTATTTCTTTCTAATTTGGACCAACATTTTACTTCTTGCATCAGGAAAGTATTCTAGCAGTAGATGGCAAAATATTTTGTCATCACATTGCTTGTACAAAATTAAATCAAACTATATGTACATGACTTATGGATATTTGGGTTAGCAATGGCTGACAGGTCAGTAATGAAATGGACATATTGAATTACCATTGCTCTATTATTAGATAGGAATAAATGAAGCCATAAAGTGGATTTATATCTGTGGAAAAAGGACACATAAAGGTAAGAGATCATAACACATCTTTTGTACCCCTTTTTAAAAAAATTCTTATTTGTATGTGATACCAGTTAATAACATGGCCGCCATGCTGCATTTTGTGTATCTTGATGACGTCACAGCCCAGGGCTTGGCTTGTAACCGAGGTTTGCTGGTAGCCAATCAATCTCATTCATGTTTCAGCATTTCGACTAAGAGATGTTGGGCACAGTAGTTAAATTTGTGGAATAGTGTCTAACAAAAAGAAAAGCTATGTGACAGATGGGTTCGTTCAACCGTTCAAGGTACCACGGCCTTGCTCCTCTAGACTGGTTTAGTAAAGGGCCACTTGAGGGACCTAGCGACAAGGTGCTACTGCCTGATCAACCGACGTTATTATCGATACTTTGTAATGCTGACGCTTCCATCTTATGCTATGTCTTATTCTACAACATGTTAAAAGTTCAAACTAAAATGCTATGGCACCAGCTGAAATCAGAGAATTAAAAAGCTTTTGTTAGGAGTGCGACCATTCTGTATTCAAGGGAGTTACGAGACCTGTAGTCAAGAGAGTAGATTAAAATCTGAGGGTGTCCACAATGCCGTCCCCCACACGACCCGCGCCAGGGCCGGCCATTTGAGTACCGACGGGGAGCCAAAGCGCGACGCGAGTGTGGGAAACCCCATAATATTGCAAGTGCTCAATCAGAGAGCCAGCGGGGGTACTACCAGAAGTTGTAAAGCGAACTAAGAATGAGGTACAGATATTTCTATAGCAAAGGGAACAAGGAAAACTCTGCAGGCATAAGTTATAGTTTCAGTTTTAAGGTGGTCATGCACCTGATAAATATCAAGAGAACTGGGCAGAGCAGAATGGCGTGCCCTCAATAGTATCCTCAATGCAGATTTGCAGTTGCAATGGATGGTGCGTGAAAGCGGCTGGGGCAGTTGCACAACGCATAGCAGTAATTTGAGTGGAAAGTCGGTGTAAGATTTGTGGTATGCCTGCAGGTTAAACACTTTAGACTTTGGTGTGAAACCTGGAAAATTGTGGCTCAATTGCTTCATAACGGTATACAGCGTAAAACCTACTGCATGTCTCTTTACTGCGCTCTTGAAACAGGTGTGTAGATACACTGGCATGAACCTTTGTTCATTAAAAAAATATATATTTGTATATTTTACATTTAGTGGACTGTATATTCACAATGAAGGTCAGAAAACATACAAAGAGGATACAACTCCCACGCTTCTTGTCACCGAGGTCAACAAGTAGCGCGGTCCGCGCATCCAATATTTTTTTACCAAAATTAATGCTAATGAGGGGCATTTGAAGATTTAAATATTGACTTCTCCGAAAGTATTCTACACAAGAGGTGGCATTCCAACACTCATCCATAGGTGTGTGATACAGCTTATGAAATTATGAACCAAGTTAGTCTTTAGATTTAGGATAATCCGCTACAATTAACAATTTAAATGCTAGATGGGCCTATTTTCAGAATTAATTTAGATAGGGCTATTACTGCTATATCCATTTACAGGCTTGTGATATAGACGTATGTAGTGAACAATACGTCAAAGTTGAAACATTTAAAATTATGCTAATTATAAAAGTCAATTAGAAAATTTTGATTTTCAGTATCTTCAAACTAGTATAGATGTACGTGTCATTTTCATTTCTTTCTGTATGTTATTGTTAAAGACACACATAAAGAATAACAAACCGTAGCAATTACATGTCAAATTATGCTCATTATGTGATTAAAATTTAAAATTTCTAGGACACAGTAGCCTCGAAATAGACAAACTGCTTCCACGTTGATGCGGACCGTACTGCATTGCAATGCTAGCCATAGCTAGCTGGTAGTGTTTGTAAACAGATTTTGCTGCTGCGCACACACACTCAACGTATGCATGTACAAATAAACATTACACACACCCATATATTTGAATTTCATAGTTATTTGTAGTTACAAAAATCGTAGTTATTGTAAGGTTCTTAGTCTTTTAAAGGCATATTTCTCTCTTATATCCGTAGGTTGTCATCGTTAAACACAAAAAATTAAAATCTTACAAACCTCTATGTCATTTTGATGTGTTTTGTAAAGAATCAGTACAAAGTAGCTTTGATTTTTTACCAATTTATATTCTTAGCTGGAAGACTAATGTAAAAGTGTATACTTTCGCCGTAAGGTCAGCTGAGCACAATACTGTCACAGGCCACTTTTTCAAAAATTAACACAAATCAGGGCATTGCACTTGGAGCATTGTGGCAAAATTTTGCTATAAATCTTCAAAATTGCTACAGATTTTCAGATTTTAACCAAAATAAGTGTTTACCTATGTACAGAAAAGGAAACTAGCCATACCTTCAACGCAAAGCGTTGACTGAAGGGTCGGCCAGGAAAAAAATCTGCCATTTGCTGAAGTTAGATCATGGTGACATCAAAATTTAATCAGTTCATCTTGCCAGGTGAGATAAGCATATTGCCAAATGTGAGCAAAACACATGGAGGTATTCTGCAGGTATCGCGGCAACGAGATCGTGCACATCCGGACGGACGGACAACACGAAAACATAAAGGGTTCCCCCATGGGACGGACCCTAAAAATGCTACAAGGAAAGAAACTTTTGCTACAAAGATTTTCAGGCGGACTGCACTGCAAAGTATCTTTTTAACGTTCACCAATCCATAATTCATTGTTAGACTAATGTAACAGTGTATACTTTAGTCCCCTGAAGGCAACAACTGAAAAGCGAAAAAGCTCTGCAGTTTTTATGAGCGTAAGGCTAGACCCATTGAATCTCTGGTCCTTATTTTGTAAAAATGCTGAACACCACATATCAGTCCATAAACCCACCAGCACAATCAATATCGTCCGGTTTGCACCCCCCCACACATATATATGTGTGTGTGTGTGTGTGTGTGTGTGTGTGTGTGTGTGTGTGTGTGTTGTGTGTGTGTGTGCGCGCGCTCGCGTGAGTATATTAGCTTTGCATGTACATCACTTATTTTGCTCTTGTATATTTTTTATAGGTTGCTGATATTCACACAAATTCTCGAGTATATTTTCTTGGCGCAGAAATACGTAGGTTCGATATGCATTTGATAAGTGGTGGTGTGGTATACGACGGATGTTGCTTTGGTATCTGAGAACGTAGGATCCAAGCATTTCAGACAGTGAGGATGCCAGAGATCTCATCCTGTCAAGGAGGCAAGGTCCCACGGAAATATAATTATAATAGTTACCAACTAAATATTTGTAGTTTCTAGTGGAGTGCGGGGGGGGGGGAGGCAGTGGGAGTGATACACACTTGAATCCACCCATGGCTACTGCAGTGGTTAATCCTGGTGTCCTTCGTTTGTAACGTCTTCATTTCTGACAATGTTAATGAAGCAGCTTAATCCCTGATCTGGTGCTGCTACTCAACAACAGACGGAATTCACCAGTAAACGGATGAATGAGATGAGAAGCTTTAAAAATCCATACATGCATGTCCCATGCATGGAAACTTCAAATGACTTTTTGTTTTCTATACAGATATTTTTTCATACATTTTCCAATACTCATACAGATAAAAAACAAAATGAAAACGATGCTAAAGAATATTAAACCAAAAAACATCATGACATCTATATTCATGTATTGATACCATGCTAATGTCTTCAATTTGTCGCTAGTAAGGTGACCTAAGTTCTTGTTTTTTAATGTGTATTTGATCCAATTTTGAAAATGATTTTTTGGTGGTACAGGTTGATCCGTCATCAACTGGGACAAACGTACAGCGTTAGATTTGTAATAACTGTAGCTGGATAGAACCGTGTGCAGAGCAGTCGCTAATGTGTGCTCTGTGAAGCCATTATAGTAATCTAGCTGAACGCCGATCTTGTATTTCTTAACCAATTTGTATGCATGCTCAAACTGGTCAAAAAACAAAGGTATCGCCACAACTGGAATGGCGTGGTGTATGGTTTCGTGTGAACTGCTGATTCCACAATGAGTGATGAATACTTTTGTAGCAGGATGGCCCAGCAAGTCATTCTGTGGCAGCCAGTCAACCAAAAGTGTATTATTTCCGATGCCTGTTGGTTTCTTCCCGGAAAATCGCCAAATGACTTTTTCAGTCAGTTTAGCGAAAGCTCGAGCAAATATTTCCGCCTTTTCTGTGTCCATTCTGGGAAGGAGAGTTCCAAAACTTGCAATGACCACACCATTCTCTTTTGATTCGTGCATGAAGGCTTCTAGTTCTGATTTAAGTGGACTGGCTGGTCGAAAGTGGATTCCACCAATCAGAACAACATGAGGCATGGTTGGACGAACCAAATCAAATGGCCAATAGGAATTTACAAACACTAAATCACATGGGTTATTGCTCAACTCCATAACTCTATAATCCAAGCCATACCTCTGTATCAGAGGATTATAGATTGGAAATATTACCACATGGGGAACAAGTATGGTTGCAAAAACATAAAAGACAGAATTTTGAACTCTGTCCCAAAATGACATGTTCTCCTCAAGGCGGGAGTATGGGACTGGTACATAAGACAAGGCGGCTGGATAAAATATTGAACCCATCACACTAAAGCCGTCGTTGGAATACCCAATGCGTGTTGCTGCAGGAATGAATTTGTCTGCAGCCATCCAGGCACAGACGTCCCCAACATCAAACAAAAAATATATCATATCTTGTTTTTGACCAAAACTCCTGTCTTATTGTGAAATTGAGAAAAGTATCGCAGTATTTTGCTTGTACCTCAATCATGACTTGAGCAAACTGGTAGGGTGAAACATTTATAATGTTTGCAACGAAATCCTCATCCGATAGAAGCGGCACGTTTTTTGGTGCTGGGAATATGAACTTAGTAATTTTGTGATGTAGCCTCGTGACGTCATACTTGCTGTGCATGAGAAAGGTTATACCGTGTCCTTGATCTGCCAACATAGAGGCCAGTCTTTCCATATTCATCAAGCGAGAGTTAAATCCATGCATGTACGGATAGATAAGGATCTGTGAAGGTTGTCCCCATGAATGCCAACACTGGTTTATGGCTAACATCATGTACAGGAATCTAACGGAACGGCAGTGTCCTTTGCCATACATTTTTCTTAACAGTTTCCTCGCTCTGGTCAATATGCTGAAACATAAAATTAAACTATCATTAAACATTCCATATAAAGTCTTCTAATATACATAATCTTAAAAATCTAATATTATCCAAGTTATTTTCTACACTACAGTATGTTGTACTCTCAAACAGAAATGAGCAGAATAAAAGAGATTCAAAGTTGAGGTGCTGTAATTATTTCAAGCCAGATCTAATTCTTTTGGTCAGTTTATGAAAAAAAATGTCCAATAATGGCTGTAGTGATTATAAGGTTTTGGCTGCTGAACTTCCAACATCTTCAAAGCAGTCATACTCACAGCTTTAGTCATGCTACTGTGAATCATCGGAATACAACCTGGTGTAAGTCAGTAACACTAAAAAGTGTAATAAAAAAAGTGATAATACAACATACATTTCTTTTCTTTTACGCAGTAACAAACTTCAATGTGAGAAAGTGAAGTAACAATACATAAAGGGATTATCCACAGCCCCTATTGTTCCAAGTAATGAGTCACCCGTGGTCAGACAATGCATCTCACAGCCTGACCATAAAATACATGACATTTGACTTGCTTAGTTCATTCAAATTCTGAATACTCACAAGAACAGCATAGAAAGTAGAGAGAACATATGATGCAAGAAAAATGCATGCCAACAAACGTAAGCAAACAAAAAAAAAGCTGAGTGATGGTACAGAGAAGATCTATGAGTTAAACAGAGAAAGCAGAAAAGCAGTTGAGTTCTGTTTCAAAGAGGATGCACAAAGGCAGCTGTTTGAAAGCAAGCTGGAAAAGGCCAAGAGAGCAACACAATGCAACAGCACATCTGATACCCTACAGAAGATTCTAAGTGATTTTATTGCATTAAATTAAGATTCTTGTGACATGCCTCAAAGACACACACAAGATGCCTCAAGAATAAATTACAAATCCAGCCACCTGTTCACACATGCCCAGTGCATCACACAGCCAGTTTGTGAGCAGCACTGATTATTTGCAGGCTTTGTTTGATATTATCACAGTGCCTGCAAAGCATTGTACGACACCTCTTAAGTTGGAGCCAGGACACATGGTGGAACATGTGTATGACTCCACTGTTATATATGGTAACGGACACAAGTACAAGTGGGCATCATCTGCTCCTATCCAGGAAAACTACCTTATCAACTGCAGAATATTTTTTTGCATTCATATGCAGTGGGATGCTAACAAGCCAATACAAACGATTCTGCCAATTGGCTGACATTGGCATCATACCACAAAGGCTCTACCAGCAGCTTCTTGTGGTAATATCTGCAATTGTGCACCTTCTGTATCACGAGAACACTTTGGATGCTATCAGAGCAGAGTAGAAGGCTGCAGGTATGAATGGGATAGCAGTCATGACTGATGCCAGGCACCAGTGCCGCAAAAACTCATATCACACTGACATGGTGGCTCTAGGATGTATTGCCCACAAGGTTGTAAACAAAAGGCACATAACCAGGAAAAAGTCATCACAGAAACATGAAAAACTGGGTGTGGAGCGAATATATTCAGATTTTCAAAAGGCCAACTTAATTATTGAAGAGCATGTTCATGATAGGAGCAGTTGTGTAAATAAGAGTGTGCGTGAGAAGTCTAATGTGCACGACTCAAAGACCAGTGGCATGTGGCACGTTCAGCGGTGAAAGGCATGAAAAAAATTACCAGTGGACCATAATGTACAAAGAACAAAAAATGGCATCCTCAGTTGTCAGACAAAATAAGTGGAGTGGGAAAGCATATATACTGGGCCATGGATCACTGTGAAGGATCCCCAGCAAAGTTAGTGGAGTACCTAGATACTATACCATTGCACTACCAGAATATTCATACCTTCTGCCACCCAAGCTTTACGTGTAGGGAACCTGGATATGTATCGGACACATACAACTTGACAGACCCCATTGCAGTGAAACTGTTGACAGATTTTATACACAGTACAATCGTTAACAAGAATCCTAGTGATTGCTGTCGTGCCAGGGACACTTACTTTATTGAAAGTTAAAATAATGCAACATTGATATACTTGAATAAACTTGTCCATTATGTAGACACCATGTATGAACTTCGAAACAATCTTGGTGCAGTGGAATCGAACGAGAATTTGGAAAGACCATATACTTGAAGAAGCATGAACAGAGCAGTAACCATCCCGAGATACATCTGGGTAAAAAAAGGTACAAAACAAGAACGTACAAATTTATGGAGAAGGTTTGGGAGCTGTTTTCACAAACTGAAGTGGCAGACAATAAAACATTGGATGAGAGTGATTTTGATGAAGACAGTGAGGCAGAAACCGAGACCTGGCTACGAAGGGAGGGACAGCGAAAGTGAGACAGAGAACGTGGAGGGGTTTCTAGATAACTGATAATTTCTGCATATCATTGCTAAGTTTCATGATCGAAGCATGAACACAACTTCACTCATAAAGGGAATTATTTGAAGAACTTGTAAAAAGTGAATTTGACAAAAAAACTTTGAGAACAGAGAATTCTTATATAAGTACATGTTCATATTGTTATTGTCACTGACAGTGTACAGATTTTATGGAAAATTTTGTTATCTGTGCTCTTGAGGCAAATAAACAATTTCATAAAATGCTTTATTGTCAAAACTTGTTGTGGTGTGTATGGTGCATGGGAAAGCTAATGGCTGTTTACAGGCATGGATGCATTATAAACATTATGCACAAACATTATGTAAATGTATATAACATCCATATACATGTATAGGGTAACGAAAAACGAAAAAAAAAATGGAAATTATGTGCACATGATGCATGGGCGTAATAGAATGAGTGGCAACCTATATGCCAAAGAATGTAGACCTACATATACAAGGGAACAAAACAAAAAATGACAAAACAATGTTCTCAATGGTTACTACACATCCCCATCATCCTACATCCAAGATCTGGCTACAATGGTCACTAAGAGAAGTACATGTATTAAAGTCTCTGATGATCAATTATTGTTATTGACGGTCCCTTTGCCTGAGCTAGTCTGAGTGTGGTAAATGGATGGCTATGACCTAGTAAATGGTGTGAACAACCTCAGCCTCACCAATTGATCACCTAGTTTATTTAACACTTTCATGAAGTGCAGGTTCAGTGCACATGGGTGTCACTGTCCAAAGCCAAGGTCATTCTACCGCGGGAGAATGGGATTTTGTGGAAGGGCCTTTAAGGCTCATTTTCGAGTTCGCAATAAGTAGCTGGGTCGGTGGGATGGATAGGTAAGAAGGTGGTAGTGAACCAAGTCTTTCATGTATTGTAATGGAGAACAGAGTTGTATGTTTTGAACATTAAGGAACAGACAGTTTGATAGTTCTTTGGAATAGAAAACATGAGCTATACACGCAACGCTATGTTTATATTACTTGGAATAAGAAACATTGCATTATAAATTTCCGTCTGCAAAGACCGTGGCACATTACCGAGGTGCTCGATTATTTGAAACTATTCTTTGTTTTTAATGGTTACTTGGATAGCCTGCGGTTATATAGGGGCTTCTTGGTTCAGACCATACGGTCGTCGCTTTATGTTTTCTTGTATGTAAAGTTATACTTTCCTTTCTTTAAAAAGGGATGAATCTGTTCAACAGATGGTTGATTTTCACAGACTCATCTGGTTGGAAAGTGGATGAATTTATATAAAACACAAAGAAATTGATGTGTCATATAAGTACACAAACGAAAAAAAATCAAATGGAAGATAATGTATACATATTATCTAGCTTATCATAATGTTGCTCTCCCTTTCACCGTCGCTTGCACACACACACACACACCCGCGCGCGCGCGCGCGCAACCGTTGATCTTTGCATGGTCCATTGTTTTGAAGCAAAAACATTTCATCTGCCTGGTTTCCCTGAAGAAAATGATTTGGACTAATCTGTAGTATCCGTCATTAGTTCGCTGCAACAATAACAGAAGGAAGAAATAAGGATACGCGCATCCTTGAGGACCGCCACGCAAGAGAATGATTTTGGATGGATCTCTAATGTGAATCCCTTATCAATTAGCCGCAACGATAACAGGAGATAGGGACCAGGAGGCGCTTATCCTTAATGACCGTTTTGCAGCGGGAGACATATCGATGCAAGCCTTGTCTTTACTGTAAGTATACAAGTTAGAATGCGCATTATGAATTTACGAATAGGAGAGCTCAAGCCCATATGTTGCAAAAGTCGATTATTTATATTTTCATTGGATCAAATCAGATAGGCTTTCCATTAAAAAACCCCACACAACTGACGGGAAATAGAGAATTTTAAGTTAATTACTCACAGAAAGAAAGTGGAAATATGAAAAAGGTGACTTTTCACTAAGATTTTTGGCTGAAGCGACGGCCGTTAAAAAAATCCGCCATTTGATTTATGGTCGAACACTTTTCTTTGTTGTTTAAATTTCATATTCATACGCGCGGCATGACTGGCAAAGTCCGATGTAATGTAGTGAAATAAAATGTCACAAGTGATATAAATTGTCCCTTTGCTTTCTTAAAAGACCTTAGGGGATAAACACAAAATAACTCTCGTCGTTAATCTGTCTAAACCAAATCCCCCTTGTTGTTTGCCTGCCTGTGGGCCTGATGTTCTGCGCGCTTCGCGCTTGGGTGAACATGAGCGAAAGCCGGCAAACAACTGGCAGGATTTGATTTCACAAATTAACGGCTCCGGTAATTTTGTATTTACAAGTGCCTCCAGCAGTGCCGAGGTAATAAATTAAACTGACGTCAATGGACGTTATGTGTAAAAGGGAAAAGGACATTCATTTTAAACATTTTTGAACATATGTCCAAGTTAACTAAGGCCTAACAGAAATATATGTGCAGTTCCGGTAACCCGAGCAACCCTATTCAAAAACTCAATCCTAAATAATTTTTTAGAAACATCCAAAAAAAAAAAAAAAGGTGTCAAGCTGCCCTTACATAAGATTGATCGACCCTGGGTGAAGGATTTTATCGACAAAGTGGCCGTCGTGTGCCGTTATTCTGCAGTAAAGTCAACTCAAACGGAAACAGCATACCTGCATAGCCGCGGTTATTCGGTAAAAGAACATAGTGCTAGTTGTTGGGTGATCGTTATCGTAATATTTGATTATTTCCAGGTTCCATGTGTCCGGTCTCCGAGTAACCGGGAAAACAGTCATTAAAGAACTTTTAAAACACGACTTACTATATTAACTTTAATCTGCCTGAAGCAGTTATGATCGTTAGTTACAAATCCAAATGCGACACGATGATCTGGCAATACAAATCACGCACCACTTGGGATGAGCACCATTTTAAACATGGCGTAAGGCATTTCGGGGAGAAGCAGCGTCTAACCACCAAAGAAAGAAAAATAAGAATGAAAGAAAAGGTTCACATTCACGATAAATTGTAGTGCCTGACAATCAGAGAGAGAGAGAGAGAGAGAGAGAGAGAGAGAGATAGAGAGAGAGAGAGAGAGAGAGAGAGAGAGAGAGAGAGAGAGAGAGAGAGAGAGAGAGAGAGAGAGAGAGAATGCTCTCTTCCATCTCGAAAGCAAGAGCCTAAGATCATGGGACCACCGTCAAAATTTACACTTAATCATGTATTTAAATGATAAATGATAATGATGTACTGCGCATGGACGGGCTTCACCTTCTTTAATCTCGAAACCAAGGCCTGAAAATGTCCGCGTTACAAATATGTACAACACGGACATCGTGAACATTTGATTGTACCTTTTGCGTGGTGGGACAGTCGCAAAAAATATATTTGATTTGAATATCAAAGTGAATCGCAGCCACATCATACATCATACCATTATTGATGCTCCGAAATATTTATAAAATATATACTTTTGGTTTAATATATTATAACCCCCCATGATCGTCCCAACACTGTCCTCATTTATCACAAACCGTTAGGTGGAGAATCACAACTTTCAAAATGGCAGCCATTATGGGTTAGTCCCAATTCGATATTTTGATGAGATAGTATTTGAAATATATGTGTGATTAGTGTTAAGGGAAAGTTTACTTGTCGAATGAATGTAATATGAAATATATTTGTGACTTTTCCAGTGGAGCATTACCTCAAAATGTTAATACAACGACGTAAAATAGCAGCTGTAGGCAACGGTAGGTGCCAGAATAAGGATTTTGTATCAGACACTGAAGTTGCCCCCAAGGATATAACAGTAAGTAAATAAATAATAGTTTCATTGACATAATTCAGTCAAACTTGACTCATGAGTGACATAAGTAGCACCGCTAGTCGGACCTGCCAAGCCCCCTTGTTGAGTGAAAGATGGAGCTTGGGGGAGAAGGTTGCCCCGATTGTGAATACTGGTCCGAAAGTACCGGCGTGTTTTTATACAAGTGGTATATAGTTTTATGAAAAAAATATGTCCAAACTTTGAGTGTGTGGCTGGAATTCGGAAACGCAAGTGGAACACCCTTGATATTAGGAGAACTGTGTATACTTAAAAAACTTGGACATATGTTGCACATAACAAACACTGTTAAAACTCTGGGGTCATATACCTCTGGGGGCATGGTTTGACCTTCAAATGAGCCTTAAACTGGATTTAGCGCAAATACCAAGGCAAAGTGTGTTGCAAAAAAATCGTCGTCACAAACTCGGCCTGGTGCTCAGGGTTTGTACAAAACTACAACCAAGAAATATGCACATGCTTTGGGAATGTTGGAAAACTTAAGAAAAAGCTGAACTGGACATATCATGGCCGAGATGAAAGCAGCGGCTGCATGAAATCTTTGTCAAAGAACAGTTACTTACCTCTGCAGCAGATCAGATCTAAGTGATAGTTTGTACACTGTAATATTTCGATCAGGTCAGTGGCAACTGCTCAAGCATCACCACTGGCGTTCCAAATTAAATGACCACCAGTTGGCCTGGTTAGACGTGAAACGTTGTGTGAATGGGTCTTGAAAGGCGATTACAGCATTGTCCTATTTTCTACCCTCCCCCGCACGTCTATTTATGTATACAACATACCTTACCCGAGTCCAGTGTGCTTAATGCCTCCTCTACCACACACCAGCTTAGAACTGTTTTACGTTAGCGAAAATTTGAGTCCAACATGATCAAAATTGGATAAAAATTGACAAATTTCCGGCTAGATGAAAACCTCAAAGGTCATATTAACCTTGACTTTTGATCTTTCGAGGTCACATGTAAATTAAAAAAATATGTAGCGTAAAAATTGGTATAATTTGAGCCCAACATAATCAAAATTGGATAAAAATTGACAGAGTTATGGCTAGAAAAAAAAATTCCAAAGATCCAAATGACCTTGATCTTTGACCCTACAGATCACATGGAAATTAACAAAATGTGCAGGATAACAAGCATGTCAATTGAAGTTAGATTCGTGACCTATACCTATAATAGTTTTGGAGATATTCAAGATTTAAATTTTCAAATGGCCCTAATTTGCACAATTCTTCACTAAAACTGAAGACTTCACTGTCTAATGTATGGAAGTATAATCATGCCAAGTTTGGAGTTTCTACGTATATGACTTTTGTAATGATATGGCGGAGAAATTTGCCTGTAAAGAAACAAAAAAAGGAAGAAAAAAAGAAAGAGAAAGAAAGAAAGAGAGGTTGAAAGTAAGAGAGAAATAAAGAGAGAGAACGAAAGGGAGAAAGAGAGAAAAAAGAAAGTATGTGAGAAAGAAAGAAAAAGAACAAGAGAGAGAGAGAGAAAGAAAGAAAGAAAGAAAGAAAGAAAGAAAGAAAGAAAGAAAGAAAAAAAGAAAATTAAAAAAAACCATTATGTCTGTGTTTGCACACAGGCATAATAAAGAATTCCTAGAAAAACAATATGTCGATGTTCGCACACCCCTAAAAAATAGTTTTGTTCAGACTTTTCTTCAAATGGTGGCTAAGCTGTATTTCCTGCTTTTTTTTTTTTTTTTTTTTTTAGTTAAAGCTGAAGCTAGGTCTGTAATAGTGAAATGCTTTGTTTTGTTTTGTGTTTGTTTGTGTGGGTGTGTGTATGCGTTGCTTTTACGCGTAGACAGAATGCAGTTTTTATGCATCGCCCCCCCCCCCTTTCGAAGAAGGCGGGGCATATAGCTTTGTTCATGTTGGTCGGTCATTCGGTCGGCAGAGAGACTGTGGTTTCTGCACCATAACTCAAGAACGTCCTGATGTAGAACTTGGATAGTGCCCTGTTGTATGTTCTCTGCATTTAGAGTGGTGACGATGTAATAATCGAACTTTGTGATTGGCTAAGAGATGTAGTATAACAGAACGTCCTTATCAGATACAACTTGTCTCAGTGATGACAGAGATGATTGACAATTAACATTGAGTAAGCCTTGAATTTAACTTCAATTATTATAGACAACAAGCAAAATTGTGGCTAGAAATTTGGAGGCATACTAATTCACCCAGAGGTGGTAAATCAATCAATCAATCAATCAATCAATCAATCAATCAATCAATCAATCAATCAATCAATCTTGACCACCCCCACCCCCACCGCCATCACTACCACCAGTGGTAAAACAAACACATGTGGTGATGGTGATGGAGGAAGAGGTGGTGGTGGTGGTCACTGTGGTCTTTATTATAGTAGCCAAAGCTTTAGCCACCCACTTAAGACGACTCCTAAATTATCTGATAGATCCAGACCAAACAGGTTTCATGAAAGGTAGATATATTGGAGAAAACATAAGATTAATCTAAGACGTATTACAATTCACTCATATTAATGAAATCTCTGATTATTTCAACTTATCGATTTTGAAAAGCTTTTGACTCTATAAGGAGGAAAATGCACTGCAATTTTATATAGAATTGTTACAGGACTGGAACAGGCTTAAAAGGTTATCTTCACTCAAGACAAGAAAACATATATATTGAGAGAATCCCTCTGGTATAATGGTTATATCACGGTGAATTGGAAGTCTGTATTTTATCAGGACTGGTAACAAAAAGCTATAATGTTTGTACAAGATATGATCAATGAACGAGGTGTAATAATGTCCTTTGACAGACTTTCAACAGAAGTTTAATGTCAATGTTAATTTTCTTCTTTGCTATGGTCTGATTGATGCACTGCCACATATCTGGAAACAAAAGAAAAAGGACAAAGACCATGTATCAACACACCAGTACAAGATATATGTTGAGGGTAAATTGATGCCAGTGAAACTTGTAACAAGTAAAATCTTACACTCGGAGTTACAAAACAACTATTATGAGCTTCCAACTCCAGCTCGGAAATGGAAAATGAAATCTCTGATGCGAAATGGAATTAAATATTTAAACTCCTATTCAAATGTTGTGTGGAAACATAATTAAAAAACTTTTAATTTATGCTTATACCCAGAATAATCTGAACCAATAAAAGACTATGTTCCGTAAAAATCAAATTATCAGATTAATGCAACAGATGTAATGATATGGACACCATTGAACACAAATTTCATGAGTGTCACAGTTCTCAACAATACTTGCATTCCTTTCAAGACTGGTGGTTTCATATGTCAAATATCCTACTTAATCTAAGTGAAGAAGATTTCACTTTTGGGTACTTGGGTTCACCTTTCCAATTAACTTTTAATTTTTGCATATTATTGGCAAAGTATATTATTCAAAGTCAGTTACACAGAGAACATTACAATAAAATTTTCACGACTTTCTTAAAGGTGCTAAAATTAAAGGTTCAAGTATTGAAGATAATTATGTACAACAATAATAAAATGCATATTTTGGATGGAAATTGGTTACATATTGACAACACTCTGAAGAATCAGTAATCGTTTGTATTATTGTGCTATTATGTATCCTTTTGGGTATGTATGGAAACATGTACAACCGATTATTGTAAAACTGATGAATAAAGATTATTTAAAAAAAAAACCTTTCGAAGGCCCTAGTATGTTTTGGTCGCAGTCAAAATCATAAATCTTTATTCTGTATTAAACAATAACATTAAAATCAGAAAGATATAATTAGAAGTCACTAGTTCTGGAGGTAGTAAAATATGTGCCTTGAACATGAATATTGATGACTTGGTAAGTCTACAATCTCTTTTGCTGTTATTGGTAGGTTGAAACTTATGAATATGGGAAATGTGTTTATGAACTTTTTGATAAATACTTCATTGGCTATGTTGTGCTGTGGACAGTGTTCTCCAACTCATATAGTTATAATGGAGACAGAGTGTGTTTATAATGTTCCAAGTTCATAAATATCACAGAAACGATGTAGGCCTACCTTCTTCTTTTGCTGTCAACTCAGCTGGATGACAAGTAAGGACAACCAATAAATGACAGTCCTACTAGGTTTGTTTATATCTTTGACACAAGAGACGAAATTAGTGTTTTAAGTGTTTAAAGCCTATATGTTTTGGAGAAACTAAAGTCTATAGTTAGTGAATATTTCAAAGGTTGAGAGGGCCGGCTTAAAACCACCAGTCACCTTTTATGGGTGACTGCCTGTCTCACGTCAGAAGTGAAATTTGTTTCTTCACGTTGGTATTGGAACATGAATGTTGATGTTTCGGTAAATCTCGAATCTCTTTGCTGTCATTGTTGGGTTAAAATTCCCCAAAAATCTTAATATTATTGGAGCGAGACCATTTGGACAAAATTTATAGAGACTCCCCTAAGGTACATCGCCAAGTTTGAAGTGAATCTGTTTGGCGGTTTTGGCGAAGAAGTAAAAAAAGTGAATTTGCATTGCAATCCCCATTGACATGCGTGCATGATAACCAAACTGAAAAAAAAATGTTAAAATAAATTATGCAACTTAAGGTCTGAGGACAGTTTTTGGGATTAGAACTGTTCCTGTACTCCGCTGACATGGACACTTTCACTGCATGAAAACCGAGTCACACCTGATACAAGATGTGCCAACCCAGGCTGAAGTGTCACTTTACTTGAACTGTATTCAGCCACTGGAAATAGTTTGCTTTGGCAAAAGGTGAACAGGTGATAAATAAATCAAAGTGACCAGTGATTAGGTGAAAGTGACCTCGAAATTTAATCAGCTGCTCCATGCTCTGTAACGTTTATTACCCATGTATTGTGTTTGAGGGAAATTTGTGACGAGCGTCTTTAATATTTTGTCCGCATTCTATCTATAAACGGTATCAACCCTTTGGGCCGGCAGCAACAGACAATGGTGCTTACGGTGGTGGAAGTATGAGCGATTTCGTTTGAGATAAAGGGCTAAGTGTAAATTCGTTTCCTTTGTTACAAAGGCTGACATACAGGGATAATTTTGGTGCTTCTTTTGTTGTGCATGAGACATTCAGATATAAAAACCACCGTGTACATATTGTGTTTTTTTGTATTATATTGTATTTATTGGGAAACCCAATCAGTATACAGTCACTGTTTTTCATGGTGCCCATAAAACAAGTAGATAAATATAATCTAGAAAGTAAAAAAGACATAAAAATACACAAACATATTTCTGCATTAGATTTGATGGAATTATGGCTGTAAAGAAAGTAATATCACAAAAGATTTGTGACGTGGTAGCAGCCATAACATTGCCATTGACCTAGCTTGGCCCATGCTGTCAACATTAGCCGATAACGTTGCCCCACAACAATGAAGTACAACATTATACATACCAATGATCCCCCAATATTTCAACTTTTGTAACATAAGAAACAAGTAAACATTGAATAAATGTTTAATGTCGGGGGGGGGGGGGGATTTGAGAATTACATGACGTTTGCCTCTTTATCCGAAAAATCGCTTTAGTACTTCTTACACTGTGTGCACCATTGTCTCAGTGCTGGTTCCACCTCAAGGTGTATGGCGACAATGGACAAATAATACGCATGCGCGGAAAATTTCCGTCAAATTTTTTTTTATCACACGGGGCTTAACACACAGACCACTGCTATAGAACGCTTGAGGCGGGCTTCTATATTTAACAGCACAGACTAATTTAAATGGATTATTTAAAAAGCTCGTGACCGGGATTACACACTGTAGTACATAAAAGAGTTGTTTAAATAAATCATGCTAAAAAATAGGGGTCAGAGACTGCTTTCAGTATCACTTCATGGAAGTAGGTTATCTTTTGAAATTTCACTTGGAGAAATTTGAGAATTACATGTGTTAAATACAGGCAAATATGGAGGGAGCTTCAAGTTACCCCAAGTCAGACCTTTTCCCTTCTGTATAATATTTGCATCGCCACGAAATTTAATTCTTTGGGTTGTGTTTAGCGAAACATAAGTCTACTCTAAACAGTGTTTATGATTAAATTACAAACTCTGGTCTACACATCATACGAATTATGCATGTTTGGCGTCAGAGTGACAAACGAGGGTACTTGAATAAAACTTCGATGGAAGTCAGTTCGCACATATTTCATTGAAGGGTATAACGTTAAAGAGTGTAGCGATCAATCAGATAAGCGAAAGTTATGTAAAATAGACAGCGAGCGCATTTTTCCACAAAGGCACAGAATTGTCGCAGCACATTCAGTTATCTGAAAATGATACTTTAATCACAAATCCCACAGAAATTGCACAAGTTATGAACACCCTCTACTGCACGACTGTAACTGCTCTTTCTTTCTTTCTTTCTTTCTTTCTTTCTTTCTTTCTTTCTTTCTTTCTTTCTTTCTTTCTTTCTTTCTTTCTTTCTTTCTTTCTTTCTTTCTTTCTTTCTTTCTTTCTTTCTTTCTTTCTTTCTTTCTTTCTTTCTTTCTTTCTTTCTTTCTTTCTTTCTTTCTTTCTTTCTTTCTTTCTTTCTTTCTTTCTTTCTTTCTTTCTTTCTTTCTTTCTTTCTTTCTTTCTTTCTTTCTTTCTTTCTTTCTTTCTTTCTTTCTTTCTTTCTTTCTTTCTTTCTTTCTTTCTTTCTTTCTTTCTTTCTTTCTTTCTTTCTTTCTTTCTTTCGTTCGTTCTCTCTCTCTTCCTTT
The DNA here is from genome assembly GCA_964020975.1 of Hermodice carunculata. Taxonomy (NCBI): domain Eukaryota; kingdom Metazoa; phylum Annelida; class Polychaeta; order Eunicida; family Amphinomidae; genus Hermodice; species Hermodice carunculata. The sequence continues at coordinate 40,580,249 of OZ026612.1, read as the reverse complement.
GGAAGTACCTGTTCTGTGACATGATACATATGGTGTCAAATATTAGATTAGCTAATATTTGATTTCTATGTGTATTAGGGTAAAAGTAAGAAATCTTTTTTCTTTGACGGTGTATTTTTACTTTCTTTTGGTGGGCGGTGTATTTGCATTCCTGCTTGTAATTGGATTAACCCAAAGTGCTTTGTGTATATGTTTCAAATGGTGATTTCACTTAGTGACCTAAGAAGTTGTATAAGAGTTTTTTGCCCGTATCAATTTAGTTCGTCATTGTTTATAAGGATGTTGAGTGTGTATTTTGGTTTAAATATACTGTGACAGTTCTCCAAATGCCAAATATGGTCATTTATTCAAGGGTTGCTTAGTGTAATCTGTTAGTTTCCCTATATATAGACCGTTTTACGGCGGGTTGCTATTCTTTTTATTTTGGACGCCTATAGTACAAACGAATCAGAGGTTGGAGATATTTTCAGCAGCGTCTTTGACGCGCTTTTGCATTTTTTATTATGTTCTGGAGGATATAACCTGGGTTTTGTTTTTTGCACCATGTACATAATTGCACCTGAAGAGATGGTGGATTGTATTTTGTGGCGTCTATGTGAGGCCTTGTGGAGCTATTTTTCCGTAAGTTATCATTATTTTTGGTACATATATAGACATACTGTAGGATATAATATATAATTGATTCGCGGTATTCTTTTGTCGCGTTTGGACGCAAGTGTATATATATTATTGTTGCAGAAACATGTTTTTCATTTATTGTGATATTCTCAAGGTACACGCGTTTTTTCTGATATGAAGTATAATATATTATATAGAGTAAAATGTAATTATTGTGTAATTTCAAGATGTACACGTGGTTAAGAGCAATATATAAATATACAAGTTTGTGATGTTTCATTCAGGATATTGTATACTCAGAGATTGCTAATTTTTTATTCCAGTTGTATCACATTGTTTCACGTGTCCACACGTGGTCTGAGGATATATATATAACATGATTGGAGATTAATATGGATATTTAAAGAGGCTCAGGGGCTGAGTCCATCGGTTTGTCTACACGTGTATTTTGTCGGCGTACACCTCGTGTTACCATGTGCATTTCATCAGGGAGAAAATAAAAGTTCCACCGTCAGAGAAACACCTGTGTTTGTCCCATGTTTTGTCCTGTGCTACAGATGTCACATATGGTATGCTCCACAATCCTGTGTATAGAATTCAAGATTAGGATACTACGCTTATATGTAGCATGTGTAGTAAATTTAAATCAAGACAAATCGTATGACTGGCCGGAACAACCCACCTACCTCGAGGCTGAATGGGTCACTTTTGGGGGTAAATTCAGCCACCATAAAACAACTTAATCAGCTCTAGTTTTAAGCGGTTGTTTACGAATTGCATGAGCACTTGAATAGCTGCCGGCGTTTGAAATTCTATTTTGCAAGTGTGTTGATTTGTGTTTGTTTTTGTTTAATTATTTATTAACATGTATTTATTTATTCATTTATTGATTTACTTATTGTTTGTTTGTTTGATTACGAAACATTATGTCCACGTAATCTGTGGAAGGTCTTTGAGACGGAATAGATTGATGTTAATTTGATATTAGCCACATCTGCTCACTTGTGATAAAGGATTGCTGGGCAATTATAAATGATAGTGAAATTATCGCTCAGCTATGTTACGTAACATAGTTACATGTATTTCTTTACTAGGTTCTCACTTCTAGGACATGAGTACCTGAAGGTCATTATGTCTGGGTGCCAACCCAGACATTTTGTTTTTCCAAGAATTCTCTTTTCTTTCTTTCTTTCTTTCTTTCTTTCTTTCTTTCCTTCTTTCCTTCTTTCCTTCTTTCCTTCTTCTTTAAGACCAGATTTGTCCGGAGTTTTTCTCGGACCTTACTATTCCGAAAACCACCAAACTTGCCATGGTGAATGACCTACCAGTGAAATTAGGCACCTGATTTGGAATAGTCAGGATGATTAAAATTATGCAAATGAGGGGCAACTAGAATTTTAAAAGCTCTATATCTTCTAGAGTATTGGAGATAGACACAAAGTTCTATCCTACACATATAGGCTTGAGACAACTGGTAAATCCAATAGCATACAAACAAAACTTGGGGAATTTTAATGTACGCTAAATTCACCAAGTTTCTGCCCAATCCACATACAGTCCTTGAACTGTTGCTGTATGACTTATTGCTTGACCTCCATGGTGCTGGACAACCATTTTGCATTCATAATTAATGCTTGAACCTATCTTATAGGCAGCTTTCTATCCATGCATGCTAGATGTATGCTTTGGAAGGTTTGGGTCTTGTAGCAAATTAGCAAATTGGGGGGGGGGGGACTTCCAACAACTGTGTGATGAGTCTCTCAATAAAATACACATCATCTCTTTCTGTTCATCTTTCTGTTCATACAGGAACAGATTAACTGCATGCTTTCATATGAACCGGGCATGCTATAGTTTCCACTAGTACAGAACAGGCATGTCAATGCACCATAACCGAAATTGGTGTCCTAGCTGGCCTGTTTTTGCCTGAGGCAATGTCAGTCTGCTGAGCTATTTAGTTCCAAGGGATCAGAGGGACTGGACTTCAAGGCAGAACAAGCCTGAGTGTACCCTGTGTTAAAAATAGACTACATACAGAGCTGAGTCAGGGACCAAGGAAGGTAGAATTTGTGTCATCTAAGTGGACACTTTCATGTCTTTGTTCTCTTGTAACCAATGAGATGAAGCCTGTTCTTCATAGCCAATACTGAGACAGTATAGTTTGTCTTGGCTGCAGGTACATGTTTATGTAGTGTCTTGACATCTTCTGTTAAAATTTATTTATGTAATAAAGGAAGAATGACAGTTTTGTATTGCATGTATACACATCCCCTTGCATTATAATATGTATACACTGTACATATACATATGTGCATGTATGAATAATGTACATATACATGCACACATGTTCATCCATACTGCCCAGAAGGGCTGACCCTCTCAGGAGTGGGCACTTTTCTCTGGTCCCATGGGTGGCTTTTTTCTGGTCCCATGGGTGGCTTTTTTCTGGTCCCAAGAGTGTCCAGTTTAGAGAGGTTTCACTGTATCAGTAAACAGTGGAATTTTCTCTCTTTCTTTCTTCGTTCCTTCCCTCCTTCCCTCCCTCCCTTCCTTCCTTCTTTCTTTCTTTCTTGCTTTCTTTCTTTCCTTCTTCACAACCAAGTTGGTCTGGAGATTTTCTCAAGCACTATTATTCCAAAAACCACCAAACTTCCTATGCTGACTTACCTATCCAGTGAAATTGTGCATCTCATTTGGAATGGTCATAATGTTTAAAAGTATGCAAATTTAGGGGCAATTAAAATTTTAAAAGCTCCATATCTTCCAAAATATTGCAGATACTCAAAATTTTAATGTACATATACAGGTTTGTGACACCTGACAATATAATGGACAGAATAAGTTAAGTAGAATTTAAAATTATGCTAATAAGGGGCTTTGAAAAGTTTCAAAGTTGAACATCTCCAAAATTATTAAACATAGACATACCATTTTAACTTCAATTTATGGGTTTGTGGCAAAGCCGCATCCAGTGAACACTGAACCAAAGTTGTAGGATTTTAATGTATGTAAAGAAGGTAAGCATGCAAAATCTAAATCTGTAATAGCGTCAAAACTATCATAGATATAGGTGCCATTGCTACTTGAATTTACAGGTTTGTGCAAAGCCCCGTCCGATGAACCATAAACCAAAGTTGTAGGCTTTCAACTTATGCAAATTAGGCAATTCCACAATATTAAAATGTTGTATAGCTTCAAAACTATTATAGATACTAGCTCCATTCAAAGTTCATTTTATAAGTTTGTGACATGGCCACATCCAATGAACCAAGAACCAAAGTGGTAGCATTTTACTTTATAAATATTAGGGTAATACACGAAATTTAGATGCTGTTGAACAATGGCAAAGTGTAGCATTTCAAACTGGTCTGATTTTGAAGGCACCCAGACAGATTTGCTGTGAAGCAAGTCTTCTTTTCTAGTTATGCTTGACTTCTGTGTACCATTATGATTATGTACACGTTCAAGTTTATATCTCAACTTCCAAATCCAACCTTTAGTCACCAAAATGAATTTGATGATGCCAGAGAGAGGTGTGGATCCATCGATTGATGATCAAGCTGAAGAGTAAGATGATATACTTGTGCCTCAGAAATGTGAAATGCGTGAGTACACACAAATCAGGGCACTTGCGCTTTGCAGCCGTCCTGCCCGTGCGTGTAATAGTAACAATAGCTGCTGCCTGGTGGCTACTGGCGGCGCAGAAACACAGAACCACATGACAACATGTTGAAATTGTGTCTCAAGTATTTAAGCCAATGGCTAACAAATATTAAGTTATGGGGAGATTTTGGCAGATATATATGTTGTCTGAATTCAGTAGTTCTGTTCTCAATACCAGCTGAAGAAATTACAAAAAAACTTTCAATGTTAAAAGGGCAGTTTTAAGCCTTTGGGTTTTGATTTCTGAGAATATTTATCTGTTAAAAAAATGTCCGTTTCCGATGAATTTTGCCTAAAATTATTATTTTTTTAATGTTAATCCAATATAAAATAATTTGCTTTAACAATTCTCTAGAGAAAAACCTATCAGGGATCTTCTAAGAAATGATCACAAAATTGAACAATTTCACAAAGACAACTATTTTCCACTTTTTGTATCACCATTGTAAACAAACATACGCAGTTGTCAAAACGTCCTAATAACTTTTTGCATATACATATGTTCAGGTTATGACACAAATTGGCCCTTTTATCTTGAAATTGTTTCGAGAAATATCAACAATTTTCCAAAAACTATATTTTTTTTACCCAAAACACCTGTGTTGATAAAAACAACTTTGAATCTTTTGTTCCATCTTCAGTGCAGACAGAATCTGCAAAACGCTGCTGTCAATTTAGTATATGTCAGGGATGCATGTTTCTGTGATATTTGGCCAAAAGGTAAAGGCACTTTATCAGGTTGGACATTACCTTAATTACTCTCCCTGGTCTTTTACTGTCCTTTATGTGTATATTAGTGGCTCAGTGGACGTTTTTTCATGCAAGTGTACTCCTGTGCAAACGTGATTAATGTCGGTTTTTCCTTCAGCTGTTAAAATGTGCTAAATTGCACAGCCTGTACGTGCAGATGTATTAGTGGTGGCTTTTCCTTAAAGTCACATTTAATATTTCATAAACGTCAAACTTTCAAGTCAAAGATATCATTTCACACTATTAGAAGCAAATGAGTACAATGTTTTTCAGTTACAAGTAAAAGAAAGTGCCTCCTCCAACACAATACTCTTTGTCTCTATTACTCTGTCCGTCCTTATTTCTCTATTTCTGTCTTTCTACGTGTTATTATATGATGCTCAGACACAAGTCGATCCAAATATCTATTTTGTGACACAAGAAACGCCATTAGTGGCAAGTGGTAGCTTAGCTCCCACCGTCCAAAAAAACAAAAAACAAAAAAAAAAAAAAAAAAACGCACGTTAGCACATAATGGATAGAAAGAAATTTAACATTTCTGTACGGTTGCGCCGCAATTTTCACGATAGACATGTTTACATGTGAAGTTGACTGTATCAAATTGTAGAAGCCTTGTACGAAAAAATGGCTCGTACAGTTGCTCACAACTATCTAATAAGTACACATTACCTTGTTAATTGCTGTGTGTCAGCTCTCCAATTTTATAGTTTTCTTTGTGTTGGATTGACGTGATTGTTGTCTAGCTTCATGAGAGCTCACAAAAATATTATGACTTACTTGTCGGGTAAATGTACAAACAGGACTATCAATTTTCTATTTTTTCCTTCACAGAGATGATGTACAGTTGTCAATTTGAGATGACGACCTATCAATTTCAGTAGAAATTGTTTTTTGTACCGAAAATTTCATTTCAAATTTGAGAAGATCGATTTTGACCGAATGAACTTTAATGGAAGACACCTGCCTCAAGTCAAGGATGTATTAGATTCCTTCATATCAATATTATGTACTCAAACGTTGTGTTCAGCGTGTTGGGTCATTTTGAAATTTGGAATGGATCTTTTGATGTATTTTGGATACCTGTGGAGGAGATGGTGTATGTACCTACAAAATGTCTGAGTGTGCTACAGCGTCTGGCCAACCTGTGTTAAAGTGATTGTACTTGATTGGCATGGTTGATGTCATACACAAAAACTGAGGGCGTGGATTGTCAACGAGTACCAATTTTTTATTCCATTATTGGGAGCACAGATAACATTGCAAGTGCGGTACCTCTGACCACGAACGACATATGAATTCCTTTGAGCTTCCCATGCTTCCCGTGCTTCCCATAAACTGGAAAAGCAAACCCGTATACACTTAATACATATTACGAGAAGTACTTTTTTTATACATGAAACATTTTTTAACTTATTAATTCAGTATATATTCGACGCATACACAGAAATCTTTAATCTTTTACATATTAGCCCGCGTCAAGAATTTTCAAATCTCGCGTATACAATATTTAACTTTTACTTCATATCATATCATAAACCGTCTTTCAGTATAGATACAAAACCTGATTTACTCGATACCATTAGACCATAGCTAAAATGTATCCATATACTGGTGCAACTTTACACATTTCTAGCGACGTACATATAATTTTATCCATGCAAATTACACAACTGTTGCACAAATTTCATGATTCAACTGCGTGCGCAAAATACATTTAACGTGGCAATAATCTTAATGAAACCCGTTCAACAGACACAAGTGAATCTTGTGCAACGTGACGTGAATACAACTTCGACAAACAAATATTAATATTTATACCAGGACATGATGTCTAGTGATAATATGACTCAGTTTCAAATACACTTTCAATATCAATACACAGGTTTGAGTTCAAACCTGAAAGGTGCTTTAAAGTTATATAATAGATCTAAACGTTTAACCGCGCCTAGTTGAAATGAGTTCAACTTTAAATTCTCAATTCTGAAAACTTTACATCTCGGGCGTGGCAAGCAGATATAACGACATATGCGCAGAATACTTTTAATTAGCGCAAAAACTTACTATCAAAATACTTGCGGAAATTTTATGGCCACAATCCGCCTGTATGTCAGAAATATATTGCAACGTGTCACAATGAACGACCGGCTGCAAAACGATAATTAACAGCGATATTTATCCAAAAATAGAATAAAAATACACGATTAAAGACAAAACCGACAAAACACGAGGTAATACGTACGCACAAAGCTCCCAGACACGCAACTATCAGATATATACTATAACTGCCCATGGAAAACGTGGAGACGGCGAGGCAAAACGTAGTGTCAAATTCCACTTCAAACGAGTATCTGACCGAACCTGCTTGACGGCTTTCTTTATAAATGTCGCATATAGGGCTAGTTCATATTTAGAAGACAAAGAAATGGGAAGCTTAACTTTTAAGTTTAGGGGAGACGCGAAAGAAAAAAGGGTAAGTAGACTCGTTGACGCAAGATGGCAGCACACGGAGACGAACCAGTTGGACGGTCACAAAGACAAGAAGGGGCCGCCAAATAGAAAAAAACTATCAACTATAGTTTTAAATTCAATTACCGCGCAGTGTAATTGACAGTTGATACATTTGCTTGTCGGAACATTTTTTCCTGGGATTTTGATAGAAATTCCTCATGCTTTTAAAACTTTGTTATCATATCCTTAGTGTAATAATAATAATAAAGTTATGGCATCCCGTAACAAACTTTTGGCTTCTGAGTATTCATATTTATCATGTAGTTGACAATTAAAAAATATCTACGCATTATGTATATATATATATATATATATATATATATATATATATATATATATATATATATACATACATACATACATCATACATACATACATACATACACACATACATACATACATACATACATACATACATACATACATACATACATACATACATACATACATACATATATATTGACATAGATCTTCGAAACTACATAATCGAATAATACTACTCTTATTCCCCGGTGAGAAAATTAAGAGAAACGAAGAGAATAGTCCACTATATTGTTATTTATTTTGTGGGATATATATTCGATTCTGGTGATTAATCTGAATACGTACCGACGAGCAGATTTCACCAGGGATACTGGACTTTGTGACACTTGTGTCCAGAAGTGTAGATCCAATCAGCTTCAAAACTTACTGAATATGAAGCTCAATGTATTTTCCAGGAAGCATTTTTGAATTTACAAACATCCTCTTGTGTCAATTTTACTGTATTTTGAAGTTTAAAATTTAAAAAACTCAATGGTAATTTAATAATTTAATAATTCATTAGGAAAACTTCCCCTTTACAGCGGGGGCACCAACGGAACGGGGCAAATTCCATGATGCGTCCAAGATAAAATAATCAGGCATCCTTATTATCAATCAAATAATCTTCGTATGTTAAAAATAAGTATAGCAACTATAAGAAAAAAATTATGTCCTCCGCACCAAAACTAGAGATAAACCACTCATTGGGACAAAACTTTAGAAAGCGTAAGGACATGTACATTATACATGTTTCATATACAATACACAACAAATAGCTGCCAGCGTCATTATTAAGAAAAAGAAATCAGGTATATATACATTGGAGCAGGTCCATTTACAAGAGGTACATGTAGAACGATGATACAATCTGTCATTCAGAGAAGTCATTAAGTGACTGTCTCCTGTAATGCCAAGCCTCAACCAAAAATGTTTTACATGTTTGGTCAAATAATTCACCAATGTCCTGTCCAAGATCATATGCGTGCTCGCTAAGGAACCAACATACTTTATTTTTCAGCGAGGAGGCGGAAAAACGCTGCCATGCCTGTTTACAATTCTCATTCAGAGAGTTGACTTCCAAATTTCTATATGCCTGCAACCTGATATCATTTAGTGCTGGGCAGACAAATAGAAAATGTAATAAATCTTCTCTACTATCTTTACATAAAGGACATCTTCCGTCTGATAAACCCCATCTTTCCAGATCTTCCCTGACACCCAGACACCCAGTGCGGGCCAAAAAAGTTAATCGTGCACCGGCAAAGTTATTCACATTAAACAGATAACTTTTACCGAAAGAGGACCGTTTAAACATTTGATACCATCTTAAAGACTTTTTCAAGTCTATTTCCTGGAAAAAGTCTAATTTATATGCTTCTAACGATAATTTTAAAAAGCATCCCAGCCATTCTGGATTCCTTGATTCCAGTGCATGGTCAATGGCTACGTTATTAAAGACCTTCTTAATTTCGTCAACATATGGCCAAATCTTTGCAGGTTTGTCATCATTTCTTAGCCAAAGAGTGTCAAAAATTTGCTTACATAGCCTTGTGTCTGCCATCTCAAATTTCATCCTGTGAAAGTATTTTATCCTAATGTGATCCAGAAACAATTTTTTTTTGGGGGGGGGGGGGCATCATAGTTCACCAAGGGTAGCCACTGCTGCAGGTGAAGAGTTGACCTGAAGTATTGCTTTGGCTATGGTGTATTGAATGGACTTCAGAGCAGCCTCAGACTCTTTAGTATTGCATAACCACACTGCACCGCCATGAGTAAGTGCCGGGAGAATAATACTTTTCCATATGCCATTTCCGAAGCCAATACGGTTAACATTATCATGAGAAGACAGTATACTGCATATGTAGCCTCGTAAACGAGAACCTTTTGTTGCTACTATATCTTTCACGTGTGCCGTGTCTGTTAGAGAATTCGAGATCAAAATGCCCAAATATTTATACGATTTGCATTCAGATATATATAAATCTCCAAGTTTCCATTTTATTTTTTTGGAAAAATTTACACGCTTACCCACTACCATGACTTTAGATTTCTTGGCATTAAACGTCATTCCCCATTTTTCTACAAAAAACATGTGCAATATTTAGCATACAAATTAATTGGTCTTCACTGTCTGCAGTTATTACAATATCGTCGGCATATAAAAGGCAGGGGATATATGTCCATTTCCATAAGGCACCCCAAGATTTTTTCCTTCAAACATCAACCATATCTGACATTACTAGAGAAAACAGCGTAGGAGACAGAATGCGTCCTTGCTTTACCCCATTAAATACACCAAACCATGAACTTTCTAGGGGGCCAAATATTACCTTACTTTCCACTTTGTCATAAAGTAGTTTGGCAAACGCCATGCCTTTCCTTGAATTCCCATTTTCCATAGCATTAGGAAGAGGCGTTCTCTATTAACCGTATCAAATGCCTTCGAGATATCAAGGAAGGATAGCCATGTCTTTTGCTTGTTAGCTTTCCTTATTTTACATAACCCCTTGAGCGCAAATACTTGATCTTCCAATCTTCTGTGTTTTCTATTAATTACCAAGGAGCCCCCCACCCCCCATATATCCCTTCCCGCTCTAAATATTTCAGAAACTGCCCCTCCATTACTGATGTGAACACTTTATACACATTAGGGGTAACAGTAATACCTCTGTAATTGGACAGTGTATCTTTTGGTCCTTCCTTGTGAATACGCTTTATAAAGCCTTGAAACCATTGATCCGGGTACACTTCACAGGTTTTACAAAGATTGAACAGATCCACTAATGTCACAATTAATGAAGAGCCACCTTGTTTAACGAGTTCGTTTAGAATTTGGTCGACTCCGCAGGCTTTACCGTTTTTCAGTTTTCGCACAGCATAACTTACATTGTCCTAATTTGTCAGTGCAGCCCGAAGTCTCACCTGTATGTCTGAAAAGATTATTAACCTGAGTTTTCAAATTATCATTTACAATATCATTTTGCATACCATTCCCGGAGCCAACGTTTTTCCAATATTCTCCCAGTACTTTGCATATTTCTTTGGGGTCCTCAATAGTACGGCTATTGTCAGCCGGATCAATAATTCTAAGTGGGTAGTCATTGTTCTTGTTCAAGCGTTTGAGCATCCGCCAGTAGGATTTTGCTTCTTTAGACCATTTACCTGAGTTTCCGATGATTACTTGTATCTTATTGTTTACCCTTTTAGTTTTAATTTTATCCTGTATTTTACGTTTCTAGGTTACATAATCACTCCATAGTTCCTGTAAGAAATCTGGTTCACACTCTTCACTCTTCTTTGCCCAGTGTCTATAAAAACGGTTTGCCTCTTTCTGGCACTTACAATAGAATAGAATAGAATAGAATAGAATAGATTTTATTAAACCCCCGCGAACGAGGAACTCATAATACATGTACATCGAGATAAATCATACATCTACATGAACACAGGGTAATAACTAGCCAGGAGCATAGTAAATAAATACATCAGGATAAATCATATAACTAAACCATACATCTATTTACACACAAAATATTATAAATGATAATTGACTAGAAACGTATCGATATTCCGGGGCACCGTAAGTATTTATAATAATGTATATCTAGTCATGACTTTTATAGTTACCCAATATCTCGACAGAGGGCGCCCATGTGCATGGTAAGAGGCTCCCCTGATGGGCCGAGATCACACCAGGATATCTGAAATAGCGAGGCCATGATCTGAACCGCCCCACCCAACGGGACCCCCCCCCCGCAAAACACAAGAGCGCATACAATTAGAGTCAGAAGGACCTCAATAAAAGTGTAGCTAAATTATGCTGAATGCTACCTCTCTGATTGAAAGAGGGGTGATGCACCAAATAACGTAAAGAATCTACCACTCCATCATTTTCACCTTCCGGCGAGGGCATTACTTGATCAGCCGGGTAAAGAAACGTGCTTAGCGGTGCAGATCCACTGCTGATAACCCGGTCTACTAATGTGTGTTGTACCCGGTTACCTTTCACCATGTATGAAGCCAGAAGATAAGAACATAATGACCTATAGACTGAGTTCGATTTAGAACATCTATATAACAAGGAGAGAGAATTAGCTTTGATAACTTCTGATATTAAAGGAACTTCTACAGCTTTCAATAACTTACTATGTCTATATGTCTTACCGAGTCCCATGGATGCTTTTAAAATACATGCTTGGGTAGAATTTAAACAATTATGTTGCTGATTTGTCAGATGTACTGATTCCATCCCATAAGTCAAACTCGGGACTCCTATGGTATTCCATAGATGTACTTTGGCACTTGTATCAAGACCTGGATAAGTCTTAACTTAATGAAACTACGAATCTCAGAATCTACCTTATACTTCACCTTGCTGGAACATTTTACCTTGCACTGCTTTCCAACTTCCGTTAAAATGTCTCTTAGGCTTACACAGGCTTCATTAACCGTTTGGAATACATTACAGTTCCATTGGGCGAGACATTTACTCGACTCGTCTTTAAACATGGTTCAGTTTGACGATTTAGTTATGTGACATTTATAATGCTGTACTTTTGAATGTGTTGTCTGACAATGAGATTCATTGAACCTACCTTGAATAACAACTGTATTATGATCACTACCTATGTCATATAGTCCTAACTCGTCTATTGTTATCATGTTTACACTATTTATCAAACCAGTCGTTACCAAGGCATAATCAATTACTGATTTCAGGGGTCCATGCTGCCATGTATAATATCCTGTGCAAGATTTCTGACAATTAAGTACTGCCATGTGCGAAACTTCGGCTAAATGAGAGAGTAAATCCCCATTTTGACTACGCTTTTTGGGATTATTGAAGTCCGGAATGGTCCCATTAACCCCCCCCCCCAAAGCAAACACTCAAATCCCGATGCCTTCAATGATCCAAGATTTTCTATTAGTTCTGCTGCGAGATTTTCACTGGTCTCCCTATCAACACCATCATTTGGGAAGTAAACCAGTCCTATCATTAGGGCATCTTGTCTATTACGGAATTTGACTGATATCCATCTTTCAAAGTTATCCTTTTGCGAATTTAATACGTTTCCATCACATATGGTAACGTCAGAATGAACTAAAAATCCAAGACCACCTCCCGATTTTTTATTGCTGACCTTACGAGCTTTACCTATCCATTTACAGCTAGGATGTATGTTCCGAGCAACTCCGTCGTCTTGGTGAAATGTTTCTGTCATACAATATATTGAAAATGTTCATTTTCCAATAAATTTCCTATTTCACTCCGTTTAGCCACGCCTAGGTTTTGAACATTGCAGTAAGCTATGGTAAAACATTGGGACTTCTGTCTATTTTGGTTTTTATGACCACCTCTATGATGTCGCGGTATCTTGGCTTGACATTTGACTTTCACGGCAATTTCATCTTGGCCTGTTTCCTATTCTGTCTTACAGTATCTAAGCTTATGTCCTTTTTTTTTACCACAACCTATACATGTGATCTTTGTACCCGAAATTGCATGTCTACATACTGATTTCGTATGTCCGGGCACCCCACAATGGAAACAAGTGACTCGTGTGTCTTCACCATTTTCAAAGACGCTGAATCGGGACCCATTACTTTGATAGACTCGGATTTTTTCGGTTTTGCCCTTAACGCTGCTTCGGTCGTTTCCACCAGTGCCGCATGCCTCTTGTTTTTGACGGTGTTGTTTTCTGTGATTGTGGGTCATCTGCAAGTTTCCTTTACCTCTTTTTTGTTTATTGTCATTGATATTGTTATTTGTGTTCCTGCATTGGAAAATCAGGCGTTCAGGCTTTGGATCAATTGTTTGGTTCCATAATCCGATAGGTACAGACCGTCCGGCAGCAGTGCAGCCTCATTGACCGTACTGTCTGCCAGACGCAATTTAACGTCATTGTTCACAATTGGGCAATCACTTTCTTTGCACAAACTTTCAAGTTCCACATTGACGATTTCCGTGCGTTCTTGTGCGGCAATTGAGTCAATGCGCGGGCAAATGCTCGAAACGCTCACTGAGTTGGCCTCGTTGTTTGTACCTTTGACTAGAAGTTTGTAGTCGTTGACAATTTTATCTATGTCACCTACTTTTTCACAATCATTGGATCCTACATGCGGAACCACGTGATCATATTTTTTCTTTTCTTTGGAAAGTGCAATGTTGATGTCATTAACGTTTGCCCCATCGATTGACTTCACTGTTGTGCTTTGGTTATTGCTGGTATAGTCGCGTAAGATGGCCCTATTACCAGAGTTTCCACATCTTTGTGTTTTGAAGGGGCGTTGGCCGTTTCTTTTAGCCTTCGTCTGAGTTCCATATTTTCTTCTCTCAGCTCTACACACTCTGTTACATTTCCTGCCAACTGCTTTACCAGGTCTACATTGTTTGTATGCAACGAGTCCAATCTTTTTACCAGATCACAATTGTCCTGCTGCATGTTGTTTGCTGTTTCTGTTAGTCGTTTTACCTACTGCAAAATGAGTTTTGTCGTTCAGGCATAACACGGCAGGTCTCACAGTTATACAGGGCACGCAAGCTCTCCTCTTTTTCACCAACACAATCATGGTGGAACGAACGCATGCATGTGGTACATTGTAACATGGAGGCTACATGTTCGCCATCGTGTTTGCATTGTTCAATACACCAAACATTTTTCTTGTTTTCTTTGCTAGCTGACACACTTGCTTGCTTGTCATTGTTTGCCTTTCCACTAGATAATTTGGCATTGTTTTCCTGTTTTGCTACGGGTACTTTCTTTCTCTTGCGGGTGGTCTCATTACTCTTGTTTTTGGACTTTGCGAGCAGGGACTTTCTTATTGGTGGTGTCACCAACCCCCTGTTTGTTTTTCCTTGCGCGTAGCTTCCTAGTCTTCCGAATGCTCGGTAAGAAAAGTAACAAACAGTCAAAGGAAAATTATAGGCCTATTTCACTCCTCTGTAATGTCTCTAAAGTACTTGAGCGTCTAGTTTATAACGTTTTCTATGAGTATCTAACCTCTAACAATTTACTTTCTGCTAAAAACTTTGGCTTTAAGAAAAACGATTCCACCATAAATCAACTTGTCAGCATACTTCATAATATTTACAGTGGCCTTGAGTTGGGCCATGAGGCCCGTATGGTTTTCCTGGACATATCCAAGGCCTTTGACAGAGTCTGGCACGCTGGTCTACTTTTTAAACTGAAACAATTGGGGTTTGAAGATCCTGTGTTACTATTTATAGAAAGCTATCTCTCAAACCGACTTCAACGTGTTACTATTGTAGGACAGACCTCGCCTTGGCTCCCTATAGAGGCTGGAGTGCCCCAAGGTTCGATCCTTGGTCCCCTACTTTTCCTCGTTTACGTTAACGACATCACTGTCAACATCACCTGTGACATCCGTTTATTCGCAGATGATACCAGTATTCTTGATATTGTCCACGAACCAATGGCCACAGCTGAAAACCTTAATTATAATCTTACACAAATTCATCGTTGGGGCAAGCTCTGGCGTATGACATTTAATGCCATAAAATCCATCTCAATGACCTTCTCAGCTAAACGACATAAGCCAGATCATCCTCCCCTACTTCTTGGAAACACGCCGATACCTGAGGCCACTCTACATACTCACCTTGGAGTTACACTCTCAAGTAACTTGTCATGGCACCAGCATATAACACGTATTCTTCATAAAGCCAGCCAACGGCTTGCTCTTTTACGCAGACTCAAATACAAACTCTCCCGCCAAACACTCATACGGCTGTACAGTACAATGATTTGTCCTATCCTCGAATATGGGTGTGTCCTGTTTGACAATTGCACTGAAAACCTGTCACAATCTATAGAAGCTGTTCAGTATGAGGCAGCCAGGATCTGCCTTGGCGCAACTAGATACACTCCATGTGTCTCACTTCTCAAAGAGCTTGAATGGCAAACTCTGGCAAATCGGAGGAAATACTTTAAACTCATTCTTTTCTTTAAAATGTACAATAGGTTAACTCCACAATACCTACATGATCTCGTTCCTCGTGACGTTGCATTCACTACTGGGCGCCTTTTGAGAAATCGTACTGAATTACGCCAAATTAGGTTCACCACCAATCGCTTCGGCGATTCATTTCTCCCGTCTGCTATCAAATTATGGAATAACCTCCCGGATGATGCTCGTCTCACCAATTCCCTGCCGCAGTTTAAATCTAAATTAAATCTATTACTCTTAAGTGTTGACAAAAAGCCCACATACTTTAAACATGGAAGTCGTTTTCTGAACATATGCCACACGCAGCTACGTCTTAACTTCTCTGTTTTAAATGCCCATCTATACCATGTCAATATCCTTCCAGCCTCAACGTGTGCATGCTCTCATACCACTGAAGATACGAAACATTACCTTTTGTTCTGCCCCAAGTTCACTGTGCAAAGGGTCAGTCTACTGAACACTGTGTGTCACTTACTCGCTCCAGGTGTAAATCCGACTTTAATAGTTCAGTGCTCTAGTGATATTTTACTAAATATTCTGTTGAAAGGTAGTGAGGACTTGCCAGACACCGATAATGTATTCATCTTTGAGGCTGTTCAGACATTCTTATCAGAATCTAGACGTTTCACCTATCAATTTAGTATATGATCTAGTTATAAGTCTGCATTATCTGGCATCAATTGTATTATTCGTGTACAAGCCGTGAATTTAGTCTTCTGTTCTCGTCCAGTGTGTATTGCATATATTCCTGTGCGTCCTTTTATGTACTGGAGAGCCTCCAGATTAGTCTTTGTGTACTATTAGGCAATCCAGAGAAAATAAATATGTTTATACTAAGCTAATCTCCTCTGGGATTTGTTCATTTTCAGATAAATCCAAGGGCAATGGGGGCTCCTTCTAGGATTCCTGGGTTGCCTGATGGGCTTAATTCATATAGTGGCACTCAACCTTGCAAAACAGAGGGGCAGGTAACTTCATAAAAAAAAAAAAAATCAGAAAAGCGTCCCTGGAAAACATATCAAACTTGATATTCAGTACGTATTGAATAAATGAGCAGTTTTAGTTGAAAGCGGTCACAAATTTCAGTGTCTCAGATCCAAGATTCTTGTATGAGAATGTTCGTGTTTATCGGCAGAGACTAATGTATTTCAATTAATATCACATTTCATCAAGTCAGACTAAGTTAACACACTTTCATTATTTTTCAGAACCAATAACACAGGAATATAGCAACTATAGTGATCCGTCACGTATTAACGAAGCACAGTTATTCTGCAGGTCAAGCAACTTATCCACTCATTTAATTGTAATATATCAAAAAGTGTTCTTTGACACATGCACAAAATATCTGTTGATTTAGACTACAGATGAACAAATGGCACTCCAGGCATCACTCCGACAATGGATTCAGGCTGTGACGGCGAACCTTGTATTTAAATGACATAAACTGCAAAACATAGAACTGTGAACATTCATCCGCGAGAGATTTAAGTGCAAACTTTTACATCCTTTAAAAGGCGGAGTAATTAAATTTTGTCTATTTCAAAGCGGACAGACACATGTTGACAATTCATATTTGTGACAAAATGTAACTCATACACAGGCACATCGCTTGCGTGCAATGGCTTGCTACACCGGTGTATGACTGAATTCAACGATTGTTTGGAAAGACTCAAAAGGGAGGTGAGCGAGAGAACCGTGACAAGCCTTGTTTCAGCTCAGCGACGCATGTTGTAATGCAATTTGTCGTACAGCAATTTGTTGAAAGTTTAACCTAAACTGTTACAATTATAATGACTACAAATGATATGGTTTGATCTGTAATGTGAATATCAGCAGCAAGACCATGTATTCGTGTAGCACCCTTGATTGTTGTGAACAATCTTAAATATACTGCATTTTGAAATGAAGAAAATGCGATATCACAAAGTAATCAACTTAGAAGTAACCAAGCCAACATATATTTCCACCTGGCCTTAGAGGAATATGGCGAAACAATCTTACAAAGCTCCAGATACATGTAATTGCTTGACATCACGAAGGTTGTTCAATGTACCGTTAGACTTTTTACCGACGACACGTCATTATTTGTAAATACCGGATTCTGATAATGACGACATAACAACATTAACACTCTATGTTTACTTAGCAGCTATTTCAGCATGGACCAAAATGTAGATTATAACACGAAATGAATGCAAAACATTCAAAATGAGAATTAGTAACAAAAAATTGCCCAACAGTGCCTGGTGTTCCTGAACAGACAATTAATTTCAGAAATTATGAAACTTCTTTTCATAAACACCTGGGCGTAACTTTGAATAAAAATGGAACATGGACTGATCATATTGAAACAATTTATATCAAAGCCACGAAAAGAGTTGATTGTTTCATTCACTTTAAAGAAATAGACGCTTGAGAAGCTTTGCATTTCGTGCATAAGGCCGTTACTAGAATACGCAGATACACTATGGGTTCAGTGCGCTCCTCTGGAAAACTAGAAAAAGTACAAATTTCGGCCACTAGAGTAGTTACAAGAGCCACTAGGCATGTTTCGAGCCGACTTCTTCTGCAGGGAGTCGGATGGGAAAGCCTGATTTCTTGACGTGAAAAGCATAAACCCGTCCAAATATACAAAATTGTAAATTGTCTCTCACCTCAGTATTTGGAAGAACGACTGCCACCCGAGGGAGAGAACTACTACAATCATCGACGTGTAGCTGCTATGTCCCCATTAAATTCAAGAACTACCGTCAGACAGAAATCTGTGTTTCTCTCTGCAATAGGCATTTGGAATAACTGAAATATTGAAACAAAAAAAAAACAAAAAAAAAAAAACAAAACAAAACAAAAAAAAAACAAAACAAAAAACAAAAAACAAAAAAAAAAAAAAAAACAAAAAACAACAACAACAACAACAAAAAAAATAATAATGATAAACAAAATTAAAAAATTAAAAAATAAACCGCCGAAACATTGTTTGAATTCAAAGAGCGACTAGGTCGTCCTGTAATGGTAACTCCCAACCATTACTTCGCTGGTTGTCAAAAAGGGCACAGTCTGCATACTCGTTTAAGATTAGATTGTAGCTCACCGAATGATCACCTGTTCAGGGATAATCTTGTTGACAGCAGTGCTTTTTCTTGTGCTTATGCACGACAAAACAACAGCTCATTTTCTCTTTCATTGTACAACATTTAACAAACATAGATTGAAATGCTTCAGCCAAATTCCTAGGGTCATCAAACCAGATGCCAGCCCTGTTCTTTTTGGCAATATTCATACTACAGAACAACAAAATTTTTAACTTTTCAATATCATAAGAAATTACATGATTCATACAAAAAAAAATTGTGTATATTAGTTGATCCGATTTTCTGCCCTGACGTCCTCTATTTCATACAGTTTAATTGTTTTTTTTTCTCACCCCGACACACTCTTTTTCATATGCCTAGAGTAATCTTTTAGTATTAATAATTTGGTATTACAGGGATGGATAGCTAAGTTCTTTTTAGCTCACACAAGGACACTCCTAGAGAGTCCTGGTTCTTAATTCGTTCAGCAGGTGGCGCTGCATTTATTTTCTTTTTTTGTGTGTGTTTTTTGTGTGTTTTTCGCTATTTTCGACTTCTTCGGAACCATCACTCACAAGTGTGATGAATCTCCAGGTCAGCTGAGCATGGGCTGTTCTCGGAGCCGTCTTGTTTCTTATTCTATCTATAATGATAATGTGTAACGATTTGTTTAATAACTTAATGAGCCGTCGTGTGTTTTCAGTTGTCAAAAAGTTGTCTGAATAGTTAACCAACTAAGAACACAATTGATGTACGTTTACATTAAGTCTAACGTGAATCCCATATGCTATTCTGAAGAAATCGTCCATAAAGGGCACCTACCTACACAGAATAATCACAGGTCCAGTGGTTCCCAGGGGTCTGCTCGTGAAACTTTGGAACCTGGAGCAAATTGGTTTTGGTGAGTATGTGGTTTTTACTCCGGCACAAAAATAACTAAATGCCTCGCTTTGCCGAAAAGTGATCAATCTGGATAAAGATGTACTGAAGTCCGAATTATCTCCACTTATTGGTAAGGATTTGCCAATATTTTTGTGGAGAAATAAGTAACGCAACTAGTGGAGAGAAATGTGGATTCCAGTCAACCGACCCAGAGTAACGATATAACTGCGCCGAACGTGAAGTAACCTTTCAGAACGTATGTGTGGTGGATTCAGTCTGATAGGGTACCGGTGCTTTGCATCACTGTGTCACACTTACAGGGAAAGGGTTGGACAGTGGTCCTTCTGCCCATTTAAAGAGAGCATGCAAGACTGCCTGGGAGATGACGAACAGAATTTACATGATTCCAAATAGCTTTCCAAAAATGTTTTTGTGGAACCCTACAACAGCAATAACAAAACAGAGATCATATACAAGTGCAAATATTTAGCAAAACCAGATGCACATTTACAAACATAGACAAATCGACAACATATGAAAGTTCGCTAACACGTCATGCCAAGTGAGGTTCAAAATGAGCTGCAATGAGCCTGATCAAAGACTTTAGACCCACGTCTTCATGTTTAGTTTCAAAGCCACTCTTGAAATTTGCATTAAAACCTGAAATTATCATTTTTTATCTTAACATTTAATTTCCAAGATGTGATATTAATCTTGTTTATTGACGTTTAAATATTGTCACAATTATAGAAAATTAGTTTCTAATCTTTACCCACTTGAAAGCGATTCCTGATTTTATTTGTATTCGTCTGAAGTCACAGTGTAGATATATAATTTCCTCTATGCGCAATTAATGCTTATGTGCTAGTGCATTGATGAGATACCTGGGTACCCAATTGAAAAAGCACATAGTTGTCCAGGTATGGTTCGTTACGGTTGGGTATCTGCAAACTAAAAGTTATTAACACATTTTTGGGGTAAATCTGAAGAATGTCATCCGTGTTTGATACTTTAAATTATCTCAATATCTAATTTGCTCTAACATTATGTAACCAAATTCTGTATTGTTAGCGCCGTTTTAAAAATGTCTGTGTTACTGTCTGATAGAACATCCCTCTCCAGAAACTTTTTGTTCACCTGGATGTTTCTCAGAGAAACCACTGCACAAGTGAAAGTTTTTATTGAACTGGTTACACAGAACTCCGTGTATGTCCAGCTGCCGCCCATGCCGCAGTTAACCATGGTTTACCAGGCTCTAACGCAAATCGTTTGGTCTTGGTGGTGAGGCTATATGATTATATACAAGTGGGAACTGACTATTTGATGAAAGTAACTGAAGTCGACAATGTTACGGTTAATGCAGGTCTATGTATGAATGTACGTACATGTATGTATGCAAGCATGCATGCATGCATCTATCTATCTATCTATCTATCTATCTATCTATCTATCTATCTATCTATCTATCTATCTATCTATCTATCTATCTATCTATCCATCCATCCATCCATCCATCCATCCATCTATCTATCTATCTGGTTTTCTTCCAACATTACAATGTCTGTCCGTCTGACTATCTATCCATCCACCCTCCCATCAGTCCATTTATCCATATATCTGTCCACCCATATAGCCACTGTGCTCAGTAATTTATTTTATGTTTCAGGGTGATTTACCATTTTTTTGAGTGAAATTCAAGAACAGTAACTCACTGTAGATCACATGACCTAAACATTGTTACAAGTAAATTGTGACGCGCCTACATCAGTAACGTTATACATTGACATTTAGATAAAATTAAATGTGTGCTAGCGATGTTTGATTATACATCTCGCGCGACGTGGAATAACCGCGACAAAGTACACAAAAGGGCACACCAGGTTGCCGTTGAAGGTAGGCCTAGGGCATTTTTTTGCGATGAATACCTACTTAAACATAGAATAAACAGAATCTCACATGGCTAGTGAGGGAGTTACTATATTTTCTCTCACAGGAAATGATCGTTGTTGGTGTGGAAAATCACTCGTGATTCCCCCCCCCCAAAAAAAACGCAATCATCCCGATTGAGAGAAACATAGTAACTCACTCTCAGCCATGTAAGATTCTCTATCTATTATTAATTCATTTCCTCGCACATTTGCTTATTTGTTTGGCTTTAATTGGATAACCCTGTCGGCGTATGCGTCATTTTATTTGGGCCCAGTTACTATGCAATATCATGCAAAACACAATACTAAATATGCACCAAATATGCATAAAATATATACACTTTACAATTAATGTATGTGTAATCAAAACACTCTAATTATATCGATGGAAACGAAATAGATGTATGATATGATCACAACATGAAACACAGTTGAAATCTTGCGTGCTTATATATAAAGTGTACGTCTCCAGGCGGGATGGCTGGAATAGAACAATGGACAGGGATGTGGAGGATTAAGCTGCAAATTATTCAGGATAAGAGGATGGGGAAAGGCTCTGTCAAGTCGAATTACATGCAAGGTTAGCTTATGGAGAGTAAAGAGTTCGGACTGCGGAATAGGGTAATGACTACTAGGAAGTGGTTTTGGACGAAAAAGACTCAAATACAATACTTGCAGAAACTCATTCTTGGGCATGATCAGGCAAGGGACATGTAATTTGCCTTCGAGTGATTCCTCGTACTATAAAATCTGCATACTTTCATCTGTAAATTTGGGTAAGACAATGTAATTCTCTGCTGACAAATAAAATCGTCAAAATTAAGCTGATAGATGAATTCACTCGAGGGTAAGCAGTGACCATTGTAGCCATGATAATAGGTGGAGCCCTATTTTCAAGGTTTAGTAAAGCGTGTTGGGGTTCTCTACTCTTTTGCCCACACACCATGTCATGAAAATGTGCGCGCATTATTCTGTTTTGAGAGTAATTTTTATATTTTTGGGCAAGGTGTGCGCAAGATGACAGAGAAGGGCGATGTTTAGGTGCACCTTTACCTTCTGGGTAGTTATGTGCATAGCGTTTGAGGTTTTGGTCAAGTAAATTCACTTCACGTTCTTGCTTGAAAGCATTTTTGTTTATTTCTGTACTTAGTTGCCTATTGAGTTTGCAAATTACGAAACCTGATGGCCGTAGCACCTGAATTAGCAATATTTATGATCAGCTCATTTTTGTAATTACCATTTATGTACGCCAGCGAATTTGGATACCGATGTGACGAAACACACAACTATTGATACCTGTTCATTCTTTCTTCGATCAGCAATTATCGGCTGGCATGCATGATACTCAGGTTTATCAGAGAGCCTTATGTCTGTCGGGCCCAGTACGGTTGATGTTAATGCCCCGCACTATTACACACATCTGCACCAGGCAAGACACCTGTCATGGGCACAAAGTGGCCTGCTCTTCTCACAACATGACATAAGTCCTTTACATGTACCGTCATGAAGGATGGCAGCACAGAGAAGACTCTTTGATACACTTCATAGTCATTAGTCACTCACCACTGGTTGTGAAAGGGAGCAGGCCAAAACAGAGACCACTGGAAGTTGAGCCTGGACTTCAGATGACCCCTGGATTTCCAACAAGATGTGCCTCCACCTTTGAAAACTGCCGTCCCTGATACCCTCTCATGATTAAACGAGCTTTCGTCTGTCAAGCAGGGTAATGGAAGAACACATTAAACTTTCCCTCACATTGTCCGTTCATACTTTCCGGCATTCTAAAGTAACTATAATCGTTAGGTTTTTAAGCTTTTACTTTTAGCTTAGCTGAGTTGTCAGTGAGCTGAGCTTTTGTGATGGCTGATCGTCTGTTGTACGTCTGTCCATCCGTCTGTTCACATTTTTGACTTTTATTTAACAACCGTCAGTTAGATCCACTTTAAGCATAGTGGGGATGTTTCTTGGGTACGTCTCTGCTAAGTTTGTTCAAGTGGTAACGCTTCATTGAGTTTTAGTTTTTTATGATTTTTTTGTTTGTTTGTTTGTTTTAATCTGCTTCTCCAAAACCACTAAGCTGATTACTTTGAAATTCCATAGGGACACTTCTGGCACCCCCAGACCTCAATTGTTCAAGAGGTGGGGCTCAGATTTTATGAATTTTCGTTGGTTAAAGTCATTTTGACTTCTCCATAACAGTCACTTAGATTCTCCTGATACGGGATGGAAATATAGTTTGTGGAAGGGTTCAATTAATTTGTTCACTAGGTGGATATAATTTGCCTCTCTGGCTTTTAACTAAATTTTCTATTTGGGCATCTGCCAACTAATTTGTTCACAAGGTGGATATAATGTGCCTTTCTGAGTTTAAAAAAAAAAATCAATTTGGGTACTTGCCAGCTAATGCATAGATTCCCATTGATTACGATGCAAGTCAATATGGGTTGCAATGCGTTTGCAATTTTTATGATTTTTTGTTCATTTTTTAGCAAAACCTTAAAAAATTTTCTTCTCCGAAAGCGCCAAGCCAGTTGCTTTGAAATTGGTTATGGACACTTTGGGGAATCCCCAAACCTCAATTCGTTCACCAGGTGGCACTGCAACTTTTTTTCCCCCTTTTTCCAAATACATGTGTGTTTTTCGCTATTTTCAACTCCTAAAAGATCCCTTCACTGTGATAGTTTTGAAACTTGATAGCAATGTAGTTTGCGGGAGGGTTAAAGAAAAATATTCGTTAAATGGTGATGCTGTGGAATTTTTTTTATTTTTGAATACTTTTTTCCAATTTGGGTGCCTGTCAGTTAATGCATGCATTCTTATTGATTACGTGCAAACCAACGAGGATTGCAATGGAACTTCACATTTTTGACCTCTTGTGCAAGACCGTCAACCACATTCACGTCGTGGGGATGTACCTTGGATCTGTCTGTTCCAAGTTTGCTTAAATGATCTCACTCCAGTGATTTCAAGATTTTCAACCGATTTTCTTGTTCATTTGTTGATGAAAATCGTCTTAGAAACCACAAAGCCAATTGTTTTGAAAATGCATAAGGACACTTTTTGGGAACGCTAGACCTCAATTTTTCAACAGGTGGCGCTGTGATTAATTTTCGTTCTTTCAAAAATTGTAGTGCGTTTCAGCTTTTCTTGACTGTTTCCCCACACCATAAGTTGGATGCTCTTCAGACTTACTGGGAATCTGTTTGGACTTGATTTCCACCAAATTTGATTACTATATTTGGGGTGGTATCGGTAAAGAAATAAAAACTTGTCCGTTCATTTGTTTTGTTTACTTTTTGTTTATTTTGTTATTCTTTAACGTTATGGTTAGAATTGTTTATATTCTCCCTTCAAGTACACTGAAAAAGTTAAAACACACGCGTCCTACAGTCATACCACCTTTGTCTGATGCGCATCACCTGGGTCCTTCGGGCTTAGGTGATACGACACAGAGCACAGGTGGTGTGATTCCCTTGGACCGATGGCTCAGGTAGTTTTAATGTGGAACTCTTCCTATATGGACCCACGTATACTCTGCTGATTATTTTAAATATCATTCAACAAAGCATTTTTGAGGCATAATGCTACCAACTTGCCATGGGTCAAATTATCATCCGCACTTGCAAGGATTAGATATTTACCGAAATGTACATTTAATTATTTATTTGTAGCTTAGTTACATCTAAACAAGACTTACTAATCTCATAACATAAAGTATGGGTAAGATATTATTATTATTATTATTATTATTATTATTATTATTATTATTATTATTATTATTATTATTATTATTATTATTATTATTATTATTATTATTATTACTACTACATTCGGTCACTTCAAATCGAATTCTTAAAATTTGGAGAAAACATTGGGTGGACTGTGTGTATGTGTAATGAATAAAATTTTCCGATGATGAAAAATATACGTAGAAATCACGAAATTCATGAAAAAAATGTACTCAAGATGTGGGTATCATGCGCTATATTAACACATTTTGAAGAAAATTCATCTAAGTTCCCTCGAAAGGACACACTCAAAGGAAAGACATTGTACTCATAAATGACCCCTCGTGGTGTGATAAGCACGACACGAAGTCAGCCATACAGTGAATTATCCCTAACGGATACATTTATCAGTGGTCATAGTTGACGATAGAAAGAAACCTATACCTCATTGAAACATCACAGTTCGCAACGGTATTACGTTAACTTTGGGCATTGCGCCAGATGAGTGAGACCCCTGAGGTTTGCATCAATAGAATAGGAATGATATAAAGTCATCCATTTAAGCACTGTATTTAGCTTTGCTTTTTACATGAATGTGCAAAAAACGCGAAACTAAAATGTCAAATGCGATAATTATTGCAGACAGTGCTCTTTTCCTTATAGCTGTCACACATTTTGACAACAAATTCTTTTGCTACTACAGCATGTTACTTTACTTGCAATAATACATAATATAAGGAATTTTGTTGATAGAAGATATGATTTTGATGTATTAATACTGTTGTTGGCAAGTAAAATTTACACCACCTCCCCCCACTCCCATCACAGTAAATAATCAGCCGAGGCAGCTTCTGCGTGTGGGCAGTTGTCAGTACCTTTCTGTACGTGCGTTCCACGTGATGGCTCTTAACGCCATGCCATTTGGGTCACTTTGAAAATTGTGGACAGCGAAGGGTGGTTTGCCTGCGACGCACCTTGTATATGACAAGATAACTTTGTGGTATTTATAAATATGTATGACAGAGAGTGTTGACTTTTGTGGAATCAGGTATTAGCCATGCGCGTCGCCCATACTGAGCTCTTGGTTTTTCTGTTTTTTTTTTTTTTTTTTTTTTTTTTAATATTATGATGTAATGGGAAAGTGTGGAATGACATCCATGTAGTTGTATTTTGTGTGCAGTTGCCCATGAAGCATGCAGCCCTAACGTTAGATGGATTTTGGCGGAAAGGTAGGAACCCGAGACCATGCAAAAGACACTGTTGATACATACTTGATATATTCTTGAATTGAATGTGCTGCTGTTTTGGTATACTATGGTAAATTGATTCTGTTGTACAGTGATCGACGAAGCCAAAAAGACGGTTGCAATTTAATTGTGGAGGTGCCTGATTGATACAGACAAGTAAGTGTATTGCTTCGATCTTTTATGGAATGATGTGTCGTAGAGTCTGCAAGTGGAACAGTACAATTATTCACATGGAACTGCTCAGCGATACAAGATCGTTAGGGGTCCCGGGCCGAAATATGTTAACTGATGGACAGTTGTCTCTCTTTGCTTTTACACTCCCTGTTGAGAAGGGTGCCATGACTGATTAAAATCCCCAAGCCCAAGCAAGTCTATTTCACATCAGTGGGTATGGACAAAAATGTAGTAAAATTAAAAGTAGCGTATAAATACAGAATTGCCCTATTTTCCAATGTAAAGAAATATATTTGTCGAACAGATTCCCCATCACACAGGTCATGGAATGAATTGTTTGCAGCGATTTGTTCATCCTATGGATATATTCTCGTTTCTGCCTTATGCAGATTTTCTTTACAAAATTTCTCTCTCTGGGCCGCATTTTAAGCCGCCACTTGTTGATTTGTCTACATGCAGCTCCAAAAGTACAATTTTCAGTTGGTCTTTGCTGGTCCAGAATCATAGGAGTGAACAACCATGGTCATGTTGCTGTTGACTGGACAGATAAATATGGTTTCCTCCGACACAGTTCTTGGGTTATTGTCGTGCAAGTGCGCATATCAATGAAAACTCGCAAAATGCCCGATTTAGTGAACGTATTGAGTTTTATTGAACTTTATGAGTTGCAAGGTTGCATTAAGGAAATCATTGTTCTAAAGTATCAGTATAAGAATGAATCAGATGCCCCCCCCCTTCCCCTTGGTGTAACATGGGCCACTCTAAATATAACTTTATATGGAAAATATGGGTGTCGCGTGGATTATATTGTGTAACATCAACTGGGTAGCTGATGGTATGCTTGAGCAGTCACACACACAAACACACGATGTCCTGAATACAAGTTCGTTATTTAACCAGTTCTGCCCACGGGGGGCTAATCCACATGTTCGAGTTCGTCTCTAAAATCGTCATTAAACGAGGAATGAGGATGTATCTTAGATGGATCTCTGCAGGTTTTATCAAATGGTCACGCTCCAATGATTTTTCAAAGTATTTTTCACAATTGTGTCACTCTAATTTTGGTTCTGGTAAAATGTTGAAAATTGTCTTCTCACCTGGTCATCTGGTTACAAATTACATCTATAGGTATACTTTTGGGGTCCCACAGAACTTAGCTTGTATAACAGGTGACGCTGCTCTTTTTTTTTTTGCTAGCTTCTTTTATCTATAATTTGATTATGTTATCATAAAACGTCAGACAATTATGCTGTCTTTTTGGAAAAAAAAAGTCGAAAATAGCCTAACACACAAAAAAGGAATACGGAAAAAAAAAAAGAGAGAAAAACGCAGCACCATCTGGTGGCCAAAAACTCCAAGGTAACCCCCGGTGACTCTCTGTGCAACGTCAAACCAACTGGCAGAATAGGTACCGAGAATAAAGTTATAGAAAAAATACACGAGGAAAACTACAAAATATATTGGACCATCATATTTGCAAAGATGAAATAGAACGGTCGGGTAACATCGTCTGTGTGAAACCAAAGAATTTCACACCACCATTTTGACACTATGGCAATACATGCAAGTCAGGATAAAAAAAACGAAAATAGCCTTAACCCACACTTCATTTAAAAAAAAAAAAAACCGAAGGGCACCTGGTGGAAAAAATGTGAACAACTCGACCGCAGGTGACGCTTTACGTTATCAAAACTGTTAGCAGGGTTAGGCCTGAGGAGAAAAAAATGAGATATTTTTTTTTCAAAAATTGAATCCCAAAAATCATAAAAAGATAGAAATTCCTTACATAAGCACTTTCTTTGGAAAGTTGATTGAGAACCATCTGGGAAACATCTGTGAGCAAAATGACAACATTCCATATATATATACATATATATATATATATATATATATATATATATATATATATATATATATATATATATATATATATATATATATATATATATATATATATATATATTAGAAGCTCAGTACCTGGTCTTTGGTTTCAATGACTATTTGCCGGAGGTGCAGCGTCGCTAGGGCCAGATTAGCACATCCGGGGACTCCGCCGCCATACTCGCACATACAGTATTGATTGCTGATTCCCCGTTTACCTGGTAGAGTGAGTTTTGCCTCGCTGGTATTTATGCTACATACACACATTGCTTTTGAGATGAAGTGGATCAAAAATGGCATACAAGGGATGCAGTTTGTATTCAAATAGTTTTATGTCACTGAATGGATCTCTTAACATTTGGAACTGCCATCTATCACATGAGGGTGTCATCACGGAACATTAAATTCGTAGTATTTAGAGACGTTATGGCTTCTGCAAATAACAGAATTTAGTTTGCGTGTCTCTTTTGCAAGCTCTAACATTATTTTCTTAGTCCTGAAGAAAATCCACATCTTCCTTTAGACTGGAAGATGTGGGAAAAAGTTGCTTTTTGAATAAATTTTAGGCTACCAGTACACTTGATCCTATTCCCGTGAAGATACAGGTACTTGCCTGCATTGTCGTTAAGAGTAATGTCTTTTGGCATGAGAAAGGATTTTGAAAAGTGTATTCTGAACGAACGCTACAGGTTCAGCTCATGAATGTAATTGATTGTAGCATTGATTTCTTCTGCTACTGGCTTGTTAACATTTGTTGTTGAAACCTTGAGTCTGAAGCCATGATTTATCAGTGTATCAGTAACTAATCTAAGGGGAACAATAAAAAATCATATATACTGTTTGAACTGAAGACTAAATTATGCTTAAAGCCAGAAACTGATATATTATTTTATTCTAGAATTTCTAATCTATTTGATCTAATCACAAGATATGCTATGCATTTTACAGAAAATTAAACAGTCACTCCTTATAAAAGGAAGAGTTTATGAAAATGAGACCATATTATCATACTTTCCTAATGTGCTTAATTTATTTTATTCCAGCCCCCCCCCCCAGCACCAAGTTGTTGTAATCAAACAGCCAGCTTGATATTTATTTGGGCAGCCATGTTGATATTTAGAAATAAAAAATGAGGTTCTTTCGCAAACTAAGATAGAATGGTGCTGAACTGAATCGTTGCTTATATATTTTTTAGGGAGGGGGGTTGACGTTACAGAAGTATTTTAACTTTCAGCTTTCTTCCTCTTGTAAGATCGATAAATGTTTTAATGTGAAGCAACATCTCAAAATGCACAAATCTCTTCCGTTTTAGGTTTACTAGTACTGTAATTGAAAATCCATCAAACAATAAAAGAATCAGTTACAAGACACATACATTTGATTGGAGTGTGTGTGTGTTTGATTACACTGTGCTTTGCTAAGATATCTGTAGGCCATTTCCCGGTCATTTTTGGTCATAATTAGGTCATCCAAGGTTTCAAAAACAGAAGAAAACTTTTATTATCTTGTCTCCTTTAAAATTACAAGAAAAACTGCAGGTTAAAATATGTTATTGCTAAAGTTGTCAAAACTTGAATTACTGATGCTTAACAATCGTTAATTTTTTCATAAAATTGACACCTGGAAGACCTTGTTTAAAAACGTGTTTACATAATGACGGCCCACCTGCACTTTAGTACAGCCAAGATATTATCATTTAATGGGAAATTACCTATCAAATGAGGTGGTTTGCGTTTGTAAGTGGGATGGGTGTAGGAAACTCCTAAAATATAGCCCTTTTGGCATATTGCTGCTCACCTGCTTCGTCATGAACGCAACATTTTGCGTTTTTGTACATGAACGACAAGCCATAACAGTTCCTTCTCACCTTGTACTGTGTGCTTATGGAACCAACTCCGTTCGAAGATAAAACAGGTCAAACACGTTTCGATTTTTAGGTACCTGCTCATAAAATACTACAAGGTGGCAAAACAAAACGAACTCCTTTTGATCGGCAGCTGCAAAACAGCATTAATCCAAGCCAGATTACGCACGGGCAGCGTCCAATTGAATGACTACCTATATAAAAGAAAAAAATTCATATTTTCTTTTGTTGGGGCTAGTATGATAATTCTGCACAGATTTACATGGAAATGTTATTCGTCTTGCACCTTTTACCTTAAAACTGTACTGTATGGCTCCGACGATTGCACCTTTGGCAACAATGTCAAATTTGTTAAGGCTATCCACAGCTACATACAACAATCCAAACGTGATGAGCCTCAATGGATTGATTTTTAAGCCAGCATACCTATGTACCCTACCACCTATAAGTAGCACTGGTAATATAGTGAAAGAACCTTTATTGGTGATGTTGGTCAACGTGCATAGCTTTAAATGTTGGGTTTAATTGTCTATGTAAGTCGTGCCTTCTGGCAACCCGCTATCCATCATCAGCTCAATAAACAAAAGGGGTTCATATTGAGACAACTCTGTTCCCTATATGCTTGAATAAGATATGTTTAAGAACGCTGGATCACTTAAAGTCTGACGTTGTTTTTCAATAAAAGGTTGTACCTACCTACGTGATTATGTACCTACCTACGTGCCAAGTTACTCACTTAGTTCATATTATATAGACCGAGGACAATAAAACACGCTTTCTTTGCTTTATAAGAACTGTATTGGTCGATTGGGGACGTGTGAATACTCTATCTGAACACTATAATATGTACTATAGTGACCAGCTATTATTTTGATCTACCTTGTATGTACAATTATCACATTTCAACTTGACCTTAAGGCATATACAACTACGATAAATATTAACACCTCGTATTTTAACATGCAGCTTGGAAAAAAAATTCAGATTTTCGCTACTTAGGTCTGGATAACGACCCCATGTCTCAGCTTTTGCAGAATCTCGTTAGAATGATGTGCCCAAAGCAACTTTTAATGAAGCAAAAATTTCCTGATTTAAAATTGTACAAGACTGGTTTCGTGCTGGTCACAGAACTCAGAACAGCATGAAATGCGACCAATGAGGATCGCCGGGACACGTGACCGAATCAGGAGGCATCACAAAACACTTCATATAATTTTATTTTTTTTCCATCATGCGTGAGTGAAAAGTTACAAAGATATGAACCGATCATATGTAATATATAAGTAATAACACGGTAAAATCAATCCCAATAAACTGACCGCACTTTTAAACATTATGTCCCTTAAAGAAAATTTGATACAAAGATGAAAATTTGGAAGGAATACAAATGGGAAAACTTTAGTGTAAAATAATATAAACATGAAAAACAGACAGGGACTGGAACCCACAAAACTAAGAAAGAAGGGAAACAGTACACGGCTCTTATTAAGATTATTTGGCTATTGCAAATAATTCGAATAATATTTTGGTACTTTGCAAGACATTATACCTGTAACTATGCAAACCGCCATTCCTTTAAGTCGTCAACATTTGTATGGCAGCTTTTCGATTTATTCAGTTACTATACGTTTATAAGCAACTTAAGTCTGTCACTCATACATGACAAACTTAACCTATAAAAAGCATTCGAATACGCTCTCTGGCAAACATTTGGAGTCCGAGGTTTGTACTGTGTCCATCGCAAAATCAGTCATGGGCAATTTGTATCGGGTAATTTCTGTTCGATTAAATGTAGCTCTGAGCCAGCAATGCAAACATATTCTTGTAGTGAGTGGTGGTGTTTGTGGAAAAGAGTGGAAGTAGTTAAAATATATACATGGTGGGAAGTCAGTTGTTCCTGTCTATGTGATACGTATAAAGTCTGTCGTTTAGTTGAGTTTTTGCGGGGAACTGTTTTGCGTAATTTGACAATTTAAGCAAGACAAAGATCTTTTGCAAATGCTTTAAAAATGATCAACACTGTTTTTTTTCCAATGAGTAATACTTTAAATATCTTGTAAAAGAGTTGAAAGTCATATATCTAACATATGTTTATTCGATAATGCAGTTGGTGCTTCTTGTGGAAAAAGTAATCAAACCAGCAAAGCAATTAATTACTTCACGCAGATTGTATATAGTTTATACTATCTCAAACAAGACGTCTAGGGTATACAAGGGTAAGTTTGGAGCAAAGTTGTGTTTTTGATCTAAATTGCTGTAAAAGTAACCACGGACGTACACACGGTTTTGGTTTGGATGCACATGATCAAATATTCAAATTGGTTCCGCAGTATTAGGTCTGCTAAAATTGTCAATATACTTTAGCTATAACATAATCGAAACCTTACGTTGATATGGATCACATCCTTCCTGATATATAACGAACTAAGACAATTAGCCCATTTTTGCACTGTATACGAGGCCATCACAAAAGTAAAGCAGTCCGTGATATTTTTTCCTCAATATATGAATTTTATATAAACTCCTAGCTATAATATTTCGGACCTTTGGTGCAAAAGGGGGGGGGGGGTGTACGATCCCCTGGAGCCCTCCTCACCTCCTTTGTTAGGGGCTTGCTGGCCCAGGTCACGTGAGTTCTGTGCTAACTAGTTGATGTATTCGTTCCTTCACAGAGAAAAGGAGAACACATTGGACATGGATTTCAAAAAAACAAACGCAAAGAAAATAATTATTTTTCTATTGGGTGCACTGGAATGTCTCTTATTCTCCATAATTTTTCTTGGCTGGCCTTCCCTTGTACCCGTGCTTGAGATGGATGGTATTTTCGGCGATTATTGCCAAAGTAACTCTACAGAAGCCATCAATGCCACCTCAATTGGTGGGAACACCTCATCTGTTAGATCAACGGAACAATCAGTCCTGCAACAGGATATGTTTATGAAGAAGGAGTGTCCACAGAGGCACGCACATTTTAATCTTATATATACACTCACTGTGGCAAGTACCCACCTCTCTGCTTTTCCGATTGGTTGGCTTTTCGACAGGTTTGGATTACGGATCACTCGTTTAATACGGAGGTATGTACACCGATTACGTACCTTGATATTGTAATAAAATACGCTTGCCTTTATGTTGCATTATTAGATATATTGTAAATGAAGCACTTGTGTTTGGAAATTAGGACCAACGTGATTAATGGACAAAAACCACTGTACATCGGAAGTTCCAGCGAAAGTAACTTTGGAAAATCACATGCGCGAACGATACAGGCATTGCTAAT
Source organism: Hermodice carunculata (assembly GCA_964020975.1). Taxonomy (NCBI): domain Eukaryota; kingdom Metazoa; phylum Annelida; class Polychaeta; order Eunicida; family Amphinomidae; genus Hermodice; species Hermodice carunculata. The sequence goes on along the minus strand of OZ026612.1, from coordinate 40,546,381 downwards.
GTTGCAGGCACCGATTTCCTGGAGTATGGAAGATGGTAAATACTTAAGGGCATTTGGTTCCGCATGTGTTAAACAAATTAAACTAACAAAATAACTATAGGCGTCTAGGTGGATAGACATGATTTGATATTGACCAGAAATGCTGACCCTGGCTATCGCCTGGGTTAACATTGTTTCAATTTTTTTGTTTACATTTACATTATGTGTATCCCCTGAAAAGTCTATCATTGTATAATATTTCTTCGCTTTCTCATGTGGTTCTCCCTAATTTGCAATATTTTATCACTGTTACGTTCAGACGTTAATGACTTCAAGGCTTTGAATTTACTGCCCACAAGTATGCTTTTCAATGCTATCATACATTCATTCACTTTGTATCACGCCACCCAATCACTCACAATACATATATAGCTAGATAGATAGATTGGTAGGTAGATAGATAGATGGATAGATAGATAGATAGATAGATAGATAGATAGATAGATAGATAGATAGATAGATAGATAGATAGATAGATAGATAGATAGATAGATAGATAGATAGATAGATAGATAGATAGATAGATAGATAGATAGATAGATAGATAGATAGATAGATAGATAGATAGATAGATAGATAGATAGATAGATAGATAGATAGATAGATAGATAGATAGGTGCAAATAAATAATATCAATGTAAAGACAAAACAGCCGACCTAATTAATGGTAAAACACTTGTTCTACAGTGGCGTCCTGCTTACTGGAATTCTTATGCTGGGGCTGGCTACACCAGGTAATTAATCATTTTATTAACTCTGTATGTATGTATGTGTGTATGTATGTATGTATGTATGTATGTATGTATGCATGCATGTATGTATGTGTGTTTTTAATTTATCTATCAATTTACCATGGAGACACACTTTAAGCTCACATATTCCTTCACTATTTGTTTCAATTGTATTTTCTCCATGGTGCGTTTGAGGAGCTGCTGTGTGTAAGTTACCACATACATTTGATATTTATATATTACAAATAGTCTTCATTGGAATTCAGATGAGCCAACACGTGGAAGGTAATGAATGCACTTGACATCAATGTTAGAAACAGGTTTTTTCATTGCCGATGTTTTACTGGCACGTTGGTTGACACAAAGTCATATAGTCACTATACTCGTCAACAATCTGGCATTTCTGATTTCAGAGCTCGCAAAGAACTTTTTCGACAAATCATCCTTTCCGTCAATTATCCATCTTTGGAATCAGCTCCCTAAAGACATTCGAACATCAGCCTCTCTCCAGATTTTTAAAGGAAAAGTCAGTGAAACGGTGGCACATCCTATCAAATTTCCAGTATTACAGAACATTGGCAAAAGATTTACAGCGATTTAACATACAAGCCTGTGTTTGAATGTGAGTCCTTTAAACTCGCATCTTTTGAAAATTGGTGCTAATGATGCATCAGCATGCTCATGTGATTATCCACATGGAGACACCAGGTATTTCTTCACCTCATGTCCAAAATACTCAACACCACCCTCTCAGTTGCACATTAAAGATTACCCCTCTCGCTGTGTTTACTATTCACACTCTGATTTTTTGTTCCCCTCATTGCTCTCTTAATGTAAATATATATCAGTTTTCCTTGCTGCTGATGAGTTCATTTCTTCGATTGTTCATTTCAATCCTGTAGGTGTTGGGTAGCTACTTAGTTTAAATTTGTCTGCTTTCTGGGAGGAGAGAAGCAATGTTTTTCTTGTATGGTCAGAGAACCTGTGGGTGCCCTTGGATCCTTTGCTAAATTATGGGTATCCTGTCTCAGGGCCTGTTGTAGTGGCCAATCATTCAAATTCTTGTGTCAGAGGTACGTTTATGAGTTCATGTGGACAGCAATGGAGTTATTGACATCGTAGTTTGTCAATTAGTTTATTAGTAGACCATCTGGCTGTCTTGTCACTGTGTTGTCACTGTGTTGTGTTCTGCAATATGTTTAACTGAATCTTGTGTTGTCCTGTGCCATTGTCTTTTATAACAAAAGGGATTTAAATAGGCTTCAATCCTCTTTCCGAATCGTTGTACTACTGGCTAATGTGAACAATGATTTGTAATTGTAGCCCCTAAAATATGTTTAAACCAAGGTCACAGAGCTATAAGCATAGGAAGTAATGAAAAAAGTTGCGCCATCGTTAGTTAGTCAACGTCTTCAGATGTAAGCATATTTAGTAGAAGCATGGCAGACTATACCACTTGAATTTCTACCTCTCTGCAGAGATATATACATACAAACCTGTGTTGCTTGATCGATACTCTGTTTACAGAGTATTTTGTTCAACTGTCTACCTATTTTACATGCTTTCATAATTTCCTGTGACTGTAAGCTAGGAAATTGTGAACTGTTACATTCACCGTCAACAGATTTTTACAAGGGGAATAGTAAACAAATACAGACTATATGAACCAAATATTTGTGTCATAATATACTTCTGGCCACTGGTTGTTGTCTTGTTGTTTTCTTTTTCAGTCCTAAGCCTCCATCAATGGTACCAGTAGGCTCATGCCAACAGTCACCAGTCTTCCAAGCTCAAGATCAAGAGCAACAAGGGATGAGATGTCCACACCAGCTACAGATGGTGCCAGATACATTACTTTCATATATACAATTAGTTCTCCAGCACCAGTTTGGCTTCCATCTACTGTTCCTATGGTTCCTGGTCTGGATGAGGCTTCACTGCAGCAGCACATAATGGGGGTCATTAAGAGAGAGGTCCTGCTGATGCTCGCACATGCTCGAGGCTCCCCTGCAGGATCAGTCACAGAACGGAGCACATCCACAGTTTTCAGCGGCCCCGAGTCTCTCTCCTTCACAGAGGACCATAGTGCTATACAGTGGGATCCACTGGGACATCAACTTACTTTAGAGCACATACCCTGCAGCCAAAGAGGATCATCACTCGACCGGTCCCCACCTCACCTAGTCCATAGAGAAAGGGTCTTCAATCATTCCACCTGTAGCTTCTCCAGTGCCTTCTCCATCTGCACCTAACAATCATTAATCATTAACCAGCTCCATCACCACCTTGCCAGACACAGCTGCCTGTGGATGACCTGAGGTACTGAGTATTTGGTAAGGGAGGGTGTTCCCCCTCACTGGCCTGGGACACCATACCTCAGTGATGTGCTTCAAGCTCTTCATCTCCATTATCACTGAGGGGAAAATAGTCCAGTACACCCATGGTGACTCCCAAAATCCCTTTAAGAATCAAGAAGACCATCAAGCTTATCAGAAATGGGGTTCTGGTGGAACCAGACTATCTGGCTTCAACCTTTAACTCACAGACTCTGGTATTATCCAACCAACTTCCATGACAGTCTTCTTCAGCCCCAGGCTTAGACCACTGATCCCGGGTTGAATTGGCTTTTTATTAACCGAAGCAGAATATCATTGACAGAGATGTTGTTCACCAATAGCAGGCCAGCAAGTATCCCATGAGTAATACTGCTGCTGGCACAATCTACATGTCCACATACCTTTTTTCTGTGGAGTCCTAACATCTCTTACAACAGCATCACCTGCATTCTTCAGTCAGCCTGTGTATATCAGCAGGGGAGATGGTGAAGGAAGTGCTCAGTAACATCACTGCTATCTTTGTTTCAAGAAAAGGAAGTGCAGTGATCCTGATTTGAAGGATGCCGGTCGTCCACTGAATGTTACTGTTACCACCCACACCAAAGACCTGATTATAGACAATTTTCAGTGCCAGTGCCTGGGATTTTCAAAGGTGCAGCAGCCCTCAGCTCCAAAGCCAAGGTCCCAAATGATTGAGGAACAACAATTGGTGAAACCCTTTTTAACATACATTGGGAAGCAGACCAATATGATGTCACAACAGTTGAGTCCTTGGCAGCATGGCTGGTTCCAGACTTTAGCCTGTCAGATTTGATTGCAAGCCAAGGAACCTGCCCAAGATGTATAGGGTGCTGCCATCTACTTGGAATATCTAGCCATACCAGGTGCATGGTTTGTCAGGTACCCTATGCCTCAGAAGAAAGTGTCTGCCTGGTATTTACCTACTTCACATGATGCTTGACAGGATCAATTTGGACATTAGAATCATACTGTTGGTGTTCTCTGGATCCGATGTGGAGGCCCCAATGCAAAGTGAACTGCTTTATAGCCTGCCAACTGCTTGTATTTGGACCCTGACTTCCCCGAGGTTCTCATCATTTTGAGCCAGATTAAGCAGTCTGGGGCTGTCACCATGTCATGCACTGGAGAACATAGTTTGCCTGCAGATCAACCTCATGCTAATCCTGGGATGCGAGAACCTCCATTTGGTGGCAGTATATCATCACCTGGGTGCATGCCTATACTTGTCAGCCATTGAACAGACAAGGTTGTTTAACTGGAGGTTCTGCAGAGTGGTTATACAGGACAACCAACAAGAGTCCCATCTCCAGGTGTAGCAGGCTTTCCTTCAAGGGCAAAGCCAGGAAAGGCCCAAGGTGGAGAGGGGATGGTTGCAGTGGTCATAGACCTTTTCAAGGACAGGCCAACAAGTTCCATTGCAGTGGGAGGTGGAGCAACAGAGCCCATATCGGCGATGGGGGAAGAGATGGCAGCTGAGAAGGAGCATTAGCAACCAACACACCTGACAGACCATGTTGTCATCTGTTGGCAAACAGCTACTCACCATTCAGATGCCACAACAAGTCAAAGCCTAGCTGTCACTGTACATTGGCAGGTAGTGATGGTACACTACAGAACAATATATTTTTAGTCTGGTAAGTGCACAATATGCGCTTACGTTTACAGAGTTAGGCCTGCCTTCATTTCCCTACCCACCTAGTTATTTTGCATCCCCTCTGTCGACAGGGACATAAGGGAGCTTAGAAGTAGCAGTAGGAGTCCTATTGTGGAAACAGACAGTAGAGAAAGTTCCAAAACTATAGTCACCGGGGCCCTGCAGCCATGTATTTCTGGTTCTAAAGAAAAACAAGGGAGCAGTGATAGATCCCAAAGCTTAGGACTTTTCTCCACAAGAAGATCAAAATGGAACCCCCAGCTCCCATACTGATAGCTGAGTCCAGTCAGAAGTGTCTATGATTTATGGTAAATAGAGTGTTTATCATTTTTGCATGCGTCTGTTCACCCTCACTCCAGCACTGCTAGTGTTCACCAGCATAATAGGCATAGGGACAGATTACACACTCTGCAGAGACAAGCACATACACATATATCTCGATGACTGGTCACACGCTTTTCACAGTGTTCAGACTCACACAGTCCTGATTCTTATGACCTGCCAATATCTAATTCTGCAGTGAAGTTGGAGAAGTCGAACCTAGAGCCATTCCAAAAGTTTGGGTTTCCAGGCATGCTTTACCAGAGTGGTACCATTCATTTGCAAATCCCAGGAGGAATGTTTTAAAAGGCTCCCTGCAATCCTGAATCAGTTTTTATCCAGCTCCAACCTTTTTGTGCAGGAAATGTAGAGCGTCTTATGCAGATTAAAGTCTTTCAGGTGCTCATGGGGAGATTTCACCAAAAGAGTGCAACAAGCATTCCTAAACTTGCAGTCCAGGGCCTCTCACCAGCAACCCATAGCAATGTCCAATTAAGTCCATCCATTGCAACTGTGGTGGCACACCAGTGACAAGGTGATGTGTGCTCAGACACTAGTTTCTTTCTGTCTGCAAGAAATTATTTACATGATACAGGTATTGTTCCATCAACTGGCTGGGAATAGTGGGGATTTGCCGAACCGTGGAAAAATGCCAGCAGTATCTGTCACACAAACATATATTAGTCCACTAAGACAATTGGACACCAGTCACAGATATAAACAAACAGGCGGGGACCAGGTCAACTCCTGTGTTACACTTAACCAAGATGCTACTGCAAAGTCGTGAAGTCAGAAGAAAATAGCTATGTTGCACTCATGAAACTGGACTCCTCAATATGAAGACCAATCTATTGTTATGCCAGTGCCAATTCCAAGTCATTGGCATGGGATAGTTACTACACCTGCATATTGTGAGGTCTTTGTGGGACCTTTGGGTGCAAACCATGTTGAGTTCACTTGTCAACTGGTAGTAGGCTGGAACAACCTTCTTGTTGCTATATTATATGGAAATGTTATCTGCACTACTGTGCAATCAATATATGGCACCCCAACTTATGAAATCAGACCCAAAAACCAGCCAATCACTGCCAATTGGTTGTATTTCTGGTTGCAGTGCAGTAATTTATTCATGACTTCATCACGCTTGAGATCATAGTTATGATCTTCTTCCAACTTCACAACATCATTTGAACTTTAAAAGGTAAATTTTGTGTGATATAAGTAATTTTTCAATCAGTCAATGGAATTCCATGAGGGTTGAAGAGGATAAAAAGTTTGCTACAAAGGGCATCAGCAGCCTGTTTCCCACCCTTGCTGTCCTCAAGTGGGACTTTTGGCTGCTGATGCCTTCTAATGCAAATTTTCGCCACTGCTCGCCTTCGACGTCCTTCCATGTCATCTGATAGGATAGAATTTGGGAGTGAATACAATCTAAAACAGATCATACCAAATGTAGAAGATAGGTAAGTATTACTAACAAATGTGGAAATTATATACAGCTCTCAGGTTCAGTGTACATGGCAAGCAACGGTCATTTATATTTTTAAGAAATATGCTCTATCATATATTTATATGTATTGTAACTCTGTAATTGCCACATTGTATTCAAAATCACATGGAATCACAAAGGTTACTCAGATTAACAGCTCACTTCTAGTGATTAGCTGAAAAAAAGTATTGAATATGAATGATGATGGTTTTACAGGGACATCTGCGTTAGTATACAGTGGAATGATTACCGTTGGAGTAGCTGGTATGATGACCATCATTACAGTCCTACAGGTATTCTATCCTTTGTATATGCAAATTAAATTCGTTCATCGGCAAAAAATCGTCAAGAGCCACTACCGGACATGTCAGGAAAAAACGTACCACAACAGTTACACTCAATGTGATTGGACATATATCTATAGTGAAGATGAACTGGATGTGTCCAATCATGTCGAAAAAGCTTTCCCCCACACTCACACTCCCTTTTTATTTAAATCCTCCACTTACTTGGATTTAAGTATTACTGACATAAAGCAGACTGTTCTGTCTTTTTGCAGTCTTTTTGCTGTCTTTTTGCTGTAACATTGAAATAAAATAGAGATAAAAACTGAACAAGTGATGCATCACTTTTTCCAACACCTGCATGACCTTGTCCTAAAATCGTTTCAGATATAAAGTAAAATTTTAGAAAGTGCACATTTAGCTACAAATATCCATAGTACTCAGTAGCAAGCAAATAGACTGATTACCTTGCCAGTCATGGCCAAAAACGTTAATGCCAATGAGAAAGTCATGACACGGGGAAAATTGGTGACACACACTTTTCAATTGGTCATACTTTGCATCGGTTTTGTCTACTTCCCTTTTATGGTATTATGAACTCCTAGAGCATTTGGCCATTTGTGATATTAAGCATGACATTCACTCTCATTTTTGCAATATAATGAAAGCATGAAAAATTGCTACCTTAGATATGTTGTCCGAATTTCTCAATGTGTTGCTAATCAGCTAAAAATGTTTCGAGGTAATACCAAGAAGATTGTCCTCTTATAAGGACCTAACACCTGGAAAGGTAGCCCAAGTAAATGTACAATTAAAGCAATTATACAGTGAAATTTATTATCCTTTAACTATTGGAAACAAACAATAGTAATAAGAAACTAATTTAGAAGATAAACGTCAAGGTCACTATTCAAATAGAAGGCAATAACCTAGGTACACAAGTGTAATCCTGATCGATTATGAACCAGTGGGCCTCAGAGTCTCTGTGATTCCGTGTATATATATATATATATATATATATATATATATATATATATGTGTGTGTGTGTGTGTGTGTGTGTGTGTGTGTGTGTGTGTGTGTGTGTGTGTGTGTGTGTGTGTGTGCGCGCGCGCCTCGAGGGGGAAGGAAAATGTTTAAGTTTGGGTAAACATCACCCGGATTTAAGCTGTTGAAATATTTGAAAATGGGATGACTATCGAAGTCGTCGAGGGTTGCTGATTTAGTATTGGGTGTCCAACTTCATTAATATGTGCACATAATGATGAAGAAGCATCACACATGCAATTGTCATGTAAAAGATTATGCATATGAAACACTCACACCCTAAAATGACTTCCTCTGAAGCTTTGGGTCTATAGCCTTGGCCTTCACCGTCAACAAAACAACTGGGAAACCTGAAGTGTTTTTGGACCCTCCTTTTTACAAACTAGTCTGTCCAAAACGGCTACTAATTTTGATCTATGTACTGATGAATAACGTTTGTATGTGTGCCAAATACTGCAAATTAAATAGGGCAAGGTCACACGAGAGGTCAGAATTGACACTCCCACCGCATCTGTTAAATATATTTCTTGGGGTCCAAACCAGGTTCAAGTTGTGGCCATTTTTTAACTCCTTCAGTTCGGCAATCAAATCTCACCACACCAAACAGAAACCAAACACAGAAACAAAATGACCAATTGGTTAATCATGATGAAGTTGTGTTCAATGATACCATTAAACTAAAAAACGTTGAAAGTTGGAGTCATCTATTGTAGAAAAAAAAAGCTTACAACACCAACAAGCCTCCCCAAATAGAAAAGGCTCACTAATCAACATATATTATATATAATGAATTTATCATTACTTGATTCAGCAAATCCGAAATACTAATCGCTGTAAGTTTGCTACATGGAACGTGGGCAACAGGAACGCATACGAAACTTTATTGTCAGTAAAACGGTCTCAAATCAAACGTTGCTCTCGCCAAGGAGTGTTTTTATTGAACAAAAACACCAAAACCTAAACATGTGTAACTCGTTACGTGCTAACTACTTAACAAGCACTGCTGTCAATTGTAATAAGGGGTGCTTGGTTCATATTCTATCTGAAAAGACAGCCAGCATGCCAAACGTTCTGGAAAATATGAGGGTTCAGTTCAACCACTTTCCTGGGCGTGCTTTGGGCCCAATGCTGTCCCGGAAAAGCTGTTGTCCCACTGAAACAGTTAAATCACAGAATAAATAAGTAAAAAGGAAGAGGTTAACATGGGCAAACTTCAAATCTTAATGTCCCTACACCAGTCAGGAAACACCCAAATCTCAATCATTGAAAGAAGCCCACTGTAAATCGTCACCAATGTCGAAGCAGCCTTGTACCCTGAAAAGTATAATTTCCAAGTTCATACTCTAATTTCTCTTAAAATGTTTTGATATAAAAGAAGCAAATACAAAAGCTTACTATTGTGGGCTAATCTGTTAGATTATTGTGTAGTTGTGCCCATGTTTTGAGGTTAAAGGATACTACCTGTGGTTGATATTCAAGGTGAAAGTTTGTGGCTCTCTAAACATGTATCAACATTTATTTTTAGAGGTACTACTGAAACAGTTTTTATATGAATAAACATACTGTCTTGTAAGTTATTGTTATCAGTATAAAATTTATCTTTGGACAGAAAAGGAAAACCACGGAGGAATTGTCACGATCAGGTTTTTTTTTTCTACAATTGGTTGCCCAATCGTGACATGAGGATTACATCACCTGCAAATGGCAGCTGTTGAATCTTGACCACATGCCACATGTGGTGTCACAGGGGACCAGTGTATCAGCTAATGTGTGTATATGACACATGTTAATGACTATACCACCTATTTCACAGCACAGGTGTCGTATCAAGTGCTAATAAGAACGTTCAGTCACTTCTCATAACCTTGTTGGCATAATGAAGACATCACATTGCACCGATTAGCAGGAAATAACTAAATCCATCTGGCTTGTGTGAGGTTCGCTTTTTATATTTTGAGTCGATAGGATCCTTGGACCACAAATCTGCCCTCACGTTTTGCTCTCTTAATTCTTTCTCTGGTTATTGGTATTTTTGAAGTAGCCAAAACTCGAAGAATTTTCTGGCCTCCAGATAGAACTTTCACCTCACGATTATGATTACAAAATTCTAACAAAAAACAATCTCTTTGAGTGAGTTTGTCTTACTTAGCCTGAAGGCTTGCGTGTGTCATTTTTCTCATTTACCTAAACAATTATAGTCTCCGACAAAAAATTAATAAACCAACAGACTGACCACTCATAGAAAGCTCCCCATCAGGAGTACATTTTAACTGCGATATTTCTTTTATGAAAGTTGACGTTGAAAGCCAAGGTCATCTGGCTTGATCTAAAAACAAAATGCATTAAAAATAATTCTGTACCGACAGAATCTGAGATTCCAGAAGGCCATCTGTAATGTTCTTGTCTGCGCCTTGTCCTTACACCACACAGTGCAATTTATCATCTGATACACCTGATACTTGATCAGTGATCATGATTTACTTCTCACACAGGGCATTTAAATGTGCTTTTAAACATACCTAAAAAGTTATCATTGGTTTTTATTCATGTCGAGATCGATGGATAGCTTAAATTAGGACGTAAATCGGCTTTATTTACCCTACTTACAAAAGTTCAAAGGTCAAGATCAAAGCACCGTATCCAGAAAACTGCCATGAAAAGTCTTGTACGTTTGATATTTTAATTTTCAATGATGATCTCGGCTCACATTTGCAGATGTCATGACATATGTGTTAGGAAATACGTTTTTGCCCAACACATGAGAACTCGTCAACCGTTTGCGTCACATTGAGTGTTTCAGATAACGTGTCAAAAGGTGCATAGCCCACTGTATCTTACAGAAGAGAAAGAAAGAGAATCAAGGTCAAATGACCATTTAAAAACTGTTCGTTCATCAATGTAAACGTTCCTGGAGGTCCGTTGTTTCATGCAGAATCTCAAAGATGGCCAAATATTTTATCAGAATAGTGTGCTTGCACCAGAGGGAAACAAGATATGACGTGATCTACGTACGTTTCTCCGCATAAGACCTGCTTATGACACAACACGTCATTACTCATGGCTGGAAAAGTTACCAACCTGTTTGGATGTTTTTGAGTGCTATGGATAGTTTTAGTCGAGACGCACATTTTTTTTTTAACATGTAACCTGACAGTTCCAAAGATAAAGGTCACAAGGTCGTTTAAAATAAAAAGTTATTTGAATATTTCCTCTGTTATCGCCCTTTGCCACTCTAAGTACGTTTGAACAAGTGTGTCACCCATGTTTATGAACTATAAACATTTGAGACAGAGTGGCCAAGAACCGCAAAACATTTTCAAGTACATCGTCTAAATTTATCTAAAAAAACAAACAAAAAAAACAACATCGCAGTAATACCACTTCTGTAATGAAACACCACGCTAAAATCGACTCAACAACTCAATAGTGGTCAGAATTGATCCGATCACTTTTGAACTACAACTTTCACTTCTACACCCATAATGTCTCGAAGAACTTAATTTGCCTAAATTCCCTCTTTTTTTTTTTTTTTTTTTTTTTGGTTACTTTTTACTGAGCTCAGTAATTTGATCAGATACGTTTTCATGAATCCTCAAGAAGCTATACTGCCCTGCAAATTCACCACCAATATGCCTATGGAATCAGAGAACTGGCCCACACTAGATCATGAAGAAAATGCAAATTTCTCAAAAATGTTTTAACAACCTTACGGCTCATGCTCATAGAGTACAACCAGTATACGAAAAAGTGGCCAGAGATTGCAACACAGTGATATATTCATATATTGGCTTAATGCTGGCTATGATTAAATTTTTTCAAGTGATAATTATTCAAAATATTGGAGAGCAAAGGTGGGGCTCTAGGTCCTTCAATCGTAATTGGGCACATCTAGTGAGAGTAATTTAATTGAGGTGTGTATGTTTGAAATTAATTTACATGTAGAAATTACCGCTAATAGCCAAAATACTCGAAGAATATGTCCACATTGGTGTTTTATATAAATCCAACTTTAAGGTCTGTAATTCATTTCGATCAGTTTGACTTGGATGTGTATAGCGCTATGCCATGTAACTTTAGAACCAGACAAATATTGATTAATTATAAGATTCAAAATGCATTTAAATACCTTGATATTGCAAATTTATGACACATTATTTCGTGATTTTCATTCTTAATTCATTTGTTAACTTAATGTTCGTGTGTTCTCTTTTCTTGCAGGTTGGAAACTACTTCCAAAACACACGTTCCTCGGTCGTTGGATTTTATAACGGTTGCATAGACTCTTCTGTGGTAGTTTTCCAAGTTGTTCAAGTTAGTGAAAAGTTCCGTGTGGACTTTGTCTGAATCGCTCTTCCAATGACCTAGCTTCAACGTTTATATGTTGAATTCTCCACGGTTTAAGTGGATTGAAAAATCGACAACATATATTCTTCATCTTAACACAAAAAAGAAAGTTTTGATATCAATTGTAGTGTGATACAAATATAAAAACAGCATTTTAACGGATCGCATATTGTTCCTTGTGTATCGTATATTTGGCATTAAGACGCTCTATACCTCTTTCCTTTGACCTTGTGTGACCGGTTTTATAATTGTAATATGTTTTTGATTTTGTTAGGATCGAGGGATTTTCTTTCCTGACATTCTCTTGGTCAATTTTCTTATTGTTGATATATTTATTATAATCATGGTAATTTGTTTTTATCTGTTATTGTTGTTACTACCACCAATGAAGATGATAATTATTATCACTTGTACCTGATCTCGGACAATACTTTTTAAACTACAAAATATACTTTAATCATATTACATGCGCTGTTTTATCCTCTTCTTACGAAACTTGTTTAATCTAGCGTCATTTAACAGTAGACATGATATTTAAGGTCGCTCGACGAACATAGGAATGCTTGACAAAATCTTTAAAAAAAATAGATTTGTGTATTTAAAATATGCATTTGATAAAATATTTCGGTTCTGCCTCAGGCCATAATGGTCGGATTCCCAGATGTGTTTCATGCATCAACATTGGTTAAGCTGCGGACCTCGAAGGTTGGTAGAGGCATATGCTTCAAGAAAAACATGCCCTGAGCAACACACAGACCATTGGAATCTTTTATATTTTGCACCTTTGCCTTGTTACTAAATTGTAAATATTAATGGCGATAATTTCAAATATTCGGAGATGCATTTTAACGAACAAATGCCTCTGTTCCAGGAGAGCTACCGAATTGGTATCGGCAGGAAATACTCAATGGTAGTTTTATGTTCATTGCTTGTTTTTCCACTGCTCAACACACTTTTCCTGTTGCCCAAAGGCAAAATATTCCATGATACATGCGCAGCTGAAGAAGATGGAACAACTGGAACGCAACAGGCAAAAAGAAGCAACCGTTTATCAGGTAGGATGATGCCCAAGTTACTAGAAAAAAAGTTGGCTGGCCATTCGATAATTATTAATCTTTATAACGGAATAAATGATCCATTTGTGCACTTTTTATACAAAAATAGAAACAGCAGCAACACGTTATAGCCCTTAAATTGAAACATACGACAGTGACAGTCCTGTGCTCAGCTGACCTTGGATGCTCAAATTGAAGTGGTCCTGTGTCTAATGATATCAAGGTCGAAAAAATATCAAGGTCATCGTTGTTTAGAACCATCATCACTGTTTGTCATTTCGGTCTTCACTGATAGAGTTCAGGAGTTATGATTTTTTAAGTAAAAAGGGAAAAGATCCACAATATGACTTCTGGTTTTGAGAAGTTGAAAATAAAATCACACACAAATTTGTAAAAAAAAGAAAAAAGAAAGAAAGAAAGAAAGAAAGAAAGAAAGAAAGAAAGAAAGAAAGAAAGAAAGAAAGAAAGAAAGAAAGAAAGAAAGAAAGAAAGAAAGAAAGAAAGAAAGAAAGAAAGAAAGAAAGAAAGAAAGAAAGAAAGAAAGAAAGAAAGAAAGAAAGAAAGAAAGAAAGAAAGAAAGAAAGAAAGAAAGAAAGAAAGAAAGAAATGCAGTGCCGCCTGTTGAACAAATACGGCCTGCGGGTCCCTAGAAGTGTCCCTACCACATGTAATTTTAAATCAGTTGGCTTGGTGGTTTTAAAAAAAGATGTTTTTAAAGATTTTGCAACAACATGGAAACCACTTCATCCACAAATCACTAGAGCATGACCATTTAAACAAACGTGGCATAGACTCAACAAGGTATATCCCCAGTACTTGTACCTTTGAGGTTGACCTGACCAACTGTTTTGGAGAAGAACTCCAAATTGTGCATTGTGGACGGAAAGATTGACAGACCATATGAATGACTGACTATCCTACACTTCGCAGTCAATCGAGATTATAAAATAAGTGTGTTTTCTGTGACATTCTTGGGATACATATCATGTACATAGGTGTTAGACTGAGGCACATTTATGAAACATACCTTCAAGAGGGATACACAAAATGCACCATGACAATGGTTAAGGTATATCATACACAACTGAAATACACATTTTCAATATGCAAATGAGAATGGATAACAATATTCAGAATTGATTTGGATTAGTTGAGCATAGTGTTCCCTAAATTATCAACATACGCTTTTCTGCGTAACAGGTTTTAAACAAAGTCTACAGTGAATAGAATAATGAGTCCCAGTCCAGACCTTTTGCTCTAGGATGTGGGGGGGGGGAGGTCCTTGCTCCCTATTCCCATAAATTATATGAGTTATGCTCCTTGTTCCCAGCAATTTACAAGTAAATGCTCCCCAAAATTATTAAATTGTGTAAAAGCTGATAGTTCTGCATATTTGATGTTAAAATGGACTTTCACAAGAGCTGAAGCTAAGGCCCTATTACATGTACCTCAATACTATATATGAGCCATTTTCACTAGGATTACACTTCTCATGATGGCATCTGCTCTTTCTGTTCCATATATTGTTGTATGCTCAACTGGAACCACATTTTAACAATATTTAACAGAAATAACATCTAGTTAAATTGAACTAAAATAAGAAACAAAAAATACATCTCTCAATATTGTCTACATTGCCAACAATAGTGAAATTAAGCCAAAAATACATCTCTCAAGAATAAGCAAAAGTCTATGCACCTTTGGTTTTAACAAAGGACGAGGCAAGTAATGGCTGGGATGGAATTCGTGAACAATGATTTTTCATGTCATATTAGGTTGCTTCATGTAACTTATTTAATCACTCACATGCCCAATCTGACGTATTCTTGATTTATTAAAACAAATCAAAGTCACTATCTTTCATTGGTACCCTATAAGTTCAAAGGCTTGCCATAAGCCAGCTGCAGTTTCTGCATTTTTACTGTAAAATCAAGATTATGTAAGTCTTGACTGTAAAATGATCTAAAATCAGGAAGTCGTGAATTTGGTTTTTTTTTCTTAAAAACACGCATTTTTTCAAATTTCGAATTTCGACAGTACTTCAAACTTTATATTCCACAGCACAGACACAAATGGATTTATCAAAAAAGCTTGAGAACATTTTGCAGTTATATGTCCCGTATATCTCCTGATGAAAAGTACTGCCCCCCCCCCAAAAAAAAAAATCACAAAGAACTTCTGAAAATGTATCCAATTTCTTAGAAAAAGCAATTTTGCCCCAAATAGCCTTGTATGGGTTTGTTCACACATCAATTATGATGATGTAAGTATTATATCTTTAATGCAGACTGAATGTTCAAAGCCTTAGGATCAAATTGAGATATACATTTAATATAAAAGGAATACATGTGAATATTATTGATACTTGATATAGAAGTGATACAAATGGTCATATCAAGTTTAACACCTCAGTTGCCAAATTTAACAACTTATTGAATATTGCTTTACAATTTAATCCAATTGAAATATATACCTTTAGATGACAAGAAGTTTGTGTGTTGGGTTAAAAAGTAAACTCATTTTCATAATGTCATTATTGGCTGCTGAATGCTCACAGGTCATATATATGTTATCATCATCCAGATTTTGTTTTCTTCTTCGACTTGAAAGCAGATTTACATTTGCTTTGGCTTGCTGCATGTCTTCAATGACTTCAACACTGTCTTTAGAAATGCAGCCCTCAACATCTCCGACCAATGCTAATTTGAGCATGCAAGTGTCGATTCTGAAAGCCTGATGGTATCTGCTGCAGGAGTCCCAAATTTATATTAGGATCCCAAACAATCTGTGGTGTTTACAACTTTGTTTACAGTGATATCAATATATTCTGAAGGTGCTAGTGGATCTTGAACATAAACTGTAGCAGTAATATTTGTGTTTCCCTCATAAAATGATTTTCTCGCATTTCCAACTGCGAGTTTCGCATCATGTTAAAAACCATCAAAAGTTCCCACAGTATTCTGGGGTGCCAAGTGTCACAAATTTTGTGGTTACTTTAATTCATTTCGTGGCCGAAATCCGTAAACTCTAACTATTCTGTCCGAAGAATTGTTCAGTATATCAACTTTGTCCACAGAATCCATATATTTATCAATTTGTACACCAAATCCATAATTTTATCAATGACACCCACGAAATTGAGTACGTTTATCATTTACGTCCGTGAAATAGAGTTTAGTTATCAATTTTTGTCACAAAATCATGTAAGCTTACCAATTCCGTTACAAAATCCTGTAAGTCTGCTAATTTTGTCCCCGACATTGAATAAATTTGGCATTCTGTAGAAAATCTATAGCAATTCCCACAACAAATCCATATCGATTCTGTCAACAAAATTGTCGGTCAATTTATTCGTTTTGCGTGAAATTCTACTATACAAATCACAAAAGTGTACAAATGTTCACAGAATTGTAACCCATATAGATTTTGTAGACGAAATCGGGAAAGAAAATCACGAAATCCAGTCAGTTAAACAGAATTCATGAAAGCCTCTTGTTTCATTTCTGTGCTCCTTTTCTTGAATTTCGTCCCAAAAATGTAATAAGGTTTTCACTTTTGGGTGTCAGATTATTTCTTCGACAAAATCGAGCTTTTTTATATATTTTTTATATAAATATCACCAAATCCAAATCCAAATCCAAATCTTCATATTGATTTTGTCGATGGAAACGGTTTTCAGTTAGCAAAATCATAGAAGATTTAACCAGTTTCGTGCACAAACCTGGAAGAAATGACAGACAGAATTATACTTAATGGATTGCGTGCAAAGAATTGCAAATGAAATTACAAAATCATATAAAGCCACAGTATCGTTATTTTGGTCATTTTCGTGGGTTCCCATATTGACTTTTAGAAGGGCATCGCTGTGTTCTTGTGACAGTTCAGCAAGCTGTGGAAGATAGCCTTCATAGGCTACTCTATGGCAGAAACAACGCCACATAATAAATTATTGGAGGAGCAACACAAAACTACCATTGTGAGTTTTTTTTTTATTAGACCTTTTATTCTTTTCTAATTTTTTAGCACACCAAATGGTCAAGCGTGTGATATTTTTTAGTTTCTGTTAACGTCGTCAAGGCTTGTTGGAATTTGCGAAATGGTCTCAGTTTTTTTTTAGATTTTTCTTCCAGTTTCATTCCAGTTTCATCCACCAAATCGTAAAAGTAGTTTAATTTTGTGGTGGGTCTTCGATTTTGTAATTTGGTCTTCAAATTTTTTAATGCTGTTGTGATTCCGTCCAGGAAAACGACATGTAGTACGGTTTTGTGCACGAAATCAATGATGTTACACTTGGCACCTGATTTTGTACATATACAAACTAAATGCACTGGTTCTGATACTACTGATCTCTCGTCAAGGCCGACTGATCTTTCCAGATCAGCCAGTTTCACAGGACATGGTGACTGTTGATACAATGCCAGAGAAAGAGTCACCAGAATTATCTTTAACACTCATGCTTTTCACTGTTCTTTGGGGAATACTTTGTCCATAATCCATGCTGAATTGCTGCATTTCTTTCTTTTGCAGTAGTGGCAAATGGCATGCCTGAGGTCTGCACATTTTTGGTAGAGAGCTTGCTGTTTCATGTGTAGCACTTGGGGGGAGTAGCTAGACTTGACTGCCTTTTCAGCCTTTCTCTAACAGTTATTTCAAACATATAACAACACTGTGCGATGAGAGGCATTATGTTTTTACCCCTTGCCTCAGCAAACAAAGTTCCTACTTTTGGTGCCTATTATGCCTTTACACGAAAATGTTGCTGGTAATCTGGGTTTACATGCTTGGAAATTTCCTGGAGGGTGTTCACAGCTGCTCAATTTTGTTCTTAATCTTGCAAAGTGAGGGTCTTGTATGATGGATTGAGACTGCAGATCTTTAACAACATCGACGTCTTTTTTGTGAGATGCATAGACCTTTTCAAGTACATTGATGGCATCAAGTGCAAATAACACTGGCCTTTGTCCTTTCGTATGCAAACTAAATACTGAGCTGAACAAATGCAAATGCTCTAGATACTGAATCAGACTTTTATACCACACAACCATTTTCATTTTTCTAACTGTAGAATCCACCAGAAACAAATCAACAAATTTATTTCCCATTCTGGCATGTTCGTCTAAACTTTTGCAAGGATTTTTGTCAATGCTCCATGCTCACAGAAAATATGTATGGCGCTCCCCTTCCCAGAAATTATAAGCCTTTTGCTCCCTGCTATATTATTAGACCCTTGCTCCCAGAAACTTGCACAGAAGCCCCGTATGCCTAGAGGTTAGGTTTCAAGGAGAGCACTCTGATGTCTCAATAGGTGCTCGTTTAACGTTTTGGCCCTTCAAGAGAGCCTTAACCATCCTCCAAGAGACCAGCGTTTTCTCTATTCAAACCGCTGCAACAGCAATATCAATCCATCCGTAAAAACATTATTGTGATAATAATTATAGGGACAAAAGGGCGAATAAAAATGTAGTGATTGATCTGCACCTTTGTCAAGATACAATTTGGGAATGTCCCAAAATCTGCGTATCTGTGTAACAGATATTGAAATGAAAAAAGAGGGGGAGGGAGAAAAGGTGCACTTAAGTGTTAATAATAAACAAATTGGCAAAGATGCATGAATGGCTATAAATGAGAATTGAGATACATTTTCAGTAGTAAATAGACAGAGCATCTGTAAACATGAATGCAGAGTGGGATCTGTGAAAGCAATGTATCTTTTTGTAGTGTACCTGCATGGAAATGCATTGGCTCACTGTAAACGAAATGCATCGTCATGCAGTGGATTCTATGTAAATAGATGGAGAACTAAACATCTAAAAAGTAGGCTTGAAAATGCGATGAAAAAGAGTGCAGATTAGCATTATACCCATGCAAAGTTTATTGTACCTTTCATACAAAATTGCTGGAACTATATGTGGCCATCTCACCAACATAGATAACTGTAACGTGGACTCTGAAAGCGTGATAAAGCCAATTGAAGACTGAAAAGTCTTCATCAAACACATTTTTTTCAAATAAGAATAGCATATGCAAGGCAGGACTGGGCAATAAAACTCTGTTCTGGTAAAAGGAGTAACAGTACTGTGATTTTTTATTTAATGAAATATGTTCTATCAAACTATTTAAGTTGGAGCCGAACCACAGCCGACAGAGCCTGAAAATGCAGGAACGTCACAACCCAGCGCCATACTGAATGGAACAGTAAAAGAAGATGCAACATTTCGAATGTGTTTGTGTTCTACCTACATGATACTCATGATATTCTGGTTTTTCATGGTGGCCTTACGCCTTTTTTCATACTTTGGATTCCAGCATACGTTGCTCGTCCACTACTATCGTGAAAACGCAGGTTTGTAGAGGTATCTGCCAACGCTTTTAACGTGCACTTGCTGTGCTGGTAAAATATCGCTCATTTTCCTTTTTCAGACGACACTAAAATTGCATAACAGTTTCTTTGAAATATTGTTCTCATATGAGGAAAGTCATCGCAAGGTTAATATAGAATACAGACCTATGGTATTTTCGTTTGGCGAAAGGGAAAGTATCCCATTTAGTTTTATGTCACACAAAATCAACCTAAAACGCACACAATTACAAATGTCAGGTCAGCAAACTCCATTTTCTGTGGCAGTATATGCTACATGTTAGTAATACATTTGAACATACTAACAAGTGTATTTAATATATCTTGGCAGGATATCATAATGTAGTGTTTTACTCCGCACCAAATCTAGCATGTAACATTTTTAGGGGAAGAAGGGATATGAATACAAAAACAACTGGACTAGATTTGGGGGGGGGGGTGGAAGGAAGGGGATTCGGGTTACAATGATGCCACTTTAGTATTATTTCGATATATTGAACATTTAGTGGCTCCTTGTATTCACTTTTGTGCATGTTTTCTGCACTGACAAACAAGTCTTTACCTCAATTTGAGTGAGACATGTGAGCACTTGAGCTTGATAGTATAATTTAAATTACCAGAACGTTTGAGGAAACTGATAAATTCATTATTTTGCTGAACAGTCGATTGGGCAATGAATACAACTAAAGGAAGATGTTACTTGATGTATGCTAAGTGAATTAAGAAGAAATGAAATACATGTATACCATGAATTTCGTGTGGGTTCTCGTCGGGCCAGAGGCCGACCCTTTACCTCCTGAGTAGAAAGTTGTGCCAACATCGACATTCTCATATATATGTGGAATCGAATATTGTATTCATCATCATCATCATCATCATCATCATCATCATCATCATCATCATCATCATCATCATCATCATCATCATCATCATCATCATCATCATCATCATCATCATCATCATCATCATCACCACCACCACCACCACCACCACCTCACTTATTCTCTGCTATCATTTTCTTACACTCATCAGTTCCATAAAAATGTCTGAAATGTGTCACATAGTAAATATGCACCAAATTTGCCCTTTTTAAAATACAGTTAGAATGATACTGATTTAAATGCAAAAATCGAAGGAGTCCGACTGATAATTGAAAATATTAAAAATGATAAAAGTCATGAAATATCAGACATTACCAAATACTCCTGGTTTAAAAAGCCAACAGGACTCTTCCTCTTAAATACATGTATTTCTATTCATTTTCGAGGCAATATGATTTATTGTTTGGAAGGAAATTACAAAAGATTAAAAATGGTGTCATTCACTCCTAAACTACAATTTTGATTGGGAAATGTTAGTTTGACAAAATGTTCCCTATATTTACTTCAGCATAGAAATGATCATATGGTGATATTTCCAGCACATATCTCCCCAACTACTTAAAATGCACAAAATTGGTCGGATAATGCATGCAGTATCACACAGAAGAAATAACTGAACGAAGGTTAAATATTAATGGACTGAAATCTTGCTCACACATTTAAAAAATGAAAACCTTGCGATCAAGGCGATTGTGTTTAGACTGAAAAGTTTTGTGTGCCAGTTTGCAGACTCATTGGTTTGGTGCATTGACAGCTGGGAAGCAATATCCAGAAATCCAATGAATTATCAGCGGTTCTTTTTCTATTATGGAAGAAACCAACTTAAACATAATCATACCTTACTTCGTAATTGAAATTCCCACACTGTACAACCTAGCAAGAAGCGAAGACTACCTGATCTGAGTCAAGACAATTCAACACACGGAGATATGATCTGAAAATGCAATGGTATCATGTCATACGCTGAGTAGCAATACCTGAGTGTGACTTCTTTTTTTTTAAAGGGGAAGTAGGGCGGATTTGTAGTTATATAAATTTTGGTGGAATCATAATTGCACCGGTGGCTGGCATAGTAATGGATTACAGCATGAAGAAGCATAAAGGTACTACTCTGTGTTACTTTGAATAAAAAATTTTAGGTGAAAATGCATATAGATTTCTGGTATATTTTGGTTCTGTTCTACAAATTATGTTGTCCGTCACTATCATACAAATTATGATGTCTTTACTTTGGTGGTGTACACTCAATGATGTGAGGATGATAATAAAATAGAGATTTATAAATGACCATTTTATTTACATCCAATCATTTCATCTAAACGTGTCAAGTAATTGAAGTTGTGTCATTTTGCCCAGAACCACTTTCTGGTAGTCATTACCCTAATATATTTTATTGTCTTAACACAACACCTTTGTAATATTTTACAGATATATCTCATCTGGCATTTCGTCCAGCCATATCAGTTGTGGTATCGTTGTCAATGGCATCAGCATTCATGCTTGCCATGTCTGTGACCCGTATGTTCCAGTCGGTAATCCTCCAATATATTTCCGCCATTTTGCTGATGTCAGGAAGGGCCTTCGTCTACACAACGGCACACTGTTATATCTTGATTACGTATGAACATGCCTATGATTAATAGTTAATGTAGGTTTATAACCCAAGGATATACTAGTTTTAAATGTGAATACATGTAAAGTTGAAGAAGAATCCCTTAGGGTATCAGTGGATTATCGTTATATAGAAAAACCCAGAAAGAATAGAGTTGGTCATAAAAGGAGATCTTTGGCATAGCTGACTTGCCGTGGTTATATTTTTCAGAGATCAAAAATTTCTGACCAATGACGTCACCGCTCATATTCTTGAGTGTATGCAGTCAGCCATCTGCAGTTTGCGTAAGCTATACATCTTGGAATGTTTCAAAAGCCTTGCAAAAGTCAAGATCATACCCCTATAATTAACCAGTTTTTCAAGAGTTAAAGGTCACCGTTCCATGATGATACTGCTCTAACACTTGAAAGAATTATACCAGCTGTCAAAATTTTGCATTCCCCGAGGATCTTGGTATGTTTTAGAATTTTATAGAAGGTCCAGTTCATATATCTGAATTTAACTAAGTTTCAGCGGTCAAAGGTTACCGAGCATATTTATTAAAGTAATATTGGCTCATAACTGTAAAATGTTGTATTTTAGGACCACGATTACCAATTAAATATGAACAGAAAATGACACCCATGCTTATATGTGGGGCTGTTTAAATTGACTTGAAGGACACTGAAAGGTCAAATTAATGTCACAGAATGATATGAGGACCATGATTATCATTAAACATGACAAAAAATGACCCATGTGCTAAGTTTTGGAGATGTCACAGTCGACCGTAAGAAACCTTGAAAAGTCAAATCAAGGTCAGCATCATTATTTTGGCCTATATCCAGAAGGTGGCACATTTTGATTTGATTACTATTAATCTATACTATAACTATTACTTGCCAGTAGTGATTGACGAATGACTGGGGACCCTTCTGTATACTACCATGCTGCACGACCTTTGTGACGGTTTGAGAAGAGCAGATCACTTTGTCCCCATGACGGGTGTGTTGCCTTGTGCAGATGCCTGTATGAACGTGCAGCATTGACCTCAACCATACTGGGTCCGACAGACTTGAGGCTGTCTAATAAACCACAGTATTACACATGGCAACCAAAAATTAGTGATTGTAGAAACAGTAAGCAGGTGTTAATAGTTAAGTGTTCTATCACATCAGTATCCAAACTCGTCGACGTCCATAAATGGTAATATGAAAATAAGCCAATCATAAATATTGCTGACGTTGGTGTTATGGCTATCAGGCCTAAGTTACAACTCAACCAAGAAATTATCAGGCAAGAACAGAAATAAATTTACTTGACCAAACCCTTAAATGCTTTGCACATAACCAGACAAAGGGTAAAGGTGCGCCAAACATCATCCATCTCTGTCATCCTCTGCACACTCCACCCAAGCACATAAAAAATACCTTTAAAGAAGCTAAAACCCACACACATTAATGACAGGTGTGAGGGCAAGTGGAAAAGCGAACACCAAAACAATTTATGGAGCCTCGAAAATAGGGCTCCACTTATTATTAAGGCTACAGTGCCCACTGTTTGCCTTCAAGTGAATTCATCTATCAGCTTAAATTTAATCTTTTATCTGTCAGGAAAGAATAACATGGTGTATTAAATTCAAATTTAAACATGTTTGAATTACCATGCCTATAACTATTTTCCAACTAAATGCATCTCTCCTGTGAGTATACATAAGTAAAATATCAGGAGTCCCATGATAGCAAGTTTCATGTCCCTTACCTGATCATATGGACACTGAGTTTTTGCAGGCATTTAATACAACCTTAAGGAACTCCCCCCCCCCCCCGTTCTCTTATCCTGTATAATCTGCAGCTTGATCCTTTCCATTCCTGTTTATTATCTTCTTCCAGTCACCTTGCCTAAACACTTGCACTTTATATATGAACACTCAGGATTTAAACTCTGCTTCATGTCGTAATCAAAGCATGTGTCTATTTTCTTTTCACTGATATAATTACGCAGTTTTGTTTACACTTATGTAAATTGCAAAACCTATTTGTATGTGCATATTTACTTTTATGCTCTACGTGATATTGTTTTGTAATCGAGCCCTAGCCTAAGTTATCCAACAACAGAACAAATAAGCAAGTGTGAATGAATTAATAATAAATAACTAAACACAGTGGACACATGGGTGGACAGATGGATGGATGTTTGGTCAGACATTGTGATGTTGGGAAAAAAAACTAGATAGATAGATAGATAGATAGATAGATAGATAGATAGATAGAAAGATAGATAGATAGATAGATAAATAGATAGATAGATAGATGGACAGACAGAACTAACAGATCCATACATACATACATACATACATACATACATACATACATACATACAACATGCATCAACATCAGCAGTATACATTAGCTGCTGATTTTCGTGACTTACATAACCTCACCAAAGCATATAAACTCAAATAGGTCGGTTCACACGTGTGCATAATCATCTAAACCTTACCACCAGAGCTAAATGGTATACATTATGGCTTGGTAAATCATGGTTTACTGCAGAATTAGTGGCAGCTGGACTCATACGGAGTTTTGTGCAACTAATTGAATTAAAAACTTCCACTTGTGCAGTGTTGAAACAGCAAGCCAGGTTGCTGAACAAAAGGTTTCTGGAGAGGGAAGTTCTACCAGCCAGTAACACAAATTTTTTTTTCAATTCAGTGCTAAGACTGCAGCATTTGGTAACAGAATGTCACAGAAAACTAGAGTTGATAGAATGGAAAGTATTACCCACAGGTGGCATTATTCTGTTGTACCCAAAATGAAATAATAATTTTAAATTTGCTGGTATCCAGGAGTAACGATCCGTACCTGGGCAACTGATGATTTTTTTTTTTCAATTGGGTACCCGGTTGTCTCGCCAATGCACTAGCACATAAGTATTTAGTGCCCATGGAGGAAAATATATATTTACACTTTTGACGATTATTTGTAAAATCATAAATTACTGTCAAATATGTAAAGATTGAAACAATATTCACACGTTAATGAACAATATTAAAACCAACACTTCCATATAAAATTAGAGGATAGCAAATAATTTTAGATTTTAACACAATTTTCAAAAGTGACTTTAAAACTAAATATACACATTTTGGTCTGAATCCTCGAACAGTTTGTTATTTTGAACCTCACTAACTTGGCAAGTTGTGCTTGCAAACTTTCATATGATACTGAGCTGTCTATCTGTGTAAATGTATACATGTTTTTCCTAAATATTTGCAATTTTAGATGATATTTTCTTTGTTATTGTTGTTGTAGGTTTCCACAAAAACATTATGGAAAACTTTTTGGGATCATGGAATTTATTTTCGGCATCTCGCAGCCTGTCCTCTATGCTTTGTTTCAGTGGGCAGACGGACCACCGTACAACCCCTTCTTGGTAAGTGTAACCCGATAATGCAAATCCCTGATGCACCATGAGATTGAATCCACCGCACATCCTTTAGAACTAATATCTGGGCCCTAGTACATCTTTACCTAGCTTCAGCACGTTCAGCCAAAGTAATGATATTATTTATTCAGCTACTTTTGTGGTGAAGCAAATACCAATTACCATCCACAACTAATTTGCCATATGTTCCAAGATACAACACACAGACACCTGGGAACTATTGGACCTTTGCCTGGCAAGGTGATAACTGTTTCAGCTATTTTGATGGTTGTTGTGTTTAGATGTTCTTTATGTCTGGCTTCTTGAAAATAGCAGATGTGATCCTCTTCAGATGTGGTAACATTACACACCAACGTAAGTTCGAGGATGGACGACCTTAACATAATTTTAAAGCTCACTAGGCCACTTTTGTGAACTTGGTTTCTGCATTGTAAGTCAGAATTTAAGTACTGACTTCAATCTTGCACATAGTAATAGTCCTCAATTAGGACTTGTACATGTTACAAAATGGATGGCCTTGACCAACTTTCCAGGATCACCACCTGGAGTCCATTCAGTGAACTTGGTTTCAGCATAGCAAATAAAGATGTTTTTGACCTAGGACTTTCATCTTACACAAAAATATTGCCCTTTTGAATTTGTTTTCCTTGTACATTTAGTTTCTACAAAATAGAATAACACATAATTACAAACATCATTTCGACTTAATAAAGACGAAAGATATGAACCCCATTGATGAATAAACAGATTTTCCACTGACTGATTGTACCGTACCTGCCTTTAAACTTTAACTTTATATGATAAATGATGCAAAAAGTTGTTAAACTGTATGTTCATGTTGGCAGGCTATAAGCAGAATGTAATATTTCCCTTGTAAGATACAATGGTTCAAAGCATACATGCGCTTTGATTTATGAAGACCAAAAACAGTTTCAGAGGAAGTTGTAACATAGTTTCTTCAGTGTGAATACTATATCAAACGTCTTGGCATTTATTCAAAAATATTTAAATCTGGTCACAATCTACGAATCTGTGAATAATAGAATCCGCTGACGGGCAATGAAATCACAGCTCAGACTCTGTTAGCCTCATTTTTTCAGCCTGGAATTATGGACAACAAAACGATGAAGCAATGAAAATTGAAATGATGTTACTTTGTTTCTGAGATGAAGGAATCAGAAAGGATATAAATGTTCACCCACAAAGCAACGGAAAGTTTAAATATTTCACACTACTTACGTTACTAAACTGCTACATGTTTAATTTACAATCAATAAGGTACCACTGCATTAGTTTACAAGAGAGATATCGCATACAATGAGACATATTTTAATATATATACTACTGGAAAGACCTCAGGAACTTTGAAAGTATTGGCACGAATTTGTTGTTTCCAATATCAAGGTATTGCATACCTTAAAGAGTATTGGTCTAAAATGTTTGTGTTAGTAACAATTTGTTTCTGAAGTCTTCAATTGATAAAAAGTGCCATTGTTGTCAACAACGTCCCTTATAAATTTGACTCCTCATTCATGGCAGTGTTTAAAAACTATAAGTTTTCTCTCAATTGTAATGGAATTATTATGCCACAACAGTTCATTCATAATGTCGACTCCAGAATTGGGAATATACATCCGTTGAATAATTTTCCATGTATTGATTAAAACTCGATCAAACAAAAGGAAGGTGAGACAGATTGAGTGTCAAAAATCATCTGCAAAACATACATCTTGTACTTTCATATGTTAAATATATTCCTTCCTGGAAAGTGAATATCTATTTTTGATTACTATTATTAAATAAACGTTGAATCCAATTAAAATTCAATGCTTTAATCAGGTATTTGAAATGTAGCAGTTTCACAACACCATTAGGTATGTCCTAGTATGTACCTGCAGCTTTAACTTTTGGTGTACCTTTGCTCAGCATAAAGTTTTCAATGCAAGTTTTTATTTTCCTAATCTCAGTTTCATCAGTATGGATGAATGAGCACAAAAAGGAACTTTGCGATTGGCAGTGACTTTAGTACTATGCTTCCTCCAATTAACGATAAGTTTCTGGCCCTGCACTTTCAAGACTTCTTTAAATAAGGCAAGTATAGGATCATTTTCCGCTTAATCAAGTATTTTGCATTCTCAAGAAAGGTTATGCCTAATATAATGAAGTGGTTTTTGCACAGGAGAACAGGGAAATCACCACCTGGGAAAAAATTATTTGGCCTTATCCATCTTGCAATAGTTCTGTCTTTCTTGCACTTTAAACCAGAGGACATTTCAAAATTTTGAAGAACACTGAGCAAGTGCTTTGCCGATATTATGTCTGATAGGAAACATGTGGTGTCATCCGCCAGCTTATTTTTTATTTCTTCTCTTGCTTAAGTGATCCATTTTAATATTGGAATGCTTCTAATGGAGATAAATAGGTGTTCTACAGCTTAAATGACCGCAAAGGGCGAAACAGAAAAGTAGCCTTTTATAAGAGCTAGGTCAAGTTCTGAAATAGGTGACCTTGAGTCAATTTCCAAGATCTCAGAGCCTCGATACCGAATTTGGTTTCTGCTTATTAACTGCAGAATTATTTGAGTCAGGGCTTTTATTTTCTGATATATATTGTCTTCTATTATGGCTGATTAGCTTCAAAGAAGGATGGCCTTGACTCAATTCTCAAGGTCACAGGGCCACCTGAGTGAATTTGGTTTCTGCATCCACGCCCCAAGGTCAAGGGTACACCATTTAGTACCATCAACAGGGTATTACGGCGAACATAATGACGTTGGGGGGGGGGGGATTTATGTTTTACAAACATGTCTTGTTGTCAATGCCGATTAATTACAAGGTTTGAATTCACAGCCTCAACTTCTTCTCGGAGTGACGTGTGGCCTGTCATTTATTCATCCAATTGTCATCATTGTACGACACTTGAAAACAGGAGGCCATCTGGAGAAAGCAGCTATGGATGAATATCCTCAGAAAGTGCCCGCTGAATGCAGTGACAATGTCACTGCAGAACGACAAACACATACAAAGTGAGAAACGTATATATCTGAATCAACATTTATGTTGAGAATGTATCGAAGAACACTTTTTGATACATTACAATCAAAAGAGTGGATAACTTGCTGGACGTTTTGGAATAAATGTGCTTTATATGACAGATCACTACAGTGTTAATACTTTTGTATTTTTGGGTCTTAAACCAGTGGAAGCGTATTCACTTTGTCTGGCTTGATGAAGTGTGGTATGCCTTGAAATATGCTAATCTCACGCAAGACTTTTAATCTGAGAAACTACCTTTTGTGGCAACTTAAAAGTAAAATTTCTCATTTACTGAATCTAATACTTGCCGAATAGCACATTTTTCATACTACCAGGGGTGTCTCTCTGAAATATTTCATAAAGATCCTGTTACTTCTGATTTGTGAGTTTGAGTGCCAACATGTCGAGTGAATACCATCAAGTGTGTCAAATTAATTTGAGGCTGATCAGATAAACACTTCCGGAAATAGCTGTCACAAAGTTTAGTGTGTCTGATTCAATCTGCTTGTGGATAGATATTTAGATTTCTCGTCAGATATGAATATATATCCAAGAACATTGACATACATTGACTATGCGTTCCGTTTGTCTAAACTGTGTAAGTGGAGAATGAGGAATATCTTTCGATTGTTTTAAAAGCTCTATGTCAAATAAAAAAGCAATATATATATATATATATATATATATATATATATATATATATATATATATATGTCTGTGTGTGTGTGTGTTTTAAAGAAACTTATTCAAACCTGCGCAATTCCTCCATTGCGAATATTGAACCCCTTTTTATTCTTGACATATATTGAATGGTCTTGGGACTTTGTCGTACGAGCTTATTAGTAATAGATCATGATCCAGATCCATCAGAACTGCTAAAAACATCTCAGACACCCGAGTAGTTTAATTTTTTAAAAAAATAGGTAAATGTTGATAAAACTAA
The DNA here is from genome assembly GCA_964020975.1 of Hermodice carunculata. NCBI lineage: Eukaryota > Metazoa > Annelida > Polychaeta > Eunicida > Amphinomidae > Hermodice > Hermodice carunculata. The sequence goes on along the minus strand of OZ026612.1, from coordinate 40,516,807 downwards.
ATGCATGTTAATTGCCCAATGACGGCGACTAGGTCACAATCACAGATTGTTAATTGAAGTCAACAGGTTTACTAAGAACTACCATCATAGTGTAAGTTTGTTCCATTGGTGTCTGCATCGGCGATAAATTGACTGCAACGTATATTACTCAAATTTGAAACAACTTAAATGAGATTTTAGAAATATTTGAGAAGACAAGACGGATATTTGATTGCAATATATGGACTCACTTTACTAATATTTTGCACATACATATCTTACATAATATATTCTCTAATAAGCAACCCATTCAGGTCACCAGCATAAATGAAATTACAACATTATTTCAGAAGAGACATGTTCGTTTTTTGACTAATTCAGTTTTCAATGCTGACACAGATGCCTTTTTCCAATAGTTTTTTATTTTTTCAATATAAAAATTAATGTGTATTAAAGAGTATTTGTGTGCGAAGGATTTAAACTATCTCATGCCCATGAAATTTAACAATTAAGGAGTTTTTGTGTACAAAGCATTTAAAGTATCTCAAGCCCATGATATTTCACGATTTTTGCAAAGTCACCGAATGTGTACCTTATTGTCCGACCACGAAATTTGTGATTTTGTATATTCCCAGTACTGTATGTTGCTTCACAAAGTCACTATTACGTTTATATTGACACTCATGGTCTTACCGTCCTGCATGGGATGCTTTACACTATTCTAAATACGTTACCAGTTTATTCTTTCAAAAGGAAGTTGATAAAAAACACATGAAAGAGAATAGTTCAGCAAGTTTGTTTTTGTTATTGTTGTTGCACCCTGCCTCGTCTGGTCCAGCCACTTGACACCGCAGGACACAACGAGCAGTCCGCTAATTAGGGCACCTCCCAAGGCGAGTCCCCTATAGTTGATCGCAGGTTCCGTACCTCCGTGCGTTTGTCCGTGCGTCCGTCCGGCTCACTTCCCCATGATAACGTGAGAATTTTTTAGCCGGGCCTTTCATATTTCACAGGATTTTAGTCATAATGACTCATGTATCACAGTGACTCTCCTTTTTGTTGTACTTACCCTCACTGAATTACCACCCCATATGAGCTGTGTATTACTATTTCATCACCATTAGTAAAATACAAATGTATAATTGTTTAGTCCATTTGATTAAGTAATTATACCAAACGTTCACAAAATATCTTTCACGACAATACATTGTTTACTTTTGGTTCCGCATTCCTATAGTAGTTACCATGGTTGATAATAGATGGTGCGGTAATTCAAGTACATATGTTCAAACTATCCAACCTTGACGTCCATTCTGCGACAACCAAATGAAGCAAAGTTACAAACCTTATCTACCATGCTATTACTCTACAATTATTATCCCAAAGATCATCACACATGTAATGCTAAGTCGATGCAAGTGCATTCACAGACACCTTTGGTGATTGCATCCAATTCCTCTGGCTCCACACCCCAAATGAACTTTGCTAAGTACTGGCAACAATCCATGCCACGCCAAACCAGTGCAGTTTTGAAGTAATTGACAAGGTGGTTTGGGAGAAATATTTTTAAATTTCACCAAAAAAACCCCAACAGAATTCATCAAACAATTCAAAATCACTAGAGGTGACCATTGGAACAAACTTGGTACAGATCCACCGAAAGTTCACCCCCTTAAGTTTGAAGTGGATGTGGCTGCCAGTTTTTGAGAAGTTGAATATGTGAATTATCATCGCAATGCACATTGACATACATAAAATATACATAAACCATTAAGTTCTCAAATTGGAAAATTACATTTAAATGAGGGATCCGCAGCATTACTACATAGTGAAAAAATGTTGTGACCATTTCACTGCTTATATTTCCATTAAGCTTATAGCATTATCTCAGTTATGGTTTTGTAGAAGTAAAAAACATAGCATTAACACATGAAATTCTTACAAAAAATTGGCAATGCACATTGACATACATAAAATATACATAAACCATTAAGTTCTCAAATTGGAAAATTACATTTAAATGAGGGATCCGCAGCATTACTACATAGTGAAAAAATGTTGTGACCATTTCACTGCTTATATTTCCATTAAGCTTTTAGCATTATCTCAGTTATGGTTTTGTAGAAGTAAAAAAAATAGCATTAACACATGAAATTCTTACAAAAAATTGGCAAAAAATTGCCGCATCACCCAAGGAGCAAATTGGGGTCTTAGGTCCCCAGAATTGTCCTTATACAATATCGAAGCAATTGCCCATACAGTTTTTGTGAAACTTTTTATTAAAATTTGGTTAACCAAACAAAAGGAAACAAACAAAACAAAACAAAATAAACACAAAAAAATCATGAAAACAAAAAAGTATATAGTGACTTTTTAAGAACCTTAGTGGAAACGCATGCAAGATACATCCCCACCACATTTGAACTGGATCTGGCAGACAGTTTTGTAGAACTCGAAAATGTGAATTGTGGGTGGATGGATGACAGAGGACGACAAGTCAGCTGAGCTTGAAAAGACTTGCACAAATACCACATACTGAGGGATATTCTCATCTTCTCCAAACAATGTGGTGAATTACCTGGTAAATATTCCTGTATCCAGCATTTATACCCCCCTGGAAAAACTGTGCCAGGTCTACCCCTCTCACAATTAACATGTGGCTTCATGCTGTTAGGCCTTGACTGCTGCATGCCTGTCAAAGATATCTGTAGTGGCTAAAGCTGTTTAACTTTGTAATTTGAAAGCACAGGCCTTCAAGTAAACTCAGAAAACCTGCATTGACCATGATGAACAAAACACCCCTTGGGACCACCAAAGGTCACAACCAGAGGTTCATTGCTTGCTGGCCCTTCAGGTTACTACAGTTGGTCACCACCACAGACTTAGGTATTGTCTTTTTGATTTGAAATGCCCATATGTCTGACCACGGCTCCCAGATGTGGGTTCTTGGAGAATAAACCAGGGTTTTCACATGCCATGTAGGTCTCCATTGTGGCTTCACCAGTTTGGCTGCCTTGGACAGTGTGACCCTGGACTATTGCGCCTCCAACCACTGTGCTGGCAGTGCTGGCTCCTCTTCCTCTGCGCCCCACCTGCATAGAGCAGTTGGTGATCCCACTGCACCCTTCCTTTGAGCTAGGTACCTGGCCTCCCTCCTTGGAGAGGCAAGTGGAACTTGACCTCTGTGAGGAGCACCAGTCATGGACACAGACTTTGTCTTCATCTGCCCTGCCGGTACTCCCACCATGTTGGAGTTGGTTATTTTGGATAAGCAGCTGGCTGCCTCTGTTCTGAGCCACCTCTTGGCCTGCATGCTCCAAAGTTGCCCTCCGGCTGGCCAACTCAAGGTTGGCAGCAGCTGTGGCTCCTACTTAAAGCCTAATGGATTTCCTGCTCTCTTGCCCTTCATGGGAGGAGCAGATGCAAGAAGTGGAGGTGGCGCTGATGACTTTTGCTGAACTTGTTGCTCCCCCAAAACAAGGCAAGATGAAGGATATGCTTTTGCCACAAGAGGCCATACCATTTGCCTTCAACCACCTGTCGGATGAGGGTTTGGGTTTTACAACTCCAATGCCTGGTGACCAGTCTTAAGACATCAACACTTAGGAGGTGGAGCTGTCACTTTCAGATTCATCCAGCAGCAGAACCAGGGTATAGACCAGCAGCCAGCACCCATGCTGATGTTGCTTTGCAAGGCAGAGCCCTGTAGCTTCTCTAGCATGGGCAAAATCCACTTTTCCTCCCAAGGGATACTTCTCTGCCACATACTAAGAGCTTTCTGCACCTCAAAGGTCTCTCTTGGAGCCTACTGGGTGCCCAAGTTGCGGTTCCTCAGCTGGAGGAGAGGAAAAGTGATGTTGTAATGTGCTGCCAGGACATGTCCTTGGAAGAAATGTTACATAGGAGCCAAACCCCTTCTTGCCCTTTGTTGCTGAGTTTTATAACCAGCAGACTGCCATGATTTGCCACACCTGGGTCTTGGTTCCTGTGAAGGGACCAACATTCGGCTTTCTCATGCAAGAGCAAGTTCTCCCCCAGAGCAGATTTATTCTTCTCAGTCACTTCCAGTGTATGCAGATTGGCAGGAGTATGATTCAAAAGTGCTGAAGGCCTATTCTGCATCCTTGGACACCTGCAGGAGACTCAAGGAGAATGCTTGAGGCTGTGTCCTCATGGGTCCTACTCTGACGTCTTGCTGTCAACTCTGACATCCCTCTTGGATGATCGCCAGCATTCAGATCTCGGAAGGGGTCCAGGACTGGCTTGGTCAGGTGACTTGCTCACATCTTCAATGTTGTGGGGATAGACCACCAGATCAGGATGGCATGCATTCTACAGGCAAACTTGTATTTGGTACACAGGGCTGCCCGTATCCTGGGTCAAAAGTTACATGACTCAATCTACTGTTGAGCATACATAAGGCCCTACTTCTCTAGCATTCTGTTTGGAGGAGAGATGACAGATTTTCTCCTTGGGGGCAGGACCTTCAGGCCTGCTCTGCAGGTGCACCAGGACAAAGGCTTTGACTGACTCTGTTCGGTTGCTTTCTTCCTCGGCCACCACCATCCCCTAGCACGGCACCCAAACCACGCCCACTTGCCCCCAGGCCATTGCCATGCCCCTTGCATAACAAGGGCCTGGGAAGAGTGGGAACCGATTTGGGAATAGCAAGAGGGCCTGTAAATCCAAGAAGTCAGGGAAGTCTCAGGGCTCCTGACTCTTGACTTCTGGACCATACCATCTCAGGGTCACCTTCCACCACTGCTACAGGTGTCTCCAAGCGCCAAGTTGGCAGTTGCCTTGCCACCTTTCTCTCACAGTTGGAGTCTATCGCAAACAATTCTTTCGTCTTTAGCACCCTGAGACACTGTTATTTGCTCCATTTTGGTGAAGTTAGGCCTCTGTTCTGTCACACACCCCACAAAGAAGCCCAAACTTAGGTGTTCCTAGAGGTGGTGTTAAAGCTATAGAGCAAGAATGCTATAGAGCGGGTGGAGGACCCTTGGTCGTCCAGGTTCTGCAACTTACTCTTCCTAGTGCCCATGAGGGTCAACCAGTACATAGAGATTCTATCCTTCAGGATGGAGACCTCACAGTCAGTGGTAGCAGCTCTGTGGCTCCAGGAGGGAGTGGACCAGGTCTTTGGACCTCAAGGACACATTCTTTCATGTGCCTATCATCGAGACTTTGCAGGAGTTTGCTTTTTATTTATTAAAATGTTCAATTGCTCCTGCCTTAGAAGGCTTCCATTGTCATGCTAATGGTTCATGTTAATCTAGCTCTCAAATCTCTTTTTTCACTTTTCTTTTTCTCAGTCTAAGATATCTTTGCCTTATTTTCCATGTACCTTCAGTCTTACTTTGATTTCTAATTTGTCAGACATATTTCCATGACTTCAGTATGTGGTAAAAATTGTCAGTGTCATGAACATCCCAAATGGATAGTCATTTGCCTTTTGTAGTGCATAGGCTTTTGGTGTCATTATGCAGATCCAGTGGATAGAGATTATTTTTGATGTGACAATCATGTCAGGACATCCAGGTTTGCAATATCTGCTTGCAACAGATTATGATAGTTTGCACGCAGGTGCCACTCCCTCCAAGAGGATTTCTGACAAAGACAGTACAAGAAGCCTGATGAGGTCTATGAAACTGAATTACCGATCCTGCTTTAGATTTTGAAGAGCAAGAACATGATGAACCTTCCGGTGATGAATTGGCTAACATTTAGGATGGTGATTTGAATTGTACCATTGCTCAGTTAAAGGGACAAGTACATCAACAATCTATTTTAATGGAGAAACAGAAAAAGTGATGTGAAATTCAACACTTATGCGAAAAGATACGACAATTAAGAGACACGGCGGGTGCCTTTGACCCAGATCTGAAGGTTCCATTAAAGATGAAGATTTTTTTCAAGCCACTGAAGGTAAAAGCAGTCACTGCACAGTTCCGCTTTACTCAGCAATAGCAGCAATGCTGACTCGGCGGCTGAAAAAGCTGTTGATAAACCAGATTTGGATTTTCTCAAAGGAATGGCTCACTTGCAGAGGCAGGCTGAGCAAGAGCTGAAATCTATCTCTGATGGGTTTTATGATTGAAAGCTTGATATTACCAAAGAACACAAGATCCCTTGCCCTGACCATGAAGTCTGCTGTCATGGTGGTGCACTTTGCTCTTCGCGTAGTGACAAATTGCAGTGTTCATTTTGTTCTGATAGTGTAGACCGAGATCAGACAGGTCAATATGGCCGATATCATAGCCAAGGACGTGCTTGTAACATCTCATGATGCAAATACCTCGACTCTGACTTGGACAATAGTTATTGTAATCAATAAATTGACAAGTCAAATGGAGACTCTGATGATGGGAAAGGTAAGAAGAAGCACCGTTGTAGAATCTGCTCTGGTTGTAAGCAAAAAGCAGATGACAGTGTACTTTGGCAGGAGAAGTTGCCCCAGGCAATACTTGCGTTAGAATTTGTGAGCATGGTCTTCAATTACAAAGGATTAGATATGCCACTTTTTGTCACTGGCTTTTTTTGATCCATTTTGCATGGTTCTAAGAAAGGAGATTCTCAAATGATAAATCCGAACAAAATCTCCCATTTGGTTAGTTTGATGTGTCATGCCAAGGTATCTCGACAGGGATGTAATTTTTGACATGCATGCCACTATAGTAGTGAAATCAAAAGGGGACACAGAGAATGGGGCGACTCCCTTTTTGGGATATAAGGTCTCATATTTGTAACACCAATGGTTCAAAGATGAGACAAATGCCTCTGGAAGTAAACCCAATTCAGGTTTCAAATCTTTCAATTCTGGTGTCATGTTTTGTAAACCATACCAGGTTGGTAAGTGTTTCAAAACTGACCCTCAGCAAGTTATAATTGATGGTATGAACTTAATCATGTCTCACATTTGTGCAACATGCTGGCTTGTTGGAAGGGAGAAGGAAATTTATGCTGAATCTTCCTCTGAGTGCAATTATGCTGGCAAGTCTTTGCAAGAGGCTAAGGATTCTCATAGTAAGTGACTTGCCCATTCTGGGCTTGATTTTTAGTCAGTTGTCCATAGTGAATATGGTGTTGAATTTCATGCTCCAGTTAATCATGTACCTTCCAATCCAACAGCGTACTTGTCAAGAGATAAAATTCATCTTTGTTATTCAGATATCATTCAAAGTTGTCCCCCAAACAATAAGAATGCAGATCCTAAAATTACATTCAATAGTAATCATACTAATCAGGACAAGGTGGACTTTGTCCAAATTCAATATTCAATCAAAGATTCAGAGCAGCTTCAGTGACTTAGTGGTTTCCATTGTGTGTCAAGTAGGGGGTCTATATATTTTTGGGATTCTTTTAGTTTCGTAATGAATCTCTTATCAGTCCCCATTTATGATATGAATAACAGAACAGCCTATTATGATGGCTTGGGAAGTAGCATCCATGCTTCAATTCTTCAGACATTAGCCTCTCCTTCTCCTTTGTGTTTTCATCTTTGAATAGTCAGCCCTGGGATTATTTTGGCCTGCACAAAAATTTGTTGTTATCAGGTGTACATAATTAGTGTGGCTGTGGACCTTATGTTCCTTCCCAGTGAAACATTCAAATGTGGAGGCAGCTTTTGGTCGCAGCTGATTGTTGTGATGACAAAGTTTGTCATTTTGGGGACTATGGCTTTCCTACCATGTACCATTCACAAATCTTACCTTGTCATAGTCACTGAAATCACTCCAATGTTCATTCATTTATGTACAAAGTTAATTCCTTCATTTATAAGGAATTGAAACTAAATTGCAACTTTGAGCTGCTTGATTGTAATCCATTATTCACTAACTTTAACACTTCGCCACTTAACATTGCTCCCAAGAAATATTCCATTGTAGCCAGAAGAGTCATTATTGATTTGTCAAGGCCTTTAGATAATAGTGTGAACGATGGCTTTGACCGAAAAAAATGTATATTTAGGAAAACAGGTGCAGTTGACTTATCCATCCCTTGACGATGTTTTTGAATTTCATAGCGACATTACATCCAGGCTGTCTTTTATATAAAAGTTATATAATAGTTCCACCCATCGTCAAATTCCACTGTGTCCTGGCAATGTGGGTCTTTTAGGCTATTTCAGGAGAACTAATTTTTTTTTATTGTTTCTTGCCTTTTGGCTTCCGTTCGCAGCTTACATCTGCAAGCTGGTGACTCAAGCCTTTCTTCATGGAAACCTGGGTGACGATATTACCAATTATATTGATGATTTTGTAAATGCTGAAAGGCAGCAAAAAGCTTTTGAAGCATTTTATTCTTTGAAATCACTATTTTCAGATATTGGTCTTGTTGAATCTGAAGTGAAGGCTTCTTCCCCTTCTGTTCAGATTCATTTTCTTGGTATTTCATTTGATAGTATCAACATGCCCATGTCTATTTCAAACATTAAAATGGATGAAATTGTATATATTCTTTTGTCATGGTTGAGTAATTCAGCAACCACCAAAGAGAAATGCAATCCATTATCTGGAAACTCCAATCTGCTTCAAAATGTGAAATACAGAATAGCGTGGGTTTTTTTTAAGGATGCTCAGACACATCTGTGTTCCCTTCATACATTGCCTCCACGATCCTTTACCATCATATTTTATTAAAGATATTGATTGGTGGAGATGGTTCATGGATGGTTACCATGGCATTTCAATTATTTGAGAACCTTTTTGGTCTCTGCTTGATGCCATTCTGTCAACCACTTTGTGTTTAACAGGATGTGGTGGAATGTTAAAAAACAAAATTCTTATTTTCATTCCTTTTTTTTCTGGTTGGCATAATGGCTCAAAATTTGAACCTTGACTGTTTAGACCTGCTCACAATTGTGGTTGCTTTAAAGTTATGGGCCAGGGTTCCTTGTTAAGGGGACATACGTAACAAATATACTGTGCCAATGTCGCGGATGTAAATATGATAAACTCTCATAGATAACAGAATGACGTTGTCCATGCTTGTTTGAGAGAGATTTTTTATCTATGCGTTACTTGTGATACAGTGATCTTTTGTGTGCACATTGGCAGTTCAGCTAATCGATTGTAACACTGTCTACCTAGATCCACAACATCAAAATGAATTTTTTAATTCTTTTGAGCAGACATAACGGAATCTGCAGTCTGGAGAAGTTTTCATTTCTTTACAGCATGGTGGTAGACATATGAACTGTTTTTACATAGATGTCAAATGCAGTTTTTCTGACATTTGGTTAGCATTAGATGAACTCACATATTTAAAGCAAACCTTACTTTGTTTTTTTATATGCCATCCTTTGTGGATGCTGAACTTGGATTTACTCAGATATACAAATGTCACTTAAGAGATCCGCCTACTCTTCAGGTACTTGAAACAATTTAAGGACTCATTGGAAAACTTACATAACGCTTTATTCATATTTTAATCAAATTATTTACCTGTCTTCTATGACATAATATGTACATATGCACAATTTTTAAAGAGGCCCTTCAAGTCACCAACAGCAGTTCATAATTATTTGCATGGTATATAATTACTGCATATTTTCTCGAGGTTAGAATTTTCTTATATATGGACCTGCCTGACTTTCAATTATTTTTGGAGGGGTTAGATAGACGTTTACCACATTGTCCCAAACTTACCCACGCTATTTCCCATTTTGTTTTATATTTATCAGCATGTGGATTTTCCAGACAATTTTCATGTTGCCTGTTGAGCTTCCTTTCTTATAGCCTTTTTTCATGATCAGAATGTTCAATCTGGTTCCAAGCAGCTGTGGGAATTTTATATTGTTAAACAGTTATCCAGGGGTTCCATTTCCATAAATGAACTTGGTATTCTGGTGTAAAACCAATCAATGTGGTCGTCGTGTCATCCAATCCCCTATTTCCAGAATTCCAGTTTCCCCCATATGTCTGGTCTCTGCTGATCAGAGACCTTTGGACCATGCATGTCTCATCTTCTCAGTCTTCATGTATTGTCCCCTTTGCTTGTGTCACCACTCATAAATTTGTTCATGTTTTACATTTACTGCTGGACAAGGAAAGTTATGAGTGCTTTGTTCACCGGGCACAGTTCTAGAAGAGGTGGTGCCACTTTCGCCTTCAAATATGTGGCACCTGGGTACGTAAGTAAAGTAGGTTTAGGTCACAATGCATGTAAATTATATGTATGTATGTATATATATATATATATATATATACATATGTGTGTGTGTGTGTACATAAATATATACCCTAACGTATGACAAACTTGTTCCTCCATACATGTGTGTTTGAGGGTGACCATGTATATGAATTGAAGAGTTGTAAACCCTGTAATTAGAAATTAATTTCATTATAATCATGGGTATATATTTACAATTTAAGCACCGGTCAGACATTAACAACTGAATGTTGCGGTGTTATAAAGTCATAATGAATTGTAATTTTCGTACTCACAATGAATTTCGAAAATGTGGTTGTTTTGGGCAATGTAAAAACCATTAGTAAAATTCCATTATTATAAAAGTTTCCTCTTATTTTGGTAGAAAATCTATTTCAGCAACCCAGACATCCGTGTTCATATACAGCCGATTCAAGATTGCGTAGCCGCAGCATGGTGATGAATTTTTCAAGGAGACACTCCAAAACTCCCCCCAACCGGCACCCACAAAAAGCTCACAGCCATTAAACAAACAAAAGAAAAGAAAAAACCACATAAGTATTATTACATCATTTTCGTAATAGCATGGCACGCTAAACTTTACTCCTCGGTGCATAACGCTTTTGAATTCAAACTATAAATTTATGTGTTTCAGCTATACATACCAAGGAACATTGCCTTTGGTCGGAATCGACTTGGATTTGATTCGTTAGGACTACGGTTTGGATATGGTAATGATACTCTCTAATTTGTAGCCGGATTTTACCACATCCATGACTTAAGGCGTCACAATAGAGTTCAACAGTGGCTTAAATTGAATCTGTCACCGTTAAGGATCTTTAATACTTCAGACCACTGATAAGCCAAATAATAAATTTTGACCATTTGTATAGAAAGCAGCCGTTTTGTATTTGCGACGGGGTAGTTTTTATGAGACTCTCATGACGATATAATTTTTAAAATTAATCCACCACCCACAAAACCATGAAATCAGAAAACAGGCTCATAGGAAATCAGTCGGATGTGTACTTGTCCAATATTGTTGATCAATTGCACCGATCATGTATACAGAGCACAAACAGCTAGACAATCTAGCCACACAGTGCAGCGCTGTGAAAAAAATGTATGCATAGACTCTTGTAACGATACAGGATGCCAAACACAACCCTTCGGTGCCCACTATTTACACAAAAGAACCTATTGCATTCCTCACTTCACACAGCTTTCAACCTTTTAGCTATTTTTCGAGGTTAATTGAGTTTAAAACATAATTGTGGAGTGTCGTTTAAAAGTACACATTGAAAAGTCTCTCATTGTTATAACCTGCTAAGGTGCCATGTACTGAGATACACTTTCACGTGCATTACAGTCCATTTGTTGCAGGGAAGGGACCACAGCGGCGCCCAGTCGTCTTGTGCGGATATTAAAGTTGCAAAGTACCGACAGCTGGGCAAGACAAGACAAGACAAGATCAACGTACAATTTTCACTTTGTGACAATGATTTTTTGGACGAGCAGCAATTCCCTTCGTATCCTTTAGTGAATGGTACTTGGCTAGCAATCCAGCCTTTTTACCCGCCAAGCTGAGCTATTCTTCAGTGACCAATTTATATTGTGCAAATTTCATATCAAGAAGCAAAGCTACAGGATCTTTGGTAACCCAGCTGAGTTTTAAGTCTTAATAGGCAACTGCAAATTAAAATTTCTCCTATCTGCTGATAATTTAACACAGGCTTTCAATATTAATAATCTGTCCTCGCCTTGTTATTGTTTTTGGATGCTTTTTCAGTATTTTTTGTATAAATACATCAGGACGTTCTCAAACACATTATTATGTGCTGATAACAGATAATTCTGAATCAGAAGAAAGTTGGAGCCTGCTCATCGCCCATTTTATGTGAAATACTTTTTCAAATCTACAACCTTTTTATCATCAACATATAAATGTATGTACCCGCACTCCTGTACTTACTTTCCTTGTCCCTGATGTTGTTTTTCTTTCTGCATATTTATACTCGAGTTAGAAGGGCTCAAGGGAAAGGATACCCTATTGTTCAATTCTTTAAATATGACCAAAAACTGCAAACAAAAATCGGTTGTGTTATGGAGGTGACGCGTTATGGTATTAACAATTTAGCTATTCCACCAGTGTGTTTGTGACCAGTTACTTTTCCTTAAAGGCCTTGCTAGTCTTGATATAAAGAGATGACATAGATATGTACATTTTAGGAAACTAAAGTTGTCACTGGATGAAAGGTATTAACATTAGGAACAGTGAACATTGTTCATACTTTTCAAATCTTTTTTACGGACATGATGAAGTAATTATGAATATTATTCAATTCTTTGTCATGGTGTACATATTTTTTATCTTTTATGTTGTGTTTTGTGTCTGTTTTCTTATTTTTATTCTTATCATCATCATATTTTAGACAACGTATCTCAATTGTTGGTGACAACAGTCTAAATTAGCTGGTTGCTCGTTATGTTATGTGGCGTCAAGTGTCTGAGCCAGCCGAGGCAGGGTGCTACAATAATAACAATAACAAAGTTGCTAATGTGTTTATTATCAGCTTCGTTTTGAAAGAGTACAATGATGATGTATTTTGAAAAGTGTAAAAGATATCATTCCAGACAGTAGGGCCAGGAACGTCAAAAGAGAGACTTTGGAAAACAACATACGGCACTTGGGAATATGCAAATTCACAGTTTTTTCGTAGTCGGACAATAAGGTACACAGAAAGTGAACTTGAAAATAAACGTGTTATATCATGGGCATGTGCTTTGCATCCGAACACTCCTTAATACACATTGATTTTTTTACAATTGAAACACTAAGAGACTATCGCAAAGGGTAGCTGTGCTGACATTGAAAATTTAACGAGTCAAAATACGAACAAGTTTCTTCTGGATTATTGTAATTTGATTCAAGTTGGTAACCTAATTGGATTGCCTATGATGGAATAAAATATACTAGATATTTATTTACCAAAGAATAACACAGCTGAGTCAGTAGATTGTCGCCATGTATCCACTTTGTTTTCTCAATCATATCTATAATCTTACTTAGCTTCTTTACTATTTGAGTAACATATGTCCCAATCAATTAATCAAATTAACAATCTGTGATTATGACCTTGTCGCTTTTGGTGATAAATAACACCGGTTAGTTTTATCAACATTGACTGATAATTTTTTCATTACACTTTTCAGGTGCCTAAGACGTTGTTAAACTTTTCTGATACATTTAGATCATATTCCGTAAATAATAAGCTCGTAAGACAATGCACTAAGACCTTTTACATAAATAAAAAATAAAAACAAGGTCAACCAATTGTATGATACTCCACTTATTCCCTGTAACAACAACTTAGAAAAATGAATCCACTGTATAACAATTTTCTTAGACATATATTTATATCTGGTGATATATCTGAGTATCTGCGCACAAACAGAGTTTATCAGACATACTGAACTTTGTGGCAACTTTTCCCAGAAGTGTTTATCCGATCAGCTTCAACCTCACATAATATAAATTTCAATCTTTTTCCCTGGGAAGCATTTCTGCATTTCAAAATATCTTCTAGTGTTTTGAAGTTTAAATTGAACAAACTCAATGGTACTAAATCAACATATTGGTACCCCAATTTACAAAACAGAGGTAGTTATCTTTATGAAAAAAATTATAAAAGAATCTTTTGAAGACATGTTGAACTTAATGTTCAGTTCAAGTATTGGATTGAACAAGTGAACGATTTTACTTAAAGGCTGTTATAAAAGTTAGTTTCTCAGACTTAAAATTCATGTGTGAGAATGTTCATCCTAATTGGTAGAGATGAGTATTTTTCAATGCATAGTATTGAATACATCACATCATCAAGTCAGACAAAGTTAACATACTTTCACTGTTTTTCAGAACCCAATAATACACTAGTATGATTACTATAGTTTGCTGATCTAGAAATATATATTTCGTACTCTGTATGTGTTTGTCGTTCTGGAGTGACATTGTAGTTAGTGACACTGTCACTGCATTCAGTAGGAAGATAAAGAACATGAAGGATATATGTACGGTGCTGCTTTCTCCAGATGGACTCTTGTTTTGAAATGTCGCACAATGATGACAATCGGATGAACAAATGACACGCCACACATCACTCCGAGAAACATTTGAGGCTGTGAAGTGAAATCTAGTAATTACCTGACATTGTTCACAAAAAGTGTAAAGATTGACCCACACGAGAAAATTAAAGTCATTTTAACATGTAGATCAATTGAATATGTTCAATTACAAACCTGAAAGTCATATTTAAACAATTTATAATTCATAACAGATAACACTTACTCGGGTATACAGCTTACATGCAATTACTTGCTACACTAGTGCATGTCTAAGATCAACATTTGTTTGGAAGGATTGAAAAGGGAGTTGAGCGAGAGGACCGTGACCATCCTCAATCATTCAGCTCAACTACACATGTTGACATATGAATAAGCCATAGGGACTAGTAATGCAATTGCTGGTACCATTTTGTGATATTATAACATAAACTGTGACATTTATAATGACAACTGAAACTGATATGGGTTGACCTTAAATGTGAATATCTGTAGCAAAGCTATGTGATGTAGTAAACAATCTTAAATAGATAGCATTTTAAATTAAAGAAAATGCAACATCACAAAGTTTTCACCTTACAAGTAACCAAGCCACTGTATATTTAAAGTGTGTGTGTCAATGCACACTTTTCTGTTTTTCTAGGAATTCTTTCTTTCTTTCTTCTTTCTTTCTTTCTTTCTTTCTTTCTTTCTTTCTTTCTTTCTTTCTTTTCTTTCTTTCTTTCTTTCTTTCTTTACAGGCAAATTTGTCCGACATTTCATTTGAAAAGTATTATATGTAGAAACTCCAAACTTGGCTCAATTATACTTCTATGGATAA
Organism: Hermodice carunculata; assembly: GCA_964020975.1. Lineage (NCBI taxonomy): Eukaryota > Metazoa > Annelida > Polychaeta > Eunicida > Amphinomidae > Hermodice > Hermodice carunculata. The sequence goes on along the minus strand of OZ026612.1, from coordinate 40,501,737 downwards.
AGTCTGGCCTTTTTATAATGAAATGTCATACTGTTCAAAATTATGCAAATGAGGGCTAATTAAAGTTTAAAATCTTCAATATCTTATATACTATAGTAGATGTGGTTCTGAGTGTATTGGAGTTCGATCATAGCAAGGTAAAGGTCATCTCGAATGTCAAGGTCATGTCAAGGTCAAAGGTCAATTTTAAGCCAAAATGTCATTTTTGAGGTCAAAGTTCACTTCAGGTAGAGGTCATATCAGAGTCAAAGGTCATTTCAAGGTCAAAGGCCACTTTCGATGGTGGCTTTCTTCCAGCCATAGCTTGGTCAAATTTTATCCAATTTTCATCATGTTGGGCTCAATTTGTAGCTATTGTAACCCTGCACATTTTTAAAATTTAAATGTGACATCTAAAGCTCAAAGGTCAAGGTCATTTGGACCTTTGAAAGTTTCATCCAGTCATAATTTGGCCAATCTCCATCCAATTCTAATCATGTTGGACTCAAATTGTAGGTATTGCTACACTGGACATTTTTATAAGAACATGTTACCTCAAAAAGGCAAAGGTCAAGGTCATTTGGCCCTTCCAAAGTTTCATCTTGCCTCATCTTGGTCAATTTTACTCCGATTCGGTTCATGTCTGGCTTAAATTCTGGGTATTGTAACACTGTGCAATTTACATGTGACCTGCAAAGGTCAAAGGTCAAGGTCATTTGGACTTGGAAATTTGCATGCAGACATAAGCTTAATGTAATGTGAAGTATTAAAGGATAAAAGTTGTAGCATTTGATATTTACAACTTTTAAAGGCACACTGACAAATTTGCTTCGAAGCAAATCTTTTCCAGTTTCTTTCTTTCTTTCTTCTTTACCAGCAAATTTGCCTGACACTTTTCTCGGACACTATTAAACATAGAAACTCTCAAACTTGGCATGATTGTACCTGCATACAAGGCCTTTGGTCATTTTATACACAGAAATAAAGATGTCTAAAATTATGCAAATTAGGGGCACTTGAAATTTTAAATCTTGAATATGTTCTAAGTACAATAGATAGAGATGTGACACCAACTTCTACTAAGGTGTTATTGGCCAGTGCACATCTAATGAATTTTAAACAAGAGTTGTAGCAATTCAAATTAGGCTAATTAGCATCATTTGAAATTTTAAATCTTCAAAGCTATAATAAATAGAGATGCCATTCCAACTTCTGCTCCAGTGTGATGGAATAGTTGTACATTGCCATGCCAATATGCTTTGAAAACACACACACACTGATTTGCTATGCAGCAAATCATCTTTCCTAGTTCTACTTGGCTTTAAAGGAATATGGCCAAACAATTTGACAAAGCTTCATGTATAAGTACTGCTACTTCTCCCTGGAAACTCTTATTGATAATCACTAATAAAAATCGTTCAAATATATAACAAGAGGGCTGTGTGAACAGCCCATGCTCAGCTGATCTTGACATTCATCACAATTGCAGCTTTATAAACTTTGCAAAGGATCAAGGTCATCCACGCTCGGACTAAGTCTGACCTTTATAGAAGAACACTAACATGTGAAACATCACGGTTCAAGTAGCTCTCAAGTTATAATGAGGAGTACAATATATGTATGTTGCACTGTGACCCCAGAAACGAGGTCAAGGTCATTCATGTACTGTCTAAGCATGACCTTCATACAGAAACATTAACATGTCCAGCATCACGGTACTAACTCAAAGCAGATCTCAAGTTATCAAGTAAACAGTAAATTTCGTGCCAGTTGTCCTGTGAAATAGCATTAGAATGCCCTTTGACTTACATAGTAATCAATAGGAAAGCTGCATTGACCTATAAGTACCTGTATTGAAAATCCTTAAAAGTCAGGAATCCAAAGCAGTGCCACCTAGTAAAGAACTTTGTTTAACCCTTCCACAAGAACATTTCCATCACATTTCAGCTTAATCTGAGTGTAAATTCTGAGAACAAGTGAAAAATAGCCAAACCATACAAAAAATTCATAAAAAGATAGAACAAATTGCAGCATAACCTGGTGAACAAATTGGAAACTAGGTGTCCCTGGGAGTGCCTATGCACGATATCAGAGCGATTGGGTGGGCGGTTTCAGAGGAGAAGAGTTTTTAAAATTTACCCCCAAAAAATATAAAAAAAAAAAATCTTTAAAAATCCAAAAATCAATAGAGCATGAACATTTGAACAAACTTGGTAGAGATCCACCCAAGGCACATCCCCACCATGTTGAAGTAAATCTGGCCAAAATCATTTAGGTAATAACCATTACAAGAAATTCCAATGTTAAACTTTCCTTTTACAACTTTTGTACAGATTTTTGAAACAAAAATCATAAAAAAAATCCAAAATTCATTGGAACATGACCAGTGGAACAAACCTGGTAGACACCCACCCAATGTACATCCCCACTAAGTTTGAAGTAAATATGGATGACGGTTTTGGAGGAGAAGTCGTAAAATGTAAATTAGAATTAGAATGCCCAATTACTTGCATGGTAATCAAAAGGAAAGGTGCATTTACCGAAAAGGAGCCGAATTGAAAAATCGTTAAACATCAGGAATCTGCAGCTTGCCCACACAGTGCACGACATTGTTTGACCCTTCCACAAGGAACACCTCTCTATACTGAACACCATTTGTTGGTCCCAAATATATACTTTCAATGTTATCAAACCTCCCTATACTGAACACTTTTGTCCGGTCTCAAGGGCATTCGTTACAGGGACGTTTACTGCATATCCGCCACATTTCAGCTTATACTGAGTGACGGTTCCGGAGAAAAAGTCGAAAATAGCTTTAACACACACACAATATATATATATATATATATATATATATATATATATATATATATATATATATATATATATATATATATATATATATATATATGTATATATATATATATATATATAGAGAGAGAGAGAGAGAGAGAGAGAGAGAGAGATAGAGGGAAATCGCAGGGCCACCTGGTGAAAATGTGACTTAGCATTGGAATGCTCATTAACTTCCATAGTAATCAATAGGAAAGCTGTATGGACCGACAAGTACCCGAATTATAAAAATCGTTTAAAATCAGGAATCCCTGATTATTCCCACATAGTGAACAACTTTGTTTGACCCTTCTACAAGGAACATATCCACCATGTTTCAGCTTAATCTGAGTGACGGTTCCGGAGAAGAAGTCGAAAATAGCTACAACACACAAAAATTCATAAAAAATTTATAAAACAAATTGCAGCGCCACCTGGTGAACAAATTAACAACAAGGAGTCCCTAGGTGTCTTCCTGTGTGATATCAAAGCAACTGGGTAAACGATTTTGGAGAAAATGATTTTTTTAAGATTTGTCAAAAAAGAATAAAGTAAAAAAAATAAAAATTTAAAAATAAAAAAAATCACTGGAGGATGACCATTTGAACAAACCTGCTAGAAACACACCAAAGCTACATTGCTACCACGTTTGAAGTTAATCTGGATGACGGTTTTGGAAATGAAATTAGAAAAAATTTGCAACGCCACCTGGCGAAGAAATTAAGAACTAGGAGTCCCAGAAAGTGTTCCTATGTGACAACAAAGCGATTGGGTGAGCGGTTTCAGAGAAGAAAATTTTAAGATTTGCCCCAAAAAGAACCAAAAAAAAATCATTAAAAATCCAAAAATCACTGGACCGTGACTTCTGGAACAAACCTGGTAGACATCTTCCTAAGGCACATCCCCACCAAGTTTGAAGTGGATCTGGCTGGCGGTTTCGGAGACGAAGTCGAAAATGTAAATTGTTGACGGAAGATGGATGGACAGACGCCGGGCAGAGGACCATAAGATTAGCTCAGCTGACTTTGGATCAAAATACCTCGCTTAATTTTTTTCACAAGTACAGTAAACCTAAACATATTCTGGTTACTGACACCCATAGATTTATAGCCAGAGTATTTTTGCGGGATTGGAAGTTTTTGAGATTTTATAGCATTCTTTCGGACGAAGTCGAAAATGTAAATTGTTGACGGAAGATGGATGGACAGACGACGGACAGAGGACCATAAGATAAGCTCAGCTGACTTTGGATCAAAATACCTCGCTTAATTTTTTTCACAAGTACAGTAAACCTAAATATATTCTGGTTACTGACACCCATAGATTTATAGCCAGAGTATTTTTGCGGGATTGGAAGTTTTTGAGATTTTATAGCATTCTTTCGGACTTAGAATTTTCAAACTTTTCGTCCAGAAATCACACAATTTTTTTTTTTCAAATTGAAACAAGAGAAATTATATATATATATATATATATATATCCAGGATCGAATCCCATAGGGAGTCCTGAAATTGCGTTATTATTTTTTTATATATATATTTTTAAAGTTTGTCCCAACATGTTGTTTATTTTCTTCCTAGAAATTGCTCCGAAATGTCACGGAAGGGCATGTCAGAAATAAATTTATTGGAATTGCTCCTGGATGTGATATTTTTCTCTTGATGTCCATTTATTTTAGATAGGCCAATTCGTTTGTTTGTGAGGCGACAAACAAGTTGAATAGGTTGAGCAAAAACATTTCCAAAAAGATCGCGTAGAAAGAAAATGTTGCAAATTCTTATGTATTTATTTCTGTTATATGATACATACTCATTTCTGTCTTGTGTTTTGATTATTGTGTGAAATAAACTGATAGCTTTAACTCTGTGACGTTGTCCTTCAAAAAAGTATATTTTATGGCCTAAAACTCGAGTTTTCTTTAACTTGGGAATATAAACCGTAACCACACTTGGCGTGTTTCCGTTTGGATTCACATGCAGCTTTCCATATTAGGGGTCCAATTAGTGGATTGTGCTAATTTGTGTTTACATAAAGAGAGAATTTCAAAGTAGTCAGAATAGTGGTAGTGATTAGTCTTAACTTGCCAATTCTCCTCTCCATGGCTAATGGTTTCCTGTTCCTTATGCATGACCCTTGTCAGTGGGTCAATTGGCTTCCAGGTGTTATGGACTAAGGACTGTGCAAACAATGACATGGTTCATTATCATGCCCATGCAACCAAACCCCATGTGGTCAACACTGCTAAAACGCTTCAGTGTAAACAAATGTTTTGAGCTCAAATTTCTCATATAAAATTTTTGTTAACACATCTGCGTTTTGAGAGCATGTAGTCTACGTATCAAAATATTCAAAAATATCAAAAAGTAGTAAGGGGTTATCCAAAAGTGCTCGCTACAGATCTTCCACCTTAAGCACAAAGTTGATGTATATTTACACTAAGTCTGAAGAGCATCCCTTGCGCTATTTAGAAGAAGCAAAGCATACAAAAAGCACGTACACACAATAATCATAACGTAACTGAAGTAGCTATCACATTGGCAGGCAAAGTTCCAGTGGTTCCCAGGTATTTGTCCCTTATATCATGGAAAGTGATCAAGCTGAGTAAAAATGTACTGAAACCTGACTTATCTCCACCAGGCTGACAAGGGTCGGCTAATGTTTTTGTGCACAAGTACGTAACACAACTACCGGACAGGAATGTGGATCACAGACAAGAGACGCAGAGTAAGGATATAAGCGAAGCGAACGTGAAGTAACCTTTCAGAGAAGGATATGTGGTGGATTCAATCTTACTGTGTATCAGCGCTTTGCATCATTGTATTACACTTACAGGAAACGGGTTGTATGGTGGTCCCTCTGCCCACTTTAAGACAGCATACATGACAGCCTGAGAGATGCCGAACACTAAATACATGACCCCATATAGCTTTCCAAAATGTTTTTGTGGAAACCTACAACAACAGTGACAAAGCAAAGATGACATACAATTGCAAATATTTAGCAAAATCATGTACACATTTACATACATAGACATATTAATAACATGTAAAAGCTGACTGACACACCATGCCAAGTGAAGTTCAAAGCAAGCTGTTCGAAGCCTGCTCAAAGGTTTTAGACTCCCATGTCCATATTTAGTTTCAAAATTACTGTTCAAAATTGTATCAAAATCCAAACCCATTATTTTCTATTCAATAATTTAATCTGCAAGTTGTGACTTATATCCTGTTTATTAACGGTATCACAATAGGAAAACAACGCTTTTTAATTTTACATATTTAAAAGTAATTTCTGATTTTATTAAAATTCGTCTGAAGTGTATATATATATAAATTCCCCTTCATGTGCAACAAATACTAATGTGCTAGTGCATCGATTAGATACCTGGAACCCAATTGAAAAAAAAACCTCTCTCATCAGTTGCTCAGTTATGGATCATTATCCCTGGGTACCTAAAAATTTAAATTTATTATCTCATTTTTGGTACATTTGAACAATGCCATCTGTACTTAATACTTTCAAGTCTTATCAACTCTAATTTTCTGTAACATTTTGTCACCAAAATGCCGTAGTATTGACACTGAATTCAGAATTATCTGTGTTACTGTCTGATAGAGCACCCATCTCCAAAAACGTTTTGTTTAGCACCCCGGCTGACTGTTTCACAGGGAAAGCACTGCAGAAGTGAAAGTTTTGGTTCAATCGGTTTCATAAAACTACATCCAGGTGCCGCCAGTGTCGCAGTAAAACTATGGTTTACCAGGTCCTTATGGAAATATTTTGGTACTGGTGGTGAGGCTAGATGATTATCCACGAGTGTCAACTGACCATTTTAGAAACCGAATGATCATCATTTCAGTTTCTGGGTTGTTAAGGTTATGAAAGCAACTAAAGTCGACAGTGTTAATCTATCTATCTATCTATCTATCTATCTATCTATCTATCTATCTATCTATCTATCTATCTATCTATCTATCTATCTATCTATCTATCTATCTATCTATCTATCTATCTATCTATCTATCTATCTATCTATCTATCTATCTATCTATCTATCTATCTATCTATCTATCTATCTATCTATCTATCTATCTATCTATCTATCTATCTATCTATCTATCTATCTATCTATCTATCTATCTATCTATCTATCTATCCATCCATCCATCCATCCATCCATCCATCCATCCATCCATCCATCCATCCATCCATCCATCCATCCATCCATCCATCCATCCATCCATCCATCCATCCATCCATCCATCCATCCATCCATCCATCCATCCACCCACTCTCTGTCTGTCTGTCTGTCTGTCTATCTATCCATCCGTCCGTCTGTGTAACTACCAACATGGCTATTTATCTATCAAGTTTTCTTCCTATATAACAATGTCTGTACGTCTGACCATCCATCCATCTATTTATTTATCCATCAATGTACCCACTGTGTTTAGTTATTTATTATTTATTCATATACTCTCTCACTTTCTTATTTGTTAGTTTTTTCATTGGATAATGAGGTAAGTGTATGCCTCTTCTTATCTAGGGTCCAATTAGGCCAGGTAAGGGACATGGAACTTGTCTTGATCTGACTCCTGGTATTATACTTTGGCATGCTTTCAAAAAGGGTAAAATTATTTGCAATATAATTATAGGCGTGGTTTTTCAAACGAAACATCAATTGGCACTTAGTACTATCTGTTTTTCTCTGCTGAGGGATAAAATCTTCAATATGATCTGATACATGCATTCACTCAAGTGTAAGCAGTGGCCACTACAGTCTAAAAATACGTGAAGTCCTATACATAACTTTCGAAATCCCTGGCGCCACCAACGCCAAAGCGCGGAACTTCAGTGCGGGGCGAGGGTCGTCAATGGTATCCGCCGATTCCATAGCCAGCAATGCTGAACACGTTCATTAATGTGGAATCAAGTCGATTGATTTATGTGGGAAGTTGGAAACTATTCCTATTATTCTTGCGGTTATATTTCCCTTGTGAGTTTACCTTAATGTCTATAAACATTTTTGAAGACATAAAGCGAACTTGTTATGGAATTGTAGGGTTAACTTGCAATCCTGTGGGATATTTGTTTATACGACTCTATCACGAGGTCACAACAAGCCGCAAATGCCCATATTTCATTATTTTATATTGGCCCATGTTTGGGATGGCATGTCTTCTTACTTGCTGAAACCCTTAAACTATTGAATGTTTCCTTCATGGTGTGAGTGTTTTTAATTGGGGAAGCATCAGCAATGCCGAAAGCTATGATGTATTTCTGAAATAAAGTTGACGATGGATTCGCTTTACAATGACATGCACAATCAGCTGGCGGCTGGGGCCGGTAGCGAGTCACGCAACAAGTCTTCAGGGATATTTGCTCGCAGTGAGCGACAGCACAATGCCTGTTACTTTTACTCTGTAATTGAAAGGGAAATTATTTGTAATATTGATCATTCAAAATCATTAACAAAAAATAAGGCAATGTTATGTCTGTCCTTGCTCTAGGAAAAAAGTTTCAAGTGTTGCCGCTGTCAAGACGATGCAGACATTTAGCCATTTATCAAGTTCGTGAGACCTACGAAACTATGGACCGATTGAAACCTCGTGAAAGTAAGCGCTCCTCTTGCAATTTGTTCACAACGACCCATTTTTATTTTTATCTGTCCTTCAGAGTTAAGATGCCAGTGCAACTAATTAATTCTTTCACCTTGAATTTAATCGGCAACACAGGCTGCAGCCGCAATGTCTACTCATGCAATGTGTTGTACCACTGCCAGGCCAGCTCATCTAACAAGCAAACGCCTCTCCCAACACACACCAAATTACTGCTAATTGCACTTTATTTCAAACAAAAGAAGTTCATAGATAAAAATTTCTATTCATGATCTTCATAATATATGGTCAATGATTATTTGTCAAGCGTTTTGTGGGTCTGAACTCCATTTGGTTCCACAAATGTCGTCAAGGTGGGTGGGTATTATTATTTTGTAAAGCAATTTTTATATTTTTGGAGCAAAGTGTAGGACAATGTTTATGCGCACCTTCACCCTCAGTGTAGACATTGTGTAGCGTGTAAAGTTTTTGTCAAGTCAATCGACTTCAAGTTCTTCCTTGAGAGCATTTTCAGTCAATTCTGTGCTAAATTGCCTGTTGAGTTGTAACTTTGTAAGCCTGATGGCTATGGCACCAGCTTCAGCAACATTTACGATTAGTTCATTTTCATATTGCCATGTTTGGACGTCAGCAAGGTTGGATACTGATACAGTGGCATGCTTAAGTATTGCCTCATGCTAACTGATTCTTAAGTCACTGATCATTGGCTGTGGTGCATAGTACTCTGGTTTGTTGGACCGCTCTTTAGTCTGTTTGACCCAGTATGGTCGACATCAATGCTACACTTTCATACACACATGGCAAGACAAATGTCATTGGGCACAAAGTGGTCTGCCCTTCCCAAACACGGCAAAGGTTCTTATATGCACTACCATGTAGTATGGCAGCACACACATGAGTCTTTGACACCAGTGGGCACTCATCTATCGCTGGTTGGGAACAGAAGCAGCCCAAACCAGAGACAGGAACTTGAGCCTAGACTTCAAATTGAAAAGTTGTTACCCTTGGATCTCCAACAAGATGTGCTTCCATCTGACAAAACTCCCGTCTCTGAGCAATTAATGATTAAACAAGCTTATTGTATTTGTGTCTTTTTGCCCAGAACCACTTCCTAGTAGCCATTACCCTATTCCGCAATCCGAACTCTTTACTCTCCATAAGCTAACCTGTCCCTGTCTAACCTATACACATGTGGAATTACTATTGTCCATATTGCACACGTTCCTCTGTAAAATTTTGACATAGGTTGTATCAGCCCAAGAAAATTAAAGGGTCTTTAGTGGGTAACTACTCAACATGTTTCGGAGCCTTTTACCCGTACATCTCTCTCTGAGTAGCGGGTCCTTGTCTACACGAACTATTCAGCAAAGACAACCCACATAATAAAGAATAAATATGAACGTGGCAAATGATGAATTATCTAAATACGTAAAGTTTTGCTTATAAATGCAGAGCTTCATTATGAAAGAAGAATAGCTGTCAAACAAACCATAATTACTAAATTTGTATAGTACAGGTTCAGATAAGAACAATGTGACTTACCCCTGAACCAATATGTACCCTTTCTAGCTGGACAGCTTATCATAGTCAAACCATCCGCCAGTGTATGACTGAAGTGGAAAAAAGCTGGGGCATTATATTCAGTCCCAGTGATAGTAAAATAAACAGTTTCAGGTAGACCACCTGCACAGACCAAGGGAAATCCTAACAAGCACTGCAACAATGGACATCCTGCACCACAAATGTAAAACAAACTCTATGATGACACCTTCCCCTCAAACAATTAAGCTTTATTTAACTGCCAACCCTGAGTCAATGTATCAACGTCATGTGTCAGGTTTGTGACATTTGAGAAAATACTGTCAATTTTGAGTAATGTTTTTTTTACATTGAGTAATGTGCATTTAGGCATGTCAGAAAAGAATGAAAGTCTTTAGCATTTATGCCAAAAATATGTTATTGAAACAATTTTTCTTAACAGGATTTAAAGTACAATTAGGCAAGCTTGTAACTGTCGTCAGTAGCTGCTTGCTACCTATAGCCCCTGGGGAGTTGACCTAACAAAAAACAAGCTAGCCTAAAATGTCTGAAAGGTGAACATTAAAACAGAATGATGCCAAAAGATAAAGTTAAGCAGCAAAACAGACAAGTCTAAAAATTTTCATTATGTATATCAAGGAGGGTAATGGATTTGTGCGAAAATATAAAACGAACCAGTAAAAAAATCCAATGGTGAAAGTATAATCAAAGTATTTTCATCTCCTTTCCAAATGCTGCTATCATAGTGATAGCCGTCCAACACTGTAAAACTTGTAATTTTATGACAGCGACGGTATTCATGTAGGAAAATAAAGTTCATGTGAATGGGAAATGTTGGGGACAAATGTAGCTGCAGTTAAGCATTTCCATTATGCCAACAGTACTGAGACGGGTCAATAACATATATTATTTTGTTAAATCTCATTTATTTATAAAGCAAAATACACAAAAAAGTATGAATAGGGTGATGTTGCTTTTTACCTATTTTAGGAGTACCCATAGACAAAGTGACCAGTCAGGTCATGGCGTTTGGGCAGGTCACCCTGTAAATTGTCTCAGCCATTCCTGTATAATGTCATGTGTCAACAACGGGTTCTTATTTAGAAGACTATTCACCTTCCCCTACCTTCCCTCCTCTTTCCCTTCTATCCTTCCACTCTCTTACTCCTCCTCCTCCTCCTCTTCTCCTATTTGGAAACCAAATAGCACACAAAACATTTTCCACATTCATAAATTTCAACCCAACAAAGGCAGCAAAGACATTCAAGATTTTGCAAAGCATCAACATTTATCTTCCATTACCGATGCAAAGGAACAGATTTCACTCCTGACTTGAGACAGGCAGTCACCCATAAAGTGTAACTGGTCCCCTCAACCTTTCACACATATAGGCTTAACCACTTAAAAACCAACTTTCATCCCTTGTGCCAAAGATGAAAAGAGGGCTCTTTGAACAGCCCGTGCTCAGTTGACATAGAGATTCATCACGCTTTTGGTTCTGTGAACTTGGGATAGGATCAAGGTCAAGGATGTACTGAGTAAGTCTAAGCTTCATTGAAGAACACTAGCACGTGCAACATCAAGGTCCCAGTTTAAGTAGTTCTCAAGTTATAGCACTGAAGAGTACAATTCATGTATGTTGCACTATGACCTCAGGAATTAGGTCAAGGTGACTCATATACTGTCTAAGCATGACCTTCAGAGAGCAACATTAATACATGCAACATCAAGGCCTTGGCTCAAACTAAATCTTAAGTTATCAAGTGAACAGTGAATTTCATGTCAGTTGCTCTGTGACCTTGGAAGTGAGGTCAAGGTCACTCATGTGCTGTCCGAGTGTGGCCATCAAAGAGGATTGTAACAATTTTTAACATGAAAATCCAGGCTGCAATAGCTCTCTAGTTACCATCTGTAGAGTTAACTGCACTTTACTGAGCCTGTGACCTTTAGAATTAGGTCAAGGTCACAAGCTGGATTTCATTGTAAGCTGTTCCTTTTCAGAAGATGACCTCATTGAGTATGAAGGATGATATTCAACCTTACTGGAAGGAACCACGGGCTACAAAAAAGCCAGTCAAGTTTGCCCTTGCAGCTGGTGATGAGTCTGTGCTAAAACTGACGATTTCTTGCTGTAGCTGCCACGGACAATCACCAAAACTGCTGCCTGGGACGTTTAGACTGGTATTGGTAAGAGTTGCTTTTCAAAAGTCATTGAGGGAAGATTCCCATATAGGTGACTGGTTGAAGTTTACGGCAGGCCATCTTGTGGCCAATAGCCAACACCGGCAATGTACGCTGCATGCTAAGACAGTGTAAATGTTAACTCAAAACCAGTTGAATTCGAATGCGTGCAGCAGGCTTTTAGTTTAATTCTATTTAGTGATTTATAACAAGGCTTGGGATATGTGAAGGTAAAGAGTCGCTTGAAAAGCATCTCTGAGTCCACTGCATGCCTAAACGGATTAATAATGAATACTGTATTGTGCCACAAACTTAAAAAAAGGGGAATACACAAGCACTTGACTACAGCTTGAATACACATAAGCCATACAGCGGGAGGTGGCACTGTTTTGTCTGGCTTAGCATGCAGCTTTTGAATGAAGCATATATTGTGTCAGCGAAAAAGTAAATTTTCTTCACAAAGTGCTATAACAATTCAACTCCTTCACTTTTCATAAAAAATAAAGTACAAGGCGAGGGAGAACTTTAAGACACATCCCCACAATTTTGATGTGAATCTGCTTAGAGGTTTTTTTTTTTTTTTGAGAAATTAAAATCATGAATTACCATTGCAATTCCCATTCACTTGCATAGAAATCAATAGGACTGTAAACATCAACCAATAAGTACCAAAATATAAAAAAAAAAAAGTTATTAAAATGGGAGATTAACAGTATCGCCATTTGGTGAACAGCTTTGTCTGGCCCTTCTACAAGTAACATTTCCACATAGTTTCAGCAGTGAGTGACGGTTTTGGAGAAGAAGTCGAAAGTAGCGAAAACACACTTTTTACCATAAAAAAAGTTGAAAAATTACAATGTCACCTGTTATGAAGATAAGGTCTGGAGGTCCCCAAAAGTCCCCCAAAAGCAATTTAGAATTAGCTGGTCAAGCACTTTATGAACAAATGATTTTTTAAGACTTGGCCAAAAATGAATAAAAAAATATCATAAAACATCCAGAAATCGCTGGAGTGTGACCATTCGGACAAACTTAGTTACATCCCCACCAGGTTTGAAGTGAATGTGCATAATGGTTTTGGACAAGAAGTCAAAAATATAAATTACCATTGCAATCCCCATTCACTAATATAGTGATTAATATGGACTGTATACATTAACCGATAAGTACCCAAATTGAAAAATACATTAAAAAATCAATTATTTATAGCAACCCAACCCAAGAAGAAGGAGAAGAAGAAGAAGAAGAAGAAGAAGAAGAAGAAGAAGAAGAAGAAGAAGAAGAAGAAGAAGAAGAAGAAGAAAAAGGAAAAATAACAGCGCCACTAGTTGAGCAAGTTCAGGTCGAAGGGACCCCAGAAGTCTCCCTAAGCAATTTCAAAGCAATTGGCCAAGCGGTTTCATAGAAGATTTTATGATTTGCCCAAAAATGAAGAAAAGAATCCATTAACTAGGGGGCAGCGTAAACAGCTCGTGCTCAGCTGACCTAAGCTTGTTCACAAATCAAAGTTGCAACTAAATATACTTGTGTTGAGCTCTAGCTGAGTGCATATGACATTTAGAAGTATTCCTAAGATTTGCCTTTAAAAAAATTATAAAAATGTGAATTTACATTACAATTGTCATTGATTTGTATGGTAATCAGTAGGAAAGGTTCATTTACTGATAAGTACCGAGTCGAAAATGCTAAAAATCAGAAATCCACAGCAGTGCCACCCAGGAACAACTTTGTTTGGCCTTTTCACGGAAAACATATCCACCAAGTTTGAGCTTAATCTGAGCAACAGTTGTGGAGAAAAAGTCGAAAATAGCGAAAAGACTTTTAAAAAATCATGAACAAAATCGAAAAAAATTGCAGCACAATCTGGTCAACAAATTAAGAACTAGTTGTCCCTTGGAGCGTTTCTGTGTAATATCAAAGCTATTGAGTGAGCGGTTTTCGAGAAGATGATTTTTTAAGATTTGCCCCGAACAAGAACAAATTCATAAAAAATGGAAAAAAATCACTGAAGCGTGACCATTTGAACAAACTTAGTAGAGACCCACCAAAGCTACTTTTAAGTTTTAAGTCAATCTGGCTGACGGTTTTTTGAGAAGAAGTTGAAAATGCAAATTATGGACCGATGACCGACAACGGACGAAGAGCAGTGGCAAAAGCTTTACTGGCTGACAAGCGAGCTGAGCTAAAAATAGACATGGTAGGTCTGTCAGTTTTTGGCTGTTCTAATTTGTTAATCAGCTGAATTTACAGCAAAACAAGAGCCTACATCATTTTTGCATAAATAAATATCTCCAACACAGCCCACAGCATTACATATCCAATGAAGTATTTATGAAATACCATAATAAACATTACCCATATTCATAAAATTCAACCCAGCAATGAAAGCAAAGAGATTACAAGTATCATAATGAGTACGTTACAAACACAAGATGACCTAATAAATGAAAATGACACATCGGGGTCAACTTTAACATAAATGATCGACCAAGTCAAAAATTCATTTAAAGACAGTCAAAAGCTAGCTTGCAATAAAGTTGGATTCTGAGAAAAGTTTTCATAGACAAAAAAAATATTATAATTTCAAGTCAGCTATGTAAAAGGTCTCCTTTTATGATCAATTATAACCTTTATGTATTTTATATAACAATGTTCTACTTGTACACATGAGTGGATGGTTGATTGCATGGCGCATGTAAGAGGGCCCGTGGGAAGACAAGCATCAACCAGCAAGGTTTATACTATCCGTCTGTTTGTCTGTCTCTATGTCTGTGTATCTATCTATCTATCTATCTATCTATCTATCTTTCTATCTATCTATCTATCTATCTATCTGTCTGTCTGTCTGTCTGTCTGTCTGTCTGTCTGTCTGTCTGTCTAGCTAGCTAGCTATGTAGCTATATAGCTAGCTAACCTTTCCTTTAATATTTTCTATTACTTTGCATGCCTTCACATTTGAAGTAATATCCTGGGTTTAAAAAAAACTATGTTGCTAAATTTCCATTGGTACAAGTAATCGTTTGACTGTCATATATATTTAAGCATATACATACGTGACAAGTGCATAACACTGTGCTGTTGAAAAGATGAAGGCCCTTCCTAACATCAGCAAAATGGCAGAAATATATTGGAAGATTACAAATGGGAACATACGGGTCACAGACAGGGCAAGCGCGAAAGCTGAAGCCATTGACAACGGCACCACAACAGATATAGCTGGACGAAAGGCCAGATGAGATATATCTGTAACAATAATAAAAAGTTATTGTGATAAGAAGTAAGTTTATTACTTTACGCATGTTTGAATAAAAACATTATATATAGAAAAAAGGGTCATTTTGAATCGCTATTGTATTGTCATCCTCAGATTCGATTGTGTATACCATACTTGTAAATAATTATAATTTGTTTGATAATGACAGACAACATGATACTTAGAACAGAGCCCAAAAAATATAGCAAATTGATATTAGTTTTTAAGCTGACTTTTGTCATTTAAAGTAACACAGAGGAGTACCTTTATGCTTAGTCATGTTGTAATCCACTATTATGCCGGCCAACGGAGTAATAAAGATTCCGCCAAAAAGAATAAAACTAGAAATCCGTCCAATTTCATCTTTAAAAAATGAAAAAACAAAAAATAATATTAGTCACATTGCTATTCAGCGTATAACATGATATCATTGTATTATACAATGCCGATCATGAATGCGTCGTTGCATCATATATTCAAACATTCTACTATCCTGACTAAGATCAACTATTCTTTGCTTTTTGAAAGATTTTAGAGTTTGTGGAAGTGTGGAGCAATAAGGAAGGTATTATAAGGTGCAAGTTAGTGTGTTCCATTATAGAAAAAGAGCCGCTGGTATCGAAATTGTTGGTAGATCTCTGGTTATTGCTTTCCAGCTGTCAATTCACCAAAGCATTGAGGCTGCACGCTGGCACGCACAGTTGTCGGCCCAAATACAATTCCCTTGATCGCCATATTTACTTTTTTTTAAATGTGTGAGCAAGGCGTCAGTCTGTGAATACTTGACATTTTAGATATTTCCACTCTGCGGCATTGCCTGCATGATCCGTCCAAGTATGGGCATTTTAAGTAGTTGGGTGGACACATGCTGGAAATGGGATGGTGTGTTCACTTGTGGCAGAAAGGCATATTTTTATGGAACCGATAATCGTAAGAAACAATAGCATACAATAAGCAAAGTTGAACATCCGCCAATTTTTATTTGATGTATTCTTATTACTGTGCCATATGTTATATTGAGATTTGTGACTTTTAGTGATGCTGGAAATTTCGTTTGGCTGTTCACAATGACTTAAGTAATTCACTTTCCATTACAATGTATTTCTGTAATAAACAATACCATCTGCTTTCCATGAGACCCCTGGTTTTACTTAAAGCCTGCTGCATATAGCCGCCTGTGCTCAAACGGCTTTTGGACCCCTAGCATCGGGGTTTAAAAGCCAAATCGACCATGCATTGAGATGAGTCGTCATGTGGATGGGTTAAGCCATGTCTGTTTGTAGACCACCACTACAATCAACTTGAAACCAGGATCTTGTAGATGCGACACTTTTGGAAAAGCTACAATGGCTCTGAAAGCAAACCTCACTCGATGAGAAGAAGGTGTGGATAAACCTCCATCAAATTTTCTTGTCCGTTGACTGAGTTATATGTGAGTGCTTGCAAATGGCGTTTTCTATAGCCAAGAGCATGTAAAGAAAGCTTGGACCTACATGGCTGTTCAGGTAGAGCTATTGATACTATACCTAGTTGTTAATCAATCCAAAATGCTTGCCTTTCCCTCGTCGCAACCTAATTTCTCAATTCAGGGGGAGATCTTTTGTAGGACAAATGTCTGTTGGCATAGCTCAATAGTACCACGTGCAGCTTTTGCTATGGCTCTTAACACTGGGGCCTAGATGGCCAAAGTAAACCACTAAAGAGAAGCGCACCCACTGTGCTTTATCAACTAGCTTGCAGAACCGTAAAAGATTATGGTTTGGACTCAAAAAGTTTCTGAAAACTGTTGGGAAACGGAAAATTGACATCGTCGAAATCAGAGCATTTGACACACTAAATTTTGAATTTATATAACATGCATAAAACTGTAAAAATGATTAGTCGTCATCAATATAATCCGAATCTTTTCCAAATAAATACTTTTGTACGTTTTATTTATTTTATTTCATTTCATATGGCCGAAATTGTGATAATTGATCGCTTCACACTGATGGGCTGTGTTGATATTCTGTACATGACACTGAAACCTTGGCGGTAAGGTCTAGCTGATCTACATGCAATCTCGACCCAGGTCGTGCCCAGATACACAATCTTGCCAAATTCCATAAAGTTTTCTTCAGTTCTTAAGGACTTATTGCATGCAAACGAAATTCGAATAGGAGACTCTGCACACTTGGGAAAAGGTCATCCACATTTAATCACAGCCAGGGTCTCACAGAGATGCGTAATCATGCTAATGCTCCATATACAACTTTCCTTATGTTTTGTTCCTCTCATTTTTTTCCACCCGCCTTGAAAATTTAAGTGTCCGAGCATGTGACTTTGAGAATTAGGTTAAGGTGACGGCCAATAAATAGAATTGCAACCTTTACATCAGACATGAACACAAAACTGAGAACAAAAATGAAACACTTTCTGGTACCTGTTGGGATTTTCAAGCCTTTTAGGTAACACGAGTCAATGACTGACTCACACATGTGAAAAAAAAAAAATGTTATAACCTTCAGAGGTACAATTACTGTCGGAATATTTAGATATATCAAAGAACTGAATAAATACATGACTTTGACATAAATACCAAAAGGTGTGCATACCCGTATTCAGCACTGCATTTTGTCTGAAATTGCATGTTGATTTCGACTGCATGCCATTTGACCCTTCTGACATTCAGTCAGGAGTATGCAACTCTAATTCCTGTGTTAATTTATTGTTTTCACACAAATTCTGGCTGAAAACCTAGAATTGTTAAATAAATGGATTATAGACCCCGGATTTGCAGATAGCCAAGTATGAGACCCTATTATGAATACAACTTCTATTTCACTGCAGGGTGACATAGAGCTGTCAAATGAACATAAAAGGTCATAGAAGCTATATACCTAGTAAAAAGTATTTGAAACAATCTTGGTAATCCAAATTATATACTTTTCAAGTAGACAACAAAAATTGAACAGCAACCATACAGTTGCACGGGATTCCATGGACGCATTGCCATTGGTTCATGTTCAACATTGGTCATGTTGATATGGCCATTTACTAGTAGGAGGGACTGTACAATTTTCTAAGCACAAGATACGATAACATGGTACACTGTGCAGACTAAAATTATCGTAGAGAATGTCTGAGGTGATTTAATTAAAACTAGAACATATGAAAATGGTATGAGGTCAATGTTTTTTGCGTCGTTTAAGAAAAATGTCCCCATACATGAAGCTTCATGAGACATTTGTTCACAGCCTCAGATATTTGTTGCTCCAAACACTTTTGTTTTAACCTTAACAGCATCTTCATAACAAGAACATGAATGATCAAAAACGTCCAAAATAAGTGTTACCCAAGGTTTATTTCTATTTTTTAATTGAGCTTACATTTTTAACAAAATGAGCACACAGTGATGACAGTTTTTCCACTTCTGTCAGAATTCAGACCTGTTTCCCACAAATCAGGTTAATTTGAAAGTTACTTAAAGTTCAAGCAAATACTCCAATTTCAGACTTTTTGGTCATTTGACACTTTTATCTCTGAGCACAAATTTCTTTCTTTCATGATGTGTATCCTCAAACAAGCTCATCATATTCACTTTTTGCATTATCTGTTTTTTGTTTTGTTTTGTTTTGTTTTGTTTTGTTTTGATTTTTTTGTTTTTGTTTTTTTTTTGTTTTTTTTTTTTCATGTGCATTGCTCATTTATTTACCGGTGAGGCCCAAAAGCAGGTTCATTATTTCATTTTGGGGGCCTCTTCTGTTAGTTTTTTGCTTGATTATATTCATTTTTTGTATCGTTTTTTCATGTTCATTACTCATTTTGTTCACAATGATGATCAAAACCAAGTGCACTATTTCCAATTTTGGGCGTTTTTTATTTTGTCTACCCCCAAACAACTTCATCATTTCCAAATTTTTGTGCTTGATTGATTATATTGGCTAGTGTTTTGATTTTTCATGTGCATTGCTCATCTATTCCATGATACTGACAAAACAAGTTCATTGACATTTTTTTTTTTTTTTTTGCTTTTTTTTCTGCATGTACATTGCTCATTATTAACCCCCCCCAAAGCAGTTGATTATATCATTAATAAAATGGTGAAGTATTTTAATCTAACCAATGAGTTTGATGTTGACAAGGGCTTCAGTGTTGTTTGCAGCAACTGTCGATAATGTAAACTATTTTCACACCAATGTGGCTTAAAAAACTCCAATAAGTTATTCGCCACAATTGTTGACGATGGAATATCACACCTATGTGGTATAGGCAACTCACAAGGATGTTTAAGTCAACTGGCAGTTTCATCAATGCAAGCTTATTGTGAACAATGTATATGAACATGAAAGGAGTTTTGTAGTATTGTGCTAAAAAGATTTAATCTTTCCTTTTTTTTTCCATAAGACACAGAAAGATCTGACAGAGATGTAAGCCAGTTTCATGTATAGTGGTCCTCCTTGAGAGAGACTGCCCCATCTACAAATACCATTTCTATCCGTAACGCAAGTATGTAATGTTAACTTTTTCGGCCTTTTACACAAAGTTGAGTGATTTTTTCAGTGCTGTACATTTGCGATTGTCAAATAATGGTTTTATTTGGTGTGCAATGACACTTGTTTCATCTTGGAACTTTCATATGTCATAAGTCAATTCCTACAGTTACGCCCAGCTAAACGTTAACAGCCAAACGCTTTTTTCGCGTTTTGCTGGTGTTTGGTTTGTGTTTGGAAACATTTGAAAACGTTTGGAATGTGTTTGGGAAGTGTTTGGAATGTGTTTGGAAAGCGTTTGGAAAGCGTTTGGGAAAAATCTCAAACACTTTTACAAAACGTTCGAACACTTTCAAAAAGCTACCGAACACTTATCCAAACGCGTTCAAACACTTTCCAAACGCGATGAACAATTACCGGAACGATTTCAAACACTTTCACAAACGTATTCAAACACTATGCATTTCAAACACTTCCATTTAAATAATGGAGAATCTCCAAACGTATTTTCAACAGGTCCAGCAATATATGATGTATCTACATGTAAATGTGCACTTATCCAGCATTATAGGTTTTACATATTTATATAAAACACGATCCAAATATGTGTACTAAAGTGTCTAATTCAACTAAAATTAATTAAAGACATAATTCTTCATTTCAGATGTCATGAATACTTCATCTTTCAAAAACTGTTTCAAAGTAAATCCATAGGCAATATCATGATCAGATCATGATTCATGATCTGATCATGATATTGTCTATAATTTACTCCGAAATAGTTCCTAATCATGATATTGCCTATAATTTACTCCGAAATAGTTCCTAATTTTCAATTAAAATATATATAATTACTCCAAGGACCAATGGAGTATCGCATGGCTTACTCCACTGGAGCTAATCCTATTGCTTGGCTTAGTAAGCCAAACAATACATAAATTGAGCTGTTTCTGTATTTCCATTCGAAAATTTAAAAGTTGGCCTTTTTTCAAGAACTTCACTCTCAGAAAAAGTATGATAGCGACTGCGTATACTTGCTACTGAAAGATCTGTAACTTTATAATAAATGGAGTGTTAAACCTGTTATTGTAGGCATATTATTTGTTTTGTTCTACCTATACTTATAATTTTCCTTAATTAGGTATGACCATGTCATAATATTGTTGATTACCAGTAACAATATAAATATTAGCAGGTAAAGGTGACAATTACATAATTCCAGGAATTATTTGTCACTGACTCATTTTTTCCTTTCTTCATTTCATGTTAATTTGAATCAAATATAAAGCGGAATTTGATTTCAACAATTTGTCACGCAAACAAGAAAACAATGATATAGCCTACAATATATACACATGCATTGTAAGTAATACATGTACAAACTGTTAGATAGAACTGATTTTTTTTGAAAAAGCATAATTTCAACTTTATTGTGAAATATATATAGTAGCGCTTTTTGGCTTATCCATAAATGAAGGCATGCACATGTTGTTGGGATTTTTGGGTGCTCATAAGCTTTTTAGACACTTGTTAAAAAATATTCCTGTCATTAGAATTAGATAACCAAGTGTACATGTACATGTATCACATACGTTTGGCGCAAAGTGCAAAGTGTTTGAAAGCGTTTAGAAAAGTGTTTGAAAACGTTCGGCTTCACCAAACTCGTTCGGCAAAGTGTTTGAAAGCGTTTGGCAAAGTGTTTGAAAAGCGTTTGGAAAGTGTTTGCAAAGTGTTTGCTACGCGTTTGCAAAACGTTTGACTTTCACTGAAAGTGTTTGGGAAACGTTTGGGAAACGTTGGTGCCTTTGGCGTTTGTTAACTTGAACGCGAGCGTAACTGTAATGCCATAAAGTACCCCAAATTTGATTTACAGAAAGACATTGACCCGTATGTTCCAAAAGTATAATTTCGGGAAAATAGCAGGGAACGTCCAGGGTGGAGCAAAATGGTAAGGGCAGCCAGATGAGGTGTAGGACTTCAAGATATATTAGAATCTGCCTGTCTTAATTGGGTAATGAGGTGAAAACCAACATAAACAGTTAACTAGAGTCATAAAGTATCCTGGATGCACTTGTTCTGGAAATAGATATATGATATCAGCCAAATGAATTGAACAATCAACAAAAAAAAAGAAGGAAGGTAAACACCAAACCCAAAGTTTTGTTAAAAACCCAAAAGAAAATGTGAAATATGTATTCAGGATAAAAGCACAGATCCTTCCACCTGTGCTACAAAAAAAAACAACAACAAAAACAAAAACAAAATCCAAAAAAAGAAAAGAAAAACACAAGACAGAGGCATACAGAACTGGGACCATATGCGGTTTGTGTTAAATGGAAACAAAAACATTAGTAAAATTTCTTGGTAAGAAAGAATTCAGTCAGCACATGCACACCTGTCATACACAAATCTGATCACGCCATAACAAAGAAAATCCAGCAAAACATTTCAACGAAAATAATACGAGAAGGAAAGAGATGGATCCAAATGTAACATACTGGTGCCCAACAGTAAAAAAGAATGTTTGTATGATCCAGTAACCATAGAATGTGATAAACGTGACAGATGGTATCCCCTGGCCTGCATAAAATGGATATTTCCCCACCTGAAGATGAGCAGTGGTTTTTCTTAAACTGTATTGATATAAAGTGTAACTTTACGATAAGCATGAAACGTTTAGTGATTTCAGTGAGCTCAAATAAATTAGTCAGCTTCAGCTATCTTAAACATATGAGAATAGTCCTTAGAACATGTGCCTTTGTGCGCTGCATGGCACACATGGGGGTGAATAGGGTAGCACCCAGTTAGTGCAGATGCGGTGGTATGCGACATGATTCCCCCTCCACGTGGGGGCACACTTGGCAAACTTTGTTCTCTCACAATGTTTGGCAGAGAGAATCATAGATGTACTATTGACTACTTGTAATTATAAGCTACTATGTTATATACATTACATGAAGTTGATGGAAGCTATGATTTATTTGTGTATAAGGCATGTTAGATACAGGAGTATATGGACTTGTTTACATGTGTATGTACATGTTCAATATATATTTATATGAATAATAACTTTATGGCCATATGCAGATAAGACAAAGTACATGTATGCATTGCATTATTAATTCGTTGTGGATATTATTGTCATGGTAAAAAAGTATTGTTATCAAAGGGAAAGGCATTTTGGTTTGTTCATTTTTTTTTTTTTTTTTTTTTTTTTTTTTTTGCCATGTTGCGCTCTTATGATGCTTGATGCCAAGTGTTTTTACAGTGAAAATTCACCAGACATGTGGGTCTCTCACATTATGTATTCAAATTTCTTGTCTGCTGGGTCATTATGGGTTACATCTTTGAGATTCTACATTTTTGGTGCCCTGTTCACGTGTTTTGCATGGGAATTATATTAAAATCCCTTGTGGCAGAGTGTAGAACTAATATTTCCATTGCTGTCAATACATTTCTTCATTTTGAATTGATCTTTATGGAAAAAGTGCAAGTAAAGACACAGGAACTTTTTTCTTCTTGACAAGAATTTTGACATGTTGTTTATTTGTTTTTTTTTTTTCTGCAGTGTATTGACAGGATGCGTCATAATGAGGTTTCATTGAATTTTTAACATGTTTGGTTGGATCACTCAACAATCCATGGCTTAGGCCACTGTTAGAAAATTTCTTGTTTCTCATGTACATCAACAGAAGCAGATGGGGAGGTTAGTCGAAAAAAATGAAATTCAAGCAAAAAAAAAAAACGGAAGGAGAATTGATCAAGCAGATAGGTATGGTGTTTTTGTGTTAAATTGTTTGTGATCCTACCCAGTGATCTTCCGAGAGTGTTTAGCACACGGACAAATATATTACCTCAATTTTGAAAAATAGGAATAGTTTATCATCAAATTTTAATAAGCATCAGTTTGACTAAGATGCTTTCTCATAAACCATTTATCATACACGCTAAATTTGATTTATTTAGCACCTCTTACAACTTTGCCGGCTTGGGAAAAAATAATATATTCTACGATCGAGAGAAATTTTAAAGGTCAGTCGGGACATGGGAAACAGCAAATTTGATAACAATGCCCTTACCTGGTCAGGGCTTTTCTGATTTAAAAAAAAATTACAGCATTGTGTCAAAAAAAAAAACCTTTGCACGCAATACACAATCAAAAGTTCAGAATTATTTCGATATTGGTCCTTTATAATGTTTGAAGAAAAATTTCTCTTAAAAAATAAAATTTGAAATATACTATTTAAAATTGACAATTGACATACCTGGTCAGGGCTCCTGTGACTTTCTACAGAAACAAAAATTACAGCAATTTCTTTTGTGGGGAAAAAAAACCCTTAACACTGAGCTTCTATTGGACTTAAGGATGGCGGTACGCCACTTCGCATGCAATACATAATACAAAGTTCAAAATTGCTTCAAAATCGGTCCTTCATGATGTTTGAAGAGAAATGTTTCTTAAAAAATGATATTTGAAATATACTATTTACAATTGGCAACACATATTTTGAACGTATGATTAATACATGAACGTCTACATTTCCACCTTTTTTAGAAACTGAGTACTAAAAAAGTTATTAATTCCCTATTCGGAAATTAACATAGCATACTAAAATAGAACTGGGTGACCAATTAAACATAGATACAATCCTTGGTACACCAGAGGATTTGAAATGTGAACATTGATGACTTCATTATCACAATAAATCAAATCTGGAATTTTATGGAGCTTTTTTTATGTTGAGTGCATTGCTATTGAAATCAAAGTAAAAATGTAAAAAAAAGTAAAAGTTTAAGTTAACGTTTATTTGCAAAATATAATACACAATCATATAAACATTGACAGTCTTGAGGGGAAAAAAAGAGCGTTATAACAGTTTAATTATCCGGTTTTGCCATCAACCCACGTCCTTTAAAGTGTTAATGCATCCATAAGCAAGAAAGGCAAATTAAGTTCAGAATTCAATGTATTTTCACAGTATAGATTTGTTATGTTCATCACAAATTCAATCCTGATCGGCAATGCAAATAAATCTACCCTGGCGATGCTGCCTGAGGCTGATGATCGATCAGGTGTCGAACAAAACTGCACAAAAAGGAATTAATATTTAAGTCTGCCTGAAGCAAGCTTGTTGTTAAACATCTAAGTGCCGATACAGGTTATACACCAGTTATTAATCGTAAAACGATGTTTTAGAACATCTGTACCCCTCCATGGGACCCGGTACCTCTGCATCAGATTTGGGGGGGGGGGGGAGGGGAACCCATGTAGGATTGAACTGGGTATGTGCCGCGGGAAAGGCCCTCTTTTCATTACTCCCAGGATTAGAAAAGCCCCCCCCCCCCAAAAAGAAAATGTACACAGCTGGATTAGGAGAGGGGTAACAATTATTTGAGTGAAGTGAATGTCTTATTCATTTTTCAAACAAATGTATAGATCTTGGATATAGGCAGGAGATATAAGATATAATTAGTAAGTTCTTGGGGGGGGAGGGTCGTGGGAAGTAAGAATATGCTAGACCTTGTTTAAAATTGGTTGTTGGTCTCCAAAATAAAACAGGATGCACAAATGCAGCACTCCTTTTAACACATTACAGGATTAAGAAAAGGTACCTCTTTACATCTGGTGTAGGATTACGATAGGGTATTGTATAAAAATGGCCGAGGCACACACCCATCCTGATGTTGAGTATGTGCCCCCTTCCCCCCGTACCCTGGCATTGGATACCCACATGTGTATGGTGGTCCAAATGGACCGAACTGCGCGTGTCCGGATTGGTACGAGGAACATGGACTGTGCACTGTATCGACACTGACGTTGAAAAAGAGTGTACAAACATATTTGGGTTTCTGCAGATGCCGCGTGACCTCTCAGGGATGACCTAACTGATAATTTTATTTACATTTGGGTCTAATCATATCCTACCTTCTACATTTGCATCTGCTTTATGAAAGGTTGAGCCTAGATGGCGTGGCAAGCGCCTGTGGGATTACGTCCATGTATGAACTAGGTACAGTTTGGGATCCCTGCTTCAGTATGGGCTCTGCGGTCCAAATCCGTGTATGCGTTTTGGTATCTAGGCCTAACGTCACGACAGCACGTGACTTATATTACGAGACGTACAGACCAGTGCCCTCTACAAGTCATTATATATAGGACCTCGCGAAGATGACCACAATAACGATTATGTGGCTTTGTACGATTTTGTAATTTCATTTGCGAATTTGTGCACACAATCCATTAAGTATAATTTTGTGTGTCACTCCTTCTAATTCTGTGCACAAAAACTGAATAAATCTTAAAGGATTTTGTAAACTGCATACCGTTTCCCTCAACAAAATCATTTGAATTTTGTTTTAACATTTTCGACAAAATCGAAAGATTACTAGATTACTTAGACGAAATAATCAACTTACACACAACAAGTAAAAACTTTATTTCATGTTGTGGACGAAATTCGAAACTAGGTGCACCGAAATGAAACAACAGGCTTAATGGATTCTGTAAAACTGATTAGCTTTCGTGATTTTATTTCCCAGTTTCTTCCACAGGATCGAATAACGGTAACAATTTCGTGAAAATTCTGTGAATTGTTTTTTAGAATTTCGTGGACAAAACGGATACATTGATTCGCAATTTTGTTAACAGAATCAATATAGAGTTTCTCCTGAATCCTAAATTTATTTAATTTCGTGCATACAATCGGCAGACCTACAGGAATTGGTGAACTTGGTAGGCTTACACGATTTTGTGGACAGAAGTGGCAGCTCTACTCGTTTTCCTGGATGTAATTGATAAACGTATGGATTCTGTAGACAAAATTGATATACGTAACAATATTGCGGGGCAAAATTGTCAGAGTTTGTGGATTTCATCCAAGAAATGAATTCAAATAAGCACAAAATTGTTGTTACACTTGGCACCCCCTATAAGAGAAGCAGGAAGAGAAAGAAACAGAAAAACACGATGATAGAAATAGGCCGATAATATAAGGATATTCAAAATTCATGACTGCACAAACTTATTTTAATCTACAAATATTGTATAAAATACCGGTCACAGTATGTACTGTTCAATATATGTTGGTCCTTAAGACCTAAAACATACAGGGAAATGGCAAAGACACATTCGAAAAGTCATGAATTTATTCCGCATTAAATTAATGTACCTGACTATTGTTTTCTAAAATGGTTTACACGGTGACTTTTTTTTCTATTTGGAGATTTATTAAACAGTGTAAAAAATATTGACCTGGTCAATTAACACCATTGACATAATGTAATTTATATAAATATTAAAAAAAAGGGTTTTTCATTGCACATATGTAGGCTTTACATATGAGAATGGAAATGGAACTGGCAAAGCAACAAGGATAGTGTCATTCACAAACTTGCCATTCATAAATACAGGTAGGCCTACATTCAAAGCATATACATCCAGAATGTCGAAACCTTACACAGTCGAAGGCAGAGATAAAATGGAGACATTTCAAGGACTTCCCATGAACAATAGACCTGTTCACACATGTGATCTTTCATCGGCGGTACATTTCTCAAAGATGGTTTGCTGCACATGGCTTTCAATCTTCCTCATCGGAAAATAAATTTAAGCTTAGATTTAAAGATCAAGTAGATCTATATCTCCATACTAACGGCACAGTTTGATTCTATTGGATTTTCCTGGGTTGGATTTTTCAGATCGTGTATATAAGTTAGGCAGGATTTTTTTTAAAAAGGGGGACTTTTAACAAAGGTTTACAAATATTTATGTTTATTTTTGTCAACTGTTTCTGTGCACCTTCCTAGCAAGGACCTTTTCATATGACCACGTTTAGTTAACTTTTCGACGCAATGAAAAAATACAATTCCATCACAAGTCCACTTTAAAGCATATTTTGTCTTACACTTAGGACGTTGTCACACCCGTTTTAGTCTTTTGTCACTTTCCGTAAGACATAAAGTCTGGTTTAAACATATGTTTTAAGGGTAATATATACATCATCAACACAATGACGACAAACAAAATTATGGGAAAAGAAGATTTTACTTATGACCCCCTCTCGTTGTAAGAAGACGAACACGAGATGAACAAGGCAGCAAATATATCAAACTCGAGGTGACAACACAAGGACAAGATAAATAGGCGCTGTAAGACATTACCCAGGGAATGTATCAACTAGCTTATTATCGAATACCTCTTGGGTTAAAGTATTTAGTACCTGAAAGGTAGTCATGAACCACTATAAAAAAATCTGACCATTTTCAATAAAGGAAAAACATATAAAACATCACAAGACTGTTTGCATAATAAAGAGGGCGTTTGGGAATATTTCAGTGTGTAGTTTAAACAGCTCAATAACATACAAGGAACAAGAAAAGACGTAATCCCAAGCATACTCAAAGGCTACGCCACATGAACAACTGTGTCCTAATGCTAATTTTGAATAGGTGGAAGTTTAATTTTACATCAAAATAAACTGAAAAACTCAAATATGGTCCTAATGCATATAACATGTTTAGTGGAGCAGGCCCATTAACTTTGATTATGGTTAACATTTGTTCCCACTATAGACGCTGCTTATCCAAGACTTATGGGAACCTCATTGGATTTCGAGTGTGGTTGCACTGGTTACAGAAACATGCTTTCCAGAAAAAAATAGGTCATGTGGGGAAGCATTTTTAAGTAGCTCGCATATTGCTTAAATAATATATACTAAATGTCAAACTAGAAACTACTTTAACTTTCTGAGTTACCTGTTGAATAAACAAAGAAACTTATGACAAAGATGTGAAAATGTACCTGCCCATAAAAAGGTCGCTTCAAATTTTATAAATTTTATATTTTTTGTTTCACAAAAATCTAAGCCGATTGGAGTTTAAAAAGTACAGTGGATTTTTTTATATTTAGGGTAGTTTTTTTTCTAATTGTTTAAAATTTAAAGGTACTTCATGAGGCCAGACTTTATGCTTATTGAAACTACACGGTGTCCTGCTACGGCAAGATTTAATTAACAACTCTTAGCAGGCGACACTCCCTCCCCACAGACTTGCAATTTTGTGACTGCCCATTGCGGTTGGTGGTTTTGATGTTGATGATGATGATGATGATGATGATGATGATGATGATGATGATGATGATGATGACGACGACGACGACGACAACGACGACGACATTCGATTAAACATATATATATGAAAATGTCTGTTCGCACAACGTGCCACTTAGGAGGTACAAGGTCGGCCTCTGATGGACTAGATCCCACATAATCACACTGTGTAAATGTGTTCCATTTCTTATTTACTTAAAATACACCACGTGACATCTTTCTTTAGTTGTATTTATTACCCAATCAATCGTTCAGGAAAATTAAAGCTAAATGTATCCTGAAACGCCCTGGTAAATAAAATCGAATTATACAATTAAGCTCAGGTGTTCACAGTTCTCACGCTAATTGAGATAAAGATTTGCCTATAAATGTAGGAGATATGCCCAAACCTGAATATAAGAGTCCAGGTAATGTTCAATGCTTCGAAATAGTCCTAAAGTGACACAATCCCCAAACGAAAATACTGTATCTCTGAATTTAACATCGATTTTCCGGCGGCTTATCTCATATGAGACCGATATTACAAATAAATTGTTATAAAGTTGTAGTGTCTTTTAAAGGAATGTGATCAATATTTTGCGAGCATAGCAAGTGCAACTTTACAAGCATTGGCAGAGGTCACTACAAACCTGCTTTGTCACCAAAGTAGAAGACGAGCAACGTATATTGGAATCCAAAGTATGAATAAACGCGAAAGGCCACCATCGAAAACCAAAATATCATGAGTAGCATGTAGGAAGAACACAGACACATGCGAAATGTTGCATTTTCTTTCAATATTTCATAAGTTGTGGTGCTGGGTTGTGAAGTCGCAGCATTTTCAGGCTCTCTTGCTTCTTCTTTATCTTCAATAGATTGATATAACATATTTCTTTAATTAATAATCATAGTTACTCCTTTTTTCTGAATTACAATTTAATTGCCCGGTCTTGCATTTCCTCTGCTCTTCTTATTTACAAAATTGTGTTTGACCAAGACATCTGTATCTTTCATGAGGTTTATAACACTTTTAAAGTCGACTTTACAGTTATTCATGCTGGTGAAATATTTAAACATATTTTCAACTTTGTATGAAAGGTACAATCAACCATGCATGGACAGAATGCTGATCTGCTCTTGTATGGCATTTTCAAGCCTACCCTTACAAGTTTATTTTTCCTACCTTTTTTTATTGTAAATCCATTGTAAGACGATGCATTATATTTTCATTTTCGGAATGCATTTGCATGCAGGTACACTGCAAAAGCATACATTATATTTTCAGATCCCACCGTGCTGTCACATATACAGGAGCGTCTGCCTATTTTCTAACGCAAAATTATCATAATTTTCAATTATAGCAATTTATCTATTTAGTAGTAACACCGAAGTACACTTTTCTACACTTTTTTCATTTTGGTATCTGTTACACAGATACACACATATTGAGGCATTCCCGAGGTGAACGTTGTCCTAGAAGCAGATCTTCCACCGAATTTCAATTCGACTTATTGTCCCTGTAAATATTATGACAATAATTTTTTGATGAGCAGATAGATATCGCTGTTGCAGCAGTTCGGAAAGAGAAACCCGCTGGTCTGTTGGGGATTGTTTAAGCCCTCTGGAAGGACCGAAACTTTAAATGAGCTCCCATTGAGGCATCAGTGTGTTGTCCTTGAAACCTAACCTCTACATATACAGGTTTGCGCATGTCATCAGAGTTCCCACATGCCCTACAACAAATGGCCTGGACTCAAAAGTTTAGTATCTTTGAGGGGGTAATGAATAAATTGATCTTATTATTCCCCTCTATTTTTCACTGTAGACGCTGCTTAAAACTTGGTAGGCAGCAAAAAAAAAAAAAAAGAAGAAGAGTTCGGTGAAAATTTAGGGAACACTCAGTTGAGCTAATCCAAAACCAATTCCAAATTTTGTCATCCATTCCCATTTGCATATTTGAAATGTGTACATCAGCTGTATCTAAAACGAAAAATAACGACTGCAAGGGTGTATTTTATGTATCCCTGTTAGAGGTATGTTTTCTAATGTGACTCAGTGTAACACATATGTACGTAATATGTGCCTTCCGGATGACATAGAAGTCCCATTCATTTTATCAGCTCGGCTGCCTGAGAAGTATACGATGGTCGGTCATCTATTCCCTGTTCGTCCGTCCGTCAATAATTCACATATTCCAATTATTTTCCGAAACTGTCAGTCAGGTGAGCTTCAAACGTATTAGGGAGGTACCTTGGATGAGTCCCTACCATGTTTGTTCAAATGGTCACGCTCCCGTTATTTTTTATGTAGTTTTTGTCCATCTTGTGGCAAAATCTGTCTAAAACTCTTCTTTGAAACCACCTAGCCAATTGCTTCAAAATTACATAGGGATACTTTTGGGTACCCCCAGACCATATTTATTTAATCGATGGCACTGCGAATTTTTTGTATTTTTTACGATTTTTTGTCTGATGGTATGCTGTCATTTTATCCCAGAAGTATTAGTCAGATTGCTGTAAATCTTGGTTGAATGTACTTTGTGAAGCTTCTTGTCAGTTCACATGCATTCATATTGATTACTATGTACGTCAAGGGGGATTTCAATGGTAATTCACATTGTCGACCTCGTTTTAAAAATCGTCAGCCAAATTCACTTCAAACTGTGTAAGGATGTACCTCAGGAAAATGTTTAGTAAGTTTCTTCAAATAGTAACGCCTCAATGATTTTCCGATTTTCATACCATTTTTTTTCATTTTGTGACAAAATCTACAAATCTTTCAAAGCACTGAACCAATTATTTCGAAATTACATAGGGACATTTCTTGGAACCCCTACACTGAAACTGGTTAAATTTATTCACCATGTGGTGCTTTATTTTCTATTGTTTGCTATTTTTGGCGATTTTTGCTTGTTTCTACTTTATCTTCATCTTCCAAACTATATCTTCGATTCTCTTACGCTTTGTGGGAATGTATTTGCACTTAATATCCAGCAATGGTGCTGCTTTCACTTTCATCAAAAGCAGGAAAAATCGGCAAGATTTATGTTCATGTTGAGCATTACCGATAGTAGAAGATCTGACACAATGGCTTATTTCTCGGTAATGGTCGATCTTGCACCCATGCTTACTATTAAACACTAACAGGAAAGTACCTATGGGGTTTTGTGTGTTGCTAAATTTGAGCTTTAGTGACCTTGAAAGGTCAAATTGACATATTAGCTTATATGTTGGTAATAGTACCTACTGTCACTTGTTATTTAAAAATCGGGACTCCTGAACTGTGTCAGTGAAGATTGATATGGCAAACAGTAATTATGGTCTTAACCTAAGGAGAGCTTTACATTATCGGTCACAGGCCTACTTCAATCTGAGCAGTTAAGGTCAGCTGAGCACAAGACAGTCACAGCTTTTTTTCAATATTACGTCTATTTTATATTGTCGCTTTTTTATTTTGTATTCAAAGTGCACAGAAGAGTCAGTGGTTCCATTGTAACGATCAATTATCGAATGGCCAATCAACCTTTTTACCAGTTACTTGGCCATCATCCTACCTGATAAACAGTTACTTGTTTTCTCTTCTTTCATGGCACGTGTTTCATATTCATCATTTGCGTCTCTATCATGCAATATTTTGCCTTTGGGCAAGAAGAAAATTGTGTTGAGCAGAGGGAAAACAATCAGTGTGCAAAAAAACCCCATTGAATATTTTCTGTCAATACCCACTCGGTGGCTTTCCTGGAACAGAAGTATTCGTTAAGACTTCATCGCATCTGTGACAATTTGAAATTATGAACATTAATATGTACAAAGGACGTAACAGGATGAATGTGTAAAATATTAAAGCGTGCAATGGCAGGTGTATTGGTAAGGTTACGTTTTTCTTGGAGCATATGCCTACATCAACCTACAGTTACGCTCGCGTTCAAGTTAACAAACGCCAAACGCACCAACGCTTCCCAAACGTTTCCCAAACATTTTCAGTGAAAGTCAAACGTTTTGCAAACGCGTAGCAAACACTTTGCGAACACTTTCCAAATGCTTTTCAAACACTTTGCCAAACGCATTCAAACACTTTTCCAAACGCGTTCAAACACTTTGCCAAACGAGTTTTTGCTGTCATTGTTGGGTTTGGAATTAATGAATATGGATCATGTTTTTCTGTACCATTTGAAAATTACTTCATTGGCTATGTTGTGCTGTGGGTTTTGTTCTCCGACTCATAGTTATTGTGGAGGTACAGTTTGTTTATAATGTTCCAGATTCATAAATTTCACACAAACGATGTAGGCCTACCTTTCTCTTTTGCTGTAAACTTAGCTGACTGAAAAGTCGGGAGAACTAAATGGGGATAGGCCTAACTGGCCGCTTTTTATTTTTGGCAGAAGTAATGAAATTTGTGTTTTGGGTGATTAGGCCTATAGATTTTGGAAAAGAACTAGTGTCTGCAGTTAATGATGCATATTTCTAAGGTTGAGAGGACCGGTTTAAAACCACCAGTTGCCTTCTATGGGTGACTGCCTGTCTCAAGTCAGAAGTGAAATTTGTTTCTTGACATTGGTATTAGAAGATAAATGTTGATGCTTTGGCAGGTCTGAAATCTCTTTGCTGTCATTGTTGGGTTTGGAATTAATGAATATGGATCATGTTTTTCTGTACTATTTGAAAATTACGTCATTGGCTATGTTGTGCTGTGGGCTTTGTTCTCCGACTCATAGTTATAGTGGAGGTACAGTTTGTTTATAATGTTCCAGATTCATAAATTTCACACAAACGATGTAGGCCTACCTTACTCTTTTGCTGTAAACTTAGCTGACTGAAAAGTCGGGAGAACTAAACGGGGATAGGCCTAACTGGCCGCTTTTTATTTTTGGCAGAAGTAATGAAATTTGTGTTTTGGGTGATTAGGCCTATAGATTTTGGAAAAGAACTAGTGTCTGCAGTTAATGATGAATATTTCTAAGGTTGAGAGGACCGGTTTAAAACCACCAGTTGCCTTCTATGGGTGACTGCCTGTCTCAAGTCAGGAGTGAAATTTGTTTCTTGACATTGGTATTGGAAGAGAAATGTTGACCCTTTGGCAGGTCTGAAATTTCTTTACTGTCATTGTTGGGTTTGGAATTAATGGATATGGATCATGTTTTGCTGTACTATTTTAACAAGTGTCTAAAAAGCTTATGAGCACCTAAAAATCCCAACAACATGTGCAAAGCTCTACTATATATATTTCACAATAAAGTTGAAATTATGCCTTTTCAAAAAAAAAAAACAGTTCTATCTTACAGTTTGTACATGTATCACTTACAATGCATGTGTATAGGCCTATATTGTAGGCTATATCATTGTTTTCTTGTTTGCGTGACAAATTATTGAAATTAAATTCCGCTTTATATCTGATTCAAATTAACATGAAATGAAGTAAAGAAAAAATGAGTCACTGACAAATAATTCCTGGAATTATGTATTTGTCATCTTTACCTGCTAATATTTATATTGTTACTGGTAATCAACAATATTATGACATGGCCATACCTAATTAAGGAAGAATATAAGTATAGGTAGAACAAAACAAATAATATGCCTACATTAACAGGTTTAACACTTCATTTATTATAAAGTTACAGATCTTTCAGTAGCAAGTATACACAGTCGCTATCATACTTTTTCTGAGAGTGAAGTTCTTGAAAAAAGGCTAACTTTTAAATTTCCGAATGGAAATACAGAAGCAGCTCAATTTAAGTATTGTTTGGCTTACTAAGCCAAGCAATAGAATTAGCACCAGTGGAGTAAGCCATGCGATACTACATTGGTCCTTGGAGTAATTATATATATTTTAATTGAAAATTAGGAACTATTTCGGAGTAAATTATAGGCAATATCATGATATATTGCCTATGGATTTACTCCAAAACAGTTTTTGAAAGATGAAGTATTCATGACATCTTAAATGAAGAATTAAGTCTTTAATTGATTTAAGTTGAATTAGACCCTTCAGTAAATGTATTTGGATCGTGTTTTATATAAATATATACAGCCTATAATGCTGGATAAGTGCACATTTACATGTAGGTACATCATATATTGCTGGACCTGTTGAAAATACGTTTGGAGATTCTCCATAATTTAAATGGAAGTGTTTGAAATCAATAGTGTTTGAATACGTTTGTGAAAGTGTTTGAAATCGTTCTGGTAATTGTTCAACGCGTTTGGAAAGTGTTTGAACGCATTTGGAGATCTGAAGTGTTCGGTAGCTTTGTGAAAGTGTTCGAACGTTTTGTAAAAGTGTTTGAGATTTTTCCCAAACGCTTTCCAAACGCTTTCCAAACACATTCCAAACACTTTCCAAACACATTCCAAACGTTTTCAAATGTTTCCAAACACAAACCAAACACCAGCAAAACGCGAAAAAAGCGTTTGGCTGTTAACTTTTAGCCGGGCGTAACTGTACGTGGTCTGGGGCTTAACTAATCTTGATGCAAAAACACATCTGGGCATACGTCAGTGAAAGCCAGAGGCAGAGACATATAGAAGCAAATACAGATTTTAGATACACACATCAACTGTTTGAGGTTTATTCCCCATGTTCGATGAACGACCTTAAATATTGTGTGCACTGCTAAATGGGGCTAGGTAAGACAAGTGTCGTAAATAGATAAGACAGCGCATGTAATATTAAGTTTATTTTACTTTAAAAAGTAATATCAGAGGAACGGTACAAGTGATCATAAACTATTTTTATTGTTATTATTATCATCATCATCAGTATAATCAGTGACAGTGGGTACAATAGTGGATAAAAATAAAAGTTATCAACAATAAATATATCAACAACAAGAAAAATAGACCACGAGAATGTCAAGGGATAAAAATATCAATCCTACCAAAATCGAAAGCTTTTTAATATTGTAAAACCAATCACCCAAGTTCAAAAGAAAGAGGGAGACAGGGACTTAATGACACATATATGATACACAATGTACAATATGCCATCCCTTTAAACGCTGATTTTAAATTTGTATTGCACTCAAATTCAAATCCAGACTTTCTTTTGTGTTTGAATGACGAATTGGAGATTTTGTTGATCTTTTCAAAGTCATTAACTCCAAACAATTAAACAATAGGGACAGTATCTACATGGAACTTTTCACTAACTTGAACAACTTGGAGAACCACGACAGAACAGTCCATGCAACCGTTATAAAATGCAATGACCGAGGAACGTGTGGTTTGGAAGTAGTTTCCGATCTGCAGGCAAAGAGAATACAGCAACAAGATATTAGAAGAATGATGAATGAAAATCACTTGAGGCTTCAGCAAAATGGTCAAAGAAATCTTTGATTTCGTCAGCTGCCACTAACTTTGTGAGCTCAACGCATAATACTGTAATAAATTTGCAGCATCAAAGTATTTCAATGTCTTTTGCATTTTAGCATTAATCAACATCTGTATGGTTCCTAAGCAATATGGCATAGCGTTTGATACATCGGAGTCAAAATGATGCAAATGAGTTGCAAACCTTGAAGTTGAATTTATATAAACTAGCTACGTGGAACCGATTCTTGAAATATTGAAGGTATTAGCTGTTGTTTCTACTTTTTCTTTGATTGATTTAGGACATACACACTTCAATTACATTTTTCCAACTAGGTGTCACCAATTGCAAATTAAAGCACCTGCCGGCGGCACTCCGATGTTTTCAAGAATTTCTACTTGTAAAATTTAAGGGTAGCCAACATTAAGGAGATGTGTTATTATATCACTGTGTTGATGTCTTTTGGCACTTTATCGTAGAATGGTTGTACTCTATTAGCATGGGCTACACGGCTGTTCAAACCTTTTTGAGATATTTGCGCTTTCTTATGACTGTTTAAAAATTTACAGTGCCGTGTAACTTCATCTGGGGCTCATGAAAACCCATCTGCTCATAAAAGCTCAGCTGAGTTTAAAAAGTTACATAAAGGTGACTTACGAAAATAAAGTTCGGGGAGAAATGTTGGCTGTAGAAATGGAAAATGTAGTTCAAAAGTTATCGGATCAATTATAACTGCTGTTGAGCTGTTGAGTCAATTTTGTCGATACAAAAGTGGTATTAGTTGCGTTATATTACTTCTCGACCACAATTGCCAAGATCTCGGTGTCTGGCCAAATTACCCTATGCACTCAATTTTTCCCCAAAACCTGACTGTCTCTGTGTCACAATCTGGTTCGCCTCTGATCAGGTGGTGACTCCTGGTGAATATGCTCTATTATACTTCCTTCCTCCTTGGGCACCTAAATGGCATGGCCGAGTTGGAAGCTCTGTGAACTTCTGTTCACAAAAACTATTCTAGTGCATTACACACGTTCCTTCCTGTGGAAAATCTTTTCTGAGCAGTCCAGGACTCTTTTGAGGCTAGGATAGTTTATATTTGATCTACAAATGCCTGTCAAAAGTTTTGGCCTGAAACCAATATTTTAATGTGGAATCTCGACCATCTTATCACAGAGAAACAAAGGACAGTGCCTACCAGACAATTGCTGCTTGACAGCAAGTACTATATGTTCATCCAGTGGCCACTTCTATTTCTCTCTTGTTGGGAAAAGACCACAAGATGGATTCACAAAACCACTTTATCGCTGCCTGGGATGACCATGGGCACTGCTTTGATTGATGCCAGCAACTTGGTCATGTTTGCTCTTGCAAGAAAACATGCTGGTTCTGTGTGGATTGCAGAGAAGACAAGTGACTGCTCTACGAGCAGGCGTGGAAGAAGAGCAAAATAGCTAAATATAGGAGGCAAGGTCTAAACCATGGGCTTTGGAATTTGACTCCCTCAAGTCTTTCCCACAACTCCACTCACACATGAGCCCCCCAGTGCCAAACAGTCTGGCAACTCTCCAGTGCTGGTGGTAAGAAAACGACAAAAATATTCACTTTGGAAACAAAGAACAAAAAGTTTGCACGTATAAATGTGTCGCAATTTACATCAAAATTAACTTGTCTTGTCACTAAAGAGGTGATACATGACTAATAATTGATAAATTTAGATATCGAGGTAATAAACAAGTTTATAGAAAATACACAACATGTACCTCCAACACAAGAGAGCAATGGGAACTATAGCACCAGATGGCACATGTCTGACTACAGTAGTGAAAAACGAACCCTTCAGGCTTGCTCAAATGCTCAAGTGGCTGCCGTTTCTACACCTGAAAATCTCATGGGAAAGTAAGGAAGGAGATGATGTTATCACAAGCAGGATAGCAAGAGATCTCCTAACCAGGATCAGGAGTGTCCAGTTCAACCTTTGGCGATGACCTGTGCTCCTTTAACCAGTGACCCAAGGACTGAACTCCCCTCCCCCCGTGGGAGTAAGCAAGGAGACAATGTAGTCACAAACAGACATAGGTGGCAAGATCTTGAAGGAAACGATGGGCTTTGGATTCTGACTCCATTTAGTCCTTCCCCACAACTCCACTCGAGAAGCAAAGATGAACCCATGAGGCATGCCAGTGGCTGCTGTCTCTACACTTGGAGGAGCAAGGAAGGAGATGATGTGGTTGCAGGCAGATGTAGGCAGCAAGCTCTTGCGACCAAATGATGGGCTTTGGAGGCTAACTATGTTCAGTCTCCCTTTGCACCTCTACTAGAGGAGCAAAGACAAATCCACGAGGCTTGGTTACACACTCAAATAGCTGCCTTGTCTACACCTGCAAACCCCCATGGGTGAGTAAGGAAAGAGGTGATTAGTCACATGCAGGGTAGCAAGAGATCACCTCACAGGGATCACAAGTGCCAAGCTCAACCTTTGGTGAAGACCAGTGCTCCTTTAGCAAGGGACCAAAGTCTTGTCCTTGCCTGGAGTCTATGGCTAGGAACACACATATGTGGGCCGATATGCTCAGGGTGTCAATCGTCCCCTCTCAGCCCACCACTTTAGGAATCTCTCCAAAGAGGGAGGCTAAGCACAAGTTTGATTTTCCAACATCTCAGTCCCATCTGTCCAAGCACTCTTAGTCTGATATGCACAAAGTGGTGAAGCCAGAATGGAAACCCATGGGTTCTTGTCAGGGCATCCCAGTATCCTGGCCCATTCCCCGAGGGCTCAGGTCGAAAGTCCGGATGTCCTGGATCACTCATGGCCCAACCAACTTCCTGAGCTCCTGGGTCAGAGAGCTCAGGTAGAAAGTCTGTGCATCTTACTGCACATAAGAGGGTACCCAAGTCTGTGGTGGCATCATCTACCTTTAGTGAGCCTTTGGCTCCTGTGGTGGCAACCTCTCCAAGTGCCATCTCTGGTGCCCCTATCAGTACTTTTAACATGCCACAGCAGACCTCCAAAGATCAGCAGCTTGCTGCCATTGTGTTGAATGAGCTCTTTCTCTGCCATCAAGCTTAGGGGCTTTTGCAGCTCCAGCAGGCTCCCTCCAGCCAGCAGACATTCTGATAGCTGTCAGCTGTGGTCCCAGCACCAAGCCTCCCAGAGACTCAAGACTTCTGGTAACTCTAGCCAGCAGACTTTTGAGTCAGCGCAGTTGAAGCTCCTAAGTCGAGTCTGCCAGAAGTCCTACTCACTCATCCTCCCCTGAAAAGAGCAGATACAGACCCTGACAGTTGATTTATGTGGAAGTCATAGCTTTTCCATCACAAGGAGCATTGACAGAAGACCTGCTTCTGTCACAAGCAGATGCCCTATCACTATCTGATTAACTTGTGTTCTATTAGGCTTTGGGCTTTGATACCACTCTTGTGATCCCCTAGTCTTCAGATATTGACACAGATGAGGAAAATGAGCCCTTGTTTTTGAATTCGACCATCAGCAGGTCCAGGCCACTGGCTTCCAGCTGCCTTTCATGCTGCCCTTGTCACTTTGAGCAGCATAGTTCTATGGCTTCCCTGGTGTTGGTGGAACCTGTTTCTGCCCCCATGGATACCAGCTCCACCCCAAGGCTTTGAACAGCTCAAAGCCATTGTTTAGAGCATGGTTCATGACAAGGTGATCATTCTCGCAACGAAGCATGCGGCTGTCCCAATGTCCTGCTTGGGTTTGTCTCAAAAGATAATCTGAGTTGCCTTCACCGTGGCCCCTTGCAGCATGCCTCATGGAACAGATGGTCCAAGGCTACTAAGACCTGGTGCCAGTCCTCCCAAAGGATTGCTAGCACCTCATTTGGTAGAACATTCAGGAGACTATCATGTCTGGACAGATGTGGCCGCCCTGTCAGGTGCAACTCACCAAGTACATGGACTCTTCATAATCTGACTGGGGAGCACATGTGGAATGCTCCCAAAAATTGACAGAGCTGGCTGAACATATCAAACGATGGTGCCCCAAACATGACACTTGCATGCATGCTAGGAATGTCCAGGGACAACTGAATTCCCTGGCTGACCAACTCTTTAGAAGAGGGCAGCCAGCAGGAACAGAGTGGCTACTCTGCCCATGGGTAATCCAGGCCAAATGGGCCAGGTGGGGTATCCAGCACATGGATCTGTTCCTGACAAGTGTAAATGCAAAGCTTTTGGTTTATATACTGCCTGTCCTGGATCCCAAGGCCCTAGTGGTGGATGCTTTAGCCATGGACTGGAGCAACCTCTGGGCTTATGCCTTTCTGTATCCACAGATACTTCCTAGGGTCCTGTGGAAGGTTCAGTCTCATGGTCATCCCCTGGTGACCCAAGACAGATTGGTCCATGGTTATTGAGCCTCTGCTACATTTACCAGCACGGCCAAATATTCTAGTTCAACTGTGGACAAGCATGTTCCACAGGAACCCTCAAGTACTCAACTTCTACGCTTGGTGTTATGGCCAATCCATTACAGAGGTTTCTTGGAATCAGTAGCAGATAGAATTGTCAAGGGGGGGGGGGTGTTCAATCTTCTTATCTAACTGTTTCCTCAACTTGTTGGAAAGTGTTTTCAGATTGGTGCACCAATTGGAAAATACATCCATGGTTGCAGACATTGCCCACTTCCTGCTATGCCAGTGGGAAGTCTTTGGCAAGAGCTCAAGAACTGTGGAGGGATTCTGATCAGCCATCTCCTCAACCCTGGTAAATGTCTCGGACATTTGCATGGGGTGCAATCTTAATCTGTGGGCACTCATCCTGTCTTACTACACGAACAGACAGGCAGATAGGTAGGTCCTGCCATACTGGGACCTCCCGTTGGGTTTATTCATATTTAATTGTGGCCCCTTGAGTGTCAAGAGGATCCCAGATGGATGGATCTCAAGCGCATAATGAGCAAAACTTGTTTTCTGTTAACACTTGCTTCGAATTATGGGGCTAGAAAAAGTGAGATCCATGCCCTAGGACATGACAAAATCTATGGGTCATCTGACCACTCCCAAGAGAGCCTGAGGCCTCACTTGGGCTTCCTTGCAAAGAACCAAGTGGCTTGAAATCCTTTTACAGCCGTTAAAGGTTTCACCCTTTGTGCTATGGTCAGAGGAAAGAGCACTGTACCTGCTGAGAACACTAAGCTGGTATCTCTGTAGCACAGACTGTGCCAGGGGTTAGTGTCTTCTCTCTTTTTGCCCCTAGGTAACCCTGGGAAAGATTTACTGAAACACAGTCTTATAGTGGATTTGTCATATGATTCTAAAGGCATACAGGAATGCTTTCGATAAAAACAGTGTCTACCCATGTGGTGGACAGCTACATGTTTGTGCATGACTTCCAGGGGTCAGTGTGATCCCATGCTGGTTGAAAAGGGGGGTTTCCAGGCTTAGGCAGGGATTCTGCTGTTGCCAGCCTCAAGTCCATTGACCTCTGAAGTTTTCTCTTCAGACATGCCTCCTCATCCAGACTAATGGTTCCCTCCAGGCTGTCTGTCCCGGCAGTCTTTATATGGTCATTATGTCAGTAATGTTACAACCTCTTCCAATGCATTTGTATATCAGCAATGTTGGTAAAGAGGTTGTGTTATGTCACTAGTACATGAAATATTGAGTAATTTCAGTATTAGTAAGTACCTCTCGATCGGCACAGAAGCCCATCCCACCACTTTCATGCAACGAATGTCAACTGGCCACTCATCAAGGAGGAAATAAGTATGCACAACCAGAGTCACCACTGGGTCCAAAAGGAACTGAGAGATGGCACCTCCAGGACCATCAGGCCTTTAGGCACAATCAAGTGAGTGAACAACCTCAATTATTTCAGTCATTTTGGCCAGACATAGAAGTCTTGGCAAAGAAAGTCGAGAGTATGTATACATATGACTTGAAATTACCAAAAAATTTACATATTAGTGATGTTTTAGGCCATATATTTGGATGTGGTACTCGGAAAAAAATATCACTGTGCTGAGGTTTTGATTAACAAGCCATTTTGACATGTAATCCCATTTGGTAAAATCACTAAATCATTTGAAAATATCAATGATTTGGCGATATCACCAAATGATTTAGCGATATTGCTAAATCTGTAGCAATAGCTCTGAATCTTTTAGAGATATATTGCTTAATGATTTGGTGATATCGATATATCATTTAGCCATACTGCTTAATCATTTTGAGATTTCACCAAATCATTGACTGGTATCCTTTAATGTGTATGATTTGGTGATACTACCAAATGATTTGGCAATATTACTCATTGATTAAGCGATAGTGCCTAATCATTTAGTAATATGGCTACAAGTATTTCTGTTTCCTGTCCTATTTTTGTCCAATATTGCTGCAGATTAGAAGGAAGTGCGATGGCTTTATCCCCCAAAGTGCTCTTTCAAGGATTAAGCCTTTTCTCTGGCATAGTCAATTGGTATATAATCATGCTCCAAAAACAGTGTATGCAAACTATTAATTTTGTCGTCAAACTTAACAGTCAGGCCTACAGGTGCAAACGCTTGTTCCTCCGCACCATTCACTACACAGGCACATTACAATTACCCAGTATGCACAGATTCACGAATTTAGTGATATCACTAAATCATTTGGCAGTATCGCTAAATACTTCTTATTTGGCGATATCTCTAAAACATTAAGCAATATCGTTAAATCTGTTAGGAATATATCTAAATCATTTAGGAATATTACTAAATAATTGCGGGATATCTGTAAATAAGTCCATTCAGTAATATTGCCAAATTATTTGACAATTCAGCTGAATGAGTTATTGATATGCCAAAAAAGGATTAAATGCCAAAATGGCTTGCCATATTTTTGGCCACTCACATGATTATGATGTCATAAGCATGGGTGATACACTTGTTCAAACAAGGGCAATAACAGGAAACTTGCATTTTGAATGACATTGTGGCCTTGATCTTTGGATCTTTCAAGTAAAACGTTAAAACAAAAACATGCATCTTGACTGAGGCTGTATACAGGACTCAACAACATCCAAACTGATTGATAACTTCAAATTAGGAGCAATAATGCATTTTATCATGAGAAGATCTTGTTTGGAGGAAAGGAAGTCATAGACACTTATTCGTCATATCTTGTGTCACTATGGTGCGAGTATTATTCTGATAGAACATTTGACTTTCTTCTAGATTATTCTTTCCAAACGGGACCCTGGAAATGTACACATTGATGAACAAACAGTTTTTAAATTGTGATGTGAC
Source organism: Hermodice carunculata (assembly GCA_964020975.1). NCBI lineage: Eukaryota > Metazoa > Annelida > Polychaeta > Eunicida > Amphinomidae > Hermodice > Hermodice carunculata. The sequence goes on along the minus strand of OZ026612.1, from coordinate 40,458,223 downwards.
TTTTATTCTCTCTCTGCTTCTTTGATAAGATACAATGTACTTAGTACAGCTGTGCTTTGAGACACGCTATCTCAAAACTCAATATGATGCAAATTCGTTGATGATTTTTCAGGTGTTGGACAAAAATGTATTTCCTAGCACATGTCATGACACCTTCAAAAGTGTGCCACGGTCGTCACTGAAAAGTGAAGTTTCGAGTGTATAAGACGTCAAAACTGTTTTCTGCATATGGTCTTATAAATTTGGCCTTGAACTTTTGAAGGTAGTGTAAAATAGGGAAATATATGCCCGGAGTTATGCTATCTATCTAGCTCAACTTCGATAAAAGCCAATGATTACTTTTTAAGTGGTTTTTCAAAACTGGTTTGATGGGCTCGTAATTTTTGTCAGATTATGAGGTGCCAAATGTAGCATCAATTTTGTGGTATTTTTAATTAATTTCGAGGTCGAAATCCATTAACTTTAACATTTTCGTCTACAGAATTGTAGTATATCAATTGTGTCCACAGAAGCCATAAGTTTATCAATTTTGCACACCAAATCCATACGTTTATCAATTACATTCACGAAATCGACTAAGTTTATAAATTACGTGCACGAAATCGAGTAAAGCTAGCAATTTTGCCCACAAAATTGTGTGAGCCTACCAATTGTGTGCACGAAATCCTGAAGGTCTGCCCACTATGTGCACAAAATTTAATAAACTTAGGATTCTGTAGAAACTTTATATCGATTCTGTCAACAAAATTGTCAATCAATTTATCATTTTGTCCACGAAGTTCTAATATACAACTGACAGAATCGACCAAATTTTCACAAAATTGTAACCCTTAAACAATTCTGTGGACGAAATTGAGAATGAAAATCACGAAATCCAATCAGGTTCATAGAATTTAATGAAGCCTGTTGTTTCATTTCTGTGTGCATAGTTTTAAATTCATGTCCAGAAAATGGAATAAGGTTTTCACTTTTGTGTGTTCGTTTGTTATTTCGTTCACGAAATCGAATAATCTTTCAAACTTGTTGTTATTATCATAAAATTCAAATCATGTAATTGATTTTGTTGATGGAAACGGTACTCAGTTCACAAAATCCTATAAGATTTATCCAGTATCGTGCGCGAAATTGGAACTGACAGACAGAATTATACTTAACAGATTGTGTGCACAGAATCGCAAATGAAATCGTTATCTCGGCCATAGTCGTGGCTTGTAGAGGGCAGTAGTCTGTACGCCTCACCATATGACACGTGCAATCGTAATTATTCAACAGGTCATGGAAGATCGCCATTCTTGGGCGAAGGTCAGCATAAATTGCGCACTGGCCGATATTGAATTAAATTTTGCCTGTTGGTTGTCCCTTTCGTCCACTTTTTATTTTTCGTCTATTATTTTTTTCTATTGGGCATATTATTCTATTTAACTGTTTTAGCATGGTCAAAATTAAAACATACTAGCATGTGCGACATTTGTAGGTTTCTAATAACGAGGGCAAGGTTTCTGATGGAATGAAATTCTTAGTTGTTCTACTTGGCATGCTGGGGTTCAAAAAGTCACATTTTACCAATTTCTTGGACAAAAGCGATAAAGTTTTTCAATTCTGTGTGTTTCAAAATTTTGTGAATAAAAACCGAGGTCGGTTTTGTGATTTCGTGTAGGAAATTGAGAAAATTAACAATGCTCTTGACAGAATCCTATTATAATTACATTTCCATGAACAAGCATTTATACTCTCATAGTTGTGTGCACAAAATCGAGCAAGCTAGAATTTTGTAGAACATGCTTCTAATGCCGTGCACAAAATTGGAAAACACACAGATTATCTTATGTTCGGAAAGAGTGCATTGTGTGAACAAAATTGGAAAGCTTTTGAGATTTCGTGCACATTCAAAACCTTACCCAATTCTGTGGACTAAATCGATAAATTTTACGATTATTAAGATCCCAATTCTCAATTTAGTGGACGCAATTGATAAAATCTTACACTTTTTTGCACGAAGTTCATACTATAGGACTTAATGCACAAACTTAATAAACTATTACAATTCCGTGCACAGGATTCAACAACCTGTTCAAGTTTGTTAAATAGTTTCGGTTTTGTGATTTTTTAGCCCAGTTGCGACCACAAAATCGCAAGAGTGGTGAAATTTCATGGTGTTATTTGCTCTAAAAGTTTTGCAAATCTTGTTGTGATACCGCGCACAAAAAAACGATCCGTTTTATGATTCCGAGCAGTAAATCAACGATGCTACACTTGGCACCTCTTACATACCATAACTGTGCAAGTTAATCAGAAAAATGACCTATGCAATTTCAGGTCGAGGAGGACAAAGTCATGCAAAGAAATGTTGATTTCTGTTTTAGAATCTTGTGCTTATGCCCCTTAGGTGATTGTTCTATCTGGAGACCAAAAAAGTGTTCGACAGGTAAGTGCTTGGTGTAAAGTAATTTGAAGGTTGTTCCGTTTCCTGCATGAATATCATTTTGTTGCTAGTGTTGGAGGCCGGTGTGTCTCAGCTGACATGGTTACACTTATACCAATGGCTCTTTCTGTTGACAGGTTCGGTTTTGTCGTCAAATTGGTCAATATAATGATTTGGAGTCATGGTGCCAATAAATATCGTAAAATGTGACAAATTATTTGCAATTTTGTGGTTATTACATTCGGTAAGATCATACAGCCCGGTATATCCATGCCGTGTTGTGCTATTACAAGTAATGCTGCAAAATCGTTTGGACGGTATATTTTTTTGTGTTCGTTTCAACAGAAATGTGTTGCCAATTTTTCTTGACATGCCATGCTGCGTTCTCAGATGCCTTCATTTTCGCATTTTGCTCAGTGTCCTGACTTTGCATATCAATGTAACTGTCTTGCATGGATTTTCAGGAAGAATTTGCGTTAATGGGGTTTCCGTTTTCCATCTGAAGAAAAGGTCTGTAGCAACAAGGATGCAGTAGCTCCACGGCGAAATAATGTCACATTAGATTTTCAGAGACGAACATTGTTTTGCATCTTTCGTAGTTGTTTTTGTGTTTGGCATGGACACAAGTGCACAGTTATTTCATAAATCAACCCGCAATAGTACGCGTCATGCTTGGTGTCTTTTTTGTGCAGCTTGAAAAAAGACATATCAGAAATTAGAGCCTGACCTTGGACAATCTACTTTTCAAGCTACAAGGTGCCTTAAAGATTTGTACCGCGCTTCTTCCGTTGGATTGAGATTTGGGTGTTTCTTGGCGGGTGTTGGGGTTTTGAAATATGAAGTATGCCCTTGTTGGCTTCTTGGTTGTTGTTTTTTAAAAACCTCTTTAAGTATCTTAAATTCTTGGGTTTTTTCACCAAAAACACTCCTTGGCGAGAACAAGTGGTGCACTTCCCATTTAGCAAACTTACAACGATTAGTTTTCTCGGTTTGATGGGTCAAGTTACGAAAACATCATCACATACAATATTTGTTGTTAGGAAGCCTTTTCTAATTGAAGAGGATTATTGGCATTGTTCATATAAATCAGTAACCTCAATTTTTAATATTTTTTGGGTTATCAGGATCCTTGAACACAAATCCAACATAGATAATTATTTTTTCTTTCTTCAATAGGTTTTTTGGGGGGGAGAGGGGGGATCTGGTTTTGTTTTGTTTTGTTTGTTTTGTTATGTTTTCGGGGGGTGTTTTTGTTATTGTTTTTGTTTTTGTTTTTGTTTTTGTTTTGGTTTTTTCGGTTTTTTTTGGGTTTTTTTTTTGTTTTTTTGTTTTTTTGGTTTTTTTTTTCTTTGCGCGGGGGAGCTTTTAGTTTTTGTTTGTTTGGTTGGTGTTTGGTGTGGTGTTGTTTGATCGCCGAGCTGAAGATATTTAGTAGGCCACAAATTCCACCTGCTATCGGCCCCCTCACAGCAAATACAGCTTGAGTGTCAATTCTGGCCTTTCCCTTGTGACCTCGACCAATTTATTTCGAAGTAAGTGGCACAAATACAAACGTTATTTATGAGTAAGTAAAATATTAGAAGCCGTTTTGGACAGACTACTTTGTAGAACTTGCACTCCAAGGAAACATTTCAACTTTTCCAGTTTTTTTTTTGTTTCAAGTTGAAGGCCGATACCATAGACCCAAATCTTTAAAGAAAGTAATTTGAGGATGGGAATTTTTTTTGCATGCAAAATCATGAATATCACAATTGCATGTGTGATACTTCATTTTTATGTGTAATTGGTAATGTAGTTGCGCACCTAATATTAGAAAAACAACTCTCGATAACTTTGATCGTCATCCCATTTTAAAGTGTTTTCAACAGGTTAACTCTGGGTGAAATCACCTAATTTCCACTTCCTACCCCCCCCCCCCCCTGTCAGAAAACGGAATTCTTGAAAACAATATGTGGATGGTTGGCCTCGAAAACATACACACATACATGTACGGTATTACAGAGGCTGCCAAGGCATACTGGTTAACAGTCGACCAGGATTATGCTTATGTACTGAAGTTGTGGCCTCATTTTGAAGAGTGACCTTGACTGGTATCTTCTAAATCACCATCTTTTATTTTCCAATATTATATCTGAAGGGTGATAGCCCTCAGTATCGAATGACTTTCCTGACAATGCTGTAACCATTTAGTGCTCCTTTGGCATTCTTGTATTGCGCATAGCTAGCTGGCCTACCTTTGCAGGTGTTATGTTCTTACGAAAAAATCATCTTGTTGCCTACACCTAAAAACGTTTTCAGCAGACTTGCAACGCATTCAGTTACTTGGATAACGTATCGAATGAGGCAAATTTGCATTATTTCTGTGATATTTTGAAAACGAAAACCAATGTCATAATCATGACCATTTGAAAAAGCAATGTTTCTCCTTTACTGTGTGCATTCCTGCTTCCCGATTTTTGAATGCAGAATCTCAGAAATGGGTAGATATTCTAAGATGCTATAACATCAGAAAAGTGTGTACCCAAAATTGATGGAAGATATGACAAAAACGTTCTTGTGACCTATTTTCCCCAGCCATGGCTTTCTTCTTAGTAATCACCTTTTTATCCATAACTGGCAAGGTTATTAATCGATTTGCTTGCTACAGAGAACTATGGACACTTTGGCAAAATGCGTGCTTTTTAAAATTTACATTATATCTGAAACGTCTTAAGGACAAGGTCATACGGCCCGTGGAAAAAGTGATGCATCACGTGTTCATCATTTTGTCTCAACGTTTCAACAGAAAAAAGTCTGCTTTATGTAGGTAATCATTAATTCAAACCGAGCTGACTTTTTTATGGAATGGGAGTGTGAGCGCGGAGGAAAGCTTTTTAGACACGAGTAGACACAATCAAAGCAATTGTAACTGTTGTGGTTTTTTTCAAGGCATGTCGTTTACTGGATCTTGACGATTAATTGTCCAGGATTTGTATAAATGAATGATAAAATACCTGCGCTACTGTCATGACGGTCATTACAGAAGATACTCCTAGAGTTATCATTCCAATGTACACTAACGCAGATGTCCCTGCAATATAATCATAACTCATATTCAATGCTTTTACGGGTCATATCTAGAAACGGCTTGTTAATCTGAAAAGCCGCAATGACTCAATAGTCATATCACTCATAAAAAAAACCTTTTGCAAGATTCAAGATGTTTATAATGTGAAGAGCAAACGTTTGTTCAGTGGTTTTGGTCATTAGCTTGCCTTATCGAACAAAACGTCTACAATGCGTGAAGAAAAGGTGATGATTTGGTCTGCAATGTGGCTATGAGAGAGTTAAATTACACATAAATATATGACAGAACATACATCTTGAAAATAAATAACAGTTATTTGCCACGTACAATGAACCTGGGAAATTTATTATAATTTCCACATTTGTTAGTAATACTTTTACTCTGTCAATAAAATCTTGCCCTTGTTAATCAATAGCCAAAACGTCCTGACGTGAGTAGCCCAAGCCCAGGGCTGCCAATCTGAAGAAGACTGGCACAAAGGGTGGCTGGCTTTTTTGGGCCAGGAGTATCTTATGACACAAATATTTGGTTTTATAACCTGTATTTGCTAACTTTTGCAGTGGTGAGAATTTGTTGACAGCGAAAGTTACAGGTCACAATTTCATAACTTACTGTCCCAGGAAATGGTAAAAGCTTACAAATGGAAAGACGTTGGAAAATATTACTATTTATACAGAACATAAATCAACAACACAGGTGTGTATGTCTCGTTATTTTTTTCTATGCTTATATAAGCCATATGACCTCGTGCCAACAGATGTTGTGACAATATATTAGCAACGAAAATATTTGTTTCTAACATATTGATGTCAAGTGCACCAACTACCTTCCACACCTCAGCTCGTCTGAATTTCCATAAAGATTACTTGTAAAATATATATATATTTCAAATGTATTTGGTAACTTACACACAGGAGCCCCTTCAACCCACCATGGAGAAGATACAATTGAAACAAATAGTGTTCCAACATGAAAAAAATATATATTAAATGAATATGTTAGCCTAATATCTATCTTCGTCGTATGTTGATGTGTAAATAAAAGACATACATATGTACACACACACACATACGCGATTAATAAAAATGACTTATTACCTGGTGTTGCCAGCCCCAGCATAAGAATTGAAGTAAGCAGGATGCCACTGTAGAATACGTGTTTCACCATTAACTATGTTGCCGGTTTTATCTTTATATTGTTCAGTACAATGTGCTCAGGTGTGTTTTGTTTTCCTGTTTTGTCCATTATGCTCACTAGATCCATATTTATTTGTATACCCTCACTTTCAATATTTCACTACTTGGCCATACACACGAACAGCACAGCACACGGAGAAGAGCTTCGAAGTCAAATGACTGACACAACTATATATATATATATATATATATATATATATATATATATATATATATATATATATATATATATATATATATATATATATATATATATATATATATATATATATATATATATATATATATATATATATATATATATATATATATGATGTGAGTGAGTGACGTTGACAATTTGAAGTAAATGAAAGTATGACGGGATGGAAAAGCATACTTTTTGGCAGTAAAGTCAAAGACTTGAAATCAGTAACGTCTAAGCGTATCGGTGATAAAATATTGAAAATTAAGGGCTGTTAACAACATCACAAGAGCGAAGAAATAGCATACAATAGTCGACTTTTTAGTGAATAAACATGATGTGATGTATACCAGGAAAAAGAAACAATGTTGATCCACTTGATAGCGGAGGTCAACAATTTTTCTGATTAATATCAGATCATATTTATCCGCTAAGAAGCCTTTAATTATTTTATTACCTACATATTTGAATATATGTGGAACCAAGTTACCTAGGCATGCATGTAATATTTACCGTCTTCCATACTCCATAAGAGTGGTACCTGGAACATTCGCGATACCTGGATAGTTCGCGCATGCAGTTTTTCAAAGTCATGCTTACTGGAAAATCTGGTGGGCATCGGTTTATGTCAATTTATCGCGTTGGGCCTGTTTTCCAATCAGAAGCGCTACATTTACAATTTATCCAATAATTCAAGATAATGACAGTCACATGTCTATTACCATGTCAAGGCACGTAATTGATGTACATACCTCCGTATTAAACGAGTAATCCGTAATCCAAACTTGTCAAAAAACCAACCAATCGGGAAAGCAGAGACTTGGGCAATTGCCACGGTAAGAGTATAAACAAGATCAAATTGAGCGTTCCTCTGTGGACACTTCTCAATCATAAACCTATTCTGTTGCAGGGCTGGCTGTTCCGTTGATCTGGCGGATGAGATGTTCCTTCCAACAGTCGTGATATTGATGGTTTCTGTAGAGTTACGTTGACAATGATCACCGAAAATACCATCCGCCTTTAGCACCCACACAAGAGAAGGCCAGCCAAGAAAAGTTAAGGCGAATAAAAGACATTCCAGCACACCTAATATAAAAGCAACTGTTTTCTTTACGTTTGATTTTTTGTAATCCATATCCAATGTTTTCTCTATTTTTCTGTAAAGGAACAAATACATGTAGTAGTTAGTACAGCAATCAGGTTGGACCTTGGCCAGCAGGTTCGTCACTAAGGGAAAGGAAGGGGTTGGAAGTCCCCCCCCCCCCATTTTTTGTACCAAATATCCAAAATATTAAGCCTACAGCTTGGATTTATATTAAATTAATAAATTGAGTAAAAAAGATAAAGTAAATAAACGGGTTTGTACATGCAACACTGTTGTGACTATATATTCATATAAAACATCAGCGAATGTCAAGATTTTCGATAACGCCTGTGAGCATTGAAACTTGTGCCTCTTACATTAGTTGACGTTAACGTGTGCTTAACTCGGTCTAGTACCATAATGTCATGGTCCTGTTTGTCTATCTTTTCTTTTCATAGGGGAATCTAATTTGGTCGCTTGGCTTTATGTTACTGTGGAAGTTCGGGAAAAGGACCCCGACATTTATAGCTTACCTACAAGAGAAAATAGCTGTAATAGTTTATTTGAACGATGGTGGCATAAGATATGGAACCAATCACCCAAGGTCTCCACACCTAAGAACACATACATTTATACGCCACAGAGATAGACAAGTAAAAGAAGAATGATTCATTTACGCGCACAAATAAACGGAAACAGTCACTCACCTTAAATGGAAGAGACGAGAAAGATGAGGCAACACAATTACTGATTTCCAGATAGCAACTATACTGTTTTATGAGTCCGCTTAACAATACATTTGTTATCAGTCCTCAGTCCCTGTGCTGTCTGAAGATTTTCCAAGACTGCATTATTAAAGTTTTATCCAAGGCGGATGCAGTATCTAAAGTCCGTAACGCCCAAATATGGTATGATATAGACAAGCTTTCTCTGGGCCGAATATCGCGTCACAAATTCTACTTTACAATCAAATAAATTGGGTTCATATATTAGAACGTAGCATATCTGACGTAATTTTTTTTTCTGAAGAGATGACATCGAAGATCGAACGCTTTTAATAGTTTAATTTTGTCCTTGTGTGTTAGTGACAAGTTTAATTTGCTTATAAATGTATAGTAAATGAAAAAGCGAAAAGTTCACATACCAAACAAATGTTGCCAACTTAAAGAAAGGACTCTTTGTTTGCATATTTACAGGTATATTGTTCCCGGTTTCTCGTAGTTTTGTGGTTTCGAGTCCTTGTCTCTTTTATATTTTATTCATTTTTATTTGATGTTATTTTAGTTTCTTTCATTTCATATTATTTTATTCAGATTGTGTTCCCTTTACATTCAATGAAACTGTTCATTTTTGTGTCAAATTGTCTTTACTAAACAAAATGTTAGATATTGTGGTCAGTTGATTGCGATGGAGGTCAATTTTCGTTGTCACAACAACCTAATTTACAAAGACGAAAAAAGAAAAGTACAGAAACCTTTGAATATAAAGGTATAATGACGCCCAAGTTATAAACATCCATCTTATAATCAATTGAAAATTTTGAAATTCTACCGTGTTGTTCATTTAAACAGTCTTTTGTAAGATGTTTCTTTGCCATATTCACCATTTATTCTTATTTATATTTATTTATCTTTTTAATCATATATGTTTAAGAATATGATTTTGTGATTTTACAGTCAAATCAAGTCTGATCACATTTATGTGTTGACTAGATGAAGGAAATGGGAAACAAAATACCATATTTACTTAGTTACTTTCTGAAACCCGAGAGAAACAAACAATTCGCAAATTAACACCCATTACCAAACTAATGGATGACCAATTCAAATCAGCGAGAGGGTTTTCACGCCATTGCTGAAAGACCCTTCTTGCTTTGTGAGGAGCAGAAATAAACCAGTTGTTTATCTAGCAAAGCCATCTGGATTTGCAAATCATTTTCTTTGCTACCGCGTTACGATGGTATAGTACAGAACGTTTCAAGTACTCTTGAAATCTCTTCATGAACTAAACAAAGAGCTATAAAGGGTATTGATATTAACTAAACACTTCCGTACAATATTTTAATGGTTCTTTTTTACAGAATGAATTGAATTAAACTTAAAACATTTCACATATAGGCATCGGATATTAACAGCAATTACTTCTAATATGATTAGGCATACCATAACCGTTTGACAAGGTTCTATTGTGTTTTCACCCTGTAGAAACAGATGGAGAGCAGAGAGGGAAAGAGAAAAAAGAGATAGGTTAACTGTTTGCTTTTGTCGTTTTTCCTGGATGAGGGTTCTAAATTTTTTTAAGAGATAAATTGTTCAAATCCCTGTGATTACATGCCCCATGATGCAACTACTTAGATGACAAAAATAATTTTCTGTGTATAAATAACCGCAAATTCAATTTTAAACAGATGACGGAATGGATGGACGACCACAATCTTGAATGAACAAATTGGATGGTCTTCCCAATCACAGCATCAGGTAAATCCGTTTCATTCATTCATTCATTCATTCATTCATTCATTCATACATTCATAAACGACTGATTGAATGAGTAAATAAATAATGAATGAATGAAGTTCAAAACATTTTTATTACACGTGACATATCTGTGTCGTGGAGGTATGTCAACGGACTTTTTCTTGTATCAAGTTTCTTTTTCTTTTTTCTTGTCTTTACCTTGGGATTGTAGTGACCAGTTGTCAATTCAAACCCAATCAGCTAAACGCAATCTTGAAATTTCAAGAACAGAATTTGATGAGAATATTTGGAATTTATACAAACAGGTCAAACGTCAGGAAGGTCGACGAGAAAGTAAAAGAAGAAAGACACAAAACGACTGACCGGGATTTGAACCCGGAAAAGCAAGTGAGCGGGTAAAATAATACACGGATCATATTACCCCACTTGGTCATTGTGATCCCGGTAATCCAGGAACTCAGAAATCAGAACTCAGAACAGTTTTTCAATATGATATGAAATGGGTTACATGAATTTCAACGTTTGTAGTGACAAAGTGGTAATTAAGCAATAACCAAGAACTCGTAATTGAACTAAATGATATTAGGATGACCTTGGCTAAGGATTCTATGATCCGCTATCGCCAAGGCCACCTTTCGGTAAAATTATAATTAGCAACAACTGGCAAAAATAGTAAGAACAGAGAATAGAAGCTTAAATATACAGGGTAAATATAAAGTCAATTAATTACCACAAATATAACAGTGTGCAACTGTACAAGTGTCTTTATATTGCTTCACGAACAAAAGCTTTATGTAGGTTGCGAAACCATTATAAGAATGTGTGAAAGGTTTATCTTTGATACAGGGTTGTGTGTTTTTTAAGAGGGTTGGAAGGTAATACCTAATACAATGTTTTGTCGAATTTCTAGAAGGAATAGGAACCTGGCTGTCATTTCTATGTCGAGTGAAATATCGATGACAAGGTATTGTAGCTGCAAATATGTTGTTAAAGTAATCAGGGGTTTTATTTTCTAAATATCTATAGTAGAATTTTAAGGATCTTAACTTATTACAGGTAATTCATTTCATGCATCATACGAGACTTGGGAGATTAAGGAAATGTATGCTTACACTTCCATGCAATGCTCTTGAAACTATTTACACATCAGGTATTCGGCCGATTTTGGAATATGCGTCTCAGGTTTTAGACAGTCAGGAGTAGTGATATGCTCGAATCAGTTCAGTACTGAGCTGCACTTGCTGTATTAGGAGCTATGAATACATCTAGTTGTGTTGAAGTTTTAAAATGTCTAGGGTGGTCGAGCTTAGCAGACAGAAGAAAATACTTTAAGTTAGTACTTTTCTTCAAAATGGTTAAAAACTTATGCCCGGCTCACTTGAGCGATCTTCTTCCTCCTGAAAATGGTCGTCGCAACTATAATTTACGCACCATAAATGATCGACTTTTGCCTAGGACTCGGATTAATATTTTATCTAGTAGCTTTATCCCCTCTACAACTTTAATCTGGAACTCTCTTCCACTTTTCATTCGTGACTCCAGGTCTCTTAGCGTCTTCAAAGTGTACGTTAAACAAATATTCTTTCCTTCTAAGCTCGGCGACCTACGTTATGGGCCTCGTAAATTAAACATTCTCATTAATAGATTAAGAGTGGATTTTAGTTCCCTCAATGCACATCTGTATACTCGTCGTTTGATAGACTCGCAAATATGTCATTGTGGACATCATTCTGAAACTACTTATCACTTTCTTTTGCAGTGTCCATTGTACAAAGTTCCCAGAAACATTTTCTTGGCTAGAATCTCCTTAGCTCTCGAAACCAGTCATCTTAATTTGAATTTCAATAATTTATGTAATAACGATAAAGTGTCGCTTTGTTCGTTCTGTCACCATAATTTGTCTTTTGAGTGCAACTGCAAAATAATGGATGCTTCAATGAAATTTATTCTCCAAACAAAAAGATTCGGTAAAGAATCTGATGTTAATTCTGATTCAGACGAAGACGATTAATTATACGTGCCTATTTAAACGAAACTATACTTATTTGTTTGACTGGCTTCTACATAGTTTAAACCATCTATATGCGCCTGATCTATCACATCATATTGTCATGTTCTTTTGTTTTATTATATATTGCGAAATATTTTCACTTTTTTATATATCATTATTTATTCCTTTTTCGTTGTGGATTACTGTTGTTCTATCGTATTTAATGGTATTGTATGTACTTGAGGAAAGGGCCCTGTATTAGCCAATGGCTATTGCCCAATCCTCGTTAAAGAAATGAAGTTTATTACTACTACTACTATCATACGACAGTATATCTGTAAAAAAAATCAAACATTATTCTCTTCTTTAAGTTGTCAAAATCTCTTTGATTTCGTTTTTATTTGTTCAAACATATTACTGGCTTTCACTCACACATTATGAAAAAAAAATTGTACGAATCGTTTTGTGATGCCTGCTGATTCGAACACGCGTCGCAGGGACCCTCAATGGTCACAGATCTCTGTCTGGCACGAAACGATTCTTGTGCACTTTCAAGGGTATATTCATCGTGAGTGTGTATGCCTTTAGTTCAACTTGAAATGTGATAATTGCACTGATTGTTAATATATCAAAGCGTAACGAAACTGATGAACGTAAGACAACTAGGTAATACCGAAGTACAAACAATAAAAAAAAAATCGGCAGGGGTTCCCCTACATAACTTTTTTGAGAATACCCTTCTTCCCCCTGACCTAAGGCCGACAGCTCTAAGGGTCTTTTTCCCATGCTAGCTATATTAAATTGATACTGATATCAATTTGTTGTTGTTGTTGTTGTTGATGATGATGATGATGATGATGATGATGATGATGATGATGATGATGATGATGATGATGATGATGATGATAAATTACCCGGCGTCTGAATCTCCAGGCAATCATAATGATAATGAAACTAATCAGAAGTTAACTGTACCACAGTCAACGATCCGGGGTTGGACCTCCTGGCATAAAACCGTAAAATAAAAAAAATAGTGAGCAGGATTGTCATTTAATTACGTCAAAGACTATTTAAAAACAACAAAAAATCCATAGTTGTGCTAATCAAGTTATCAACGGATGCTTTCCCGTGGCTTGGACACTGGCATTCATAACCAGTGCACTCCATTATGCTGATCTTGCCCATGGAGGAAAGTACCGAAATAACGCGCACTTTTTGAGCAATGTTTATTTTCACAAAGTCAGTGTGCCCGTTATTCAGAGGCATACACACAGGCGCTCGTAACGTTCAGTCAGTCAAGCTTCCGTGCTAATATACGCGGGGGGGGGGGGGGGGGGGCTGGGAGAGAGAGCGGGTTAAGAGGTTGGACCTGAAACATCTATGCGTTCAATGACCCGCATAGGGCCATATCTCATGCCAAACGTGAAGCGGGATGGTGGTCTAGATGCGAGCTTCGTTTCAAACCTTTCTATATAGGAGCTCCATGTGACGACGTTGTGGTTTTAGGCCCATCCGCCACCATCTTATTAGCACAAATAATTGATTGCACAGATGAATACACAATATTTTATTGCAGATATGGCCCTATGTGGGTTATTGAACGCATAAATGTTCCTGGTCCAACCTCTTCAGCCACTCTTCCCCCCCCCCCCCCCCCCCCGAGCGACAGTTTCGTATTTTACCAACCAGATGGCAATCCACAACATATTAAAACTTTCAGCCAATAAAATTGGCTGCATTTAAAGGAAGGCAAGCAATATCGACGTGAACAGATGTAGTTTTCAAATATATGGGTTTTCACAAAAATAAAAATATCAAGCTCGTGCCACACTCTTGTTTTTGAATTTATTGTTCTAAACTTTGTTGTGGTTGATATCATTATAAAGAGACGACTCAAGCCAATTTAAACTTATAGGAATTCTCTCTCTCTTTCTCTCTCTCTCTCTCTCTCTCTCTCTCTCTCTCTCTCTCTCTCTCTCTCTCTCTCTCTCTCTCTCTCCCTCTCTCTTGTGTTAACTAAGATAATATTTGTAATAGAAGAATAGTGTATTTCATGAATTGCATTTACTGGAGGTATGGGGTATGACTGTGAAATGAAAGAGGACGTCATACTTGAGTAACTTGGAAATATTTTTCAAGCCCTGTTGCTGAATGCCAGTGTTATTGATTTATATAATCTTTCAATTCGTTGTTTAAGTTATATTATCTTTCAATTCAGTACGTTGCATTCAATATGATTTGGTGTGCGATCCTGTGAATAGTCCCATGATACATACGTATGCCCAACCCTTCTTTGGCAAGGATTTCCGGTTAATATAACGTTTCTGGTTCCCCGTTAATGAAAATATGGGCATAGAGCTACTAGGTTGGAAACCAACATAACGATGCGTGGCTGTGTAAAAGTAGACACTTACATGGCCTCTGGAATGAATTGAAAGGTTTTTCTACGTCAGCATTTTTAGATAAGGAAGCAAGTAAAGCTTATGCGGCAATTTAATCGAGTAAAATAAATGCATTAAAGATGGAGTAGACCTGAAAGCCTTGAGGAATTCGTGTTATCGATAATGGCTTTGCTGATTGAAAAGCACACTCCCTTTTCAGTATTTCGATGTATTTTTACAGCATGTTCTGCCCATAGACATTTTGCTATCTGGGTCAGCATTAGTCACCATTGGTCGACGTGCACAGCACGTCGACAATAAAAGCAAGTCTGCAAATTTTTGTCTGGCAAAGGTGAAGCTTTGGCCGGTCTTATGATTTAAACTAATGGCTGAACTGTGACATTCAGTCTTGTTACAACGAAATACCAATGCATGAACAAAGTCTGGTCAATGTGAATGATTTAAAATGCGTGTGTGTGTTAGTGTGAAACTGAAAGTGACAATGGCTATGTCGAACTTCACATATCAAGGCAAGCTGAAATCGGGTCTAATCATATATTACTAAACGTATGAATTACATAAAATTTTTGTACAGGCTTACAAAAATAGAATGATACACTAACCCGAAAAAACACACACGTCGTCTGTCTAGGATTCAACATCTGTTACGTGTATGTGTCTGCCCTGAACATAACAGTTTCTATTTCCACTGCACAGCAGCTATTACGAACAAATTACATGTAATAGGGAACGGGCTGTAAAAGTGGGCCACCTTTTACTTCATGGGGGGGGGGAGGGTTCTCTAGCTGTGACGTCATTATACAATGGTTATGTGATACATAGCTTTTCTTCCATCTCTGGGCCGGACCTGTCGACCAGGGTACCACTGGTTGAAGTCTTACCCACTTCTTACGCTTACAAGAGATTATGTACATTGGCCTGCCCTATGCATAAGATTAACATATAATTAGCAGCTTGGTAGTAGCAGCACTTCCCATTTCCTTTGAATAGCAAAAAAAAAAAAACAGCGATAGTTTTTCAGCTATTGTTTGCCAGTGCAGAGAGAGGCGTTCGTAATGTGCAGTCATTCAGCCAAAAAGATGAAGGAGGGGGAGGGAGAGAGTGAACGTAGAACATCTATACGTGCAATACCCCCGCCCCCCGCCTTATATGCAATAAAGTATTGTGTATTCATCTGTGCAGTCAATCATTCGCGGTAATAAGACAGGGGTGGATCTGGAATGACTACGTCATATCAAAGGTGGATGTTATAATACAAGGGCAGTTTCAGATTGATCCGATGTAATCCGTGGAGTTCTTGCGCTACACGACACACTTATTGATCTTGCCACAATCTGGAGATTGTTTCACGCAATACGTAATCCAGACAGGCGAGTCGATGAAGAAATTAGTGGAGCATTATTTACCTATCCATTTGTCTATTTATCTCTTCGCTTATGACACCAATACACGAGTGTCTGTTCGATTCTTATTGAGTATGTCACCCAAAAATTGTCAAATCCTGTCATGGTTAACTCTGTTTTGTCATTCGTTTTCACAATGACTTCTTTTGAACGTTTTGTCATTCGTTTTCACAATGACTTCTTTTAAACGTTTTGTCATTCATTTTGTTAATGAGTTCTTTTACGCCGCAAATAAAGTTCAATCGTGTTTTCACCTCTGTTAGAACAAAGGATATTCTCATCAGATTACATAGTTTGCAGCAAACAAGCAATTGCTTGGTGGGAACAGACCAAGAGGACCAGGATGGTAAAAAATTGAGAAGTTTGACAGGGGATCTAAAGACGACTCGACAAAGTCTTCATCATAGTCGACATATCTACCTTAAGTATTTGTAAATACATTGATTGTTGTCTGTATTACACAATGTAAACTGAAGCATATGTCACACAACAGTAGTAGCAAGTCTACGTTAATGTAACACCTTGTCAAAAACCATGAGTATGATGTGCTTAGTATTAAGTCACACATATAATTTAACACTAATCATTTACTGATCAGAAATGCGGGGAATTAGCAATTATAAATGTAGCAACTATATTCGTATTACACAAACAAACTGCAGGTCACAGACTGCGGATAAGGTGGTCCATATAGTCCTGGTTGGTACTGGACATCTTCCTCCTAGGAAGTGAGCACTGCTGTTTCCTTACATGGAAAAGATGTCGACTGGAAGGTTGTACCAACTTCACTTTTTAAAAGAACCTGTATAATGTTTGTTTTCTTTCTTTCTTTTTTTTTTTTTTTTTTTTTTGTTGTTTTTTTTTTTGTTGTTTTTTGTTTTGTTTTGTTTTTTTTGTTGTTGTTGTCTTATTTAACCATTTGAAACTGATAAATAGATTTGAAATAAAACCTGCGAAGTCGAAAATACAATTTGCTTGACTTGCCTGTCTTCTGTGGTGCAGAAAACGTAAGACAAACAGTGGTATCTAATCTCACAGGAAATCAGTGCTACAATCAAGTGCATTCATGATCCCAACCTCTACAATCTTGCACTTTTCAAAACCTTTTCAAATGCCAAAGGACACAAATCTTGACAAGAATGCAGGCAAGCACCTTTGTCTCCACAAGAAGAGCACGAGGCTTACTGATACAAATCAACAAATACAAAGAGTAACCACACAAATTTCCAGATAGCCCATGTATTCAATTCAGTTAGGTAGCCTGTATGATTATCCGTTCAGTCACTTGAAGAAAACTGACTGAAAATAGCGTCAAAACGTCTGAACAAATAATTTCAGCAATATCCTGCAAGGACACCATATGAACTTACCCTTCGGCCATATTGACAATGTTATGAGTGGTTCTGAGTGGTGTACCCCCTTGTTGATCCATATATACATATTGTCTTTAAGAGGGGTATCAGGTAGAAATAACAAACAGGGGTGTATTACATGTGCGTTTGATCACATTTGTTGTATAGAGATTGCCTAACACACCTGCACTACTTATCAACAAACGAAGCGTCAGAAATAAACTTGAGAATAAAGAAATGGACTTAGAGTGCGTGTCTTGCAAGCAACTTCAACTGGATGCCCCAGATTACCACTCTGTCCCAGATAAACCTGTACCCATTGCCCACTGTGATTGAGCAACTGGTCCGTGTACACGTATCTTTAAATATATCTACAGTATATGGGGTTAAACCGGTTACCACATTGCAATTCGACCTTTATTGTATCTTTGGCCTAACCTCGCCACATTGTTGTGTCCAATTCTGACAATCCACTGAATAACTAAGCAGATCCCAATATCAGTCTGGGTATCAAATTGCTTCAAAACATAAAACAATTGGTCCAGTACGTTGAAGAGATTTTTGTTTCACTCTTTAGTCTCTAATAATGAGCAGAAATAATAGAAATGTCCCAAAATGAGTAGACTATGGCCTGTTGAATGGACTTGTGACGGATCCTATCAAAGCACATCCCCACTG
The DNA here is from genome assembly GCA_964020975.1 of Hermodice carunculata. Lineage (NCBI taxonomy): Eukaryota > Metazoa > Annelida > Polychaeta > Eunicida > Amphinomidae > Hermodice > Hermodice carunculata. Next base: position 40,439,971 of record OZ026612.1, on the reverse strand, counting down.
AGTTTGGAGGTAATCTTGTCGGATGCTTTGAAGAGGAATTCGAAAATGTGCAATTCTTAATAACAGACGTGGGCGACAGCTACAAACTCACCTTACAAACAAGTCAGCTGGGGTGAAATGCTTGCAATTAACGAAACAAAGAAACAAACTTTAAGAAACTGCAAAAAATAAAGATAAAGGAATAACTCGACACTGGATCTAGTAGTGACGTCCATTTGGTGGCTTCAAAAGGCTGTACAGTGATCATTCATTGTGTTGATTTACCTCGATTTTAAAATTGTATTGCAACTCAACCCCTCTTGTTGAATTGTAACGTTGATTACATTTCAAGCTGTGCTTACAGTGACTTGAATTGTAATATATTGTCTTGAAATTTTATTTTGTGATAATGCGGCATTGCATTTAAAGCTGTAACAAGAGGGACACCTAAAATTCCGCTCGTTGGTAGATGCAGGTGGGGAGGAAGGCAAAGATATCTTGGGTTTTGTTGTTGTTGTTGTTTTTTTTTTTAAATTTTTTAAAGTGCTAGAGTTCTATTTTATAATTCTGCCAGGCAAACTTATGTTAAGTACGGTGGTAATGGCGAATTTGTGAGTTTTCCGTGTGCCTGAAAATGACGACAAAAAGGCAAATGAAAATTACGAATGGAGTACACACGAGAAGGGGTATTGTAGAACTTGCTTTACTACTCTCATACTGCATATTTATGTGACAGGGGCATAAAATATAGTAAGTTTAATATTGCACAAAAATGTCATTAGCTTGACCTATTTCGCAAGTTACAACGAAGGATCTTATGAGTTTTAATTTTTTTCCTTTAGCAAACAGTAAAGTTGTGCGGTAGCCCTAATCGCAGGAAGGCACCGAAATCCAATGGAAGGCATCGGAATCCTCTACAGGAAAGCACAGAGAGGGATTGTAAAATACAGGTAACACACGGACAGGCACCGAAATCCACAGGAATCTGCTGACATATACCAGACGGCTACACAATAAGGCGCCAGAATCCACTGGCAGGTATAGTCAGGCGCTTGTGAATTGGGTTATCCACAGACATGGGCCTGTGAAAGGTGGATTATACACTTCAAATTAAAGAACCAAAATCTACACGAAAGCCCGCAACCAGATGTTGAATAAAGTAGAAGCCACACCGTTCTATGGTGCTCACAATTAGGCCCACATTGTCATTCAACACTGGTGCTAAATATTGATTCAATAAATGGTTACAATGAAATGGACACTTCCTCTGATAGATTTGCTCGGGTTTGATTTTATTTTTACATGTACACTTTCTAATATTTGATTTACACATTTTTTACAAAATAATCACACTTTTTAATGCCCACTAGCATGAAATCCATTGAAAGAAAATCAAGTTTCAAACAGCTTTTTCATACTTTAGTTTTCTCTATTAATTTCTTAAATATGGAAACTGTTTGATAATTCTGCCAATTTTCCCAAATTGGAACTTCACAAATAAGTCTAATCCAAGCTTTTAAACATGTTGACTTCTTATATTTCATTTGTGTCATTTTGTACAGACCTACTATCTGGTAGTCATTACCCTATTCCGCAGTCCGACTCTTTACTTTCCATAAGCTAACCTGTCACTGTCTAAACTATATACGTATGGTCGTCTAATACGACTAGAAATTATCCAACTAAACCTAAAATTCTCATCAAAAGTTTCATCATATGCTGTCGTTGTACAACTTCACCGACAGTGCTTTGTCTTTGTTGTGTCATATGTTCGGGATAAACTCACCTGACTTCACCTGTAGAGATGGTCCGCAAAATTGTTTCCGTGACTCACGCCATTCTGGGGACGTTCATTTTGTTTTCAACTTATTTACCTGCTTCAAGTTCCTGAGACCAGAGCATTCACTGTTGTCTTTAATCAGAATGCCATATGCCTCGCTCGGTTTATGGCATTTTACCGCCTTTCTGGCTTCGTCTAAGATTAGTCCATGAACGATCTTGTATTCGGTCTATATTTGGCATTCCCGTGGGCTATGCGGCCTGGAAATCTGCAGAGGTATTCTACAAGTATTTTTTTTTTTCCTTTGGAAATGTCTTCACATTCGGGCATATTTAACAAAGACGCTCCTAATGCTAGTGAGAGTACAAAATGGGCACAGATCTGCACGAAACTGCTTCCGCCATATATATATATATATATAGAGAGAGAGAGAGAGAGAGAGAGAGAGAGAGAGAGAGAGAGAGAGACAGACAGACAGACTGACAAACAAACAGAGACTCCGGTTATTTCCCGTTCCGTCCTGTAGATTCCAGTGGCTTCCTGTTTATTTGCATTGTTTTGAGCCTGACGGTGCCATCCTGGTGATTCCGGGGCCACGCTGTGCTTGCTAGTACCTGTCCTGTGAATTCTGGTGGATTTCGGTGCCATCCTATGGATTCAGGTGCCATCCTATGGATTCTGGTTCCATCCTGTGAATTCCGGTGGAATCCGGTGTTTTGCTGCAGATTCATGTGCTTCAAATAGGATTCCGGTGCATGCCTGTGTATTCCGGTGGATTTTAGTACATTCCTGTGGACTCCAAGACCTGTATGCACATATAGTGGGAGAATATTGCTTCCCTATGCATTGTGTGTAAAGCTTTTCTGTGCATGCACCTCTGGCTGGCCTGTTATGTCAATTAAGGCCTTTAAAATAGCATTCTATTATTTCTACCATGAATGCATCCCATAATTCTTGTGCACGTGTAAGTTTGATCACATTGACCTTTTTTATCACTACAGTCGCACTTACAATTTGGAGCAACGAGCGTTCGTTTGCAGCTTAGTATATGCAATTGCTAGAGAACCTTTCAGTGTGGGATGGTATTTAACAATACAATCATCCGGTAAATTAAGGTGGAAGCTCTGAAGCTATAGTGCGCAGTGAGACTGGCAACTTTGGATCGCAATTATCCATTTAATTTTTTCACAAGTACATTCAACTTCTATATTTTCCGATTACTACATATCTATAGATTTGTATCCAAAGAGGTTTTTTGCAGGATTGGAAATTTTTGAGATTTTATAGCATTCTTTTTGACCTGGTAGGATTTTCACATTTTTCGCGCACAAGTCGCACAAAATTGTTCACCCCCCCCCCCCCCCCCAGTTGAAATCGGAAGAAATTTAAAATATATATCCATATCCAGGATCAAGTTCAATGGTTAGTCCTGAAATAGCATAAATAAAAAGTTATAAAATTTTAAATTTAGTCCTGACAGGTTGCTCACTTTCCTTTTATACATTGCTCCTAAAGTTACAGAAAGGGTTGTCAAAAACAAAAACAAAACAAAAACAAAACAAAAATCCTTAGACCCGTTCTTGGATATATGTTTCTTTTAACATCCGTTGATTTTAATGTGATAGGGCAATTCGTATGTTCGTGAGACGAGATGCAAATTGCAGAGGTTGAGCAAAAAAATTGCCAATTCTTACGCATTTATGGCTGTTATATGACACAGCCATAAGGTGCCAGCTTCAGATCTTCCACCTTAATAAAAATTTGTGTCCATAATGACATTGATTCCCTTATCATTGGAAAGGTACAATTATTCTTTGGATTCAACATTAAACGCATCAAAGTCTTTCTCGCCATCGATGTCTTCAAGTTGATGATGCATGCTGGTATCCTCGAGACCAAGCTCAAAACTTACAAAGTTCTATTAAACTCACTGCGTTCACTAAACACGGGCATTTTGCGAGTTTTCATTCGTATGCTTACTTGCACGACCAAAAACCGCAGCAATACGTCGGCAGCACTGTTTTCATCTGTCCAGTTAACAAGAAGATGAAAATTGTTATTCTCTCCAAAGTGTGAACCAACCAAGACCAGCCAAAAATTATACTTCTGGAGCTGCATGAAGACAAATCTATAAATGGCGGCTTTATAAGTGCTCAGAGGGAATCTTCGTAAGGAAAATCTGCGTTGGCAAAATCGAAAGAATACCTTTGAGGGTATAAACAAATAGTTGCAGCAAGTTCACTTCATGACCTGTGTAATGCAGAATCTATTCTACAGTATATATACATATATATATATATATATATATATATATATATGTATATATATATATATATATATATATATATATATATATATATATATATATATATATATATATATATATATATATATATATATATATATATATATATATATATATATATATATTGGAAAACAGTGCAAATATGAATATATACCAGTGCCGTAGCCAGGGTGAGGCAGAGGAGGCGCTTGCCTCCTCTGAATTTTGGCTGATGATATTAGGAGTTAGCATAGAAATAGTTTATTTAGCCTCAACAAGACTTGTTAAGTTTAAGTTATTATACACAACAAAAACAAAAAGACCCTATTGTAACTAAGATTTTGAGTCACTTATAGTGATAGAAGATAAGAGCATCACAGAAGGCGTACTTTTTTCAATGATTACTTGCATCTTTGCCCTAGGAGCAAATTCAATTCATGTAAAATAATCAAAAATTGTCACATTTAAGTAAAATTTTGAGAATTTATATATGTATAAAGTCTTTTTTTTTCCTTGAAAACCCACTAAATTACACCATTATGTGTGCCATTTTTCAAACGTTTTCAATCTTGGGAGGGGGGGCGTGCCCCCCTCCCAAGATTGAAAACCCATCCCCCACATGTACCCTTTGCCTCCTCTGTTTTAGAAGGCTGGCTACGGCCCTGTATACGCATCTTAACGTTTAGCTCAGCTGACTTGTGAATCAGCAGAGTTTATGCCATCCCCCGTCGTCGGTTCACAATTCCCGTACATTTTCGACTTCTCTGAAACAATCAGCAAGATTCCCTTCAAACTTGGTGGCAATGAACCTTGGGTGGGTCTCTACCATGTTTGGTCAAATGTTTAAGACCCACTTTTCTGAATTAAATTGTTCACTTGATAACTTGAGAACCCTTTTAACTGTGACCTTGATGTTGTTCATGGTGGTGGTCCTTAAGGCCAGGCTTGCTATACATGGATTACTTTGACCTCATTCTCACGGCCACAGTGTCACTGGTGTGGTGGATTTCTTAAGTCAGCTGAGCATAGGCTGATCACACAACCCGCTTGTTACTGCATTTTTATTAATGTCCGCTGACATGGTAAAAACTCAACTTCGGATTAGGGCTTTGAATCAGCTATGTCATGGAGTGTAGAAACAATAAGAGGGAACAGGAAAAACATGTCCGTTATATCTTATGTCCCGGTCCAGAATTCGTAACGGCCATGTATCGTTAAACAGTTCCTTGTGAATAGTCCTACTGCTGTACGTTCATATTGTACAACATGTCATTTCATAAACGACTGAAGAAATACACTTACATGTCTGTATCAGTCGGGTACCTCCAGCAGTGCAAGCCGTCGTTTGGATCCACCGACCACTGTACAACAGAAGAATCAATATCTTTGTATACCGACACGGCAGCACACTCAATATATGTATATACATATATATACATATGTATCAGATATATTTGTATTAACAGGTTTTTTATCACGGGTTCCTGCCTTTCTGCCACAATCGATCAAACATTTGGGTTGCATGCTTCATGGACATAAAAAATATTTAAAAAATAGCTCTGTCTGGGCGATGTGATTTTACAACAGTGTACAGCTGTATCGCCACACTTTCCATCACACATACTTATGAACACAACAAAGTGTTATTATGTTTCAATAAAAAGTTGCGCTAAAGGCAAACCATCCTTCGCCCTTCACAATTTTTTAAAGTATCCTTACAACAAGGCGTTAAAAGCCATTGCGTGGAATGCACGTACCGAAAGGTACTGACAACTGTTGTTACAAGAACGTCACTGCGCCTGATTATTTACGGTTGTGGTGGTGGTGCGCGGTGGGGGGGAGGGGCTATATCTTACTTGCCAACAGCTGTATAAGTACATTCAAATTATCTCTACAGTCAATAAATTCCTTGCATTATATACCGCTGCAAGTGAAATGCTGTAAATTCTGAGGTAATATTTGGTCCAATGTTTAATAGCTGTAAGGAAAGATCATTGCTTGCAGGTATCTAATTTTGCTGACATGATCAGCTCACAGTAACACTGACTTGGCCAAACAGGAGTAGGATGTCCAACGTTGAATAGCATATGATGACAAATCGGTTCACCCATTGGGTGATATTTTGCTAATACAGGACATTGCCAGAAATAGTCTGTAAAATTTTGACATTCAATACAACGGAGCAGTTGATACCTTCATTTTTAAACATTAAAAACGTCGTTCCCCTGCACTCGGCTGAGTGCGCATATGGTATATTTTGGGAGTTCGTCATAAATGCCTGCCGTAAAACAAGTCGGCATCTAGATTTCGAGGCATTTTAAACGTGGCATAAATATAAGATAGACATGAAAAGTAAGCAAAGAAAGAGTAGTTTTGAGATCTCAAAATGTTCAAATCTGAGGCGATTGTCAAAAGGTAATTCTACGGGAAAATAAATAGAGGACTCCTACACAAATTGAGTTTAAGGCTGCTTCACATCCTCTCGGCATTGAACCTGTTGTACAATATTTGGCAGCTCACACCCTGTCGTGACACACTTACAACATAAGTGTGTAGTTTGCTATTTAGCGAGACATTAATATCCAATTTGATTCACACTTATGAAAAAAGCAGAAATAAATACAACGCGTTAATACGTAAAATGTTTAGTAATTTCGGTATTAGCAGGTATACTTACCTCTCGACCACCATTGCTGAGACCTCCCTATCTGGGCACAACGCCCAAGAAAATCGAGTTGAGTTCACTCACTTGATTGTTTCCAAAGCCTGACGGTCACATGGCGCCATCTGTCGGTTCCCATGGATCAGTTGGTGACTCCCAGTGCACGTGCCCCCCAATTGTCCTTCCTCTTTTGGTCAGTGGTCAGTAGACATCATCTGTGAGAAAGGAAGCGGGATGGTCAGGTTAGTATACTTACAAATACCAAAATTACTAAAAGATTCCACGTGTTAGTTATGCTATTTTACCTCTCGACCACCATTGCTGATTTACAGAAGCAAAGGTGGACTGTGTGAAGCTACAGGCATACTGACCACATTCAGACGGAGGGGATAACCAGCCAGGAGGGAAACCATTGGTCCATGTGAGGAGGCGACATCTAAAGGGAAAACCTGAGAAGTACATGGATGTGAGGCTGCCAACAGCAGAATCCAGCTGAAGCCTGGAAACCCTCCTTCCCTACCAGCATGGGACCACACTGGACCCATCCAGAACTCCCCTGCCAACATGATAATAATCGGCCACCTGGGTAGACGCTGTCTGTTTATACCCCTTTGGACCTGGACATCTGACATGACCTAATCGTGAAACTGGGGGTGTGTGGGGGTGGGGTGGGGTGGGGGCTGGTATATGGTTCCACAGGGCAGTGATCACCTGGGTCAACCAGCTCTAACTGAGCCAGCACCACAGGGATGGCAGCCCAATACAAGTCCAAGATTAAATGAATTTAACAAAGAAGGCCTGCTAAGAAGTGCACTCTATTGACTGCATCAAGTCTGAACCACAAGGGCACCATAAACTGGCTGTCCTAATGGAACTCAGACTATTGGGGACCTAAGCAAAGGAGCCTACAATGCCTGCAAAAGGGTACATGCCCTCCTCTAGCACTATCAAGTCACATAAATAGTGCTTGGCTGAGGTCAAAAGATTGTCGGCAGTAGCACTGCAGGATGTCGACATTATTCCCCAAGGCATGCCAGTCGTCATTAAAGGCTCGCACCTCGTGAGCTCTGGCTGAGACAAGTTCTGAAGCACCCGGCCTCTGAAAAGCAGTCTCATAGGCCTGAAGGATCATCTGATTAATCCATGAAGAAATCATGCTTATGTGAACTTGCTCCTTATGAGGGTTACCAAGGGATAAAAAGGGGGGGGGGGGGGCTGTGACCCCTGAAACCGTCCATGTGTGAAAGGTACAAACATAGTGCTCTCAAGGGACACAAGGGACACATGGCTCTTTCCTCCATAGAAAGAGCCATATCTGTGGCATGCATGGTAAACCTTTGAATGCCATAGCCAGATCTCGAGCCAATTGGTTCTTTGCAAGGAAGCCCAAGTGAGGGCTCAATGTCACCTGGGAGTGGTCAGACAGCCATTGGATTCCATCATGTGTTAAAGCATGTATCTCACATTTATGAATCCCCAAGCCAGTGGTAAGAGCAAACAAGTTTTCCACGTCCAGTACTTGGGATCCACCCATTGGCGGTCCTCAAAGAGCCTCTTCTTGAACATGACTAAGACCAACGGAAGGTCCCACCATGATAGCACCTTTTTGGCTGTTGGTCAGTTGGTGTAGAAAGATGTGTTGAGTGCCGACCGATAAGGATCACTCCCAATGCAAATATTGAGGATGTTTGTGAGGGTTGAGGAGGTGCCTGATCAAAACTCTTCTACTGTCCATAAGCTCTTGTCAGTGACTTCCCACTGATAAAGAGGAAAGTCAACAATGTCTGCAATTGTCTGAGACCAAGGATGTATTCTCCAATGGGTGCATCAGTCTGAGAATACCTTCCAATGAGCCAAGCAAACAGTTAGGATTGAAGCCTGCCTCTGGCAAATCTATCTGCGACTGATTCTGAAAAACCTCTGTTGCAGTTGTGCTGTGCGACAACCACCAAGTAGGGAGGTTCAGCACTTGAGGTTTCCTGAGGAACAGACTTGTCTGCAATTGCACCAAAAGTATTGGCTATGCTGGTAAATGTAGTGAGAGCTCAATACTTAATTCTAAGAGGTCTGTGGACCAATCTGTCCTTAGTTGCCAGGGGGCAACCAGGATCGAATTGCAGATGTGTGACCAAACCTTCCGCAGTATCCTCAGGAGGATCTGTGGAGGATGAAAGGCACACAACAAAAGGTCGCTCCACTCCATAGCTAGAGCATCCACTGCTGGGGCCTGTGGGTCTGGGACTGGCGAGACATAAACCGGTAGTTTCACACTCTTGCTTGCTGTGAGCTGATTAACATGTGGAGTTCCCCATCTGGCCAACATGGCCTGAATTACCTGGTCAGCTCCATCAGCCTGCAGACACTTTTTTCATGAAGTCTTGGGGGTCTCCATCCTGAAGGATGGGACTACCAGGAAGGTTTTCAGTATTGTCAGGTCTATCAATGCACACCAGCCTCTGTCCTGCTTGGGGACAAAGACAAGTAGATTGTAGAAACCCAGAGAATCATGGTTCTTGACTGGCTCTATGGCACCTATTCTCTAGAAACTTCTGAACCGCCATTAAATTGCCAATACTTTCAGTTCTCCTGCAGAGGGTAAAAACCACTAGGACTCATGGCTTGAAAGAGTCCTGTCTTTGTCAAAGGGCAGTGAGTAGCCATGTCTCAGGATATTTAGGATGAAAGAATCATCTGTGATTGACTTCCATTGAGTGCAAAAGGCACAGGGGCAACCATCGACAGGGTGCTCTGGGCAGTCTCAAGCCATGGAGGAGAGGGATCCTGACACAGGGCGGTTCAGCATGCCAGAGTGAGGAGCCCTGAGGCTTACCCTACTTCTTGGATTTGGTGAAGCGCTTACCCCTGTGGGATTGCTGCCCCTCCTCCTAGAGCCTAATGTTACTGATGACAATGCATGAGCCGAAAGTGGAGTAGGTGCAGTCTGAGCACCATGCATCAAGTCTGATCAGCCCAAAGGTCCTGAGCCCGGCAAACGACTTCCACCATCTCTTTTCTGAACAAAGTTCCCAAGAAGAGCAGCCACATTCTGGCTCTGGTGAATATCAGGTCAGGCAGCCTCTGGCCCTGAAGATTAGTGTACCTACACAACAAATGAAGGTTCACCTCAAATGTGCAGGTGGTTTGGACCTGGCAGTCAATGGCTTGTGACAACGAAGTCACAAGTAGGGATGCCTGGTTAAGCCAATTCTGAACAGCCTCCATGATATGCAGAGAGCACTTCAGGTCATCCAAGAGGCATCTCAAACTGGCCAAAGAGACATCATAATATGACGCCGTTAGGACAGATACCCTGGCATCCTCTTCCAGTCTCTTATAGGCCTTGGCAGAAGCAGTGATAGACTTTCGCTACTGAGCATCAAATTCCTTCCAATCCAAATCTATGTGACAGCCCCGCAACTCACCTCCTCAGGTAGGACCACAGGTTGGTCTCCAAACCAGGCTGTGAATGAAAGCTTTGACATGAAACTTGTTCCCCAGGCCCCATGGGCTGTGCAGGCCCCACAGTCCCCACTGAGCTTGGCAGCTCCGAGCAGCTGAGGGTGATGGTCAACGAGGCAACCACAGTCGGGGCCTGCTAATGCAAGAATCCAGATGCAGCAGCTCATCCTCCATCTCAGTGTTGAGGTTCAAAGACTAAGGACTCACAAGGGAAGTGGTGAGACCTAAGGCCTCATCAAACAGTGCACCATTCGAGGGCAATGGGGCAGCCCTAGTGACAGTAGTGGGTCTATCAGCATGCCAGGCAAAGAGGTAGTAACAACTTCTACAGAAGTCTATGCAGCCTCCAGTGCTGCCTCCTTCTGCTCGGCCCACATGGGGCTGGTGCACAGGGCTTCTGAAAGACCAGGTGCACAGGATATAGCAGCCACTGACTGAGAAGTCTGCTGACTGGGTCTCTGGGAGGCTCAAAACAGGAGCCACAGCTGCTGCTGACTGAGGAATCTGCTGGCAGGGAGGGTCTTGGGGGAGATCCAGGTATTCCAGATCCTCAGGGCTAAACATAAGCTGGCTGAAGGTGGAAGCAGCAAGCTGCTGTGCTGATAAAGACTGCTGCCACTTGGCAGCATCATCAGCAGAAGAAGAGGAGGTCTCCAACCACAAGTGCTGGTCCTGGCAGAGCTGGAGTACCACTTGCATCTCCAGAGAGGGAGGTAGGGCATCCGGCTTGAAGGCAGTGGGATTACCTGCTGCTCACTCCAGGGTGGACCTGGTGAGGTGCAAGAGGCAAAGTGGCACAGCAGCCAAATGCTGTGAAGGTGGCACTTGTGTCACCAGAGGGACACTGCTACAGGAGCTGAAGGCCCACTGATGGTGGAAGGCACTACTACATGTACTTGGGTGCCTTTCTTATAGCTCCAACATGCCTGAATTACAATCTGAGCTCTTAGAATCTGGAGCTAGGGAAGTTTGTCCTGGCTTTGGTGGTCAGGAATGCTTGTACTTGAAGTGCTCAGACTGGCTGAGGTTCCATGGTGCCTGGATGTGAACCCATAGGTTTCCATCCTGGCCTCAGCGACTTATGTGGTTCAGACTACAAGCATTCTGACTCATGAGGACTAAGATCTAGAGAGCTTCAACAAAGACAGGCTGAAAGGAGGCAATCAGTGCACGCAACATAACTGTAACTGCATATTCCTAGCCATGGGCAACCCTTGTGTCAGTGGCCAGAGATGGACCAGTCATCTTGAGGTATATTCCCAGCCATGGGCAACCCTTGGGTCAGTGGCCAGAGATGCACTAGTCATCTTGAGGTAAGCTGGGCACTCATGACCTCTTAAAGGAGATCTCTTGCTGCCCTGTTTGCAACTATATGGCCTCTTTTCCTTACTGTCCCAGGGGTTACAGGTGTAGAGACAGCAGCCACCTGAGTCTCTATGTGAGCCATGTGCATTTGCCTTTGCTTCTCCTGTAGTGTCGCCGGTGAAGACGCAATGGGATCAGATCCAAAGCTTGGCATTTGGCAACTATGGGCTGCCACGTATGCCGTGCTCTGTCACTCTTTCTCCATGCCTGCTCATAAAGCAGCCATTTGTCTTCTCCCCAATCGTCACAGTAACCGAGAACAGCATAAAATGTGACCAATGAGGATCGCCAGGACGCGTGACCGAATCAGGAGGCATCACAAAACACTTCATATAATTTTTTTTTCATCATTCGTGAGTGAAATGTTACTCACAAAGATATAAACCGATCATAATTATGCTCAAATAAATAATAACAAAGACAAAGAGATGTTAACAGCTTAAGAAGATATCGATGTTTGTCTTTTTACAGGTATAACGTGGTATGATCCTTGGAATTGATTACCCCGATTGCAATGACCAAGTGATATAATATGATTCATGTATTAGTTTCCATCCTCACGTACTTTTCCGGGTTATAATTTGGGCAACCTTTTTTCTGTGTTCTCTTATTCTCTTGTCGACCCTCTGGACGTTTCGCTTGTCAGTATTAATTCCAGATTTTCTTATCGAATTCTGTTGCTAAAAATGTTGAGTTAATTGTGATCAGACTTGATTGGACACCCAAAGCACTAAACCATGTTATTAAATCTTTATGAATAAAAAATAAATCAGAAACAGATATACACAAATAAATAAAACAATAAGAATAAATAGTACATATAACAAAGAAACTACTCAACAAAAGTACCATATAAGTAATAACACGGTAGAAGTTTTTAATTGATTATGATACACATATCAATGCCTTGGACGTCAATGTACCTTTACTATGTATGATCTCAGTGCTTTTCTTTATTCGTCTTTGTAAATTAGGTTCTTGTGAGAGAGAAAATTTACACCAATCCCAATAAACTGACCGCACCTTCAAACATTATGTCCCTCAAAGAAAATTTGATTCAAAGATCAAAATTTGGAAGGAATACAAATGGGCAAAATTTAAGTGTCAAATCATATAAACATGAAAAACAGACAGGGACGGGAACCCACAAAACTGAGAAAGAAGGGAAACAGTACACGGCTCTGATTACAATTATTTGGCAATTGCAAATAATTGGAATAATATTTTGGTACTTCGCAAGACATTATACCTGTACCTATGCAAACCGCGATTCCTTTAAGTCCTCAACATTTGTATGGCAGCTTTTCGATTTATACAGTTACTATATGTTTATAAGCAACTTAAGTCTGTCACTCATACATAACAAACGTCACCTATAAAAAGCATTCGAATACGCTCTCTGGCAAACATTTGGAGTCCGAGGTTTGTACTGTGTCCGTCACAAAATCAGTCATGGGCAATTTGTATGGGGTAATTTCTGTTTGATTAAATGTAGCTCTGAGCCAGCAATGCAAACATATTCTTGTAGTGAGTAGTTGTGTTTGTGGAAAAGAGTGGAAGTAGTTAAAATATTTACATGGTGGGAAGTCAGTTGTTCCTGTGTATGTGAAACGTATAAAGTCTGTCGTTTTGTTGAGTTTTTGCCGGGGAACTGTTTTGCGTAATTTGACAATTTTAGCAAGACAAAGCTCTTTTGCAAATGCTTTAAAAATGATCAACACTGTTGTTTATATGCCAATGAGTAATACTTTAAACATCTTGTAAAAGATGTTGAAAGTCATATATCTAACATATGGTTATGCGATAATGCAGTTGTTGCTCTTTGTGGAAATAATTATTAAACCTGCAAAGCAATTAGATACTTCACGCAGATTGTTCCCAAATTTGAAATCATTATTTCGTTGATACTGATGTAAAAGTGGGGTGCAGCAATTATGTTGCTGCCTGTGATGTCCATGCTTTTAGAAAAAAAGGATAAAATTAAAGTTTTTTACTTTGGCAATTAAAATTTAATTTCATCGTTTTAATAGCTTCATCCAAATATATACTTTTAGAAAGTATACAGTTTATAGTATCTCAAACAAGACATCTAGGGTAAATAAGGGCAAGTTTGGAGCAAAGTTGTGTTTGTTGATCTACATTGCTGTAAAAGTTACCACGCACTTAAGCACTTGTTTGTTTTGGATACACATGGTCAAATATTCAAATTGGTTCCGCAGTATTAGGTCTGCTAAATTTGTCAATATACTTTAGCTATAACATAATTGAAACCTTACGTTGATATGGATCACATCCTTTCTGATATATAACGAACTAAGACAATTTGCCCATTTTTTGCACTGTATACGAAGCCATCACAAAAATAAAGCAGTCGGTGATATTTTTTCCTCAATATATGAATTTTATATAAACTCCTAGCTATAATATTTGTGACCTTTGGTGCAGGGGGGGGGGCGACGAACCCCTGGACCCCTCCTCACCTCCTCTGTTAGGAGCTTGCTGGCCCAGGTCACGTGAGTTCTGTGCTAACTAGTTGATGTATTTGTTCCTTTACAGAGAAAAAGAGAAAACATTGGACATGGATTTCAAAAAAAACAGACGCAAAGAAAATAATTATATTCCTATTGGGTGCGCTGGAATGTCTCTTACTCTCCATAATTTTTCTTGGGTGGCCTTCCCTTATGCCGGTGCTGGAGATGGATGGTATTTTCGGCGAATATTGCCAAAGTAACTCTACAAAAGCCATCAATGCCACCTCAATTGGTGGGAACACCTCATCTGTTAGATCAACGGAACAACCAGTCCTGCAACAGGATATGTTTATGAAGAAGGAGTGTCCACAGAGGCACGCACATTTTAATCTTATATATAAGCTCACTGTGGCAATTACCCACCTCTCTGCTTTTCCGATTGGTTGGCTTTTCGACAGGTTTAGATTACAGATCACTCATTTAATACGGAGGTATGTACACCGATTACGTACCTTGATATTGTAATAAATTATACTTGCCTTTATGTTGCATGATTAGATAAATTGTAAATGAAGCACTTGTGTTTGGAAATTAGCACCGACTTGATTAATGGACAAAAACCACTGTACACTGGATTTTCCAGCGAAAATGACTTTGGAAAATCACATGCGCGAACGATGCAGGCATCGCTAATGTTGCAGGCACCGATTTCCTGGAGTATGGAAGATGGTAAATACTTAAGGTCATTTGGTTCCGCATGTATTAAACAAATTTAACTAACAACATAAGTATAAGCTTCTAGGTGGATAGACATGATTTGATATTAACCAGAAAAAATGCTGACCCTGGCTATTGCCTGGGTTAACATTGTTTCTATTTTTCTGGTTAATTTTATATTATCTGTATCCCATGAAAAGTCTATCATTGTATAGTATTTCTTCGCTTTGACATGTAGTTCTCCCTAATTTGCAATATTTTATCACTGTTACGTTCAGACGTTAATGACTTTACTGCCCACAAGTATGCTTTTCAATCCTGTCATACATTCATTTACTTTGTATCACGCCACCCACTCACTCACAATACATATATATATATATATATATATATATATATATATATATATATATAGATAGATAGATAGATAGATAGATAGATAGATAGATAGATAGATAGATAGATAGATAGGTAGGTAGGTAGGTAGGTAGGTAGGTAGGTAGGTAGGTTCGTAGGTAGGTAGGTAGACATTTGTGTGTGTGCAAAAAAATCATAAAATAAAGACAAAACAGCCGACCTAATTAATGGTAAAACACGTGTTCTACAGTGGCGTCCTGCTTACTGGAATTCTTATGCTGGGGCTGGCTACACCAGGTAATTAATCATTTTATTAATTCTGTATGTATGTATGTATTTATGTATGTATGTATGCATGCATGTATGTATGTATGTTTTTAATTTATCTATCAATTTACCATGGAGACACACTTTAAGCTCACATTGTCCTTCACTATTTGTTTCAATTGTATCTTCTCCAAGGAGCGTTTGAGGAGCTGCTGTGTGTAAGTTACCATATACATTTGATATTTATATATTACAAATACCTTTCATTGGAATTCAGATGAGCCAACACGTGGAAGGTAATGAATGCACTTGGCAGCACTGTTAGAAACAGGGGTTTTTTTCATTGCCGATGTATTGCTGGCACGTTGGTTGACACAAGGTCATATAGTCATAATACTCGTCAACAATTTGGCATTTCTGATTTCAGAGCTGGCACAGAACTTTTTGTCAAATCATCCTTTCCATCAATTATCCATCTTTGGAACCAGCTCCCTAAAGACATTCGAACATCAGCCTCTCTTTAGATCTTCAAAGGAAAAGTCAGTGAAACGGTGGCACATCCTATCAAATTTCCAGTATTACAAAACATTGGCAAAAAAATTATAGCGATTTAACATACACGCCTGTGTTTGGATGCGAGTCCTTTAAACTCGCATCTTTTGAAAATTGGTGTTAATGATGCATCAGCATGCTCATGTGATTATCCACATGGAGACACTAGGCATTTCTTCATCTCATGTCCAAAATACTCAACACCACACTCTCAGTTGCACACTAAAGATTGCCCCTCTCGCTCTGTTTACAATTCACACTCTGATTTTTGGTTCCCCTCATTGCTCTCTTAATATATATATATATATCAGTTTTCCTTGCTGCTCATGAGTTCAATTCTTCCATTGTTCATTTGAATCCTGTAGGTGTTGGGTAGATACTTAGTTTAAATTTGTCTGCTTTCTGGCAGGAGAGAGGCAATGTTTTTCTTGTATGGTCAGAGAACCTGTGAGTGCCCTTGGATCTTTTGCTCAATTATGGACATCCTGTCTCAGGGCCTGTTGTAGTGGCCAATCATTCAAATTTTTGTGTCTGAGGTACGTTTATGAGTTCATGTGGACAGCAATGGAGTTATTGACATCGTAGTTTGTCAATTAGTTTATTACTAGACCATCTGGCTGTGCTGTCACTGTGTTGTCACTGTGTTGTGTTCTTCAACATGTTTAACTGAATCTTGTGTTGTCCTGTGCCATTGTTTTTTCCAACAAAGGGATTTAAATAGGCTTCAATCCTCTTTCCGAATCGTTGTACTACTGGCTTGTGTGAACCATGATTTGTAATTGTAGCCGTTAATATATGTTTCAACCAAGGTCATAGAGCTTATATAAGCATAGGAACTAATGAAAAAAGTTGTGCCATCGTTAGTTAGTCATCATCTTCAGATGTAAGCACATTTAGTAGAGGTATGGCAGACTATACCACTTGAATTTCTACCTGTCTGCAGAGATATATTTAATAAAGTTCAAATATCCAAGAAGGACATACAAACCTGTGTTGCTTGATCAATACTCTGTTTAAAGAGTATTTTGTTCAACTGTCTACCTATTTTACATGCTTTCATAATTTCCTGTGTCTGTAAGGTAGGAAATTGTGAACTGTTACATTCACCATCAACATATTTTTACTAGTGGAATAGTAAACAAATACAGACTATATAAACCAAATATTTGTGTCATATTAGACTTCTGGCCACCCCCACCCCCCAAAAAAGGGGAAAAAAAGAAATCCCCTTCATCAACATTTGGATGTTGTATCCACTCTAAAATTATATCCAACCGAAAAATATTTCAACTTTTGCCTTTTTGTTGTCTTGCCAATCCTGTCTTAGGTTGAAGAGTATTGACTAGTGCACTTCTGGACATAGCTGTTTTGGAGCTCCATAGGATGATTCCTTTTCTGTGCTTGAGCCAACTTGACTGTGCAGTATGTATCCATTCTGGTCTCCAAGATGACCTCTAGCAATGGTTTTGGCAAACATTATGCCAAAGGACATGCCATGGCTAGCTGGGATGTTGGGACAATCATAATCACTGTTGTTGCTGCTGGGAGCTTATCAGAGTAGCTCAGATGCTCCCAGGTCAACCCCTGCAGCAGGTGTAAGGACTGGCTACAGAAAGTGTGCTAGGAGATGGCCAAGGCAGACTCAAAGTCAGAACTAAAGAGGAACAAGAAGCAGGCAATGAGTCAGGCTGTTGTCTTGTTGTTTTCTTTCTCAATCCTAGCCTCCAGCACTGGTACCAGCAGGCTCATGCCAACAGTCACCTGTCTGCTAAGTTCAAGATCAAGAGCAACAAGGGATGAGATGTCCACACCAGCTACACATGGAGCCAGATGCATTACTTCCATATATATATATACAATTAGTTCTCCAGCACAAGGTGGCTTCCATCTACTGATCCTATGGTGCCTGGTCTGGACGAGGCTTCACTGCAGCAGTACATAATGGGGTTCATTCAGAGACAGGTCTTGCTGATGCACGCACATGCTCCAGGCTCCCCTGCAGGATCAGTCACAGCTTTCAGAGGCTCCCAGTCTCTCTCCTTCACAGAGGACCATGGTGCTATGCAGTGGGATCCACTGGAACATCAACTTACTTTAGAGCACATATCCTGCAGCCAAAGAGGATCATCACTGGACCAGTCCCCACCTCACCTAGTCCATAGAGAAAGGGTCTTCAATCATTCCACCTGTAGCTTCTCTAGTGCCTTCTCCATCTGCACCTAACAATTATTAATCATTAACCAGCTCCATCACCACCTTGCCAGACACAGCTGCCTGTGGATGACCTGAGGCACTGAGTATTTGGTAAGGGAGCTTTAAGTTCTTCATCTCCATTATCACTGAGGGGAAATATTCCAGTACACCCATTCTGACCCCCAAAATCCCTTTAACAATCAAGAAGACCATCAAGCTTATCAGAAATGGGGTTTTGGCGGAACCAGACTATCTGGCTTCAACCTTTAACTCACAGACTCTGCTATTAGCCAACCACCTTCTATGACAGTCTTCTTCAGCCCCAGGCTTAGCCCACTGATCCCGGGATGTATTGGCTTTTTATTAACTGAAGCAGAATATCATTGACAGGGATGTTGTTCACCAAAAGCAAGCCAGTAAGTATCCCTTGAGTAATACTGCTGCTGGCACAATCAAGCACATTTCCTATCCTCTATGCCATCTGATCAGAAGGGGAAGAGATGTCATGTCCACATACCTTTTTTCTGTGGAGTCCCAACATCTCTTACAACAGCATCACCTGCATTCTTCAGTCAGCCTGCATAAATCAGCAGGGGAGATGGTGAGGGAAGTGCTCAGTAATATCACTGCTATCTTTGTTTCAAGAAAAGGAAGTGCAGTGATTCTGATTTGGAGGATGCCAGTGGGCCACTGAATGTTACTGTTACAACCCACACCAAAGACCTGATTATAGACAATTTTCAGTGCCAGTGCCTGAGAGTTTCAAAGGTGCAGCAGCCCTCAGCTCCAAAGCCAAGGTCCAAAATGATCGAGGAACATCAATTGGCGATACCCTTTTTAACACACATTGGGGAGCAGACCAAGATGATGTCACAACAGTTGTGTCCTTGGCAGCATGGCTGGTTCCAGACTTTAGCTTGTCAGATTTGCTTGCAAGCCAAGGAACTTGGCCAAGATGTATAGGGTGCTGCCATATACTTGGAACATCTAGCCATACCAGGTGCATGGTTTGTTAGGTACCCTATGCCTCAGAAGAAAGTATCTGCCTGGTATTTACCTACTTCACATGATGCTTGACAGGATCAATTTGGACAGTAGAATCATACTGCTGGTGTTCTCCAGATCTGAAGTGGAGGCCCTAATGCAAAGTGAACTGCTTTATAGGCCCGCCAACTGCTTGTATTTGGACCCTGACTTTCCTGAGGTTCTCATCATTTTGAGCCAGATTGAGCAGTCCGGGGCTGTCACCATGTCATGCACTGGAGAACATGGTTTGCCTGCCGATCAACTTCATGCTAATCCTGGGATGTGAGAACCTCCCTTTGGTGGCAGTAAATCATCACCTGGGTGCATGCCTATACTTGTCAGCCATTGACCAGACATGGTTGTTAAACTGGAGGTTCTACAGAGTGGTTATCCAGGACAACCAACAAGAGTCCCATCTCCAGGTGTAGCAGGCTTTTCTTCAATGGCAAAGCCAGAAATAGACCAAGGTGGAGAGGGGATGGTTGCAGTGGTCATAGACCATTCAAGGACAGGCCAACAACTTCCATTGCAGTGGGAGGTGGAGCAACAGCGCCCACATCGGCCATGGAGGAAGAGGTGGCAGCTGAGGAGGAGCATTAGCAACCAACACACCTTACAGACCATGTTGTCATCTGTTGGCAAACAGCTACTCACCATTCGGATGCCACAAGTCAAACCCTAGCTGTCACTGTACATGGGCAGGTGGTGATGGTACACTACCGAACAATATATTTTCAGTCTGGAAAGTGCACAATATGCTCTTACATTTACAGAGTTAGGCCTGCCTTCGTTTTCCAACCCACCTAGTTATTTTGCATCCCCTCTGCTGACAGGAACATCAGAGAGCTTGGAAGTAGTAGTAGGAGTCCTATTGTGGAAACAGAAAGTAGAGAAAGTTCTATAACGATAGTCACTGGGGCTCTACAGCCATGTATTTCTGGTTCTGAAGAAACACAAGGGAGCAGTGATAGATCCCAAGACTCAGGACTTTTCTCCACAGAAGTTCAAAATGGATCCTCCAGCTCCCATTGTGGCTGCAGTTCGCACAGGGGACT
Organism: Hermodice carunculata; assembly: GCA_964020975.1. Lineage (NCBI taxonomy): Eukaryota > Metazoa > Annelida > Polychaeta > Eunicida > Amphinomidae > Hermodice > Hermodice carunculata. The sequence goes on along the minus strand of OZ026612.1, from coordinate 40,419,804 downwards.
AGATGACCTGGGTGGATCTGAAAGATGTGTATTTCTACATACCGATAGCTGAGTCCAGTCAGAAGTGTCTATGTTTTATGGCAAATACAGTGTTTATCAATTTTGTATGCTTCTGTGCACCCTCACTCCAGCACTGCTAGTGTTCACCAGCATAATAGGCATAGCAGCAGATTACACACTGTGCAGAGACACGCACATACATATATATCCGGATGACTGGTCACACCCTTTTTCACAGTGTTCAGATTCACACAGTGCTAATTCTTATGACCTGCCAAGATCTAATTCTGCAGTGAAGTTTGAGAAGTCGAACCTAGAGCCATTCCAAGAGATTGTGTTTCCAGGCATGCTTTACCAGAGTGGTACCGTTCATTTGCAAATCCCAGGAGGAATGTTTTAAATGGCTCCCTGCAATCCTGAATCAGTTTTTATCCAGCTCCAACCTTTTTGTGCAGGAATGGAGAGCCTCTTACGCAGATTAAAGTCTTTCAGGTGCCCATGGGGAGATTTCACCAAAAGTTGAGTGCAACAAGCATTCCTAAACTTGCAGTCCAGGGCCTCTCACCAGCAACCCATAGCAATGTCCAATTGAGTCCATCCATTGCAACTGTGGTGGCACACCAGTGACAAGGTGATGTGTGCGCAGACACTAGTTCCTTTCTGTCTGCAAGAAATTATTTACATGATACAGGTATTGTTCCATCAACTGGCTGGAAATAGTGGGCATTTGCCGAGCCTTGGAAAAATTCCAGCAGTATCTGTTACACAAACATATATTAGTCCACTAAGACAATTGGACACCAGTCACAGATATAAACAAACAGGCGGGAACCATGTCAACTCTTGTGTAACACTTAACCAATATGCTTCTCCAATGTTGTGTGGTCAGGAGAAAATAGCTATGTTGTGCTCATGAAGCTGGACTCCTCAATGTGAAGGCTAATCTATTGTTATGCCAGTGCCAATTCAAAGTCATTGGCATGGAATGGTTGGTACACCTGCAGATTGTGAGGTCTTTGTGGGACCTTTGGGTGCACACCATGTTAAGTTCACTGGAAGTACGCTGGAACAACCTTCTTGTTGCTATATTATACGGAAATGTTATGTGCACTACTGTGCAGTCAATATATGGCACCCCAAATTATGAAATCAGACCCCAAAACCAGCCGATTACTGTCAATTGGTTGTATTTCTGGTTGCAGTGCAGTCATAGTTATGATCTTCTTCCAACTGCACAACAACATTTGAACTTTAAAAGGTAAATTCTGTGTGATATTAGTAATTTTTCAATCAATTAATGGAATTCCATGAGGGTTGAAGAGGATAAAAAGTTTGCTACAAAGGGCATCAGCAGCCTGTTTCCCACCCTTGCTTTCCTCAAGTGGGACTATTGGCTGCTGATGCCTCTCCATGCAAAATTTTCGCCACTGCTCGCCTTCAACCCTTGGTGGATCCCTAACCTACATCAGATGATCCCAAGGTGAGACCATTGTGACAAACTGATGAGATTGGTCCATAGTGGAGGTCAAGTAGTGAGTGCTGTGGTCAATTGGGAGAGGGTGCCATGGACATCGAGTTCAGAAGAACATGTATGGATAAATGTTCTCTGATAAGATGGAATTTGGGAGTGAATACAATCTAATCTAGAACAGATCATACCAAATGTAGTATACACTACTCAAACAGTTAAAAAGAGATTTAGTGGTTATAAAACTACAATTAAAAATCACAAATTAAACACTTTTTTGTGTCATGATTTCAATTCTGCGGAACATTTACATTTGGATTGCTGGATACAAATTATTGATTACATAGAGCCAAATAGGTAGGACCAAGAAAGTTATGTTAATACAAGGAAATCATTACAAATGGAACATTTTTGGATCAAAACCCTTAATTCAGCGTTTCCTTATGGACTCAATGACAGAATTTTATCCTTCGGTGATGTTAGGAATTTTGACTTTGCAAGTCTTGACAGCAGTCACACACCTTTTCATAATAATCAGGCTGGTATTCAAAGAAGGAGAAGAAGTCACCGACAAAGAAAATCACGGCAAAACAGGAAATGTAGGAATGTGGATACAAAAGACCTTGTCCATAATTTACCACAGGCTTTCTCCTATGGCATTGATTATTTACATACAGCTCTTAAAGCACTATCATTTCGAGACATAACAAAAATCAATGAATATTTGGGTTTTACTGATTCAGAACACACATTTCTGCAAAATTTTTGTGAAATTGTGTACGCTTACACAACAACTATTCGGAAACCAGATTCTAATAAGAATGAAATTAGATCAAATGTTTTGCAGCATTCCTTTCAAACACAAAATTATTGAGTCACTAAACATTCCATCCCTTTTCAAATTGAAATTTGTCCTTAGCATGATTCCCAAGAAGTGCAAAATAAAAGATCCCCCCCATCATTTCCTATAAATATGGCAACAATATTGGACAAAGTATCATGAATTACAACAAATTTCTAGCTTCAAGTACTCTTAAAGATATCGCAGCGAATCAAACTTGTGACTGTATGTCTAACAGTAAATATTCTAATTTTGTTGATGCATACCATAAACATGTATTTACAGGTTATTTGGATATTACACATAATTCAAGTTTAAAAGAAATCATGAAAAAAGGTACAAAATTTCGGATGTGTCCCAAGTTGAACATTGACAGTATTTTTCAGGATACATGTGATGCATTTGATTCCTACTGTATGAAATGGACAAAGAAAGAAAAAATTGAATTTCAGAAATTTGAAGGATGGTTATCAAACTTGAAACGAGTCTTTAGAAATAGAACTTATCGTTACAAATCCCACATTAAGAATTTCAATACGGTTAATCTAAAACAACCTGAAGTTTCAAAAGCAGTCAAAGAGCTACAAGAAAGATTTGTAGTCACTAACATAGATATGGCAGGGAACAATTTTGGGATCATCTGCAAAAAATATCATCTGGATGTTTTGAAAAAAAAACTTGGTAAAAACAATATTTCAGACATAAGAAGAAACAACGTGTATAAATTACACAAACAATCCATTGATAATTTGATAGATATACATAAAGATGAGATGAAAAGGAATTTTAATATCAAAATTTCTGAAGAGGACTCCTCTATTCCACTTTTGTTCTGGATACCCAAGTTACATAAAAACCCTTTTAAATCTAGATTCATAGCCGGTGCTGCAAAATGTACAACAAAACAATTATTATAAGAAGTAACATTGTATTGGACTGCAATTAGGAATCATTTTCGTAAATACTGTAATGAAATTTCTACAAAACTGTGAAATAAATTGTTTTTGGAGTATTAGCAATTCTTCCGAGTTAGTATCTAAAATCAAAGATGGAAAAGCAAAAAACATCAAATGTTCTGATTTTTCTACACTGTACACACATCTACCCATAAATGAAGTCAAAAGTTCTCTTTCAGTATTCAAAAGCAAAATCTTTAAACATAATGGTAAACCATATATTTATATCAATTCATATACAAAGAAAGCATATTGGCCACACAATAAATATTAAAAAAAAGTATCGTTAAATCTTACACTGTTGAAACTTTGATTGATGCTATAAAATTTCTTTTGGATAATACTTTTGTTCAATGCGGACCATTGGTTTTTCAACAAATAAAAGGCATTCCAATGGGTAGCAACTACTCCCCTGTACTGGCAGATTTGTATTTAACCTGGCTTGAATTTAAGTATATGGATAAATTGATGAAAAAGGACTTTCAAATGGCTACAAAATTGTCAAACAACGCAAGATATATTGATGACATTGCTTGTGTAAATGTACAAAATTTCAGTGAAATTGCTAAAGAAATTTACCCAAAGGATATCCCTTTGGAGGGTAAAAATTCAGATGGTTTCAGAGATGTATTTTGGGCTTGGATATTCGGGTCACTAATGACAGGTTTTGTATTAAAGTCTATCACAAAATAGATGAGTTTAACTTTGAAGTAGTTAATTATCCTTTCCCGGACAGTAATATTTCGGATACTATTGGATATAATACATTTTTTGTCACATTATTTGAGATTTGGTCATATTTGTAGTAAATTTCAGGATTTTGCATCTAGAACCAAATTTATTTACAATAAACTTGAGTCAAGAGGATTGAACGGTGTACTTTTGATCAAATATTTCTATAAATTTTGCTGTAAATGTCCGGAGATGGTTAGAAAGTTTGGCTTCAATAATTTTAGAGATTTTAGACTCGCCTGTTTTGCTACTTAATTTTATCTTTTGACATCATTCTCTTTAAATGTTCACCTTTCAGATATTTTAGGCTAGCTTATTTTCTGTTAGGTAAACTCCCAGGGGCTACTGGTAGCAAGAAGCGGCCTACGACAGTTACAAGCTTGCCTAATTGTACTTGATATCTGGTTAATATTTTCATTGCATTCTCTTGACATAAATACAAATGACTTTCATTCTTTTCTGACTTGCCCTATAATTCTACTGTTAATATCCAAAGACTATTAGAAAGTTTGGCCACAATAATTTACAGTTTTTAGACTTGTCTGTTTTGCTACTTAACTTCATCTTTGGCATCTTTCTGTTTAAATATTCACTTTCAGACATTTTAGGCTGACATGTTTTCTGTTAGGTAAACCCCCAGGGGCAACAGGTAGCAAGAAGCGGCCTACGACAGTTACATGTTTGCCTAATTGTACTTAAAATCCTGTTAAGAAAAATTGTTTTGATAGCATGTTTTTGGCATAAATGTTAATGACTTCCGTTCTTTTCTGATATGCCTAAATGCACATTTACTCAATATTAAAAAATTACTCAAAATTGACAGTATTTTCCCAAATGTCACAAACCTGACACATTATGTTGACACATTGACTCAGGGTTGGCAGTGAAATAGAGCTTAATTGTTTGAGGAGTAGGTGTCATCATGGAGTTTGTTTTACATTTCTGGTGCAGGATGTCCATTGTTGCAGTCCTTGTTAGGATTTCCCTTGGTTTATACAGGTGGTCTAGCTACAACTGTTTTTTTTTACAATCACTGGGACTGAATGTAATGCCCCAGCTTGTTTCCACTTCAGTTAAACATTGGCGGATGGTTTAACTAGGATAAGCTGTCCAGCTAGAGAGGGCACATATTGGTTCAGGGGTAAGTCAAATTGTTCTTATCTGACCCTGCACAATATTAATTTAGTAATTATGGTTTGTTTGACAGGTATTCTTCTTTCCTATGAAGGTCTGCATTTATAAGCAAAACTTCACGTATTTAGCTAATTCCTCAATTGCCACGTTCATATTTATTAATTATTATGTGGGTTGTCTTCGCTGAATATTTAGCTTAGACAAGGAGCCGCTACTCAGAGAGACATGTACGGGTAAAAGGCTCCGAAACATGTTGAGTAGTTATCTGCTGAAGACCCTTTAATTTATTTGGGCTAATACAGCCTATGTCAAAATTTTACAGAGGAACGTGTGCAATATGGACAAAAGTACTTCTATGTATATAAGTTAGACAGGGACAGGATAGCTTATATAGAGTAAAGAGTCCGGACTGCGGAATAGGATAATGACTACTAGGAGGTGGTTTTGGACAAAAAGACACAAATGCAATAGGTAAGTATTACTAACAAATGTGGAAATTATATACATCTCCTAAGTTCAGTGTACATGGCAAGCAACTGTCATTTATATTTTTTAAGAAATATGCTGTATCTTATGTTTACATGTATTATAACTCTGTAATTGCCACATTGTATTCAAAATCATCACATTTCCTCAACACGTGCACATTGTGGACATAATGTTTGCGGACGAAACCCATTGACCAAAACTACTCAACACATTTTATCTCCTGATACTATACAAATACTGAATCTTGCCACGAGATCCTTTTTTTCAAGGAATATGTACATGGAATCATCAAGGTTACTTAGATTAACAGCTCACTTCTAGTGATTAGCTGAAAAAGTATTGAATATGAATGATGATGGTTTTACAGGGACATCTGCGTTAGTATACAGTGGAATGAATACTGTTGGAGTAGCTGGTATGATGACCATCATTACAGTCCTACAGGTATTCTATCATTTGTATATGCAAATTAAATTCGTTCATCGGCAAAAAATCGTCAAGAGCCATTACCGGACATGTCAGAAAAAAACGTACAACAGTTACACTCAATGTGATTGTACATGTATCTATAGTGAAGATGAACTGGATGTGTCCAATCATGTCGAAAACGCTTTCCCCCACACTCACACTCCCATTTCATTTAAATCCTCAACTTACTTGGGTTTAATTATTACTGACATAAAGCAGACTGTTCTGGGGTTTTTTTGCTGTAACATTGAAACAAAATAGAGATAAAAACTGAACAAGTGATGCATCAGTTTTTCCAACACCTGTATGACCTTTTCCTAAAGACGTTTCAGATATAAAGTAAAATTTAAAAAATGGCACATTTAGCTACAAATATCCATAGTACTCAGTAGCGAGCAAATAGACTGATTACGTTGCCAGTCATGGCCAAAAACGTGAATGCCAATAAGAAAGTTATGACTCGGGAAACTTGGCCACACACACTTATTGGTCATACTTTGCATCAGTTTTGTCTACTTCCCTTTTATGATATTATGAAATCCTAGAGCATTTGGCCATTTGTGACATTAATCATAACATTTACTCTCATTTTTGCAATATAAAGAAAGCATGAAAAAATTGCTACCTTAGATATGTTGTCCAAATTTCTCAATGTGTTGGTAATCAGCTAAAATGTTTCGAGGTAGTACCAAGAAGATTGTCCTCTTATAAGGACCTAACACCTGGAAAGGTAGCCCAGGTAAATGTACAATTAAAGCAACTACATAGTGAAGTTTATTATCCTTTCACTATTGGAAACAAACAATAGTAATAAGCAACTGATTTAAAAGATATACGTCAAGGTTACTATTCATAGTAATAAGAAACTGATTTAAAAGATATACGTCAAGGTCACTATTCATAGTAATAAGAAACTGATTTAAAAGATATACGTCAAGGTCACTATTCAAATAGCAGGCCACAACTTAGGTACACAAGTGTAATCCTGATCGATTATGAACCAGTGGGCCTGAGAGTTTATGTGATTCCCTGCATATATATATATATATATATATATATATATATATATATATATATATATATATATATATGTGTGTGTGTGTGTGTGTGTGTGTGTGTGTGTGTGTGTGTGTGTGTGTGTGTGTGTGTGTGTGTGTGTGTTTGCCTCGAGGGGAAAGGAAATGTTTAATTTTGGGTAAATATCAAGCGGATTTAAGCTGTCGAAAATATTTGACAATGGGATGACTATCGAAGTCGTCACGGGTTGCTTATTTATTATTGGGCCTTCAACTTCATTAATAATTGCACATAATAATGAAGAAGTATCACACATGCAATTGTCATGTAAAAGATTATGCATACGAAACATTCACACCCTCAAATGACTTCCTCTGAAGCTTTGGGTCTATAGCCTTGGCCTTCACTGTCAACAAAACTACTGGGAAACGTGAAATGTTTTTGGATTCTACTTTCTACAAACTAGTCTGTCCAAAACGGCTACTAATTTCTGATTTACTTGAGCGGGATCATTGAACACAACTTCACCATGTTTAACCAGTTGGTCATTTTGTTTCTGTGTTTGGTTTCTGTTTGGTTTGGTGCGATTTGATTGCCGATCTGAAGGAGTTTAAAATGGCCACAACTTGAACCTGGTTTGGTCCCCAAGAAATAAATTTATCAGATGTGGTGTGAGTGTCAATTCTGACCTCTCGTGTGACCTTGAGTTTGAGTCAACTATTCAACTAAAAATGTTGAACGTTGGAGTCATCAATTGTAGAAAAAAGCTTACAACACCAACAGGCCTCCCCAAATAGAAAAGGTTCACTAATCAACATATATTATATATAATGAAGTTATCATTGCTTGATCCAGCAAACCCAAAATACGAATTGCTGTAAGTTTGCTACATGGAACGTGGGCAACAGGAACGCATACGAAATTTTGTTATTGTCAGTAAAACTGTCTCAAATCACCCGTTGCTCTCGCCAAGGAGTGTTTTTATTGAACAAAAACACCAAAAATTAAACATGTGTAACTCGTTACATGTTAACTACTTTACAAGCACTGCTGTCAATAGTAATAAGGGGTGCTCGGTTCATATTCTGTCTGAAAAGACGTTTCATGCAAGTACCAAGTTCCGGAAAATATGAGGGTTCAGTTCAACCACTTTCCTGGACGTGCTTTGGGCCCAATGCTGTCCAAGGAAAGCTGTTATCTCACTAAAACAGTTGTGGGCTTATCTGTTAGATTATTGTGTAATTGTGCCCATGTTTTCAGGTTAAAGGATACTACCTGTGGTTTATATTCAAGGTGAAAGTTTGTGGCTCTCTAAAAATGTATCAACATTTATTTTTAGAGGTTCTATTTAAACAGTTTTTACAGGAATAAACATACTGTCTTGTAAGTTATTGTTATCAGTATAAAGTTATTTTTGGGACAGAAAAGGAAAACCACGGAGGAATTCTCATGATAAGGCTTTTTTACACAATTAGTTGCCCAATCTTCTGACATGAGGATTACATCACCTGCAAATAGCAGCTGTTGAATCTTGACCACATGCCACATGTAGTGTTGTCACAGGGAACAGTGTATCAGCTAATGTGTGTGTATGATAATTACACATATTAATGACTATACCACCTATTTCACAGCACAGGTGTCGTATCAAGTGCTAATAAGAACGTTCCGTCACTTCACATAACCTTGTTGGCATAATGAATACATCACATTGCGCTGATTAGCAGGACATAACTAAATGCATCTGGCTTGTGTGACGTTCGCTTTATATATTTTCAGTCGGTAGGATCGTTGGACCACAAATCTGCCCTCGCATTTTGCTCTCTTATTTCTTTCACTGGTAATTGGTATTTTTGAAGTAGTCAAAACTCGAAGAGTTTTCTGGCCTCCAGATAGAACTTTCACATCAGGGTTATGATTACAAAATTCTCACAAAAAAACAATCTCTTTGAGTAATTTTGTCTTACTTGGCCAGAAGTCTTACGTGTGTCATTTTTCTCATTTACTTGAACAATTATGGTCTCCGACAAAAAATTAAAAACCCAACAAACAGACCATTCATAGAAAGCTCCCCATCAGGAGTACATTTTAACTGCGATATTTTTTATGAAAGTTAACATTGAAAGTCAAAGTCATCTGGTTTGATCTAAAAGCAAAACGCATTTAAAATGATTTGTACCCACCGAATCTGAGATTCCAGAAGGCCATCTGTAATGTTCTTGTCTGCGCCTTGTCCTTACACCCCACAGTACAATTTATCATCTGATACACCTGATACTTGATCAGTGATCGTGATTTACTTCTCACACGCGGCATTTAAATGTGCTTTTAAACATACCTAAAAAGTTATCATTGGTTTTTAGCCATGCCGAGCTCGATGGATAGCTTAACTTACGGCGTAAATCGGCTTAATTTACCCTACTTACATAAGTTCAAAGGTCAAGGTCACAGGAACGTATCCAGAAAACTGCCATGAATAGTCTTGTACGTTTGATATTTTAATTTTCAATGATGATATCGGCTCACATTTGGACATATCATGACATATGTATTAGGGAATACGTTTTTGCCCAACACATGGGAACTCGTCAACCGTTTGCATCACATTGAGTGTTTCAGATAGCGTGTCTTAAGGTGCATAGGACACTGTATCTTACAGAAAAGAAAGAAAGAAAATCAAGGTCAAATGACCATTTTAAAACTGTTCGTTCATCAATGTTAAAGTTCCTGGAGGTCCGTTGTTTCATGCAGAATCTCAAAGATGGCCAAATATTTTATCAGAATAGTGTGCGTACACCACAGGGACACAAGATATGACAAATAAGTGTCCGTGATCTAAGTACGTTTCTCCGCATACGACCTGCTCATGACACAACACGTCATTACTCATGGCTGAAAAAGTTACCAACCTGTTTGGATGTTGTTGAGCGCTATGGATAGTTTTAGTCAAGACGCACATTTTTGTTTTAACATGTAACCTGACAGTTCCAAAGATTGAGGTCACAAGGTCGTTTAAAAAGTCATTTTTTAAATATTTCCTCTGTATCGCCCTTTGCCACGCTTAGTACGTTTGAACAAGTGTGTCACCCATGTAAATGAACTATAAACATTTGAAACAGAGTGGCCAACAACCGCAACACATATGCAAGTACCTCGTCTAAATTCATCTAAAAAAACATCACAGTAATACCACTTTTGTAATGAAACAACACGCTAAAATCGACTCAACAGCTCAATAGTAGTCACAATTGATCGGATCACCTTTGAACTAGAACTTTTAATTCTACACCCACAATGTCTCGAAGAACTTAATTTGCCTAAATTTCTTTTTTTTTGTTCTTTTCTTTTTTTTTTTACTCAGCTGAGCCTTTTGATCAGATACGTTTTCATGATTCTCCAAGAAGCTATACTGCCCTGCAAATTTACCACCAATATGCCTATGGAATCAGAGAACTGGCCCACACTAGATCATGAAGAAAATGCAAATTTCTCAAAAATGTTTGACTAACCGTACGGCCCATGCTCATAGAGTACAACCAGTACACGGAAAAGTGGCCAGAGACTGCAACACAGTGATGTATTCACACATTGGCCTAATATTGGCTATCATTTAATTTTTCAAGTGATAATCCTTGAAAATATCGGAGAGCAAAGGTGGGGCTCTAGGTCCTTCAATTGTAATTGAACACATCTAGTTAGAGTAATTTAATTGAGGTGTGTATGTTTGAAATTAATTTACATGTAGAAATAACAGCTAATAGCCAAATTACTCAAAGAATATGTCCACATTTGTGTTTTAAATGAATCCAACTTTAAGGTCTGTAATTCATTTGGATCAGTTTGCCTCGGATGTGTCAAACGCTATGCCATATAACTTTAGAACCAGCCAAATGTTGATAATTATAAGATTCAAAAGGCATTAAAATACCTTGATATTGCAAATTTATGACACGTTATTTCATGATTTTCATTCGTAATTCATTTGCTAACTTAATGTTCGTGTGTTCTCTTTTCGTGCAGGTTGGAAACTACTTCCAAAACACACGTTCTTCTGTCATTGGATTTTATAGCGGTTGCATAGACTCTTCTGTCGTGGTTTTCCAAGCTGTTCAAGTTAGTGAAAAGTTCAATGTGGACATTGTCTGTATCGCTCTTCCAATGACCTAGCTTCAACGTTTATATGTTGAATTCTCTACAGTTTAAGTGGATTGAAAAATCGACAACATATCATATTCTTCATCTTAACACAAAAAAGAAAGTGTTGATATCAATTGTAGTGTAGTACAAATATAAAAAAGGCATTTTTACGGATGGTATATTGTTCCTTGTGTATCGTACAAATGGCATTAAGACCCTCTTTACCTCTTTCCTTTGACCTTGTGTGACTGGTTTTATAATTGTAATTATATGCTTTTGATTTTGTTAGGATGGAGGATATTTCTTTCCTGACATTCTCTTGGTCAATTTTCTTATTGTTGATATATTTATTATAATCATGATATTTCATTTTTATCTATTATTGTTGTTACTACCACTAATGAAGATGATGATTATTATCACTTGTACCTGATCTCTGAAAATACTTTCTAAACTACAACATAAACTTTAATCATATTACATGCGCTGTTTTATCTACCTACAAAACTTGGTTAATCTAGCTTCATTTAACAGTAGACATGATATTTAAGGTCGCTCGACTAATATGTGAATGCTTGATAAAGACTCAAAAAGTTGCCGGTGTATTAAAAATATGCATTTGATAATATATTTCGGTTCTGCCTCAGGCTATAATGGTCGGATTCCCAGATGTGTTTTATGCATCAACATTGGTTAAGCTGCGGACCTTGCAGGTTGGTAGAGGCATATGCTTCAAAAAAGCATGCACTGAGCAACACACAAACCACTGGACTCTTTCATATTTTGCACCTTTGCCTTGTTACTAAATTGTAAATATTTATGGCGATAATTTCAAATATTCGGAGATGCATTCTAACAAACAAATGCCTCTGTTCCAGGTAAGCTATCGAATTGGTATCGGCAGGAAATACTCAATGGGAGTTTTATGTTAACTGCTTGTTTTTCCACTGCTTAAAACACTTTTCCTGTTGCCCAAAGGCAAAATATTCCATGATACATGCGCAGCTGAAGAAGATAGAACAACTGGAACGCAACAGGCAAAAAGAAACAACCGTTTATCAGGTAGGATGATGCCCAAGTTACTAGAAAAAAATTGGCTGGCCATTCGATAATTAGTCGTTATAACGGAATAAATGATAGAAACAGCAACAATACGTTATAGACCTTATATTGAAACAATAGGACAGTGACAGTCCTGTGATCAGCTGACCTTGGATGCTCAAATTGAAGTGGTCCTGTGCCTAATGATATCAAGGTCGAAAAAATATCAAGGTCAACTTTGTTTAGAACCATCATCACTGTTTGCCATATCGGTCTTCACTGATAGAGTACAGGATTTTTTAAATAAAAAGGGAAAGGATCCACTATCACCAAGATAAAAGCCAAAGCGTCAATCTGACCTTTCAATGTTACTGAAACTGAAAATTCGCAACGCCGATATAAACCCCATAAGTACCTTCCACAAAGTACATTCCGCCCATGCTTAGAACAATATGACTTCTGGTTTTGAGAAGTTGAAAATAAAATCACACACAAATTTGTAATAAAAAAAATGGCAGTGTTGCCTGTTGAACAAATACGGCTGGGGGTCCCTAGAAGTGTCCCTACCCCATGTAATGTTAAATCAGTTGGCTTGGTGGTTTCAAAAAAAAGATGTATTTAAAGATTTTGCAACAACATGGAAACAATTTCATCCACAAATCACTAGAGCATGACCATTTAAGCAAACATGTCATAGACTCAACAAGGTATATCCCTAGAACTTGTACGTTTGAGGTTGACCTGACCAACTGTTTTGGAGAAGAATTCGAAATTGTGAATTGTGGACGGAAAGATTGACAGACCATATGAATGACTGACTATCCAACACTTCGCCGTCAGTCGAGCTTATAAAATAAGTAGTGTGTTTTCCATGACATTCTTGGGGTACATATCATGTACATAAGTGTAAGACTGAGACATATTTATGAAGCATACCTTCAACAGGGATACACACAATGCACCCTGGCAATGGTTAAGGTATATTATACACAACTGAAATACACATTTAAACATGCAAATGAGATTGGATAACAATATTCAGAATTGATTTGGATAAGATGAGCATAGTGTTCCTTAAATTATCAACATACGCTTTTCTACGTAAGAAGTTTTAAACAAAGTCTACAGTGAATACAATAATGAGTCCGTGTCCAGACCTTTAGCTCTTGGATATGTGGAAACTTTGGTGACATATAGAAGTCTGTCTATGGGGCTCTTATGGGGGGGGGGGCTTGCTCCCTATTCCCATAAATTATATGAGTTATGCTCCTTGTTCCCAACAATTTACAAGTAAATGCTCCCAAAAATTATTAAATTGAGTAAAAGCTGATAGTTCCGCATGTTTGATGTTAAAATGGACTTGTTACAAGAGCTGAAGCTAAGGCCCTATTACATGTACTTCAATATTATATATGAGCCATTTTCACTAGGATTACACTTCTCATGATGGCATCTGCTCCTTCTGTTCCATATCTGGTTGTATACTCAACTGGAGCCACATTTTAACAACATTTAACAGAAATACCATCTAGACAATGTGAACTAAAACAAGAGACAAAAAATTCATCTGTCAAGAATGAGCCGTGTAGACACCCACTTCTGCTAATATTGTCTTCATTGCCAACAATAGTGAATTCGAGCCAAAATACATGTCTCAAGAATAAGCAAAAGTCTATGCACCTTTGGTTTTAACAAAGGCCGAGGCATGTAATAGCAGGGATGGAATTCATGTACAATGATTTTTCATGTCATATTAAGTTGCTTCCTGTAACTTATATAATCACTCACATGCCCAATCTGACGTAATCTTAACATATTAAAACAAATCGCAGTCACTATCTTTCATTTGTACCCTATAACTTCAAAGGCTTGCCATAAGCCAGCTGCAGTTTCTGCATTTTACTGCAAAATCCAGAGTTTGTAAGCCTCGACTGTAAAATGATCTAAAATGAGGAAGTCATCAATTTGTTTTCTTAAAAACACACATTTTTTCAAATTTTAAATTTCGAATTTCGACAGCGCTTTAAACTTTGTATTCCACAGCTCAAACACAAATGGATTTATCAAAAAAGCTTGAGAACATTTTGCAGTTATATATCTGGTATATTTCCTGATGAAACGTCTCCCCCGCCCTCCCCCCCCCAAAAAAAATCATAAAGAACTTCTGAAAATGTATCCATTTTCTTAGAAAAAGCAATTTTGTCCCCCAAATAGCCTGATATGGGTTTGTTCACACATCAATAAGTTAATTTGATGTAAGTATTGCATCTTTAATGCGGACTGAATGTTCAAAGCCTTGGGGTCAAATTGATATATACATTTAATATAAAAGGAATACATGTGAATATTATTGATACTTGATGTAGAAGTGATACAAATAGTCATATCAAGTTTAACACCTCAGTTGCCAAATTTAACAACTCATTTAATATTGCTTTATAAATTAATTCAATTGAAATATACACCTTTAGCTGACAAGAAGTTTGTGTGTTGGGTTTAAAAGTAAACTCATTTTCATAATGTCAATATTTGCTGCTCAATGCTCGCAGGTCATATATGTTATCATCATCCTGATTTTGTTTTCTTCTACTTGAAAGCCGATTTACATTTGCTTTGGCTTGCTGCATGTCTTCAATGACTTTAACAGTGTCCTTAGAAATGCAGCCCTCAACATCTCCGACAAATGCAACTTTCAGCATGCAAGTGTCGATTCTGAAAGCCTGATGGTATCTACTGCAGGGGTCTCAAATTTAGATAAAGATCCCAAACAGTCTGTGGTGTTTACAACTTTATTTACAGTGATTTCAATGTATTCTGAAGGTTCTAGTGGATCCTGAACATAAACTGTAGCAGTAATATTTGTGTTTCCCTGATAAAATGGTTTTCTCACTTTTCCAACTGCAAGTTTCGCATCATGTTTAAAACCAACTGGAGTTCCAAAGTATTATGGGGTGCCAAGTGTAACAAATTTTGTGTTTTTAAATTCATTTCGTGGGCGAAATCCGTAAACTCTCACAATTTCGTCCAAAGATTGTTAAGTCCATCAACTTTGTCCAGACTATCCATAAATTTATCAATTTTGTACACGAAATCCATAACTTTATCAATTACATCCACGAAATCGAGTACATTTATCAATTTCATCCGTGGAAAAGAGGTTAGCTATCAATTTTGTCCACAAAATCATGTAAGCTTACCCATTCCGTTACAAAATCCCGTAAGTCCGTTAATTTTGTTCCCGAAATTGAATAAATTTGGCATTCTGTAGAAAATCTATGGCAATTCCCACAACAAATCCATATCGATTCTGTCAACAAAAATGTCGGTCAATTTATACGTTTTGTATGAAATTCTACTATACAAATGTTCACAAAATTGTAACCCATATATTCTGTAGACGAAATCGGGAAAGAAAAATCACGAAGTCAGTTAAACAGAATTCATGAAAGCCTGTTGTTTCATTTCTGTGCACCTTATCTTGAATTTCGTCCCGAAAATATAATAAGGTTTTCACTTTTGTGTGTAACATTGTTTCTTCTACAAAATTGAGTTATCTTTTATTTTTTTTTTTTTATTAATATCACCAAATTCAAAATTTCATGTCAATTTTGTCGATGAAAACGGTATTTAATTAACAAAATCATAGAAGATTTAACCAGTTTCATGCATAAACCTGGAAGAATTGACAGACAGAATTATACTTAATGGATTACATGCAAAGATTTGCAAATGAAATTACAAAATCATATAAAGCCACAGTATCGTTATTGTGGTCATTTTCGTGGGTTCCCATATTGACGTTTAGAAGGGCATCGCTGTGTTATTGTGACAATTCAGCAAGCTGTGGAAGATAGCCTTCATAGGCTACTCTATGGCAGAAACAACGCCACATAATAAATCATTGGAGGAGCAACACAAAACTACTATGGTGAGTATTTTTTCTATTAGGCCTATTATTCGTTTCTTATTTTCAGCACACCAAACGGTCAAGTGTGTGATATTTGTTAGTTTCTGATAACGTCGTAAAGGATCTCTGATGTTTACTAATTTCGTGCCTAAAATCAATACGCTTTTTCGATACCTGAGTTTTATAATTTTGTGGACCAAACTGAGGTATTTTTGTGATTTCGTGTACGAAATTGAGAAACTTATGGATTTTGTTGACAGACTTTGATTTTCTTTAAATTTCCGTCAAAAAACCTGTTGTACTTTTATAACTGGATACACAAAATCGAGGAAGCAAAGGGTTTTGTCAAATATTTTCCCAGTTAGGTGCATAATATACCATATGGGTTACGTACCATGTTCTTCTATTTTGTGCTCAATATTTGATTAAAAAAACGGATTGTGTGGACAAAATTCAAAACCTTATCCAATGATGTTGACAGAAGATGGTAAATTTAAGGATTCTGTGGACAGAATTCATAAACTCAGTAATGTTGCAGACGAAATTGATATATTTAACAATTCTGTAGATCCCAATTGTTAATTTCGTGGACGAAATTGATGAAAGCTTACACTGTTGTGCACGTAATTCATAATTTTCAACGATTTGGTGCACAAAAAAACTATATCAATTCCATGCACAGAATTCAACAGGCTTGTTGGACTTTGCGAAATACTGTCAGATTTTTATTTTTTCTTCCAGTTTCATCCACCAAATCGTAAAAGTAGTTTAATTTTGTGGTGGGTCCTCAATTTAGAAATTTGATCTTCAAAGTTTTAATCCTGTTGTGATTCCAGACAAACGACATGTAGTACGATTTTGTGCACGAAATCAATGATGTTACACTTGGCACCTGATTTTGTATATATACAGACTAAATGCACTGGTTCTGATACTAATGATCTCTCGTCAAGGCTGACTGATCTTTCCAAATCAACCAGTTTCACAGGACATGGTGACTGTTGATACAATGCTAGTGGAAGGGTCCCAGAATTATGTTTAACACTCATGTTTTTCACTGTTCTTTGGGGAATACTTTGTCCATAATCCATGCTGAACTGCTGCATTTCTTTCTTTTGCAGTAGTGTCAGATGGCATGCCTGAGGTATGCACATTTTTTGTAGAGAGCTTGCTGTTTCATGTGTAGCACTTGGAGGAAGTAGCTAGCCTCCAGTGTAGTAATTGAATGGGCAACTTGACTGTCTTTTCAGCCTTTCTCTAACAGTTATTTCAAACATATAACAAAACTGTGCCATGAGAGGCATTATGTTTTTACCCCTTGCCTCAAATTTCTACTTTTAGTGCCTTTTGTGCCTTTACACGAAAATGTTGCTGGTAATCTGGGTTTACATGCTTGGAAATTTCCTGGAGGGTTTTCAAAGCTGCTAAATTTTGTTCTTGGGTCTTGCAAAGTTCAAGTACACACTGTGCCCTGAGGGTCTTGTATGATGTATTGAGACTGCAGATCTTTAACAGCATCGACATCTTTTTTGTGAGATGCATAGACCTTTTCAAGTATTCATGGCATCAAGTGCAAATAACACTGGCTTTTGTCCTTTCGTATGCAAACTAAATACTGAGCTGAACAAATGCAAATGCTCTATGTACTGAGGCAGAGTTTTGTACCACACAACCACTTTCATTTTTCCAACTGCAGCATCCACCACAAACTAATTAACAAATTTATTTCGCATTCTTGCATGTTCATCTAAACTTTTGCAAGTTTTTTTTTCAATGCTCCATGCTCACAGAAAATATGTATGGTGCTCCCTGCTCTCAGAAATTACAAGCCTTTTGTTACCTGCTCCCAGATATTATTGGACCCTTGCTCCCAGAAACTTGCATAGAAGCCCCGTATACCTAGAGGTTAGGTTTCAAGGACAGCACTCTGATGTCTCAATAGGTGCTTGTTTAAAGTTTCAGCCCTTCAAGAGAGCCTTAACCATCCTCCAAGAGACCCTGCGTTTTCCCCATTCAAACCACTGCAACAGCAATATCTATCCATCCATAAAAAACATTATTGTGGTAATGATTATAGGGATAAAAGGGCGAATAAAAAATGTAGTGGTAGATCTGCATCTTTGTCAAGATACACTATGGGAATGTCCCAAAATCTGCGTATCTGTGTAACAGATATTGAAATGAAAAAAAAGTGGGGGCAGAAAAGGTGCACTTTAGTGTTAGTAATAAATAAATTGGCAAAGATGTATGAATATCTATAAATGACAATTGAGATACATGTTCGGTCGCAAATAGACAGAGCATCTGTAAACATGAATGCAGAGTGGGATCTGTAAAAGCAATGTATCTTTTTGTGGTGTACCTGCATGGAAGTGCATTGGCTCCCTGTAACAAAATGCAGCGTCATGCAGTGGATTTTATGTAAATAGATGGAGAACTAAACATATAAAACTAGGCTTGAAAATGCGATAAAAAAAGATTGCAGATTAACATTCTATCCTTGCAGGGTTTATTGTACCTTTCATACGAAGTTGCTGGAACTATATGTGGCTATCTCACCGACATAGATAACTGTAACGTGGACTTTGGAAGCGTGATAAAGCTTATTGAAAACCGAAAAGTCTTCATAAAACACATTTTTTACAAATAACAATAGCAGATGCAAGGCAAGACTGGACAGTAAAACTCTGTTCTGGAAAAAGGAGTAACTGTGATTTTTATTTAATGAAATATGCTCTATCAAACTATTTTAGTTGGAGCCGAACCACAGCCGACAGAGCCTGAAAATACTGGAACGTCACAAACCTGCGCCATACTGAATGGAACATTAAAAGAAGATGCAAAATTTTGCATGTGTTTATGTTCTACCAACATGATACTCATGATATTCTGGTTTTTCATGGTGGCCTTACATATGTTTTCATACTTCGGATTCCAACATACGTTGCTCATCCACTACTATCGTGAAAACGCAGGTTTGTAGAGACATCTGCAAATGCTTTTAACGTGGCACTTGCTGTGCTGGTAATATATCACTCATTTTCCTTTAACAGACAACACTAAAATTGCATAACAGTTTCTTTGCAATATTGTTCTCATATGAGGAAAGCAGCCGCAAGGTTAACATAGAATACAGACCTATTTTCGTTTGGGGAAAGGGAAAGTATCCCATTTAGTTTTATGTCACACAAAATCAACCTAAAATACATACAATTAGAAATGGCAGGTCAGCAAACAGTACATTTTGTGCGGCAGTATATACTACATTTTAATAATACATTTGAACATACAAACAAGTGTATTTAATATATCTTGGCAGGATATCATAACGTAGTGTTTTACTCAGCACCAAATCTACCATGTAACATTTTAAGGGGAAGAGGGGATATGAATACAAAAACAACTGGACTAGATTTGGAGGAGGGGTGGAAGGAAGGGGAATCGGGTTACAATGATGCCACTCCAGTATTATTTCGATATATTGAACATTTAGTGGCTCCTTCTGTTCACTTTCGTGCATGTCTTCTGCACTTACAAACAAGTCTTTACCTCGATTTGAGTGAAACATGTGAGCACGTGAGCTTAATAGTATAATTCAAAGTACCAGAACGTTTGAAGAAACTGATAAATTCATTATTTGCCTGAACAGTCGATTGGACAATGAATACAACTAAAGGAAGATGTTACTTGATGTATGCTAAGTGAATTAAGAAGAAATAAAATACATGTATACCGTGAAGTTCATGTGGGTTTTGGTCAAACCAGAGGCCGACCTTTTACCTCCTTAGAGGAAAGTTGTGCCAACATAGACATTTTCATATATATGTGGAATCGAATATTGTAATCATCATCATCACCACCACCACAACCTCACTTATTTTATGCTATAATTTTTTTACACTCATCAGTTTCACAAAAATGTTTGAAATGTGTCACATAGTAAATCTGCACCAAATTTGACATTTTCAATTACTGTTAGAAAAAATAACTGAACCAAGGTTAAATATTAATGGACTGAAATCTTGCTCACACATTCAAAAAATGAAAACCTGGCCATCAAGGAAATTGTGTTTAGACTGAGACTTGTGTGTGCCAGTTTACGGACTCATTTGTTTGGTCGATTGACAGCTGGGAAGCAATATCCAGAAATCCAACGACAATGAATTATCAACGTGTCTTTTTCTATTATGGAAGAAACCAACTTAAACATAATTATACCTTCCTTCTGAATTGAAATTCCTACTCTCTACATCCTACCAAGAAGCAGAGACTACCTGATCTGAGTCAAGACAATCCAACACACGGATATATGATCTGAAGATGCAATGGTATCATGTCATATGCTGAGTAACAATGCCTGAGTGTTTTTTTTTGTTTGTTTGTTTTTTGTTTTTGTTTGTTTGTTTTTTTTTTTTAAAGGGGAAGTAGGGCGGATTTGTAGTTTTATTCATTTTGGTGGAATCATAATTGCACCGATGGCTGGCATGGTAATCGATTACAGCATGAAGAAGCATAAAGATACTACTCTTGTGTTGCTTTGAATAAAAAATTTTAGCTGAAAATGCATATAAATTTCCTATATTTTTTGGTTCTGTTCTACAAATTATGTCGTCCGTCACCATCAAACAATTTATGATGTTTTTACTATGGTGGTGTACACTAAATGATATGAGGATGATAATTAAATAGAGATTTATAAATGACCATTTTGTTTATATCCAATCATTTCATCTAAACGTGTCAAGTACTATATTTTATTGTCTTAACACAACAACTTTGTTATATTTTACAGATATATCTCATCTGGCATTTCGTCCAGCCATATCAGTTGTGGTATCGTTGTCAATGGCATTAGCTCTCATGCTTGCCATGTCTGTGACTCGTATGTTCCAGTCGGTAATCCTCCGATATATTTCCGCCATTTTGCTGATGTCAGGAAGGACCTTCATCTTCACAACGGCACACTGTTATATCTTTATTACGTATGAACATGCCTAGAATTAATAGTGATTGTAGGTTTAAGTTGGTTTGTATGATGGTGAAACGATTAACATTAGCAGCGGTCATTTAATTAGCTGTAGTTTTTTTAACCCAGGGATACTAGTTTTAAATCTGAATACATATAAAGTTGAAGAAGAATCACTAAAGGGTATCAGTGGAATATTGCTATATATATAAAAAAAACCCAGAAAGAATAGAATTGGTCATAAAAGGAGATCTTTGGCATAGCGGACTTGCCATGATAATATTTGTTTATTATGTGCAAAGACAAACACCTTTGGTCAGAAGGGAACCTTATTGCAGCTAGCTTTTGGACAGTAATTAAATTAACTTTTGGCAAATATGTTGGTGAAACAATTTACTTGAGCAAGAAATGTAGCAAATTATAGAGAATGATCTGTTGTTCGTCAATGCACCACAAAAAATCCTGTTTGTTGTCGATTAGAGAAATATTGTGCAAGCAAACCATACCACATGGTTAACAAGCTTATTGTGCTTTCCTTGTCTTCTGTATCACCGCTTTAAACCTTTGGCACCTAACACTAGGCTGTAAAATTGAAAACATTTCGCATCTCCATTTTGCCCCTTGACCAATGAGGACAAAGAGCATTGTCGCTATATTCACCATCTGCCGTCCATCCATTGTTACCACTCTTTTGTTTGAGCAGAAGTATGTGGCCTGACCATTTTGGTTTCCAACGAGCCTAGAATCTTTTAGTCTCAGAATCCTGATGAAGGTCAAGGCCATATCTCTGTACTTAATGTATATATATTTTTTATTTCCTCCATTCGGTGAAGAGATACATGAATATAATATTACATTTAGTCAAACGAAGAACAATACACAATTATATAATACAGGCTTGCACAAAATACATTAGATGGTCATGGTAAATAAGATATATAACTCAATGAAAAGTAGAATTGAGAATACTCATGTACATAAAACATTAAAAAACATCAAAGTAGATGACATCTTTGGAGCATTTCAAAACATAACTGTCTTTCTTCTCTCTAATCCTTACCTGTCTTAACCCAATTTCTAGAACTATTTGCGTAAAACCGCGTTACCACTTTGACTGTTGCACGAATGCAGCTGGTCAACTGAATTTCCCAAAGCATCTAGGTGTGTTTGAGAAGCCCATTGAAAGTCAAGGTCTTATCTTTATATTGACACATTTTTTCAGAGATCAAAAGTCTCTTACCAATGACGTCATCGCTCACACTCTTGAGTGTATGCAGTCAGCCATCTGCAGTTTGTGTAAGCCATACATTTGGGAATGTTTCAAAAGCCCGGCAAAGGTCAAGATCATACCTATACAATTAACCAGTTTTTCAAGAGTTAAAGGTCACTGTTCTATGATGATACTGCTGCAACTCTTGAAAGAATTATGACAGAACTTTGCACTACCCGAGTATCTTTGTATGTTTTAGAATCTTATAGAAGGTCCAGTTCATATATCTGTATTTAACTAATTTTCAGCGGTCAAAAGTTACCGAGCATATTTATTAAAGTAATATTGGCTCATAACTGTAAAATGCTGTATTTTAGGACCACGATTACCATTAAATATGAACAGAAAATGACACCCATGCTTATATTTGGGGATGTTTCATTTCACTTGAAGGACCCTGAAAGGTCAAATTAAGGTCGCAGAATGATATTTTGAGGACCATGATTATTATCAAACATGACAAAAAATGACCAAAGTTTTGGAGATGTCACAGTCGACCTTGAGAAACCTTGAAACGTCAACTCAAGGTCAGCATCATTATTTTGGCCTATATCAAGAAGGCGGCACATTTTTGGATGATTACTATTAATCTATACTATAACTATTACTTGCCAGTAGTGATTGACTAATGACTGGTGCCAAGGACCCTTCTGTGTAATACAATGCTACACGACCTTTGTGATGGTTTGAGAAGAGCAGATTACTTTGTCCCCATGACGAGTGTGTTGCCTTCTGCAGATGCCTGTATGATCATTCAGCATTGACCTCAACCATACTGGGTCCGACAGACATAAGACTGTCTAATAAACCACAGTATTACACATGGCAACCAAGAATTAGTGATTGAAGAAACAGTGAGCAGGTGTCAATAGTTTTTTATCACATAGTATCCAAGCTCGTCGACGTCCATAAATGGTAATATGAAAATAAGCTAATCATAAATATTGCTGACGTTGGTGCTATGGCCATCAGGCCTAAGTTACAATTCAATGGTCAACTAAACAAAGAAAGTATCAAGCAAGAACGTGAAATAAATTTACTTGACAAAAAACCTTAAATACTTTACACATAAATAGACGAAGGGTAAAGGTGTGCCAAACATCATCCATCTCTGTCATCTTCTGCACACTCCACCCAAGCACATAAAAATAGCTTAAAAAACGACTAAAACCCACACACATTATTGACACGGTGTGAGGGCAAGTGGAAAAACGAACACCAAAACAATTTATTAAGCCTTGGAAATGGGGCTCTACCTATTATTAAGGCTACAGTGGCCACTGCTTGCCCTCAAGTGTTTTCATCTATCAGCTCAAATTGAATCTTTTATCTGTCCGGAAAAAAAATAACATGGTGTATTACAACCAAATTTAAACATGTTTGAATAACTATGCCTATAACTATTTTCCAACTAAATTCATTTCTCCTGTAAGTATGCATAAGTATTATATCATGTGTCCCATGATAGCAAGTTACATGTCCATTACCTGATCATATGGACACTGAGTTTCTGCAGGCATTTAATTCAACCTTAAAGAACCCCCCCCCCCCCCCCATTCTCTTATCCTGTGTAATCTGCACCTTGATCCTTTCCATTCCTATTTATTATCTTCCTCCAGTCACCCTGCTTAAACACTTGCACTTTATATATGAACACTCCGGATTTAAACTTTGCTTTATGATGAAATCAAAGCATGTGTCTATTTTCTTTTCACTGATGTAATTACGCAGTTTTGTTATGCTATACGTGATATTCTTTTGTAATCGAGCCCCAGATAAGAAGAGGCAGAGACAGACTAAGTTATCCAACAGCAGAACAAATAAGCAAGTGAGTGAATTAATAATTAATAATTAAACAAAGTGGACACATGGGTGGACAGATTGATGGATATTTGGTCAGATATAATGATGTTGGGAAAAAAATAGATAGATAGATAGATAGATAGATAGATAGATAGATAGATAGATAGATAGATAGATAGACGGACAGAACACACTTATAGATAGATAGATAGATAGATAGATAGATAGATAGATAGATAGATAGATAGATAGATAGATAGATAGATAGATAGATAGATAGATAGATAGATAGATAGATAACCTTACCAAAGCATATAAACTCAAATAGGTCAGTTGACACGTGTGCATAATCATCTAACCTTACCACCAGAGTTAAATGGTATACATTAGGGCTTGGTAAATCATACTTTATTGCAGAACTAGTGGCAGCTGGACTCATACGGAACTTTGTGCAACTAATTGAATTAAAAACTTCCACTTCTGCAGTGTTGAAACAGCCAGCCAGGTTGCTGAACAAAACGTTTCAGGAGAGGGAAGTTCTACCTGCCAGTAACACAGATATTTTTCAATTAAGTGTTAAGACTGCAGCATTTGGTAACACAATGTTACAGATAATTAGAGTTGATAGAACTGAAAGTATTACCCACAGGTGGCATTATTTTGTTGTACCCAAAATGAAATAATAACTTTAAGTTTGCAGGTATCCAGGAGTAACGATCCGTACCTGGGCAACTGATGAAAGAGTTTTTTTTTCAATTGGGTACCCGGGTGTCTCATCAATGCACTAGCGCATAAGTATTTTAGTGCCCATGGAAGAAAATATATATTTACACTTTTGACGATTATTAGTAAAATCATAAATTACTGTCGAATTTGTAAAGATTAAAAAGTGGTGTACTCCAATTGTGACACAATATTCACACGTTAATGAACAATATTAAAACCAACACTTCCATATAAAATTAGAGTATAGCAAATAATTTCCGATTTTGACAGCATTTTCAAAAGTGACTTTAAAACTAAACATACACATTTTGGTCTTAAATCTTCAAACAGCTTGTTATTTTGAACCTCACTTACTTGGCAAGTTGTGCTGGCGAACTTTCATATGATATTGATATGTCTATCTGTGTAAATGTAAACATGTTTTTCCTAAATATTTGAAATTTTAGATGATATTTTCTTTGTTATTGCTGTTGTAGGTTTCCACAAAAACATTATGGAAAGGTTTTGGGAAAGATGGAATTTCTTTTTGGCATCTCGCAGCCTGTCCTCTATGCTTTCTTTAAGTGGGCAGACGGACCACCGTACAACCCTTTCTTTGTAAGTGTAACCCAATTATGCAAATCACTGATGCACCATCAGATTGAATCCACCGCACATCCTTTTTGAAAAGCTGCCTGACAGTTGCTGCGCTAATGTCTGGGTCTGTTATCTGTAACTCACCTTTCTGTCCAGTAGGTGCCTTACTTACGTCTGCACAAAAACATTTGCTCATGTTTGTCAATTTGCCAGAGACAAGTAAGACCCTAGTACATCTTTACTTAGCTTTAGCACGTTCTGCCATAGTAATGATATTATTTATTTAGCTACTTTTGTGTTGAAGCAAATATCAATTACCTTCCAAAACTAGTTTGCCATACATTCCAAGATACAACAGACAGACACCTGGGAACTACTGGACCCTTGCCTGGCAAGGTGATAACTGTTTCAGCTAATTTGATGGGTGTTGTGTGTAGATGTTCTTTAAGTTTGGCTTCTTGAAAATAGCAGATGTGATCCTCTTCAGATATAGTATAATCATACATCAACTTTATGCTTAATTGGTTTACTATCAAGATATCCTGTCATTTATCATATTGTAAGGTTTTTTACATAGTAATTATCAGTACGAGTGTATTTGAAGGGAGAGGTAGCTGTTTAAATGCAATTACATTTACCCGAAGTTTTAAAAAATATGTGGTCCTTTAAAGACAGGTGGGAACATATGTTTGCTTGTACGCTTGTACCATGATTACTTTGTGATTTTACATTTTCTTAATGTCACAATGATATTAATTTAAGATTGTTTACTACGATACATGCGCTTGCTACTAATATTCAGATTTAAGATGCAACCATTTCATTTGTAGTCATTATAAAGGTAACAGGTCAGGTTAAAATTTCACAAAGTTGCTCTACCACAAGTTGCATTACTAGTTCGTGGTAGGCTATAAGCTGAATGTAATATTTCCCTTGCAAGATACAATGGTTCAAAGCATACATGTGCTTTGATTTATGAAGACCAAAAACAATATCAGAGGAAGTTAGTAACATAGTTTCTTCAGAGTGAATACTATTCCAGAAGAATTGGAAATTATGCAAAAATATTTAAATATGGTCACAATCTACGAACCTGTGAATAATAAAATCCACTGATGGGCAATGAAATCACAGCTCAGACTCTGTTAGCCTCATTTTTTCAGCCTAGAATTATGGACAACAAAATGATGAAGCAATGAAAATTGAATTGATGTAACCTTGTTTCTGAGATGCAGGAATCAGGAAAGACATAAATGTCCACCCAAACAGCAACGGAAATTTTAAATATTTCATACTACCTACTTTAACAAACTGCTACATGTTTAAATTTAGAATCAATAAGGTACCAATGCATTTGTTTACAAATGAGATATGGTATACAATGAGACATATTTTAAGATATATACTACTGGAAAGACCTCAATAATTTTGATAGTATTGGCAGGATGTTGTTGTTTCCAGTGTCATGGTATTGCAGACCTTAAAGAGTATTGTTCTAAAAAGTGTGTGTTGATAACAATTTGTTCCTGAACTCTTCAATTGATAAAAAGTGCCATTGTTGTCAACAACATCCCTTATAAATTTGACTCTTTATTCATACCATGGTTTAAAAACTATAAGTTCTCTTTCAGTTGTAATGGAATTATTATGCCACAACAGTTCATTCATAATGTCGGCTCCAGAATTGGGAGTATACATCCGTTCAATAATTCTTCATGTATAGATTAAACTCGATAAAACAAAGGAAGGTGAGACAGATTGAGTGTCAAAAATCATCTGCTAAAAATACATCTTGTAATTTCATAAGTTAAATATATTGCTGAAAAGTGAATATCTATTTTTGATAACTATCATTAAATAAACGTTTAATCCAATTAAAATTCACTGATTTAATCTGGTATTTGAAATGTAGCAGTTTCATACCACCATTAGGTATGCCCTAGTATGTAACTGCAGCTTTTACTTTTGGTGTACCATTGCTCCACATAAAGTTTCCAATGCAAGTTTTTATTTTCCTAATTTCAGTTTCATCAGTATGAATGAATGAACACAAAAAGGAACTTTGAGATTGGCAGTGACTTTAGTACTATGCTTCCTCCAATTAACGATAAGCCATCCACTTTCAAGATTTCTTTGATGAGGCAAGTCTAGGATCAAATTTTCGCTTAATCAAGTGTTTTTCATTCTCAAGAAAGGTTATGTCTAATACAATGAAGTGGTTTTTGCACAGGAGAACAGGGAAATTACCACCTGGGGAAAAATTACTTGCCCTTATTCATCTTGCAATAGTTTTGTCTTTCTTGCAGTTTAAACCAGAGAACATTTCAAAATTTTGAAGAACACTGAGCAACTGCTTTGCTGATACTATGTCTGATAGGAGACATGTAGTGTCATCCGCCAACTTATTTTTTTATTTCTTCCCTTGCTCAAGTGATCCCTTTTAATATAGAATGCTTCTAATGGAGATAACTAGGTGTTCTACAGCTTAAATGACCGCAAAGGGCGAAACAGAAAAGTAGCCTTTTATAAGAGCTAGGTCAAGTTCTGGAATGGGTGACCTTGAGTCAATTTCCAAGGTCTCAGATCTTCGATGACGAATTTGGTTTCTGCTTATTAACTGCAGAAGTATTTGAGTGAGGACTTTTATTTTGTAGATATTTATATTCTTCTATTATGGCTCATTAGCTCCAAAGAAGGATGACATTGACCCAATTATCACGGTCACAGGGCCACTTGAGTGAATTTGGTTTCTGCATTTACGTCCCAAGGTCAAGAGTGCACCATTTAGTACTATCAAGAGGGTAATGATGGCGAACATAATGACGGTTGGGGGGATTTATGTTTTACAAACATGTCTTGTTGTCAATGCCATTTAATTACAAGGTTTGAATTCACAGCCTCAACTTGTTCTGGGAGTGGCGTGTGGCCTGTCATTTGTCCATCCAATTGTCATCGTTGTACGACACTTGAAAACAAGAGACCATCTGGCGAAAGCAGCTATGGATGAATATCCTCAGAATGTGCCCGCTGAATGCTGTGATAATGTCACTCCAGAATGACAAAAACATACAATATATATATATATATATATATAGAGAGAGAGAGAGAGAGAGAGAGAGAGAGAGAGAAAGAGAGAGAGAGAGAGAGAATCTTTCCATGGCACAATTATAAAGCAAGTACTTGGTTTTAGTAAAAGAACACATTCCTCTGCTGTTCTGAAGGCCCTCTCTATTCCACGGGTCAAGGATACAATTGAACACAGTACAGTGTCCCTGCTGCGCAGGGTAGCCAACGTTAAATCGCCCTAAAGGAGACTCTGCTGTCATTTTCTCGCCAGGTATATGACTCAAGGCACCGCGAGACTTGTCGCCAACACTATGAATGACAGAGTGCACTGCAAAGGCATGTCCCCTACTGACGTAATTTTTAAACAACGTTCTGTCCATGGTATCACCTCCCCCTAGTTTGAAAGTCAACTTGATGGAGTTGTTGACTCCCTTAGATATCTTATCCTTCATGAAAATTTCAACCCTCCCTGGGAATACGAGCATATTCTTGCTACTATGTTGGTAAAGGCATTTTAATGGGTTTAATCGATGTGCTCTTTATATGATACATATCTGCTGAGTCATCCAGGTCGTGGTGGACAGATTACATATCAGTCTCATTTTCAATATACTGGTAACTGGCTAACTTTAGGGGTACAATAAGGTTATAATCATGTTTAAATACACCTGACCAGTACAGTGTATATTTTAACAATTCTTTTTATCCTGATGTGCATGTACTTTTATCTTGATGAATTTATATCTTTTACTTCTCCCAAAGTGGAGGTCCAATAAATTATTATTATTATTATTATTATTATTATTATTATTATTATTATTATTATTATTATTATTGTTATTACTACTACTACTACTACTACTACTACTACTACTACTACTTCTACTATTATTATTTTTGTTATTATTATTATTTTTATTATTATTATTATTATTATTATTATTATTATTATTATTATTATTATTATTATTATTATTATTATTATTATTATTAAGAGTGAGAAACGTATATATCTGAATCAACATTTATGTTAGGAATGTATCGAAGAACACTTTTTGATATATTACAATCAAAAGAGTGGAAAAAACTTGCTTGACCTTTTAGAATAACTGTGCTTTATATATGACAGATCACGGCAGTGCTAATACTTTTGTATTTTTGGGTCTTAAACCAGTGGAAGCGTATTCACTTTGTCTGGCTTGATGAAGTGTGCTATGCCTTGAAATATACCAATCTCACAGAAGACTTTTAATCTGAGAAACTACCTTTTGTGGCAGCTTAAAAGTAAAATTTTTCATTTGCTGAATATAATACTTGCTGAATAGCACATTTTTCATATTACCAGGGATGCTTCTCCGAAATGTTTGATAAAGCTCCCGTTACTTTTGGTTTGTGAGTTTGAGTGCCAACATGTCGAGTGAACACCATCAAGTGTGTCAAATTTAATTTGAGGCAGATCAGATAAACACTTCCGGAAATAGCTGTCACAAATTTTAGCATGTCTGATTCAATCTGCTTGTGGATAGATATTTAGATTTATCGTCAGATATGAATATATATCCAAGAAAATTGTCATAAATTAGACCATGCTCTTCGTTTGTCTAAACTGTTTAAGTGATGAATAAGAGGAATATCTTTCGATTGGTTTCAAAGTTCTATGTCAAATAAAAAAGCAATATATATATATATATATATATATATATATATATATATATATATATATATATATATATATATATATATATATATATATATTATATATATATATATACATACATACATATGTGTGGGTGGGTGGGTTTTCAAGTGTAGAAACCTACTAAAACCCGCGCGATTCCTCCATTGCGAATATTGACCCCCTTTGTATTCTTGACTTATATATATAATGGACTTCGCACAAACATCTGGGACACCTGAGTAGTTTAATTGAAAAAAAGTATCGGTAAATGTTGATAAAACTAAATGCATGTTATTTGCCCAATAACGACGTCTAGGTCACAATCACAGATTGTTAATTGAGGACAACAGGTTTACTAGGAACTACCATCATAGTGTAAGTTTGTCCCATTGGTGTCTGCATCGGCGATAAATTGACTGCAACATATATTACTCAAATATTAAACAACTTAAATAAGACAAAATGGATATTTGATAGCAATATATTGATTGCTTTACTAATATTTTGCATATACATATTTTACATAATGTATTCTCTAATAGGCAACTCATTCAGGTCACTAGCATAAATTAAATTACAACATTTCAGAAGAAACATGTTCGTATTATGACTAATTCAGTTTTCAATGCTAACATAATAGCCCTTTCCAATAGTCTTTTATTGTTGCAATATAAATATTAATGTGTATTAAAAAGTATTTGTGTGCAAAGCAATTAAACTATCTCATGCCCATGATATATAACAATATGATATTTCACGATTTTTTTTCAATGTTACAGGATGTGTACCTTATTGCCCGACTACGAAATTTGTGAATTTGTATATTCCCAAGTATTGTATATTGCTTCACAAAGTCATTATTCACGTTCATATTTACGCTCATGGTCTTACCGTCCTGTATGAGATGCTATACACTACTCCAAATACGTTACTAGTTTATTCTTTCAAAAGGAAGTTGATAATAAACACATGGATGTAAGAGAATAGTTCAGCAAGTTTGTTATTGTTATTGTTGTTGCACCCTGCCTCAGCTGGTCCAGACACTTGACACCGCAGGACACAACAAGCAGTCCGCTCATTAGGGGACCGCCGGAAGCCAGTCCCCTATATTGATCGCAGGTTCCGTACCTCCGTGCGTCTGTCTGCGTGTCCGTCCGGATCGTTTCCGCATGATAACGTGAGTTTTTGAGCTGGGTTTTCATATTTTAGAGGATTTTAGTCCTCCTTAAAGGCTAGGTGAAGTTCAAAGATGGGTGACCTTAACCATATTCCCAATGTCACAGAGCCACATTAGTGAATTTTGAAATATATTAAAACATGTAATCCCAATGTAAACACCTTAACACTTCTTTAATTGTATATTTCGTATATTGTTTTTCATTAATTTCTACTGTATATATCCAAGAATGTATTTTGGCTGGAAGTGAACTAGATTACGATGCGCAATACCCGTGTATTTAGTTGTAAATAATTCCAAAATAAGAAATGTTGACATTTCGTCCCCCCTCCCCCAAATCATGAGTGATAGCCAGATGTTTGGGTGTTGGAAGCTTTCACACTGGAAACATGAGGTAATGGGGGTTTATGTAAATGTGTAAGCCGGATTTTGCAAAAGATTTCAATAAAAATAAAATAGCTGGGAATCCTAAATTACAACGACATAGCTAGATTGTATTGCAGTGTTGACTTGAGAATAGAGACACCCTTTCTTATCTTGCATGTATACACTTACATGCTTGATAGCCTGCACTGCCCGGTGCGTTTTTGCAATCTTTGGTTTAAACATATTTTATTGCAACACAATTGGGAAACAGGACAGATCCGTATATAAATCCCTGTTGTAAATCTTCGAATGTACAGCATTGACAAACTGTTTGCTAGTCAAGCATACTTTCATTTGTCCAGCTATCATCTGCCCATGATTTCAAGCTTTCAGAGAATGGCTCAGTTAAGCTGACAGTGACAGTACTGAAGTGACAGTTATTTATATCACGCCCAGATTTGTGTTCTCGCTTTCTTGAGAGGGACGTTAATAAATAAAGAGACCACTCACAACAAGTCACGTTGGGGAAAATTTACAATTTATTTAAGTCTCTCATCTCACATTTGACTGAGTATGGATAAAAGGGAGCCCATAGTTAAGTACATATATTCTGCCAGGGATATACATACTAGACTGTGGGTCCCTACATTAATGCGTTGATGATAAAATAATTATAAATTTGAAGAACAGAAGAACAGAGTATGGTCCAAACTTATCTCTGATTCTGAATTATCTTTTTTTTTTCAACAGATAATACTGTGGTTGAGAAGTAACTGATATATATATATATTTATACAATGGCTGTGGTACAAGCCTTCCAAATACAACATGGAGACAAGAGTAGAATATTGATACTAAAAAATACCGTTTTCAAATACCTGCAGTGAGGGGGAAATTTTATTTGCATTTGTCCACTTAAAAGGGAATTAAGGCTCAGTTTTTACCAAGTATTCTCCAATTCTGTTTTTTAATGCGAATCTTTCACAATATTAATATATTGGCTCACTGAGGAATAACTCAGCTTAGAAGCTGAAAAGTACGGAGCCCCGGAGGGGTCATTGGAGAAAATTATTTTTATTTAGTTCCCTCGCAATAACTATTGCTTTCCCGTGCAATATCATTCCGTTCACAGACAATGATTACGTTCCCTCACAATGCTGTTTCCTTCCCTTACAATAATGAAAATATTTACTTTCATCCCCAGGAGTAATTTGTAGCCCCAAAGGACATCAATTATATTTCGCTCCCTCACAATCCCATTGTATTCCCTCGAAATAGTATCTCCTTCCCTCACCATACTATTGAGTTCCCTCGAAATAATTATTTTGTTCCCTCGCAGTACTATTGCATTCTCTCGAAATAAAATTTTCGTTCCTTTGCACTAACATTTTATTTCGAAGGAACGCAATAGTATTGCGAGAGAACGCAATATTATGGCAAGGATGCGATATGATTATTTCGATGGTAGATTCATCATCATATAAGTATTATGAACTGAGGATAAGTTTGGTGTGTGCTGTTATTATGAAAATGGTAATTCTTCGTGGGTTTGTTTCTATGCTGTTTTTTTTTTTTTTTTTTTTTTTTTTTTTTTTTTTTTTTTTGGTTTTTGGTTTTTGGTTTTTGTTTTGTTTTTTGTTTTTTTTGGTTTTTGTTTGTTTTGTTCTGCTTTTCTTGTTTTTTGTGGGAGGGGGAAACGCTTTGGAGTCATATATCACACTCTTCTTTTTGTTGTACTTACCCCCACTGAAACCCCATCCCATATGAGCCATGTATTTCTATTTCATCACCATTAATAAAATACAAATGTATGATTGTTTAGTCCATTTGATCAAGTAATTGTACCAAATGTTCCCAAAATATCTTTCAAGACAATGCATTGTTTACTTTTGGTTCCACGTTCCTATGGTAGTTACCATGGTTGATAATAGATGGTGCGGTAATTCAAGTACATACGTACACACTATCCAACCTTGCCGCCCATGCTGCGACAACCAAATGAAGCGAAGTTACAAACCTTTTCATGCTATTACTCCACAATAATTATCTCAATTATCATCACAGATGTATTGGTAAGTCGATGCAAGTGCATTCGCAGACGCTTTTGGTGGTGGCATGGCATCCAATTCCCCTGGCTCCACACCCAAAATGAACTTTACTAAGTACTGGCAACAATCCATGCCACGCCAAACCAGTGCAGTTTTGAAGTAATTGACATGGTGGTCTTTGAGAAGATTTTTTTTTTTAAATTCACCAAAACATAAACAACAGAATTAATCAAAAAATTCAAAATCACTAGAGGTGACCATTGGAACAAACTTGGTACAGATCCACCGAAAGTTCACCCCCTAAAGTTTGAAGTGGATCTGGCTGCCAGTTTTTGAGAAGCTGAATATGTGAATTATCATTGCAATACACATTGACATTCATAAAATATACATGAACCATTAAGTACTCAAATTGAAAAAATACATTTAAATAAGGTATCCGCAGCATTACCACATAGTGAACAACTTTTGTGACCATTTCACTGCCTATATTTCCATTAAGCTTCACCATTATCTAATTTATGCTTTTGTAGAAGTCAAAAATAGCAGAAACACACGAAATTCGTACCAAAATTGGCAAACAATTGCAGCGCCACCCATTGAGTAAATTGGGGTCTTGGGTCCCCAGAATTGTTCTCATACAATATTGAAGCAATTGCCCATACAGTTTTTGTGAAACTTTTTATTTAAGTTTGTTTAAACAAACGAAACGAAACAAACAAAACAAAACAAAATAAACACAAAAAATCATGAAATTAAAAAATTATATAGTGACTATTTTAGAACCTTAGTGGAAACTCATGCAAGATTCATCCCCACCACATTTAAATGGGATCTGGCGGACAGTTTTGTAGAACTCGAAAATGTGAATTGTGGGTGGATGGATGACAGAGGACGACAAGTCAGCTGAGCCTTAAAAAATTTGCATAAATACCGCACACTGAAGGATATTCTCATCTTCTCCAAACAATGTGCTGAATCACCTGGTAAATATGCCTGTATCCAGCATTTATACCCCCTGGAAAAACTGTGCCAGGTCTACCCCTCTCACAATTAACATGCTGTTAGACCTTGACTGTTGCATGTCCGTCAAAGATATCTGTAGTGACTAAAGCTGTTTAACTTTGTATTTTGAAAGCACAGGCCTTCAAATAAACTCAGAAAACCTGCATTGACCATGATGAACAAAACACACCTTGGCACCACCGAAGGTGACAACCAGAGGATCATTGCTTGCTGTTCCAAGACTCTCAATAGTGTGGGAGACTATTGCCAAGAACCAACAGATGCAAATGGATCTCATCCATCAACTGTTTCCCCCGTTCTATGGCAACCTTTTCAGATCCAATCTAAAGAGGCAGGCAAGGTGATGCCTGAATCTTCCAACTGAGACCCCTCATCTGGGCACTCATGCCCCAAGGCAGCTAAACTGGTGAAGCCACAATGGAGACCTACATGGCATGTGAAAACCCTGGTTGATTCTCCAAGCACCTGCGTCCTACTTGGTGCCCAAGCTGCTGTTCTTCAGCTGGAGGAGAGGAAAAATGCTGTTGTGATGTGCTGCCAGGACATGTCCTTGGAAGAAATGCTACATAAGACCCAAACCCCTTCTTGCCCTTTGTTGCTGAGTTTTATAACCAGCAGACGGCCATGATTTGCCACACCTGGGTCTGGGTTCCTGTGGAGGCACCAACATTCAGCTCTCTCAGGCAAGAGCAAGTTCTCCCTCAGAGCAGATTATTCTTCTTAGTCACTTCCAGCATATGCAGATTGGCAGGAGTATGATTCAAAAGTGCTGAAGGCCATTCCTGCATCCTTGGACACCTGCAGAAGACTCAAGGAGAATGCTTGAGGCTGTGTCTTGCTGTCAACTGTGACGTCCCTCTTGGATGACCGCCACCATTCCGATCTCGGAGGGGGTCCGGGACTGGCTTGGTCAGGTGGCTTGCTCTCAACTTCATTGTTGCGGGGGATAGACCACAGATCAGGACGGCCTGCACTCTACAGGCAAACTTGTATTTGGTACACAGGGATGCCCATCTCCTGGGTCAAAAGTTGCATGACTCAATCTACTGTCGAGCATGCATAAGGTTGCACTTCTCTAACATTCTGTTTTGAGGAGAAATGATGGATGTTTCTCCTTGCGGGCAGGACCTTCAGGCCTGCTCTGCAAGTGCACCAAGACAAATGCTTTGACTGACTCTGTTCGGTTGCTTTCTTCCTTGGCCACCACCATCCCCAAGCACTATACCACGTCTGCTTGCACCCAGGCCATTGCCATCCCCCTGCATCACAAGGGCCTGGGAAGAGTGGGAAGCAATTTGGAAACAGCAAGAAAGCATGTAAATCCAAGAAATCAGGGAAGTCTTAGGGCTCTTGACTCTTGCCCTCTGGACCACACCATCTCAGGGTCACCCTCCACCACTGCTATAGGTGTCTCCAAATGCCAAGTTGGCAGTTGCCTTGTCACCTTTTTCTCACAATGGGAGTCTATCGCAAACAATTCTTTCATCTTAAGCACCCTATCACACAGTTATTTGCTGCATTTTGGTGAAGTGGTTCACACACCCCACAAAGGAGCCCAAACTTAGGTATTCCTAGAGGTGGTGTTAAAGCTATGGAGCAAGAATGCTATAGAGTGGGTGAAGGACCCTTGGTCGTCCAGGTTCTGCAACTTACTCTTCCTAGTGCCCATGAGGGACAACCAATACTTGGAGATTCTATCCTTCAGGATGGAGACCTCACAGGCAGTGGTGATGGCTCTGTGCCTCCAGGAGTGGACCTCAAGGACACATTCTTTCAGGTGTCTATCATAGAGACTTTGCAGGAGTTTGCTTTTTATTTATTAAAATGTTCAATTGCTCCTGCCTTAGAAGGCTTCCATTGTCATGCTAAGGGTTCATGTTAATCAAGCTCTCGAATCTCTTCTGCCACATTTCTCAGTCTTACTCTAAGATATATCTGCCTTAGTTTTCCGTGTACCTTCAGTCTTGCTTTGTTTTCTAATTGGTCACACACGTTTTCATGACCTAAGTCTGGGGTCAAAATTGTCAGTGTCATGAACATCC
Source organism: Hermodice carunculata (assembly GCA_964020975.1). NCBI lineage: Eukaryota > Metazoa > Annelida > Polychaeta > Eunicida > Amphinomidae > Hermodice > Hermodice carunculata. Next base: position 40,382,870 of record OZ026612.1, on the reverse strand, counting down.
CAAACGGATAGTCATTTCCCTTTTGTTGTGCATAGCCTTTGGAGTTTTGGTGTCATTATGCAGATCCCGTGAACAGAGATTGATTTTGATGTGACAATCATGTCAGGACATCCAGGTTTGTGATATCTGCTTGCTACAGATTATGCTAGTTTGCACGCAGGTGCAACTCCCTCCAAGAGGACTTCTGACAAAGACAGTACAAGGAGCCTGATGAGGCCTATGAAACTGAATTTCCGATTTTGGTTTAGATTTTGAAGAACAAGAACATGATGAACCTTCTGATGATGAATTGGCTAACATTTAGGATGGTGATTTGAATTGCACCATTGCTCAGTTAAAGGGACAAGTACATCAACAATCTATTTTAATGGAGAAACAGAAAAAGTAATGTGAAATTTAACACTTATGTGAAAAGATACGACAATTAAGAGACACAGCGGGTGCCTTTGACCTAGATCTGAAGGTTCCATTAAAGATGAAGATTTTTTTCAAGCCACTAAAGGTTAAAGCAGTCACTGCACAGTTCCGCTTAGCCCAGCAATAGCAGCAATGCTGACTCGGCTGCTGAAAAATCTGTTGATAAACCAGATTTGGATTTTCTCAAAGGAATGGCTGACTTGTAGAGGCAGGATAAGCAACAGCTGAAATCCATCTCTTATGGATTTCATGATTGTAAGCTTCATATTACCAAAGAACACAAGATCTCTTGTCCTGACCATGAAGTCTGCTGTCATGGTGGTGCACTTTGCTCTTCACATAGTGACAAATAGCAGCGTTCATTTTGTTCTGATAGTGGAGACCGAGATCAGACAGGTCAATATGGCTAATATCAAGCCAAGGACGTGGTTGTAACATCTCATGGTGCAAATACCTCGACTCTGACTTGGGCAATAGTTATTGTAATCAATAAATTGACAAGTCAGATGGAGACTCTGATGATGGGAAAGGTAAGAAGAAGCACCATTGTACAATCTGCTCCAGTCGTAAGCAAAAAGCATGTTACAGTGTACTTTGGCAGGAGAAGTTGCCCCAGGCAATACGTGCTTTAGAATTTGCGTGCATGGTCTTCAATTACAAAGACTTAAATATGCCACTTTTTGTCACTGGCTTTTTTTAATCCATTTTGCATGGTTCTAAGAAAGGAGATTCTCAAATAATAATTCCGAACAAAATCTCCCATTTGGTAAGTTTGATGTTTCATGCCAGGTATCTAGACAGGGATGTAATTTTTTATATGCATGCCACTATAGTCGTGAAATCAAAAGGGACACAGAGAATGGGGTAACTCCTTTTTGGGATGTAGGGTCTCATTTTTGTAACACCAGTGCTTCAAAGATGAGTCAAACGCCTCTGGAAGTAAATCCAATTCAGGTTTCAAATCTGTCAATTCTAGTGTCATGGTTTGTAAACCATACCAGGTTGGTAAGTGTTTCAAAACTGCCCCTCAGCAAGTTATAATTAATGGTATGAACTTAATCATGTCTCACATTTGTGCAACATGCTGGCTTGTTGGAAGGGAGAAGAAAATTTATGCTGAATCTTCCTCTGAGTGCAATTATGCTGGCAAGTCTTTGCAAGAGGCTAAGGATTCTCATAGTAAGTGACTTGCACATTCTGGGCCTGATTTTTAGTCAGTTGTCCATAGTGAATATGGTGTTGAATTTCATGCTCCAGTTAATCATGTACCTTGTAATCCAACAGCATACTTGTCAAGAGATAAAATTCATCTTTGTTATTCCGATATCATTCAAAGTTGTCCCCCCAAACAATAAAAATGCAGATCCTAACATTACATTTAATTGTAATCATACTAATCAGGACAATGTAGACTTTGTCCAAATTCAATGTTCAATCATAGATTCAGAGCAGCTTCAGTGGCTTAGTGGTTTCCATTGTGTGTCAAGTAGGGGGTCTATATATTTTGGGGATTCTTTTAGTTTCGTAATGAATCTCTTATTAGTCCCCATTTATGATATGAATAATAGAACAGCCTATTATGATGGCTTGGGAAGAAGCATCCATGCTTCAATTCTTCAGACATTAGCCTCTCCTTCTCCTTCGTGATTTCATCTTTGAATAGTCAGCCCTGGGATTATTGTGGCCTGCACAAAAATTTATTGTTATCAGGCATACATAATTAGTGAGGCTGTGGACTCCGTATTCCATCCCAGTTAAACATTGCAATGTGGAGGCAGCTTTTGGTCGCAGCTGATTGTTGTGATGACAAAGTTTGTCATTTTGGGGGCTATGGCTTTCCTACCATGTACCATTCACAAATTTTACCTTGTCATAGTCACTGAAATCACTCCAATGTTCATTCATTTACGCACAAAATTAATTCCTTCATTTACAAGGAATTGAAACTAAATGGCAACTTTGAGCTGCTTGATTGTAATCCATTATTCACTAACTTTAACACTTCTCCACTTAACACTGCTCCCAAGAAATATTCCATTGTAGCCAGAAGAGTCATTATTGACTTGTCATGGCTTTTAGATAATAGTGTGAGCGATGGCTTTGACCCAAAAAATGTATATTTAGGAAAACAGGTGCAGTTGACTTATCCATCCCTTGAAGATGTTTTCAATTTGATAGCGACATTACATCCAGGCTGTCTTTTATATAAAAGGGATCTTAGTTCCACCCATCATCAAATTCCGCTGTGTCCTGGCAATGTGGGTTTTTTTAGCCTATTTCAGGAGAACTATTTTTTTTTATTGTTTCTTGCCTTTTGGCCTCCGTTCGCAGCTTACACCTGCAAGCAGGTGACTAAAGCCTTTCCTCATGGAAATCTGGGTGACAATATTATCAATTATTTTGATGATTTTGTAGATGCCAAAAGGCAGGAAAAAGCTTTTGAAGCATTTTGTTCTTTGAAATCACTATTTTCAGATATTGGTCTTGTTGAATCTGAAGTGAAGGAGTCTCCCCCTTCTGTTCAGATTCATTTTCTTAGTATTTCATTTGATAGTATCAACATGTCCATGTCTATTTCAAACATTAAAATGGATGAAATTATATATTTTCTTTTGTCGTGGCTGAGTAATTCAGCAACCACCAAAAAGAAATGCAACCCATTATCTGGAAACTCCAATCTGCTTCAAAATGTGAAAGACACGATAGCGTGGGGTTTTTTTTAAGGATACTCAGACACATCTGTGTTCCCTTCATACATTGCCTCCACAATGTCGCTCTACCATCATATTTGATTAAAGACATTGATTGGTGGAGATGGTTCATGGATGGTTACAATGGCATTTCAATTATTTAAGAACCTTTTTGGTCTCTGTGTGATGCCATTCTGTCTACCACTTTGTGTTTAACAGGATGTGGTGGAATATTAAAAAACAAAATTCTTATTTTCATTCCTTTTTTTCTGGTTGGCATAATGGCCCAAAATATATACATTGACTGTTTAGAGCTGCTTACAATTGTGGTAGCTTTAAAGTTATGGGCCACAGTTCCTTGTTAAGGGGACATAGGTAACAAACATACTGTGCCAATGTCGCGGATGTAAATATGATAAACTCTCGTAGATAACAGAATGACTTTGTCCATGCTTGTTTGAGAGAGATTTTTTATCTATGCGCAACTTGTGATACAGAGATCTTTTGTGTGCACATTGGCAGTTCAGCTAATCGATTGTAACACTGTCTACCTAGAACCACAACATCAAAATGAATTTTTTAATTCTTTTGAGCAGACATGACGGAATCTGCAGTCTGGAGAAGTTTTCATTTCTTTACAGCATGGTGGTAGACATATGAACTGTTTTTTACATCGATGCCAAATGTAGTTTTTCTGACATTTGGTTAGCATTAGATGAACTCAGATATTTATAGCAGAACTTAATTTGTTTTTTATATACCATCCTTTGTGGATGCTGAACTTCAGCATTTATTCAGAGATACAAATGTCACTAAAGAGATCCGCCTTTTCTTCAGGTACTTGAAACAATTTAAGGACTCATTGGAAAAATTACATAACATTTTATTCATATTTTAATCCGATTATTTACCTGCCTTCTATGACACAATATGAATATATGCACAATTTTTAAGGAGGCCCTTCAAGTCACCAACTGCATTTCATAATTATTTACATGGTATACAATTACTGCATATTTTCTGGAGGTTAGAATTTTCTTATATGAAATTGCCTGACTTTCAATTATTTTTGGAGGGGTTCGATATACGTTTACCACATTGTCCCAAACTTGCCCACGCTATTTCCCCAGCCATTTTGTTTCATATTTATCAGCATGTGGATTTTCTAGATAATTTTCATGTTGCCTGTTGAGCTTCCTTTCTTACGGCCTTTTTTATGATCAGAAAGTCCAAGCTGGTTCCAAGCAGCTGGAGGACTTTTGATGTTGTTAAACAGTTATCCAGGGGTTCCATTTCGATAAATGAACTTGGTATTCTGGTCTAGAACCAATCAATATGGTCGTCGTGTCATCCAATGCCCTATTTCCAGAACTCCAGGTTCCCCCATATGTCTGGTCCCTGCTGATCAGAGACTTTTGGGTTTGGCCCATGCATGTCTCTCCTTCCGTGTCTTCATGTATTGTCCCCTTTGCTTGTGTCACCACTTATACATTTGTTCATGTTTTACGTTTTCTGCTGGACAAGGCTAGTTATGTTCACGGGGCACAGTTCTAGAAGAGGTGGTGCCGCTTTCGCCTTTAAGTATGTGGCACCTGGGTAAATAAGTAAGCTATACGGGGCTTGGAAATCACCAGCTTACCTCAGATATTTGGATATTTCTTCAGAGACAAAATCGCTGGTGCGCTAAAGCATAAGGGATAATTTATGCATGTGTGACTGTGATCTGTACTTTTCACAAATGTGTTTTTTTATCCTTTTCACGCAAAGAGATATATGTTCTCTGCCAGCAGTTTGTTTTTAGTCTACATCTTTTTGATTATTGTTTCACCTCAAGACGTTTTCCTTGATAAGGCTTCTTGGCATGTTCCTTATAATATGGTGCATTTAATGTTTTATTAATGCACCAATCATTTGAGTGCATTATAGTTCTTGTTTATTGTTACTATAATCGATATAATTTGCACCCAAACTGTTATTTCATTGTATACTTGGTTTGTTCTGCTACTTTTTAACTTATTTTGGTTTTCTTTCAGATGTCTTATGTAACTTGGCGTTTATCATTTAATGAGATAATCATTGAGCAGTAATAGGATGTATTTAGAGATATTTTCAGTCTCTGAAAATTGCATTTTGTTTTCGTTTAGTTTGACCGCTGTTTTTGGCGGGAGAGTCCTTGACTGTTTTTTTTCTCTCTCTCGTTTGGTTAATTCATATTTCTTCTTTTATTTACTGTTTTGTTTTGTCAAGTCACTCTTGCTTTTGCGTCCAAATAAAGTTCACTTTTATTTCGGTTATGTATTTCTGTTTGTAGAATTATTACTTCAGCTAATTGATTTTGCTTTTTATTCATTAACAAGTTTAATTGCTTCTGCCTTAGAAGAATTCCATTGTCATCCTAATGGCTCCTACTAATCAAACTCTCATGCTCAAGTCTGTCTTGTGAGAAAACTGAATGTTGATGTTTTGGTAATTCGTGAAGCTCTGACATGTACTGCTTGTGACTTTGCTGTCGTTGTTGGGTTGGAATCTGTCGATGTGAGTGGTATTTTTCTGAACTATTTTGCAAGGAGGTTTGGCAAAACATTTTTTGACATGGTGAGCTGAATAATTTTCGCCCACATAACTGCAGATTTCCCATACGTCCGAAAACATAGGCCTATAGGATGCTGAACCCTATGCTCCGCTCATCTCTGTGTCACGGACATCAGTGTGCGGCACGGACTCTACAAACTGGGGGCACGTGCTACAGCAGGGATTCATGATAACTATTTAAATCTGTCACATTGCATGCATTCCATTTGGTGTTCACTTTTTCGTCAACCACAAACTGACAAAGAGATCACTTATGGTAGTGGTACGACAAAAGTTAGGTTTGGGTCACAATGCATGTAAATTATATATATATATATATATATATATATATATATATATATATATATATATGTGTGTGTGTGTGTGTGTGTGTGTGTGTGTGTGTGTGTGTGTGTGTGTGTGTGTACATAATTATATACCATATCGTATGACAAACAAACTTGTTTCTGCATACATGTGTGTTTGAGGGTGACCATGCATATGAATTGAAGAGTTGTAAACCCTATAATTTGAAATTAATTTTATTATAATCATGGATAAATATTTACAACTTAAGCACCGGTCAGACATTAACAATTGAATGGTGTGGTGTTATAAAATCATAATGAATTGTAGTTTTAATATTCACAATGAATTTCGAAAATGTGGTTGTTTTGGGCAATGTAAAAACCGTTGGTAAAATTTTATTATTATAAAAGTTTCCTCTTATTTTGGTAGAAAATCAATTTGAGCAAGCCAGAAATCTGTGTTCATATACAGCCGATTCAAGATTGAGTAGCCGCAGCATAGTGATGAATTTTTCAAGGAGAGACTCCAAAGCTTCCCCAAACCGGCACCCACAAAAAACCCACAGCCATGAAACAAACAAAACAAAAGAAAAACCCACTTAAATATTATTGCATCATTTTCGTAATAGCATGGCACGCTATACTTTACTCCTCGGTGCATAACGCTTGTATGCTGGATTTTACTACATCTATGACTTAAGACAGGCGTCACAATGGAGTTCAACAGTGGCTTAAATTGATCCTGCCACCGTTAAGGATCTTTAATACTTCAGACCACTGATAGGCCAAATAACAAATTTTGACCACTTGTATAGAAAGCAGCCGTTTTGTATTTGCGACGGGGTAGTTTTTATGAGACTGTCATGACGCTATAATTCTTAAAATTAATCCACCACCCACAAAACCTTGAAATCAGAAAACAGGCTCATAGGAAATCAGTCAGATGTGTACTTATCCAATTTTGTTGATCAATTGCATCGATCACGTTTACAGAGCACAAACAGCTGGACAATCGAGCCACACAGTGCAGTGCTGTGAAAAAAAATGTATGCATAGACTCTTGTAACGATACAGCATGCCAAACACAACCCTTCGGTGCCCACTATTTACACGAAAGAGCCTATTGCATTCCTCACTTCACACAGCTGTCAACCTATTAGCTATTTTTTCAGGGTTAATTGAGTTTAAAACATAATTGTGGAGTGTCGTTTAAAAGTACACATTGAAAAGTCTCTCATTGTTATAACCTGCTAAGGTGCCATGTACTGAGATCCACTTTCACGTGCATTTCAGTCCATTTGTTGAAGGGAAGGGACCACAGCGGCGCCCAGTCGTCTTGTGCGGATATTAAAGTTGCAAAGTACCGACAGCTGGGCAAGACAAGATCAACGTACAATTTTCACTTTGTGACAATGATTTTTTGGACAAGCAGCAATTGCCTTCTTGTCCTTTAGTGAATGGTACTTGGCTAGCTATCCTGCCTTTTTACCCGCCAAGCTGAGCTATTCTTCAGTGACCAATTTATATTGTGCAAATTTCATATCAAGAAGCAAAGCTACAGGATCCTTGGTAACACAGCTGAGTTTTAAGTCTTATTTAATAGGCAACTGCAAATTAAAATTTCTCCTACCTGCTCATAATTTAACACAGGCTTTCAATATTAATAATCCGTCCTCGCCTTGTTATTGTTTTTGGGATGCGTTTTCCGTAACTTTTGTATAAATACATTAGGACGTTCTCAAACACATTATTATGTGCTGATAACAGATAATTCAGAATCAGAAGAAAGGTCGGAGCCTGCTCATCGCCCATTTTATGTGATATACATTTTCAAATCTACAACCTTTTCATCATCAACATATAAATGTATGTACCCGCACTCCTGTACTTTCCTTGTCCCTGATGTTGTTTTTCTTTCAGCATATTTATACTCGAATTAGAAGGGCTCAAGGGAAAGGATACCGTATTGTTCAATTCTTTAAATATGACCAAAAACTGCAAAAACAAACAAAAAATCGGTTGTGTTATGGAGGTGACGCGTTATGGTATTAACAATTTAGCTATTCCACCAGTGTGTTTGTGACCAGTTACTTTTCATTGAAGGCCTTTCTAGTCTTGATATAAAGAGATGACATAGATATGTACATTTTAGGAAACTACAGTTGTCACTGGATGAAAGGTTTTAACGTTAGGAACAGTGAACATTGTTCATACTTTTCAAATCTTTTTTTACGGACATGATGAATTAATTATGAATATTATTCAATTCTTTGTCATGGTGTACATATTTTTTATCTTTTATTTTGTGTTTTGTGTCTGTTTTGTTATTTTTATTCTTATCCTCATCATATTCATCATCTTCATATTTTAGACAACGTATCGCAATTGTTGGTGACAACAGTCTAAATTAGCTGGTTGCTCGTTATGTTATGTGGCGTCAAGTGTCTGAGCCAGCCGAGGCAGGGTGCTACAATAATAACAATAACAAAGTTGCTAATGTGTTTATTATCAGCTTCGTTTTGAAAGAGTACAATGGTGATGTATTTTGAAAAGTGTATAGGATATCATTCCAGACAGTAGGGCCAGGAACGTCAAAAGAGAGACTTTGGAACACAACATACGGCACTTGGGAATATGCAAATTCACAGTTTTTTCGTAGTCGGACAATAAGGTACACAGAAAGTGAACTTGAAAATAAACGTGTTATATCATGGGCATGTGCTTTGCATCCGAACACTCCCTAATACACATTGTTTTTTTTTTAAACTGAAACACTAAGAGACTATCGCAAAGGGTAGCTGTGCTGACATTGAAAATGTAACGAGTCAAAATACGTAAAAGTTTCTTCTGGATTATTGTAATTTGATTCAAGTTGGTAACCTAATTGGATTGCCTATTATGGAATAAAATATACTAGATATTCATTTACCAAAGAATAACACAGCTGAGTCAGTATACTGTTGCCAAATATCCCTTTGTTTTCTCAATCATATCTGTAATCTTACTTAGCTTCTTTAATATTTGAGTAACATATGTCGCAATCAATTAATCAAATCAACAATCTACGATTATGACCTTGTCGCTTTTGGTGATAGATAACACCGGTTAGTTTTATCAACATTGACTGATAATTTTTTATTACACCTTTCAGGTGCCTAAGACGTTGTTAAACTTTTCTGATACATTTAGATCATATTCCGTAAATAATAAGCTCCTAAGACAATGCACTAAGACCTTTTACATAAATAAAAAATAAAAACAAGGTCAACCAATTGCATGATACTCCACTTATTCCTTGTTACAACAACTTAGAAAAATGAATCCACTGTATAACAATTTTCTTAGACATATATTTATATCTGGTAATATATCTGAGTATCTGCGCACAAACAGAGTTTATCAGACATACTGAACTTTGTGACAACTTTTCCCAGAAGTGTTTATCCGATCAGCTTCAACCTCACATAATATGAATTTCAATCTTTTTCCCTGGGAAGCATTTCTGCATTTCAAAATATCTCCAGTGTTTTGAAGTTTAAATTTAACAAACTCAATGGTATTAAACCAACATATTGGTACCCAAATTTACAAAACAGAGGTAGTTGTCTTTATAAAAAAAATTATAAAAGAATCTCTGGAAAACATGTTGAACTTAATGTTCAGTTCAAGTATTGGATTGAACAAGTGAACGATTTTACTTAAAGGCTGTTATAAAAGTTAGTTTCTTAGATCCAAAATTCATGTGTGAGAATGTTCATTCTCATTGGTAGAGATGAATATATTTCAATGCATAGTATTGAATACAACACATCATCAAGTCAGACAAAGTTAACATACTTTCAATGCTGTTTAGAACCAATAATACACTAGTATGTTTACTATAGTATGCTGTTCTAGAAATATATATATATATTTCTTACTCTGTATGTGTTTGTTGTTCTGGAGTGACATTGTAGTTAGTGACACTGTCACTGCATTCAGTAGGAAGATTTGAACATGAAGGATATATGTACGGAGCTGCTTTCTCCAGATGGCCTCTTGCTTTGAAATGTCGTACAATGATGACAATCGGATGAACAAATGACAGGCCACACATCACTCCGAGAAACATTTGAGGCTGTGAAGTGAAACCTAGTTATTACCTGACATTTTTCACAAAAAGTGTAAAGATTTACCCACATGAGAAAATTAAAGTCATGTTAGCATGTAGATTAATTGAATATGTTCAATTACAAACCTGAAAGACATATTTGAACAATTTATAATTTATAATTGTAATAACAGATAACACTTACTCAGGTATACAGCTTACATGCAATTACTTGCTACACCAGTGCATGTCTAAGATCAACATTTGTTTGGAAGGATTGAAAAGGGAGTTGAGCAAGAGGACCGTGACCATCCTCAATCATTCAGCTCAACTACACATGTTGACATGTAAATAAGCCATAGGGACTAGTAATGCAATTGCTGGTACCATTTTGTGATATTATAACATAAACTGTGACATTTATGATGACTACTGAAAGTGATATGGGTTGACCTTAAATGTGAATATCTATAGCAAGGCTATGTGATGTAGTAAACAATCTTAAATAAATAGCATTTTAAATTAAAGAAAATGCAACATCACAAAGTATTCACCTTACAAGTAACCAAGCCATTGTATATTTCTACTTGGCTTTAAAGGAATATGGCCAAACAATTTAACAAAGCTTCATATATAAGTACTGCTACTTCTCCCTGGAAACTCTTATTGATAATCACTAATAAAAATCGTTCAAATATATAACAAGAGGGCTGTGTGAACAGCCCATGCTCAGCTGATCTTGACATTCATCACACTTGCAGCTCTATGAACTTGGCAAAGGATCAAGGTCATCCATGTTCTGACTAAGTCTGCCCTTTATAGAAGAACACTAACATGTGAAACATCACGGTTCAAGTAGTTCTCAAGTTATAATGAGGAGTACAATACATGTATGTTGCACTGTGACCCCAGAAACGAGGTCAAGGTCATTCATGTACTGTCTAAGCATAACCTTCATACAGAAACATTAACATGTGCAGCATCACGGTACTAACTCAAAGCAGATCTCAAGTTATCAAGTAAACAGTAAATTTCGTGCCAGTTGTCCTGTGAAATAGCATTAGAATGCCCTTTGACTTACATAGTAATCAATAGGAAAGCTGCATTGACCGATAAGTACCTGTATTGAAAATCCTTAAAAGTCAAGAATCCAAATCAGTGCCACCTAGTAAAGAACTTTGTTTGACCCTTCCACAAGAACATATCCATCACATTTCAGCTTAATCTGAGTGAAAATTCTGAGAACAAGTGAAAAATAGCCAAACCATACAAAATATTCATAAAAAGATAGAAAAAAAATTGCAGCGCCACCTGGTGAACAAATTGGAAACTAGGTGTCCCCGGGAGTGTCTATGCACGATATCAAAGCGATTGGGTGAGCGGTTTCAGAGGAGAAGAGTTTTTAAAATTTGCCCCAAAAAAGAACAAAAAAAATTCTTTAAAAATCCAAAAATCAATAGAGCGTGATCATTTGAACAAACTTGGTAGAGATCCACCCAAGGCACATCCCCACCACGTTAAAGTAAATCTGGCCAAAACAATGTAGGTTATAACCATTACAAAAATTCCAATGTTAAACTTTCCTATTACAACTTTTGTAAAGATTTTTGAAAAAAAAAAATCATAAAAAAATCCAAAATTCAATGGAACATGACCATTGGAACAAACCTGGTAGACACCCACCCAAGGTACATCCCCACCAAGTTTGAAGTAAATATGGATGACGGTTTTGGAGGAGAAGTCGTAAAATGTAAATTATCATTAGAATGCCCAATTACTTGCATGGTAATCAATAGGAAAGGTGCATTTACCGAAAAGGAGCCGAATTGAAAAATCGTTAAACATCAGGAATCTGCAGCTTACCCACACAGTGCACGATATTGTTTGACCCTTCCACAAGGAACACCTCTCTATACTGAACACCATATGTTCGTCCCAAATATATACTTTCAATGTTATCAAACCTCCCTATACTGAACACTTTTGTCCGGTCCCAAGGCCATTCTGTATAGGGAGGTTTACTGCATATCCACCACATTTCAGCTTATTCTGAGTGACGGTTCCGGAGAAAAAGTTGAAAATAGCTATAACACACACAATATATATATATATATATATATATATATATATATATATATACATATATATATATATATATATATATATATATATATATATATATAAAATGAAAAAAAATTTGCAGGGCCACCTGGTGAAAATGTGACTTAGCATTGGAATGCTCATTGACTTCCATAGTAATCAATAGGAAAGCTGCATTGACCGATAAGTGCCCGAATTGAAAAAAATGTTAGAAATCAGGAATCCGCAGCATTCCCACATAGTGAACAACTTTGTTTGACCCTTCTTCAAGGAACATATCCACCATGTTTCAGCTTAATCTGAGTGACAGTTCCGGAGAAGAAGTCGAAAATAGCTATTACACACAAAAATTCATAAAAAAAATAGAAACAAATTGCAGCGCCACCTGGTGAACAAATTAACAACAAGGAGTCCCTAGGTGTCTTCCTGTGTGATATCAAAGCAACTGGGTAAGCGATTTCGGAGAAAAGGATTTTTTTTAAAGATTTGTCAAAAAAAAAAAATTTTAAATAAAATTTAAAAATCCAAAAATTCACTGGAGCATGACCATTTGAACAAACCTGCTAGAAACACACCAAAGATACATTGCTATCACGTTTGAAGTTAATCTGGATGACGGTTTTGGAAAGGAACTCGAAAATGTGAATTAGCATTGGAATGCTCATTGACTTCCATAGTAATCAATAGGAAAGCTGCATTTACCGACAAGTAGCCGAATTATAAAAATCGTTTAAAATCAGGAATCCGCATTATTCCCACATAGTGAACAACTTTGTTTGACTCTACTACAAGGAACATATCCACCATGCTTCAGCTTAATCTGAGTGACGGTTCTGGAGAAGAAGTCGAAAATAGCTAAAACACACAAAAATTCATTTAAAAAATTTTAAAAAAATTGCAACGCCACCTGGTGAAGAAATTAAGAACTAGGAGTCCCAGAAAGTGTTCCTATGTGATAGCAAAGCAATTGGGTGAGCGGTTTCAGAGAAGAAGATTTTAGGATTTGCCCCAAAGGAACAAAAAAAATTCATTAAAAATCCAAAAATCGCTGGACAGTGACTATTTGAACAAACCTGGTAGACATCTTCCAAAGGCACATCCCCACCAAGTTTGAAGTGGATCTGGCTGGCGGTTTTGGAGACGAAGTCGAAAATGTAAATTGTTGACGGATGATGGACAGACAGACGACGGACAGAGGACCATAAGATAAGCTCAGCTGACTGAAAAGTCAGCGGAGGTAAAAATGACAGAATATCTTAACAGTGAACCAATTAAGGTGAAAGATTTGCTGCCCATCTGCAGCAAGACTGGCAATTTTGGATCAAAATACCTCGTTGAATTTTTTTTAACAAGTACAGTCAACCTAAATATATTCTGGTTACTGACACATAGATTTATATCCAGAGTATTTTTGCGGGATTGGAAGTCTTTGAGATTTTATAGCATTCTTTCGGACTTAGAATTTTCAAACTTTTCGGCCAGAAATCACACAATTTTTTTTTTCAAATTGAAACAAGAGAAATTATATATATACACATACATATACACACACATATATATATATATATATATATATATATATATATATATATATATATATATATATATATATATATATATATATATATCTATATATATATATATATATATCTATATATATATAACCAGGATCGAATCCTATAGCGAGTCCTGAAATTGCGTTATTAATTTTTTTTATATATATTTTAAAAGTTTGTCCCAACATGTTGTATATTTTCTTCCTAGAAATTGCTCCAAATGTCACGGAAGGGCATGTCAGAAATAAATTAATTGGAATTGCTCCTGGATATGATATTTTTCTCTTGATGTCCATTTATTTTAGATAGGCCAATTCGTTTATTAGTGAGACGACAAACAAATTGAATAGGTTGAGCAAAAACATTTCCAAAAAATCGCGTAGAAAGAAAATGTTGCAAATTCTTATGTATTTATTTCTGTAATATGATACATACATACTTGTGTCTTGTGTTTTGATTATTGTGTGAAATAAGCTTTACCTCTGTGACGTTGCCCTTCAAAAAAGTATATTTTATGGCCTAAGACTCGAGTTTTCTTTAACTTGGGAATATAAAACGTAACCACACTTGGCGTGTTTCGGTTTGGATTCACATGCAGCTTTCCATATTTGGGGTCCAATTAGTGGATTGTGCAAATTTGTGTTTACATAAAGAGAGAATTTCAAAGTAGTCAGAACAGTGGTAGTGATTAGTCTTAACTTGCCAATTGTCCTCTCCATGGCTAATGGTTTCCTGTTCCTTATGCATGACCCTTGTCAGTGGGTCAATTGGCTTCCAGGTGTTATGGACTAAGGACTGTGCAAACAATGGCATGGTTCATTATCATGCCCATGCAACCAAACCCCATTTGGTCAACACTGCTAAAACGTTTCAGTGTAAACAAATGTTTTGAGCTCAATTTTCTCATATAAAATTTATGTTCACACATCTGCGTTTTGAGAGCATGTAGTCTACGTATCAAAATATCCAAAAATATCAAAAAGTAGTAAGGGGTTATCCAAGAGTGCTTGCTACAGATCTTCCACCTTACGCAAAAAGTTGATGTATATTTACACTAAGTCTGAAGAGCATCCCTTGCGCTATTTAGAATAAGCAAAGCATACAAAAAGCACGTACACACAATAATCATAACGTAACTGAAGCAGCTATCACATTGGCAGGTCCAGTGGTTTCCAGGTATATGTCCCTTATATCATGGAAAGTGATCAAGCTAAGTAAAGATGAACTGAAACCTGACTTATCTCCACCAAGCTGACAAGGGTCGGCTAATGTTTTTGTGCACAAGTACGTAACACAACTACCGGACAGGAATGTGGATCCCAGACAAGAGACGCAGAGTAAGGATATAAGCGAAGCAAACGTGAAGTAACCTTTCTGAGAAGGATATGCGGTGGATTCAATCTTACTGTGTATCAGCGCTTTGCATCATTGATTTATACTTACAGGAAACGGATTGTATGGTGGTCCCTCTGCCCACTTTAAGACAGCATACATGACAGCCTGGGCGATGCCGAACACTAAATACATGACCCCATATAGCTTTCCAAAATGTTTTTGTGGAAACCTACAACAATGGTAACAAAGCAAAGATGACATACGATTGTAAATATTAAGCAAAGTCACGTACAAATTTACAAACATAGACATATTAATAACCTGTCAAAGCTGACTGACACACCATGCCAAGTGAAGTTCAAAGCAAGCTGTTCGAAGCCTGCTCAAAGGTTTTAGACTCCCATGTCCATATTTAGTTTCAAAATTACTGTTCAAAATTGAATCAAAATCCAAACCCATTATTTTCTATTCAATAATTTAATATGCAAGTTGTGACTTATATCCTGTTTATTAACGGTTTCACAATAGGAAAACATCGCTTTTTAATTTTACATATTTAAAAGTAATTTCTGATTTTATTAAAATTTGTCTGAAGTGTATATATACATTTCCCTTCATGTGCAATAAATGCTAATGTGCTAGTGCATCGATGAGATACCTGGGACCCAATTGAAAAAAAAAGCTCTTTCATCATTTGCTCAGTTATGGATCATTATCCCTGGGTACCTGAAAATTTAAATTTTTTATCTCATTTTGGGTACAGTTGAACAATGCCATCTGTACTTAATACTTTCAAATCTTATTAACTCTAATTTTCTGTAACATTTTGTCACCAAAATGCCGTAGTATTGACACTGAATTAAAAAATATCTGTGTTACTGTCTGATAGAGCACCCATCTCCAAAAACGTTTTGTTTAGCACCCCGGCTGACTGTTTCACAGGGAAAGCACTGCAGAAGTGAAAGTTTTGGTTCAATCGGTTTCATAAAACTACATCCAGGTACCGCCAGTGTCGCAGTAAACTATGGTTTACCAGGTCCTTATGGAAATATTTTGGCACTGGTGGTGAGGCAAGATGATTATCCACGAGTGGGAACTGACCATTTTAGAAACGAAATGATCATCATTTCAGTTTCTGGGTTGTTAAGGTTATGAAAGCAACTGAAGTTGACTGTGTTAATGTTAATGTAAGCCTGCCTGCCTATCTATCTATCTATCTATCTATCTATCTATCTATCTATCTATCTATCTATCTATCTATCTATCTATCTATCTATCTATCTATCTATCTATCTATCTATCTATCTATCTATCTATCTATCTATCTATCTATCTATCTATCTATCTATCTATCTATCTATCTATCTATCTATCTATCTATCTATCTATCTATCTATCTATCTATCTATCTATCTATCTATCTATCTATCTATCTATCTATCTATCTATCTATCTATCTATCTATCTATCTATCTATCTATCTATCTATCTATCTATCTATCTATCTATCTACCTACCTATCTATCTATCGATCTATCCATCCATCCATCCATCCACTCGCATTATATTCAGTCCCAGTGATAGTAAAATAAACAGTTGCAGCTAGACCACCTGTACAGACCAAGGGAAATCCTAACAAGGACAGCAACAATGGACATCCTGCACCAGAAATGTAAAACAAACTCTATGATGACACCTACCCCTTAAACAATAAGGCTCTATTTAACTGCCAACCCTGAGTCAATGTATCAACGTCATGTGTCAGGTTTGTGACATTTGAGGAAATACTGTCAGTTTTGAGTATTTTTTTTAAATTGAGTAAATGTGCATTTAGGCATGTCAGAAAAGAATGAAAGTCATTGGCATTTATGCCAAAAATATGTTATCGAAATAATTTTTCTTAACAGGATTTAAACTACAATTAGGAAAGCTTGTAACTGTCGTCAGTAGCTGCTTGCTACCTATAGCCCCTGGGAAGTTGACCTAACAAAAAACAAGCTAGCCTAAAATGTCTGAAAGGTGAACATTAAAACAGAATGATGCCAAAAAATAAAGTTAAGTAGCAAAACAGACAAGTCTAAAAATTTTCATTATGTATATGAAGGAGGGTAATGGATTTGTGCGAAAATATAAAACGAACCAGTAAAAAAAATCAAATCAAACTATTTTCATCTCCTTTCCTTTGCTATCATAGTGATAGCCGTCCAACACTGTAAAACTTGTAATGCACGCTTTTATAACAGCGACGGTATTCATGTAGGAAAATAAAGTTCATGTGAGTGGTAAATGTTGGGAACAAATGTAGCTGCAATTAAGCATTCCCATTATGCCAACAGTACTGAGACGGGTCAATAATATATATTATTTTGTTAAATCTCATTTACTTATAAAGCAAAATACACAAAAAAGTATGCATAGGGTGATGTTGCTTTTTACCTATTTTAGGAGTACCCATAGACAAAGTGACCTGCCAGGTCATGGGGTTTCGGCAGGTCACCCTGTAAATGGTCTCAGCCATTCCCGTATAATGTCATGTGTCAACAACGGGTTCTGATTTAGAAGACTATTCACATTCTCCTACCTTCCCTCCTCTTTCCCTTCTATCCTTCCATTCTCTTACTCCTCCTCCTCCTCTTCTCCTATTGAGAAACCAAATAGCACAGGAAACTTTTACCACATTCATAAATTTCAACCCAACAATAGCAGCAAAGAGATTCGAGATTTTGCAAAGCATCAACATTAATCTTCCATTACCGATGCGAAGGAACAGATTTCACTCCTGACTTGAGACAGGCAATCACCCATAAAGTGTAACTGGTGCCCTCAACCGTTCATACCTATAGGCTTAACCACTTAAAAACCAACTTTCATCCCTTGTGCCAAAGATAACAAGAGGGCTCTTTGAACAGCCCGTGCTCAGTTGACATAGAGATTCATCACGCTTTTGGCTCTGTGAACTTGGGATAGGATCAAGGTCAAGGATGTACTGAGTAAGTCTAAGCTTTATCGAAGAACACTAGCACGTGCAACATCAAGGTCTCAGTTTAAGTAGTTCTCAAGTTATAGCACTGAAGAGTACAATTCATGTATGTTGCACTGTGACCTCAGGAATTAGGTCAAGGTCACTCATATACTGTCTAAGCATGACCTTCAGAGAGCAACATTAACATATGCAACATCAAGGCCTTGACTCAAACTAAATCTTAAGTTATCAAGTGAACAGTAAATTTCATGTCAGTTGCTCTGCGACCTTGGAAGTGAGGTCAAGGTCACTCATGTGCTGTCTGAGTGTGGCCATCAAAGAGGGTTGTAACTATTTTTAACATGAAAATCCAGGCTGTAATAGTTCTCAAGTTACCATCTGTAGAGTTAACTGCACTTTACTGAGCCTGTGACCTTTAGAATTAGGTCAAGGTCACAAGCTGGATCTCAGTGTAAGCTGTTCCTTTTCAGAAGAGGACCTCATTGAGTATGAAGGGTGATATTCAACCTTACTGGAAGGAACCACGGGCTACAACAAAGCCAGTCAAGTTTGCCCTTGCAGCTGGTGATGAGTCTGTGCCTAAAACTGACCATTTCTTGCTGTAGCTGCCATGGACAGTCACCAAAACGGCTGCCTGGGACGTTTAGACTGGTATTAGTAAGAGATGCTTTTCAAAAGTCATTGAGGGAAGATTCCCATATAGGTGACTGGTTGAAGTGTACGGTAGGCCATCTTGTGGCCAATAGCCAATAGCGGCAATGTACGCTGCATGCTAAGACAGTGTAAATGTTAACTCAAAACCACTGGAATGCGAAATGCGTGCAGCAGGCTTTTAGTGATTTATGACAAGGCTTGGGATATGTGAAGGTAAAGAGTCGCATTGAAAAGCATCTGTGAGTCCACTGCATGCCTAAACGGATTAATAATGAGTCCTGTAGTGTTCCACAAACTTCAAAAAACGGGAATACACAAGCACTTGACAACAGCTTGAATATACATAAGCCACACAGCGGGAGGTGCTACTGTTTTGTCTGGCTTAGCATGCAGCTTTTGCATGAAGCATATATTGCGTCAGCGAAAAGGCAAATTTTCTTCGCAAAGTGCTTTAATAATTCAACTCCTTTACTTTTCATAAAAAATAAAGCACAAGGCGAGGGAGAACTCTAAGACACATGCCCAGAATTTTGATGTGAATCTGGTAAGTGTTTTTTTTTTTTTTTTTTTTTTTTTTTGAGAGAGAGAGAGAGAGAGAGAGAAATCAAAATCATGAATTACCATTGCAATTCCCATTCACTTGCATAGAAATCAATAGGACTGTAAACATTAACCAGTAAATACCAAAATTTAAAAAAAAAAATATTAAAATAGGAGATTAACAGTATCGCCATTTGGCGAACAGCTTTGGCTGGCCCTTTAACAAGGAACATTTCCACAAAGTTTCAGCATAATGTGAGTGACGGTTTTGAAGAAGAAGTCGAAAGTAGCGAAAACACACTTTTTACCTTAAAAAATTGAAAAATTACAGTGTCACCTGTTATGAAAATAAGGTCTCGAGGTCCCCAAAAGTCCCCCAAAAGCAATTTAGAATCAGCTGGTCAAGCACTTTATGAAAAAATGATTTTTTAAGACTTGGCCAAAAATGAATAAAAAAAAATCATAAAACATCCAGAAATCGCTGGAGTGTGACCATTCGGCAGACGGATTTTGAGAAGAAGTCAAAAGTAGCCAAAACGCACTTTGTGCCCCTCTCCTCCAGAAGAAGAAGAAGAAGAAGAAGAAGAAGAAGAAGAAGAAGAAGAAGAAGAACAAGAACAAGAAGAAGAAGAAGAAGAAGAAGAAGAAGAAGAAGAAGAAGAAGAAGAAGAACAAGAAGAACAAGAACAAGAACAGGAACAAGAACAAGAAGAAGAAGAATCACTGCTCCACTAGTTGAGCAAGTTCAGGTCGAAGGGACCCCAGAAGTCTCCCTAAGCAATTTTGAAGCAATTGGCAAAGCGGTTTCATAGAAAAAGATTTTATGATTTGCCCAAAAATGAAGAAAAGAATTCATTAATCAGGGGGCTGCGTGAACAGCTCGTACTCAGCTGACCTAAGCTTGTTCACAAATCAAAGTTGCAACTATTAATATACCTGTGTTGAGCTCTAGCTAAGTGCATATGACATTTAGAAGTATTCCTAAGATTTGCCTAAAAAAAAATTATAAAAATGTGAATTTACATTACAATTGTCATTGACTTGTATAGTAATCAATAGGAATGGTTCATTTACGGATAAGTACCCGAGTTGAAAAAAATTGCTAAAAATCAGAAATCCACAGCAGTGCCACCCAGTGAACAACTTTGTTTGGCCCTTTCACAGAAAACATACCCACTAAGTTTGAGCTTAATCTCAGCAACAGTTGTGGAGAGAAAGTCGAAAATAACGAAAACACTAAAAAAAATTATGAACAAAATCGAAAAAAATTGCAGCACAACCTGGGTGTGCCTAGGAGTGTTTCTGTGTAATATCAAAGCAATTGGGTGAGCGGTTTTCGAGAAGATAATTTTTTAAGATTTGCTCCGAACAAGAACAAATTCATAAAAAAATTTAAAAAATCACTGAGGCGTGACCATTTGAACAAACTAAGTAGAGTCCCTCCAAAGCTACTTTTAAGTTTTAAGTCAATCTGGCTGACGGTTTTGGAGAAGAAGTTGAAGATGTAAATTATGGACCGACGACAGACAACGGACGAAGAGTAGTGGCATAAGCTTTGCTGGCTGTCAAGCGAGCTGAGCTAAAAATAGACATGGTAGGTCTGCCAGTTTTTGGCTCTTCCAATTTGTTAGTCAGCTGAATTTACAGCAAAAACAAGAGCCTAGATCATTTTTGCGTAAATAAATATCTCCAACACAGCCAACAGCATTACATATCCAATGAAGTATCTATAAAATACCATAATAAACATTACCCATATTCATAAATTTCAACCCAGCAATGAAAGCAAAGAGAATACAAGCATCATAATGAGCACGTTACAAACACAAGATGACCTAGTGAATGAAAATGACACATCCGGGTCAACTTTAACATAAATGATTAACCAAGTCAAAAATTCATTTAAAGACAGTCAAAAGCTAGCTTGCAATAAAGTTGGATTCTGACAAAAGTTTTCATAGACCAAAAAATATTATGATTTCAAGTCAGCTATGTAAAAGGTCTCCTTTTATGATCAATTATAACCTTTATGTATTTTATATAACAATGTTCTACTTGTACACATGAGTGGATGGTTGATTGCGAGGCGCATGTGAGAGGGCCCGTGGGAAGACAAGCATCAACTTGCAAGGTTTATACTATCTGTCTGTCTGTCTATCTGTCTGTCGATCTATCTATCTATCTATCGATCTATCTATCTATCTTTCTATCTATCTGTCTGTCTGTCGGTCTGTCTGTCTAGCTAGCTATCTAGCTATATAGCTAGCTAACTTTTCCTTTAATTTTTGCTATTACTTTACATGCCTTCACATTTGAAGTAATATCCTGGGTTTGAAAAAACTATGTTTCTAAATAGCCATTGGTACAAGTAATCGTTTGACTATCATACATATTTAAGCATATACATACGTGACAAGTGCATAACACTGTGCTGTTGAAAAGATGAAGGCCCTTCCTAACATCAGCAAAATGGCAGAAATGTATTGGAGGATTACCAATGGGAACATACGGGTCACAGACAGGGCAAGCGCGAAAGCTGAAGCCATTGACAACGGCACCACAACAGATATAGCTGGACGAAAGGCCAGATGAGATATATCTGTAACAATAATAAATAGTTATTGTGATAAGACAGTCAGTTTATTACTTTACGCATGTTTGAATAAAAACATTAGATATCGAAAAAAGGGTCATTTTGAATCGCTATTATATTGTCATCCTCAGATTCGATTGTGTATACCACACTTGTAAATAATCATAATTTGTTTGATAATGACAGACAACATGATACTTAGAACAGAACCAAAATAATATAGCAAATTGATATTAGTTTTTAAGCTGACATTTGTCATTCAAAGTAACACAGAGGAGTACCTTTATGCTTAGTCATGTTGTAATCCACTATTATGCCGGCCAACGGTGCAATAAGGATTCCGCCAAACAGAATAAAACTAGAAATCCGTCCAACTTCATCTTTCAAAAAATTGAAAAAAACAAATAATAATATAGGTCACATTGCTATTCAGCGTATAACATCATTGTATTGTAAAATGCCGATCATGAATGCGTCGTTGCATCATATTTTCAAACATTCTATTATCCTAAGATCAACTATTCTGTGCTTTTTGAAAGGTTTTAGAGTTTGTGGAAGTGTGGAGCAATAAGGAAGGTAAAATAAGGTGCAAGTTAGTGTGTTCCATGATAGAAAAAAACCCGCTAGTATTGAAATTGTTGGTGGATCTCCGGTTATTGTTTTCCAGCTGTCAATTCACCAAAGCATTGAGGCTGCACGCTGGCGCGCACAGTTTTCGGCCCAAATACAATTCCCTTGATCGCCATATTTACTTTTTTTTTAAATGTGTGAGCAAGGCGTCAGTCTGTGAATACTTGACATTTTAGATATTTCCACTCTGCGGCATTGCTTACATGATCCGTCCAAGTTTGGGCATTTTAAGAAGTTGGGTGGACACATGCTGGAAATGGGATGGTGTGTTCACTTGTGGCAGAAAGGCATATTTTTTATGGAACCGATAATCGTAAGAAACAATAGCATACAATAAGCAAAGTTGAACATCCGCCAGTTTCTATTTGATGTATGCTTATTACTGTGCCATACATTATATTGAGATTTTGTGACTTTTAGTGATGCTGGACATTTCATTTGGCTGTTCACAATGACTTAAATAATTCACTTTCCATTACAATGTATTTCTGTAATAAACAATACCATCTGCTTTCCATGAGACCCCTGGTTTTACTTAAAGCCTGCTGCATATAGGCGCCTGTGCTCAAACGGCCTTTGGACCCCTAGCATCTGGTTTTAAAAGCCAAATCGACCATGCATTGAGATGAGTCGTCATGTGGATGGCTTAAGCCATGTCTGTTTGTAGACCACCACTACAACCAACTTGAAACCAGGATCTTGTGGATGCTACGCTTTTGGAAAAGCTACAATGGCTCTGAAAGCAAACCTCACTCCACGAGAAGAAGGTGTGGATAAACCTCCATCAATTGTCTTGGCCGTTGACTGAGTTATATGTGCAGTGCTTGCAAACGGCGTTTTCTATAGCCAAGAGCATGTAAAGAAAGCCTGGACCTACATGATTGTTCAGGTAGAGCTATTGATACTACACCTAGTTGTTAATCAATCCAAAATGCTTGCCTTTCCCTCGTCGCAACCTAATTTCTCAATTCCAGGGGCGATCTTTTGTAGGACAAATGTCTGTTGGCATAGCTCAATAGTACCACGTACAGCTTCTGCTATGGATCTTAACACTGGGGCCTAGATGGCCGAAGTAAACCACTAAAGAGAAGCGCACTCACCATGCTTTATCAGCTAGCTTGCAGAACCGTAAAAGATTATGGTTTGGACTCAAAAAGTTTCTGAAAACTGTTGGGAAACGGAAAATTGACATCGTCGAAATCAGAGCATTTGACACACTAAATTTTGAATTTATATAACATGCATAAAACTGTAAAAATGATTAGTCGTCATCAATATAATCCGAATCTTTTCCAAATAAATACTTTTATACGTTTTATTTATTTTATTTTATTTCATATGGCCGAAATTGTGATAATTGATTGCTTCACACTGATGGGCTGTGTTGATATTCTGTACATGACACTGAAACCTTGGCGGTAAGGTCTAGCTGATCTACATGCAATCTCGACCCAGGTCGTGCCCTGATACACAATCTTGCCAAATTCCATGAAGTTTTCTGAAGTTCTTTAGGACTTATTGCATGCGACGAAATTCGAATAGGAGACTCTGCACACTTGGGAATTGGGTCAAGGTCATCCACATTTAATCACAGCCAGGGTCTCACAGAGATGCGTAATCATGCTAATGCTCCCAGCACAACTTTCATTATGTTTCGTTCCTCTCATTTTTTTTCCACCCGCCTTGAAAATTTAAGTGTCCGAGCATGTGACTTTGAGAATTAGGTTAAGGTGACGGCCAATAAATAGAATTGCAACATTTACATCAGACATGAACACAAAACTGAGAACAAAAATGCAACACTTTCTGGTACCTGTTTGGATTTTCAAGCCTTTTAGGTAACACGAGTCAATGACTGACTCACACATGTGAAAAAAAGATGTTTTAACCTTCAGAGGTAAACTTACTGTCGGAATATTTAGATATATCAAAGAACTGAATAAATACATGACTTTGACATAAATACCAAAAGGTGTGCATACACGTATTCAGCAGTGCATTTTGTCTGAAATTGCATGTTGATTTCGACTGCATGCCATTTGACCTTCTGACATTCAGTCAGGAGTATGCAACTCTAATTCCTGTGTTTAGTTTATTGTTTTCACAAAAATTCTGGCTAAAAGCCTAGAATTGTTAAATAAATGGATTATAGACCCCGGATTTGCAGATAGCCAAGTATGAGACCCTATTATTAATACAACTTCTATTTCACTGCAGGGTGACATAGAGCTGTCAAATGAACATAAAAGGTCATAGAAGCTATATGCCTAGTAACAAGTATTTGAAACAATCTTGGTAATCCAAATTATATACTTTTCAAGTAGACAACAAAAATTGAACAGCAAACATACAGTTGCACGGGATTCCACGGACGCATTGACATTGGTTCATGTTCAACATTGGTCATGTTGATATGGACATTTACTAGTAGGAGGGACTGTACAATTTTCTAAGCACAAGATACGATAACATGGTGCACTGTGCAGACTAAAATTATCGTAGAGACTGTCTGAGGTGATTAATTAAAACTCGAACATATGAAAATGGTATGAAGTCAATGTTACTTGCGTCGTTTCAGAAAAATGTCCCCATACATGAAGCTTCATGGGACATTTGTTCACAGCCTTAGATATTTGTTGCTCTAAACACTTTTGTTTTAACCTTCTCAGCATCTTCATAACAAGAACATGAATGATCAAAAACGTCCAAAATAAGTGTTACCCAAGGTATATTTCCATTTTTTAATTGAGCTTACATTTTGAACAAAATGAGCACACAGTGATGACAGTTTTCCCACTTTTGTCAGAATTCAGACCTGTTTCCCACAAATCAGGTTAATTTGACAGTTACTTAAAGTTCAGGCAAATACTCCAATTTCAGACTTTTTGGTCATTTGACACTTTTATCTCTGAGCACAAATTTCTTTCTTTCATGATGTGTATCCTCAAACAAGTTCATCATATTCACTTTTTGCATTATCTGGGGGTTTTGGGGTTTTTTTTGTGGGGGTTTTTTGGGTTTTTTTTTTTTTTTTTTTTTTGGTTTTTTTGGGGGGGGGGTTTGTTTCGTTTTGTTATTTTTTTTTTTCATTTACATTGCTCATTTATTTACTGGTGAGGCGCAAAAGCAGGTTCATTATTTCCATTTTGGGGGCCTCTTCTGTTAGTTTTTTGCTTGATTATATTCATTATTTGTATCGTTTTTTCATGTTCATTACTCATTTTTTTCACAATGGATGATCAAAACAAGTTCATTGACATTTTTTTTGCTTTTTTCTGCATGTACATTGCTCATTATTACCCCACCCCCACCCCAAGCAGTTGATTATATCATTCATAAAATGGTGAAGTATTTTAATCTAACCAATGAGTTTGATGTTGAAATGCATTGACAAGGGCTTCAGTGTTGTTTGCAGCAACTGTCGATAATGTAAACTATTTTCACACCAATGTGGCTTAAACAACTCCAATAAGTTATTCGCCACAACTGTTGATGATGGAATGTCCCACCTATGTGGCATAGGCAACTCACAAGGATGTTTGAGTCACCTGGCAGTTTCATCAAGGCAAGCTTATTGTGAACAATGTATATGGACATGAAAGGAGTTTTGTAGTATTGTGCTAAGAAGATTTAATCTTTCCTTTTTTTTCTCATAAGACACAGAAAAGATCTGACAGAGATGTAAGGCTGTTTGATGTATAGTGGTCCTCCTTGAGAGAGACTGCCCCATCTACAAATACCACTTCTATCTGTAACGCAAGTATGTAATGTTAACTTTTTTCGGCCTTTTACACAAAGTTGAGTGATTTTTTCAGTGCTGTACATGTGCGATTGTCAAATAATGGTTTTATTCAGTGTGCAATGACAATTGTTTCATCTTGGAACTTTCATATATCAGAAGTCAATTTCTATTTGCTAAACTGAAAAGTGCTGTTTGTGTACATGTATATACCTCTTTCTGATCAACAGAAACATTGTTTAATATTAATTTTTTCATAAAAAGTCACTGTCACGAGATACACCTGATGTGAGAGACCACTTTGTCACATACTACAAATTCCAAAATATTATACTTCCCGTTAGACTACCTGACAAGGTAAACCACCTTAAGAAAGGCCACCCTCTTCTGTAAGGCCTCATTTTTACTGTATAGTTACAGGATGGCATTTGAACAGGGGGTCACTCTGTGTAAAAAAAATGCATGGTTCATAAAGATAGATGGCACCAAAAGGAACAACTTAATTGTCATATCAACACTTTTCAACAATTTCCTCTAATGAAAGAGGGTGAAACATATAACATATATGAGGAATTGATTCCTCAAATGATCCCATCAAGATTCATTATCAAAACTTGGAACCTATCGTGACAAAAGGGCCCAAATCACATTCAAGCGACAGAAATCTTTACTGTGCTTAAAATGTCATTTAGCAAATGGGACAGTGACATTTCCTATTTCAGATGCAGTTATGAGGGAATGCCAGATGAGGAAGCTTTGATAAAAATTCTAACAAATGTGAGCACAGAAGAATTTAGAAATCGTTTGGGACAAAAAAATTAAATACATGAAAGAAGGTTACAAAATTACGCAAGTTTCAATACAGTAGTGGAACAATGCGAAACATGCTGTCAAGCCAATTTGTGATGGAAACACGCTAAAGGTTTCTGCCACAAAAATCCTAATTTTGGTTGTACTCATAGATTTAGTGAGAGATATTTACCAAATTGTGATAGCACAGTATCATCCGATGAAAAACCTGCAGTAACGGTGATTGTGTCAAGCCCGTCAAAAATCAGATCTTTGTTTTAATATTTGATGTCGTAGGATGAGCACACTTGAAAATTGAGATGGTGCTTGCAGTAAATGTGGTATACAGGGGTCCAGCACTGTATCATTTTTTAATTGCTTTACTTGCAATTCTCCCTGTTTTTTATTTTCCAGAAACTGAAAATCCATCATGCAGTGCATGCTATCAAGACAAATGTGCAAAGGGCATGGGCAGGCCTAAAACTGTCTTTAAAAAAACAACCACCAAATTTCCATGTCCTTATTTCAGATGTGGATTGAAACTTTGGGCAGTGAAGGAGGCGGGTGAATCTTGCAATGTTGCCTCCTAAGCAGACTTTCTTGGGGCGATACACTATGTTGGCCCCCAGCAAAAGTCTGCCCGGCCGTGTCGCAATACCATTTCAAGAGGCAATTAGCAGATCTGGCGATAACGTTGTCAGGCGCCGCTGGGCCAATGAATTGTACTTCGCTTATCGTGAGAGTTGCCTACTGCATTATTAATGAGCTGTGCGTCGTCCAATCAGATGCGAGCAACACGTCACTTCCCACACAGCAGTCAAAATAACTCCACGAGGTCGAGGACCCAAGGGAGTAATCCAATGACACCTTCTCAAACGTGGTTTACCTGCTTGTGTATCTGTGACTTACTGGAGTAAAATATGTCAGAATGGAACAGGGTGCTGTGTATTGCGATCGGGAAATGTTCCCGTCGTCACCTTCACCCAGAATACAAGACGACACCCCTAACTTGCTCAGTTCTTGCTGATGAGATTTCATTAGACTTACGAGCGGGCAAACTAAGATTACTACAGGTTTGGCTGGAATAGGCGTTTTCCGTTTCACCAGGTCAGGTATTAGTTGGAATATTCGGCTTTTTCCACTGCCTGTTGGTAAAATTACAAAAGTGTCTTTCTTCTCAACAATAACATTAAATAATGCTTGCTCCTGGTGTTTGGTCGCCTGATAATTTACTCCCATCTCTTGCCAACAATCCTCAAGAACTTCCCGGAATTTTTTCTTATCCATTTTTTTCTTTTTTCCCGTGACACTGACGCTGTTCGTAGGCAGCTAATTTAGTAATTACAACTGGGCTGAGTGCGTAACACAGTTGCCGTACATGGCAGAACAGTAGCTGGATCAGGGGTCACATTAAGCTTGCGTCCTGCGTCATAGACGCAAGAAATAAAGAAATGACGCCTGGAAATTAATAAAACATTGTCATTTTGCGTCTCTTTGGACGCACGCACAAAAACGCGATGCATTTTTGAAAGATACAACTGCAAAAATTACCCCAAGTGGTCACGGTGTTTTGTATCGACCATTATCAATCTCGTGATTATTTATTATACTGATGGAATCCTCTGATGTTCCTCTTTCTATGTAACAAGCTCTCTTATTTGCTAAAAAAAATATTCGTGGAGTACCCTCCAAAAATTTGCCAGAATGGGAATGGATGGACGTCACTTCACCTCATTATAAATGCTGAGAGCACTTCCAGGCTCCTCATTGGGTGGATTTATCACGTGCCGCTCACTGTCCAATCAAATTCGTTGTTCCCCATGTGCTTGTCTCATGTCCGCAACGTTGGGAAGGTACAAGTCGTATCACGCAAAGATTATTAGACTAAGATGTAAAATTTTCAAATCACATTTTCACCAAGAAGAGTTCCATCGAAAAAATCTAGACCCAGATAAAGGCACGAGTGAAAATTCATTACGGACGGCAAGGAAAATACGCTGATTAGTCATCGCAAGGTTAAACGTGGACGAAGCGAAATTTTGCATTAGCCGGCCTAACAGCGTAACACGATGTTGTTCATCACTGTCTCCGTTGGTTCACGTGGTTATTTGTGTTTTTGAAACAAAATTTGGTTGTTCTGATTTCATTGAAATGTTTGAATGGAACAAATCTGTAGGAATTTAAAAAAATTATGAAAGAAGGCCGGAAAAATGTGTAGCGGAAAACCATGCCTGGGTGCATGCCCGTGACAGGCTGTGTACACTCGCTTGTGTGTTGCACGGCTTGTGGGCCTGCCGTGTTGCTGGGCGAATTAATTGACCGCAATTCAGACTCTTAACACCGCCTACGGTATCAAATTTTTCAGGTATATTGAAATAGAAAGTGCACAGAAATATAAATCATATAATTTCTGACAATTTCGTCACGTGGAATCAATCGCAAAAATAACAGAGCCCAGGCATGTTCAATCACGCATGCCGCTTGTTGTGCAAGCGAGTTAAATAACTGTCCGGTGGCACACGGTGTACAACACCAGATACTGGCACAGTGGCAGCGTGCTAGGGCTTAAGCCCCATTCACAACCAATTTTTTGGTAGACCAGGGATGTGCTATACAGACTTAGTCGTAATAGCAGGTTCCTGGGTAGATTGAATCCATCCTTGGTACCGTTAACAACTTTTAGACCCTTTTACATTAAGTTGGCATATTGGTAACTTTTTATTCAATCTTAAATTTAACAATAATGAGTTACCTACGTGAGCATACAGACCCTATGTTATGTTCGTTTCTAGGCTTAAGTTACATGCATGTTTTATATATTTATCATTGTGATATATGTTAATTATACTAAATAAAATCAATTAATCAAATTACATCAAATGAGGTCCAGTTTGCACAATTTCAGACTGGACCCATAGATTCGGTTCATGGACCCAGTATTTTTCCTGAATATGGAGAAAGATGGGTCCAACGGACCCACACTGAAAAATCCTTAATGTGACCCCTGCTGGATATCGCACAGCAGAGGTGTTAATCCCGTTACCCCCATTATGTTGTCCGCACCTTCCCAGGAGGTGAACCCAAACAGTTAATTGAGCGGCGTCTGGTCAATACCCACTGGGCCGTGTAATAGCCTAGAAACAAAATGGCGCCCACAGAGTCACTATCCCACAATCCACTGCGCGCATCCCCACACCTGGCCACTCGCTGGCTGCGATGCCAGGACGGCGCTGCCTGCTTCCAGACAGTGACGCTGCCAAAGAAAGGCAGACGTTCGCCGGGGGGTAGTAGACCACCAAGAACGGATGTTTAGCAGGCAACTTGCAATGTGGAAAATATATAAACGTAATTCAACATGACCACACATATGATGTTTTGAGTCGATCAAAAGATGTACCGAATTCCAAATTCATGTGCATATTCTAGTGATCCCAGTCCGAAGAAAGAGTTACAGTCAACACCTATATTTGATCAAGTCAACAAACTCTTATCCCAATCCTATGAAGCAACCCAAGATGAAATTAGTAAAGCTTGTGTGGGTTCTTTGCTCAAGATCTGCCATGGCAGTCAAGTTGTACAGGTGCCTGGCATTCATTGTTGTAAGGCTGTTAGAACACAACACAAAGCAGGTTATCGAAGAAAGGAAGGGATTGCAAAGAAAGAACGTAATGCCATAAAGTACCTCAAATTTGATTTACAGAAAGACATTGACCCGTATGTTCCAAAAGTATAATTTCGGGAAAATAGCAGGGAACGTCCAGGGTGGAGCAAAATGGTAAGGGCAGCGAGA
This sequence comes from Hermodice carunculata, assembly GCA_964020975.1. Lineage (NCBI taxonomy): Eukaryota > Metazoa > Annelida > Polychaeta > Eunicida > Amphinomidae > Hermodice > Hermodice carunculata. Next base: position 40,352,085 of record OZ026612.1, on the reverse strand, counting down.
TGAGGTGTAGGACTTCAAGATACATGTATGTTAGAATCTGCCTGTCTTAATCAGGCAATGAGGTGAAAACCAACATAAACAGTAAACTAGAGTCATCAAGTATCCTGGATGAGCTTGTTCTGGAAATAGATATATGATATCAGCCAAATGAATTGAACAATCAACGAAAAAAAGAAGGAAGCTAAACACCAAACCCAAAGTTTTGTTAAAAACCCAAAAGAAAATGTGAAATTTGTATTCAGGATAAAAGCAAAGACCCTTCCACCTGTGCTACAAAAAAAAACAACAACAACAAAAACAAAAACAAAATAAAAAAAAAGAAAAAGAAAAGAAAAAGACAAAGAGGGAAAAAAAGTATTGGATGAACACAAGACAGAGGCATACGGAACTGGGACCATATGCGGTTTGTGTTACATGGAAACAAAAACATTAGTAAAATTTCTTGGTGAGAAAGAATTCAGTCAGCACATGCACTCCTGTCATACACAAATCTGTTCACGTGATAACAAAGAAAATCCAACAAAACATTTCAACGAAAATAATACGAGAAGGGAAGAGATGGATCCAAATGAAACATACTGGTGCCCAACAGTAAAAAAGAATGTTTGTATGATCCAGCAACCATAGAATGTGATAAACGTGACAGATGGTATCCCCTGGCCTGCATTAAATGGATATTTCCCTACCTGAAGATGAGCAGTGGTTTCGCTTAAACTGTACATGTATTGCTATAAAGTGTAACTTTACGATAAGCATGAAACATTTAGTGAGATCAGTGAGCTCAGATAAATTAGTCAGCTTCAGCTATCTTAAACATATTAGAATAGTCCTTAGAACATGTGCCTTTGTGTGCTGCATGGCACACATGGGGGTGAATAGGGTGGCACACTGAAAGCCAATGTTGTTAGCTGAATAAGATTAGGCAAACTTGGCACCCAGTTAGTGCAGATGAGGTGGTATGCGACATGAGTCCCCTCCACGTGGGGGCACACTGGGCAAACATTGTTCTCTCACAATGTTTGGCAGAGAGAATCATATACTGAACCAAACAAATAACGCAACCCTTAAACTTTTTAACTTAAATATTTATTGTTACTTTCATATCACAGAAACAAATTAGATCCAGTCTTCTTGGCATAACATGTGAAAAACAAAAACTTGAAACTGTCAACGAGGGCGCGACCAGCTGGCAATAAACAGGGCAACATTGATTTTCCAAATGTAACATACTGGTGCCCAACAGTAAAAAAGAATGTTTGTATGATCCAGCAACCATAGAATGTGATAAACGTGACAGATGGTATCCCCTGGCCTGCATTAAATGGATATTTCCCTACCTGAAGATGAGCAGTGGTTTCGCTTAAACTGTACATGTATTGCTATAAAGTGTAACTTTACGATAAGCATGAAACATTTAGTGAGATCAGTGAGCTCAGATAAATTAGTCAGCTTCAGCTATCTTAAACATATTAGAATAGTCCTTAGAACATGTGCCTTTGTGTGCTGCATGGCACACATGGGGGTGAATAGGGTGGCACACTGAAAGCCAATGTTGTTAGCTGAATAAGATTAGGCAAACTTGGCACCCAGTTAGTGCAGATGAGGTGGTATGCGACATGAGTCCCCTCCACATGGGGGCACACTGGGCAAACATTGTTCTCTCACAATGTTTGGCAGAGAGAATCATATACTGAACCAAACAAATAACGCAACCCTTAAACTTTTTAACTTAAATATTTATTGTTACTTTCATATCACAGAAACAAATTAGATCCAGTCTTCTTGGCATAACATGTGAAAAACAAAAACTTGAAACTGTCAACGAGGGCGGGACCAGCTGGCAATAAACAGGGCAACATTGATTTGTAAAGTTCACAAATTGGCATGTCCACTAATACTGTGTGTGACCACCATCAGCATCTGTAACTGCTATGCAACGTCGGCGCATGGATGACACTAGCCACTGCACCATCTGCCGGGGCACACGATCCCACTCTTCTTGAAGAGCCTGGTGAAGCTGCTGGCAGTTGGCAGGCACTGGATCCCGTCTCCAAACATGCTGGTCAAGGTAGTCCCAAAGATGCTCAATGGGATTGATATCAGGTGAGAAGGCTGGCCATGGCAAAACGTTAATTCCTTCTCCTTGCTGAAAATCAATCGTCAGTCCAGCGGCATGGGGCCGAGCATTGTCCTGTTGAAGCAAGTGGAGTTGGTGGTGTCTAATGAAAAGGACAGCAACAGGCTGAAGGATCTCATCCCTGTAACGGGCAGCGTTAAGATTGCCTTCAATGAAGATTAGCTGGGTTTTGGCTGTGAATGAAATTCCACCCCACACCATCACTGATGCACCTCCAAATCGATCTGTTTCCAGCACACAGGCATCTGAGTAGCGTTCTCCCCTTTATCGCCAAACACATGTACTACCATCTGCATGATACAGGGTGAAGCGGGATTCATCGGTGAATAGCACATCCCTCCACTGTTGATGGGTCCAGCGAGTATGGGCAGTAGCCCATTGTCGTCGGACTTGCCTTCTTGCCTGTGTCAAAATTTGACCCCTGTAAGGAAGCCTGGCGTGTAGATGGTGTTCTTGTAGTCTATTACGGACTGTCTGGGCAGATTTTCTATTATTGGTTCTGCCAGGTGTCTGTTGTGCAGTTCTAGTGGCTGGTCGAGTTCTGTTCCGCAGATGTGACACCCTGATGTGTCTGTCTTGTGCAGGTGTGGTTTCTCTTGGTCTCCCAGGACGCTGTCTATCAGCTGTGGCCCCAGTCTCCAGGAATCTTGTAGCAAGTCTGGATATAGTGGATTTGTGGACTTGCAGTCTTCATGCCACCTCTGCTGCAGATAAACCAGCCTGTAGCATGCCAATTCCTCTCTCCCGATCTACTGTTGATAATCGACCCATAGTTCTTGGAATTCTGTGCCAAATGAATCCCATGCTGCCCTTTTATTGTCCGTGAGGGGCTACACCCAACCAGTAAAGGTGCAAATGTTTTAGTCATGTGGGTAACACTGAATCCTGCAGTTGTCCTTGATTCAGCACAACCACCAAACTTTGAAAGCCTCATATCCCCGCACACAGTTACGCTTGGGCTGATTTCAATGTGGCCTTTTCCTGTCCCAGAATCAAAGACTTGGCAACCTTAATTTCAGGTGTCAGAGACTTGCGTAAAATAGCCTGCTGTAGTCACTCTTGATTCATGACAATGACCCCATGGCAAGGTTAGGGTACTCGACCTTGAGGTCACACTACTTGGTGCATTATTTTAGACTGATTTAACAACGGTTCGTATATTTCTGAACTTTAAATACAGTTCCAATGTGAAAATAAACCCAAATGAAAAAGTTGCGTTATTTGTTTGGTTCAGTATAGATGTACTATTGACTACTCGTAATTATAAGCTACAATGTTATATACATTACATGAAGTTGATGGAAGCTAAGATTTATTTGTGTATAAGCCATGTTAGATACAGGAATATATGGACTTGTTTACATGTGTATGTACATGTTCAATATATATTTATATGGATAATAACTTTATGGCCATGTGCAGATAAGACAAAGTACATGCATGCATTGCATTATTAATGCGTTGTGGATATTATTGTCATGGTAATAAAGTATTGTTATCAAAGGGAAAGGCATTTTGGTTTGTTCATTTTTTTTTTTTCCATGTTTCGTTCTTATGATGCTTGATGCCAAGTGTTTTTACAGTGAAAATTCACCAGACATGTGGGTCTCTCACATTATGTATTCAAATTTCTAGTCTGCTGGGTCATTATGGGTTACTTCTTTGAGATTCTACATTTTTGGTGCCCTGTTCACGTGTTTTGCATGGGAATTATATTAAAATCCCTTGTGGCAGAGTGGGGAACTAATATTTCCATTGTTGTCAATACATTTATTCATTTTGAATTGATCTTTATGGAAAAAGTGCAAGTAAAGACACAGGAACTTTTTTCTTCTTGACAAGAATTTTGACATGTTGTTTATTTGTTTTTTTTTTCTGCAGTGTATTGACAGGATGTGTCATAATGAGGTTTCATTGAATTTTTAACATGTTTGCTTGGATCAGTCAACAATCTATGCCTTACGCCACTACTAGAAAATTTCTTGTTTCTCATGTGCATCAACAGAAACAGATGGGGAGGTTAGTCGAAAGAAAAATAAAATTCAGGCAAAAAAAACGGGAGGAGAATTGATCAAGCAGATAGGGATGGTGTTTTTGTGTTAAATTGTTTGTGACCCTACCCAGTGATCTTCCGAGAGTGCTTAGCACACAGACAAATATATTACTTCAATTTTGAAAAATAGGAATAGTTTATCATCAAATTTTAAAAAGAATCAGTTTGACTAAGATGCTTTATCATAAACCATTTATTATACACGCTAAATTTGATTTATTTAGCACCTCTTACAACTTTGCCGGCTTGGGAAAAAAATTATATATTCTACGATCGAGAGAAATTTTTAAGGTCAGTCGGGACATGGGAAACAGCAAATTTTATAACAATGCCCTTACCTAGTCAGGGCTTGTCTGATTTTCAAAAAAAAAATTACAGCATTGTGTCCAAAATAAAACAAACAAACAAACAAAAGGCCTTGCACGCAATACACAATCAAAAGTTAAGAATTATTTCGATGTTGGACCTTCATTATGTTTGAAGGAAAATGTCTCTTAAAAAATAAAATTTGGAATATACTATTTAAAATTGACAATTGACATACCTGGTCAGGGCTCCTGTGACTTTATAAAGAAACAGAAATTACAGCAATTTCTTTTGGGAAAAAAAAACTCAACACTGAGCTTCTATTGGACTTAAGGATGGCGGTACGCCACTTCGCATGCAATACATAATACAAAGTTCAGAATTGCTTCAACATCGGTCCTTCATGATGTTTGAAGAGAAATGTTTCTTAAAAAATAATATTTGAAATATACTATTTACAATTGGCAACACATATTTTGAACGTATGATTAATACATGAACGTCTAGATTTCCACCTTTTTTTAGAAGCTGAGTACTAAAAAGTTATTAATTCCCTATTCGGAAATGAACATAGCATACTAAAATAGAACTGGGTGACCAATTAAACATATATGTTTTCAAACCTTGATACAACAGAAGATTTAAAATGTGAACATTGACTACTTTATTAATACAATAAATCAAATCTGGAATTTTATGGAGCTTTTTTATATTGAGTGCATTGCCATTGAAATCAAAGTAAAAATGTAAAAATAAATTAAAAGTTTAAGTTAACGTGTATTTGCAAATCATAATACACAATCATATAAACATTGAGAGTCTTGAGGGAAAAAAAGAGCGTTATAACAGTTTAATTATCCGGTTTTGCCATCAACCCACGACCTTTAAAGTGTAAATGCATCCATAAGCAAGATAGCCAAATTAAGTTCAGAATTCAATGTATTTTCACAGTATAGATTTGTTATGTTCATCACAAATTCAATCCTGATCGGCAATGCAAATAAATCTACCCTAGCGATGCTGCCTGAGGCTGAGGATCGATCCGGTGTCGAACAAAACTGCACAAAAAGGAATTAGTATTGAAGTCTGCCTGAAGCAAGCTGATTGTTAAACATCTAAGCGCCCATACAGGTTATACACAAGTTTTTAATCGTAAAATCGATGTTTTAGAACATCTGTACCCCTGCATGGGATCTTGGAAGAAGACGAACACGAGATAAACAAGGCAGCAGATATATCAAACTGGAGGTGACAACACAAGGACAAGATAAATAGGCGATGTAAGACATTATCCAGGGAATGTATCAACTAGTTTATTATCGAATACCTCTTGAGTTAAAGTATTTAGTACCTGAAAGGTAGTCATGAACCACTGTAAAAAAAATCTGACCATTTTCAATATAGGAAAAACATATAAAACATCACAAGACTGTTTGCATAATAAAGAGGGCGTTTGGGGATATTTCAGTGTGTAGTTTGAATAGCTCAATAACATACAAGGAACAAGAAACGACGTAATCCCAAGCATACTCAAAGGCTACGCCATATATGAACAGCTGTGTCCTTATGCTAATTTTGAATAGGTGGAAGTTTAATTTTACATAAAAATAAACTAAAAAAACTTAAATATGGTCCTAATGCATATAACATGTTTAGTGGAGTAGGCCCATTAACTTTGATTATGGTTAACCTTTGTTCCCACTATAGACGCTGCTTATCCAAGACTTATGGGAACCTCATTGGATTTCGAGTGTGGTTGCACTGGTTACAGAAACATGCTTTCCAGAACAAAATAGGTCATGTGGGGCAGCATTTTTAAGTAGCTCGCATATTGCTTAAATAATATATACTAAATGTCAAACTAGAAACTGCTTTAACTTTCTGAGTTACCTGTTGAATAAACAAAGAAACTTATGACAAAGATGTGAAAGTGTTCCTGCCCATAAAAAGGTCGCTTCAAATTTTATAAATTTTATAATTTTTGTTTCACAAAATCTAACCCGATTGGAGTTTAAAAAGTACAGTGGATTTTTTAATATTTAGGGTAGTTTTTTTTCTACTTCTTTAAAATTTAGAGGTACTTCATGAGGCCAGACTTTATGCTTATTGAAACTATACGGTGTCCTGCTAAGGCAAGATTTAATTAACAACTCTTAGCAGGCGACACTCCCTCCCCACAGGCTTGCAATTTTGTGACGGCCCATTGCGGTTGGTGGTTTTGATGATGATGATGATGATGATGATGATGATGATGATGATGATGACGACGACGACGACGACGACGACGACGACGACGACAACGACGACGACGACATTCGATTAAACATGTATATAAGAAAATGTGTGTTCGCACAACGTGCCACTCAGGAGGTACAAGGTCGGCCTCTGATGGACCAGATCCCACATAATCACACTGTGTAAATGTGTTCCATTTCTTCTTATTTACTTAAAATACACCACGTGACATCTTCTTTAGTTGTATTTATTGCCCAATCAATCGTTCAGGAAAATTAAAGCTAAATGTATCCTGAAACGCCCTGGTAAATAAAATCGAATTATACAATTAAGCTCAGGTGTACACAGTTCTCACGCAAATTGAGATAAAGATTTGCCTATAAATGTAGGAGATATGCCCAAACCTGAATATAAGAGTCCAGGTAATGTTCAATACTTCGAAATAGTCTTAAAGTGACACAATCCCCAAACGAAAATACTGTATCTCTGAAGTTAACATCGATTTTCCGATATTACAAATAAATTGTTATAAAGTTGTAGTGTCTTTTAAAGGAATGTGATCAATATTTTGCCAGCATAGCAAGTGCAACTTTACAAGCATTGGCATAGGTCACTACAAACCTGCTTTGTCACCAAAGTAGAAGACGAGCAACGTATATTGGAATCCAAAGTATGAATAAACGCGAAAGGCCACCATCGAAAACCAAAATATCATGAGTAGCATGTAGGAAGAACACAGACACATGCGAAATGTTGCATTTTCTTTCAATATTTCATAAGTTGTGGTGCTGGGTTGTGAAGTCGCAGCATTTTCAGGCTCTCTTGGTTGTGCTTCTTCTTTATCTTCAATAGATTGATATAACATATTTCTTTAATTAATAATCATAGTTAGTCCTTTTGCCTGAATTACAGTTTAATTGCCCAGTCTTGCATTTCCTCTGCTCTTCTTATTTGCAAAATTGTGTTTGACCAAGACATCTGTATGTTTCATGAGGTTTATAACACTTTTAAAGTCGACTCTACAGTTATTCATGCTGGTGAAATATTTAAACATATTTTCAACTTTGTATGAAAGGTACAATCAACCATGCATGGACAGAATGCTGATCTGCTCTTGTATGGCATTTTCGAGCCTACCCTTACAAGTTTATTTTTCCTACCTTTTTTATTGTAAATCCATTGTAAGACGATGCATTATATTTTCATTTTCGGAATGCATTTGCATGCAGGTACACTGCAAAAGCATACATTATATTTTCAGATCCCACTGTGCTGTCACATATACAGGAGCGTCTGCCTATTTTTTAGCGCAAAATTATTATAATTTTCATTTATAGCAATTTATCTATTTAATAGTAACACCGAAGTACACTTTTTCTACACTTTTTTCGTATTGGTATCTGTTACATAGATACACACATATTGAAGCATTCCCAAGGTGAACGTTGACCTAAACGCAGATCTTCCACTGAATTTCAATTCCACTTATTATCCCTGTAAATATTATGACAATAACTTTTTGATGAGCAGATAGATATCGCTGTAGAGGCAGTTCGGAAAGAGAAAACCGCTGGTCTGTTGGGGATTGTTTTAAGCTCTCTGGAAGGACCGAAACTTTAAATGAGCTCCCATTGAGGCATCAGTGTGCTGTCCTTGAAACCTAACCTCTATATATACAGGTTTGCGCATGTCATCAGAGTTCCCACATGCCCTACAACAAATGGCCTGGACTCAAAAGTTTAGTATCTTTGAGGGGGTACTGAATAAATAGATCTTATTATTCCCCTGTATTTTTCACTGTAGACGCTTCTTAAAACTTGTTAAGCAGCAAAAAAAAAATGAAGAAGAAGAGTTCGGTGAAAATTTAGAGAACACTCAGTTGAGCTAATCCAAAACCAATTCCAAATTTTGTCATCCATTCTCATTTGCATATATGAAATGTGTACATCAGCTGTATCTAAAACAAAAAATAACGATTGCCAGGGTGTATTTCATGTATCCCTGTTAGAGGTATGTTTTCTAATATGACTTAGTGTAACACATATGTACGTAATATGTGCCTTCCGGATGACATAGAAGTCCCATTCATTTTATCAGCTCGGCTGCCTGAGAAGGATACGATGGTCGGTCATCTATTCCCTGTTCGACCGTCCGTCAATAATTCACATATTCCAATTATTTTCCGAAACTGTCAGTCAGGTGAGCTTCAAACGTATTAGGGAGGTACCTTGGATGAGTCCCTACCATGTTTGTTTAAATGTTCACGCTCCCGTTATTTTTATGTAGTTTTTGTCCATCTTGTGGCAAAATCTTTCTAAAAATCTTCTCTGAAACCACCTAGCTAATTGCTTCAAAATTACATAGGGATACTTTTGGGAACCCCCAGACCATATTTATTTAACCGATGGCACTGCGAATTTTTTGTATTTTTTACGATTTTTTGTCTGATGGTATGCTGTCATTTTATCCCACAAGCATTAGTCAGATTGCTGTAAATCTTGGTGGAATGTACTTTGTGAAGCTTCTTGTCAGTTCACATGCATTCATATTGATTACTATGTACGTCAAGGGGGATTTCAATGGTAATTCACATTGTCGACCTCGTTTTAAAAACCGTCAGCCAAATTCACTTCAAGCTGTGTAAGGATGTACCTCGGGAAAATGTTTAGTAAGTTTCTTCAAATAGTAACGCCTCAATGATTTTCCGATTTTCATACCATTTTTTTTTCATTTTGTGACTAAATCTAAAAATCCTTAAAAGCACTGAACCAATTATTTCGAAATTACATAGGGGCATTTCTTGGAACCCCTACACTGAAACTGGTTAAATTTGTTCACCATGTGGTGCTTTATTTTCTATTCTTTGCTATTTTTAGCGATTTTTGCTTGTTTCTGCTTTATCTCCATCTTCCAAACTATATCTTCGATTCTCTTACGCTTTGTGGAAATGTACTTGCACTTAATATCCAGCAATGGTGCTGCTTTCATTTTCATCAAAAGCAGGAAATTCGGCAAGATTTATATTCATGTTGAGCATTAGCGATAGTAGAAGATCTGACACAATGGCTTATTTCTTGGTAATGGTGGATCTTGCACCCATGCTTACTATTAAACACTAACAGGAAAGTACTTATGGGGTTTTGCGTGTTGCTAAAATTGAGCTTTAGTGATCTTGAAAGGTCAAATTGACATATTAGCTTATATGTTGGTAATAGTACCTGCTGTCACTTGTTATTTAAAAATCGAGACTCCTGAACTGTTTCAGTGAAGATTGATATGGCAAACAGTAATTACGGTCTTAACCTAAGGAGAGCTTTACATTATCGGTCACAGGCCTACTTCAATCTGAGCAGTTAAGGTCAGCTGAGCACAGGACTGTCACAGCTTTTTTTCAGTATTACGTCTATTTTATATTGTCGCTTTTTTATTTTGTATTCAAAGTGCACAGATGAGTCAGTGGTTCCATTGTAACGATCAATTATCGAATGGCCAATCAACCTTTTTACCAGTTACTTGGGCATCATCCTACCTGATAAACACTTACTTGTTTTCTCTTCTTTCATCGCACGTGTTTCATATTCGTCAGCTGCGTCTCTATCATGCAATATTTTGCCTTTGGGCAAGAAGAAAATTGTGTTGAGCAGAGGGAAAACAATCAGTGTGCAAAAAAACCCCATTGAATATTTTCTGTCAATACCCACTCGGTGGCTTTCCTGGAACAGAAGTATTTGTTCGTTAAGACTTCATCGCATCTGTGACAATTTGAAATTATGAACATTAATATGTACAAAGGAAGTAACAGGATGAATGTGTAAAATATTAAAGCGTGCAATGGCAGGTGTATTGGTAAGGTAACGTTTTTCTTGGAGCATATGCCTCATCAACCTACGTGGTCCGGGGCTTAACTAATCTTGATGCAAAAACACATCTGGGCAAACGTCAGTGAAAGCCGGAGGCAAAGGCAACCTATAGCAGCAAATACAGATTTTAGATACACACATCAACTTTTTGAGGTTTTGTTCCCATGTTCGATGAGTGACCTTAAATATTGTGTGCACTGCTAAATGGGGCTAGGTAAGACAAGTGTCGCAAATAGAGAAGACAGCACGTGTAATATTAATTTTATTTTCCTTTAAAAAGTAATATCAGAGGAACGGTACAAGTGATCATAAACTATTTTTATTGTTATTATTATCATCATCATCATTATCAGTGACAGTCGGTACAATAGTGGATAAAGATAAAAGTTATCATGACAACAATAAATATATCAACATCAAGAAAAATAGACCACGAGAATGTCAGGAGATGAAAATATCAATCCTACCAAAATCGAAAGCTTTTTAATATTGTAAAACCAATCACCCAAGTTCAAAAGAAAGAGGGAGACAGGGACTTAATGACACATATATGATACACAATGTACAATATGCCAGCCCTTTTAACGCTGATTTTAAATTTGTATTGCACTAAAATTCAAATCCAGAGTTTCTTTTGTGTTTGAATGACGAATTGGAGATTTTGTTGATCTTTTCAAAGTTATTAACTCTAAACAATTAAACAATAGGGACAGTATCCTCATGGAGCTTTTCACTAACTTGAACAACTTGGAGAACCACGGCAGAACAGTCCATGCAACCGTTATAAAATGCAATGACCGAGGAACGTGTGGTTTGGAAGTAGTTTCCGATCTGCAGGCAAAGAAAATACAGCAACAAGATATTAGAAGAATGATGAATGAAAATCACTTGAGGCTTTAGCAAAATGGTAAAAGAAATCTTTGATTTCGTCAGCTGCCACTGACTTTGTGAGCTCAACGCATAATACTGTAATAAATTTGCAGCATCAAAGTATTTCAATGTCTTTTGCATTTTAGCATTAATCAACATCTGTATGGTTTCTAAGCAATATGGCATAGCGTTTGATACATCGGAGTCAAAATGATGCAAATGAGTTGCAAACCTTGAAGTTGAATTTATATAAACTAGCTACGTGGAACCGATTCTTGAAATATTGAAGGTATTAGCTGTTGCTCCTTCTTTTTCTTTGATTGATTTAGGACATACACACTTCAATTACATAATTCCAACTAGGTGTCACCAATTGCAAATTGAAGCACCTGCTGGTGGCACTCCGATGTTTTCAAGAATTTCTACTTGTAAAATTTAAGGGCAGCAAACATTAAGGAGATGTGTTATTATATCACTGTGTTGATGTCTTTGGGCACTTTATCGTAGAATGGTTGTACTCTATTAGCATGGGCCACACGGTTGTTCAAACCTTTTTGAGATATTTGCGCTTTCTTATGACTGTTTAAAAATTTACAGTGCCGTGTAACTTCATATGGGGCTCATGAAAACCCATCTGCTCATAAAAGCTCAGCTGAGTTTAAAAAGTTACATAAAGGTGACTTAGGCAAATAAAGTTGGGAGACAAATGTTGGCTGTAGAAATGGAAAATGTAGTTCAAAAGTTATCGGATCAATTATAACTACTGTTGAGCTGTTGAGTCAATTTTGTCAATGCAAAAATGGTACTAGTTGCGTTTTGTTACTTCTCGACCACCATTGCCAAGATCTCGGTGTCTGGCCAAATTACCCTATGCACTTAATTTTCCCCCAAAACCTGACTGTCTCTATGTCACAATCTGGTTTGCCTCGGATCAGGTGGTGACTCCTGGTGAATATGCTCTATTATACTTCCTTCCTCCTTGGGCACCTAAATGGCATGGCCGAGTTGGAAGCTCTGTGAACTTCTGTTCACAAACACTATTCTAGTGCATTGCCCCCATCCCCTCCTGTGGAAAATCTTTTCTGAGCAGTCCAGAACTCTTTTGAGGCTAAGATAGCTTATATTTGATCTACAAATGGCTGTCAAAAGTTTTGGCCTGAAACCAATATTTTAATGTGGAATCTCGACCATCTTATCACAGAGAAACAAAGGACAGTGCCCACCAGACAATTGCTGCTTGACAGCAAGTACTATATGTTCATCCAGTGGCCACTTCTATTTCTCTCTTGTTGGGAGACCACAAGATGGTTTCACAAAACCACTTTATCACTGCCTGGGATGACCATGGGCTTGCTCACATGCTCAAGTGGCTGCCGTTTCTACACCTGAAACTCTCCTGGGAAAGTAAGGAAGGAGATGATGTTATCACAAGCAGGATAGCAAGAGATCTCCTAACCAGGATCAGGAGTGTCCAGTTCAACCTTTGGCGATGACCTGTGCTCCTTTAACCAGTGACCCAAGGACTGAACAACCCCCCCCCCCCCGGGGAGTAAGCAAGGAGACAATGTAGTCACAAACAGACATAGGTGGGAAGATCTTGAAGGAAGCGATGGGCTTTGGGTTCTGACTCCATTTAGTCTTTCCCCACAACTCCACTCGAGAAGCAAAGATGAACCCATGAGGCATGCTCACATACTCAGGTGGCTGCTGTCTCTACACCTGGAGCCCACCTGGAGGAGCAAGGAAGGAGATGATGTGGTTGCAGGCAGATGTAGGCAGCAAGCTCTTGCAACCAAATGATGGGCTTTGGAGGCTGACTATGTTCAGGCTCCCTCTGCACCTCTACTAGAGGAGCAAAGACAAGCTTTGTTACACACTTAAGTAGCTGCCTTGTCTACACCTGCAAACCCCCATTGGTGAGTAAGGAAAGAGGTGATTAGTTACATGCAGGGTAGCAAGAGATCACCTCACAGGGATCACAAGTGCCAAGCTCAACCTTTGGTGAAGACCAGTGCTCCTTTAGCAAGGGACCAAAGTTTTGTCCTTGCCTGGAGTCTATGGCTAGGAAAACACATATGTGGGCTGATATGCTCAGGGTGTCAATCACCCCCTCTCAGCCCACCACTTTAGGAACCTGTCCAAAGAGGGAGGCTAAGCACAAGTTTGATTTCCCAACATCTCAGTCCCATCTGTCCAAGCACTCTTAGTCTGATATGCACAAAGTGGTGAAGCCAGAATGAAAACCCATGGGTTCTTGTCAGGGCATCCCGGTATCCTGGCCCATTCCCCGAGGGCTCAGGTCGAAAGTCCGGATGTCCTGGATCACTCATGGCCCAACCAAGTTCCTGAGCTCCTGGGTCAGAGAGCTCAGGTAGAAAGTCTGTGCATCTCACAGCACATAAGAGGGTACCCAAGTCTGTGGTGGCATCATCTACCTTTAGTGAGCCTTTGGCTCCTGTGGTGGCAACCTCTGCAAGTGCCATCTATGGTGCCCCTTCCAGTACTTTTACCATGCCTCAGCAGACCTCCAAAGATCAGCAGCTTGCTGCCATTGTGTTGAATGAGCTCTTTCTCTGCCCTCAAGCTTAGGGGCTTTTGCAGCTCCAGCAGGCTCCCTCCAGCCAGCAGACATTCTGATAGCTGAAAGCTGTGGACCCAGCACCAAGCCTTCTAGAGACTCAAGACTTCTGGTAACTCTAGCCAGCAGACTTTTGAGTCAGCGGCAGTTGAAGCTCCCAAGTCGAGTCTGCCAGAAGTCCTACTCACTCATCCTCCCCTGAAAAGCGCAGATACAGACCCTGACAGTTGATTTATGTGGAAGTCATAGCTTTTCCATCACAAGGAGCATTGACAGAAGACCTGCTTCCCTCACAAGCAGATGCCCTATCACCATCTGATTAACTTGTGTTCTATTAGGCTTTGGGCTTTGATACCACTCTTGTGATCCCCTAGTCTGCAGATATCGACACAGATGAGGAAAATGAGCTCTTGTTTTTGAATTTGACCATCAGCAGGTCCAGGCCACTGGCTTCCAGCTGGCTTTCATGCTGCCCCTGTCACTTTGAGCAGCATAGTTCTATGGCTTCCCTGGTGTTGGTGGAACCTGTTTCTACCCCCATGGATGCCAGCTCCACCCCAAGGCTTTGAACATCTCAAAGCCATTGTTTAGAGCATGGTTCATGACAAGGTGATCATCCTCACAACGAAGCATGTGGCTGTCCCAATGTCCTGCTTGGGCTTGTCTCAAAAGATAATCTGAGTTGCCTTCACTGTGGCCCCTTGCAGCATGCCTCATGGAACAGATGGTCCAAGGCTACTAAGACCTGGTGCCAGTCCTCCCAAAGGATTGCTGGCACCTCATTTGATAGACCATTCAGGAGACTATCATGTCTGGACAGATGTGGCTGCCCTGTCAGGTGCAACTCACCAAGTACATGGACTCTTCATAATCTGACTGGGGAGCCCATGTGGAATGCTCACAAAAGTTGACAGAGCTGGCTGGACATATCATACGATGGTGCCCCAAACATGACACTTGCATGCATGCTAGGAATGTCCAGGGACAACTGAATTCCCTGGCTGACCAACTCTTTAGAAGAGGGCAGCCAGTAGAAACAGAGTGGCTACTCTGCCCATGGGTAATCCAGGCCAAATGGGCCAGGTGGGGTATCCAACACATGGATCTGTTCCTGACAAGTGTAAATGCAAACCTTTTGGTTTATATATTGCCTGTCCTGGATCCCAAGGCCCTAGTGGTGGATGCTTTAGCCATGGACTGGAGCAACCTCTGGGCTTATGCCTTTCTGTATCCACAGATACTTCCTAGGGTCCTGTGGAAGGTTCAGTCTCATGGTCATCCCCTGATGACCCAGGACAGATTGGTCCATGGTTATTGAACCTCTGCTACATTTACCAGCATGGCCGAAACTTCTAGTTCAACTATGGACAAGCATGTTCCACAGGAACCCTCAAGTACTCAACCTCTACACTTGATGGTTATGGCCAATCCATTACAGAGGTTTCTTGGAATCAGTAGCAGATAGAATTGTCAAGGGGGGGTGTGTAATCATCTTATCTAACTGTTTCCTCAACTTGTTGGAAAGTGTTTTCACATCGGTGCACCACTTGGAAAATACATCCATGGTTGCAGACATTGCCCACTTCCTGCTATGCCAGTG
The DNA here is from genome assembly GCA_964020975.1 of Hermodice carunculata. NCBI lineage: Eukaryota > Metazoa > Annelida > Polychaeta > Eunicida > Amphinomidae > Hermodice > Hermodice carunculata. Next base: position 40,336,446 of record OZ026612.1, on the reverse strand, counting down.
GTAAGTCTTTGGCAAGAGCTCAAGAACTGTGGAGGGATTCTGACCAGCCATCTCCTCAACCCTGGTAAATGTCTCGGACATTTGCATGGGGTGCAATCTTAATCTGTCGGCACTCATCCTGTCTTACTACACGAACAGACAGGCAGATAGGTAGGTCCTGCCATACTGGGACCTCCCGTTGGGTTTATTCATATTTAATAGTGGCCTCTTGAGTGTCAAGAGGATCCTAGATGGATGGACCTCAAGCGCACAATGTGCAAAACTTGTTTTCTGTTAACACTTGCTTCGAATTCTGGGGCTAGAAAAAGTGTATACATATGACTTGAAATTACCAAAAAATTTACATATTACTGATGTTTTAGGCAATACATTTGGATGTGGTACTTGGAAAGAATTATCACTGTGCTGAGGTTTTGATTAACAAGCCATTTTGACATGTAATCCCATTTGGTAAAATCACTAAATCATTTGAAAATATCAATGATTTGGCGATATCACCAAATGATTTAGCGATATTGCTGAATCTATAGAAATAGCTCTGAATCTTTTAGAGATATATTGCTCAATGATTTGGTGATATCGATATATCATTTAGCCATACTGCTTAATCATTTTGAGATTTCACCAAATCATTGACTGATATCCCTTAATATGTATGATTTGGTGATACTACCAAATGATTTGGCAATATTACTCAATGATTTAGCGATAGTGCCTAATCATTTAGTGATATGGCTACAAGTATTTCTGTTTCCTGTCCTATTTTTGTCCAATATTGCTGCAGATTGGAAGGAAGTGCGATGGCTTTATCCCCCAAAGTGCTCTTTCAAGGATTAAGCCTTTTCTCTGGCATAGTCAATTGGTATATAATCATGCTCCAAAAACAGTGTATGCAAACTATTAATTTTGTCGTCAAACTTAACAGTCAGGAGTACAGGTGCAAACGCTTGTTCCTCCGCACCATTCACTACACACGCACATTACAATTACCCAGTATGCACAGATTCACGAATTTAGTGATATCACTTAATCATTTGGCAATATCGCTAAATACTTCTTATTTGGCGATATCTCTAAAACATTAAGCAATATCATTAAATCTGTTAGGAATATATCTGAATCATTTAGGAATATTACTTAATAATTGCGGGATATCTGTAAATAAGTCCATTCAGTAATATTGCCAAATTATTTGACAATTCAGCTGAATGAGTTATTGATGTGCCAAAAAAGGATTAAATGCCAAAATGGCTTGCCACATTTTTGGCCACTCACATGGTTATGGTGTGATAAGCATGGGTGATACACTTGTTCAAACAAGGGCAATGACAGGAAACTTACATTTTGAATGACATTGTGGCCTTAATCTTTGGATCTTTCAAGTAAAACGTTAAAACAAAAACATGCATCTTGACTGAGGCTGTCTACAGGACTCAACAACATCCAAACTGATTGATAACTTCAAGTTAGGAGCAGTAATGCATTTTGTCATGAGCAGATCTTGTTGGAGGAAAGTAAGTCATAGACACTTATTCGTCATATCTTGTGTCACTATGGTGCGAGTATATTATTCTGATAGGACATTTGACTTTCTTCGAGATTATGATGTGACTTTTATTCTCTCTCTGTCTCTTTGATAAGATACAATGTACTTAGTACAGCTGTGCTTTGAGACACGCTCCAAACTCAATATGATGCAAATTGGTTGATGATTTTTCAGGTGTTGGACAAAATTGTATTTCCTTTGCACATGTCATGACACCTTCAAAAATGTGCCACGGTCGTCACTGAAAAGTGAAGTTTCGAGTGTATAAGACGTCAAAACTGTTTTCTGCATATGGTCTTATAACTTTGGCCTTGAACTTTTGAAGGTAGTGTAAAATAGGGAAATATATGCCCTCAGTTATGCTATCCATCTAGCTCAACTTCGCTAAAAGCCAATGATTACTTTTTAAGTTGTTTTTCAAAACTGGTTTGATGGGTTCGTAATTTTTGTCAGATTATGAGGTGCCAAATGTAACATCAATTTTGTGGTATTTTTAATTAATTTCGAGGTCGAAATCCATTAACTTTAATATTTTCGTCTACAGAATTGTAGTATATCAATTTTGTCCACAGAAGCCATAAGTTTATCAATTTTGCACACAAAATCCATACGTTTATCAATTACATTCACAAAATCGACTAAGTTTATAAATTACGTACACGAAATCGATTAAAGCTATCAATTTTGCCCACAAAACTTAGGATTCTGTAGAAACTGTATATCGATTCTGTCAACAAAATTGTCAATCAATTTATCAGTTTTGTCCACGAAGTTCTAATATACAACTGACAGAATTGAACAAATTTTCACAAACTTGTAACCCTTATACAATTCTGTGCACGAAATTGAGAATGAAAATCACGAAATCCAATCAGGTTCATAGAATTTAATGAAGCCTGTTGTTTCATTTCTGTGTGCATAGTTTTAAATTCATGTCCAGAAAATAGAATAAGGTTTTCACTTTTGTGTGTACGTTTGTTATTTCGTTCACGAAATCGAATAATCTTTCAAACTTGTTGTTATTATCATGAAATTCAAATCATGTAATTGATTTTGTCGATGGAAACGGTTCTCAGTTCACAAAATCCTATAAGATTTATCCAGTATCGTGCACGAAATTGGAACTGACAGACAGAATTATACTTAACAGATTGTGTGCACAGAATCGCAAATAAAATCGTTATCTCGGCCATTTTCGTGGCTTGTAGAGGGCATTAGTCTGTACGCCTCACCATATGACACGTGCAATCGTAATTATTGAACAGGTCATGGAAGATCGCCATTCTTGCGCGAAGGTCAGCATAAATTGCGCACTGGCCGATATTGAATTAAATTCTGCCTGTTGGTTGTCCCTTTCGTCCACTTTTTATTTTTCGTCTATTATTTTTTTCTATTGGGCATATTATTCTATTTAACTGTTTTAGCATGGTCAAAATTAAAACATACACGGATGTGCGACATTTGTAGGTTTCTAATAACCTTGGCAAGGTTTCCCTATGGAATGAAATTCTAAGTTGTTCTACTTGGCATGCTGGGGTTCAAAAAGTCACATTTTACCAATTTCTTGGACAAAAGCGATGAAGTTTTTCAATTCTGTCTGTTTCTAAATTTTGTGTATAAAAACCGAGGTCGGTTTTGTGATTTCGTGTAGGAAATTGAGAAAATTAACAATGCTGTTGACAGAGTCCTATTATCTTTACATTTCCATGAACAAGCATTTATACTCTCATGGTTGTGTGCACAAAATCGAGCAAGCTAAAATTTTGCGAAACATGCTTCTAATGCCGAGCACAAAATTGGATAACACATAGATTATCTTATGTTCGGAAAGAGTGGAACTCGAACCTGCAACCTATGGCACCAGTCGCCTGATGTGACATGTTTTTCGATTTTGTGCACTTGATCAAAAAATGCATTGTGTGAACAAAATTGGAAAGTTTTTAAGATTTCGTGCACATTCAAAACCTTAACCAATTCTGTGGACTAAATCAATAAATTTAACGATTATTAAGATCCCAATTCTCAATTTCGTGGACGCAATTGATAAAATCTTACACTTTTTTGCACGACGTTCATATTATAGGACTTAATGCACAAACTTAATAAACTATTACAATTCCGTGCACAGGATTCAACAACCTGTTCGACTTTGTTAAATAGTTTCGGTTTTGTGATTTTTTTAGCCCAGTTGCGACCACAAAATCGCAAGAGTGGTGCAATTTCATGGTGTTATTTGCTCTAAAAGTTTTGTGAAACCTTGTTGTGATACCGCGCACAAAAACGATCCGTTTTATGATTTCGAGCAGTAAATCAACGATGTTACACTTGGCACCTCTTACATACCATAACTGTGCTAGTTAATCAGAAAAATGACCTATGCAATTTCAGGTCGAGGAGGACAAAGTCATGCAAAGAAATGTTGATTTCTGTTTTAGAATCTTGCGCTTATGCCCCTTAGGTGATTGTTCTATCTGGAGACCAAAAAAGTGTTCGACAGGTAAGTGCTTGGTGTAAAGTAATTTGAAGGTTGTTCCGTTTCCTGCATGAATGTCATTTTGTTGCTAGTGTTGGAGGCCAGTGTGTCTCAGCTGACATTGTTACTCTTATACCAATGGCTCTTTCTGTTGACAGGTTCGGTTTTGTCGTCAAATTGGTCAATATAATGATTTGGAGTCATGGTGCCAATAAATATCGCAAAATGTGACAAATTATTTGCAATTCTGTGGTTATTACATTCGGTAAGATCATACAGCCCGGTATATCCATGCCGTGTCGTGCTATTACAAGTAATGCGGCAAAATCGTTTGGGCGGTATATTTGTTTGTGGTCCTTTCAACAGAAATGTGTTGCCAATTTTTTGGACATGCCATGTTGCGTTATCAGATGCCTTCATTTTTGCATTTTGGTCAGTGTCCTGACTTTGCTTATCAATGTAACTGTCTTGCATGGATTTTCAGGAAGAATTTGCGTTAATGGGGTCGCCGTTTTCCATCTGAAGAAAAGCTCTGTAGCAACAAGGATGCGGTAGCTCCACGGCGAAATAATGTCACATTAGATTTTCGGAGACGAACATTGTTTTGCATCTTTCGTAGTCGTTTTTGTGTTTGGCATGGACACAAGTGCACAGTTATTTCATAAATCAACCCGCAATAGTAGGCGTCATGCTTGGTGTCTTTTTTGTGCACCTTGAAAAGACATATCAGAAATTAGAGCCTGACCTTGGACAATCTACTTTTCAAGCTACAAGGTACCTTAAAGATTAGTACCGCGCTTCTTCCGTTGGATTGAGATTTGGGTGTTTCTTGGCGGGTGTTTGGGTTTTGAAATATGAAGTATGCCCTTGTTGGCTTCTTGGTTATTGTTTTTTAATAACCTCTTTAAGCATCTTAAATTCTTGGGGTTTTTTCACCAAAAACACTCCTTGGCGAGAACCACACGTCAATATTTTGGGCCTTTTTTTTGACAATAACAAAATTTTGCCTGCGTTCCTGTTGTGCACTTCCCATTTAGCAAACTTACAACGATTAGTTTTCTCGGTTTAATGGGTCAAGTTACGAAAACATCATCACATACAATATTTGTTGTTAGGAAGCCTTTTCTAATTGAAGAGGATTATTGGCATTGTTCATATAAATCAGTAACCTCAATTTTTAATATTTTTGGGGTTATTAGGATCCTTGAACACAAATACAACATAGATAATTATTTTTTCTTTCTTCAGTTGGTTTTTTTTGGGGGGGAGGGGGGTTTGTTTTGTTTTGTTTTGTTTTGTTTTGTTCTTTGGGGGTGTCTTTGTTTTTGTTTGTGTTTTTGTTTTTGTTTTTGTTTTTGCTTTTGGTTTTATTTTGGTTTTTTTTCGGTTTTTGGGGGTTTTTTTTTGGTTATTTTTTTTTTTTTTGGTTTTTTTCTTTTGTTTTGTTTTTTTTTTTTTTTGAGCGGGGGAGCTTTTAGTTTTTGTTTGTTTGGTTGGTGTTTGGTGTGGTGTTGTTTGATCGCCGAGCTGAAGATATTTAGTAGGCCACAAATTCCACCTGCTATCGGCCCCCTCACAGCAAATACAGTATGAGTGTCAATTATGGCCTTCCCCTTGTGACCTCGACCAATTTAATTCGAAATAATTGGCACAAATACAAACGTTATTTATGAGTAAGTAAAATATTAGAAGCCGTTTTGGACAGGCTACTTTGTAGAACTTGCACTCCAAGGAAACATTTCAACTTTTCCAGTTGTTTTTTGTTTCAAGTTGAAGACCGATACCATAGACCCAAATCTTTAAAGAAAGTAATTTGAGGATGGGAATTTTTTTGCATGCAAAATCATGAATATCACAATTGCATGTGTGATACTTCATTTTTATGTGTAATTGGTAATGTAGTTGCGCACCGAATATTAGAAAAACAACTCTCGATAACTTCGATCGTCACCCCATTTTAAAGTGTTTTCAACAGGTTAACACTGGGTGAAATCACCTAATTTCCACTTCCTAACCCCCCCCCCCCCCCGTCAGAAAACGGAATTCTTGAAAACAATATGTGGAGGGTTGGCCTCGAAAACATACATACATGCATGCACGGTATTACAGAGGCTGCCAAGGCATACTGGTTAACAATCGACCAGGATTATGCTTATGTACTGAAGTTGTGGCCTCATTTTGAAGAGTGACCTTGACTGGTATCTTCTAAATCACCATCTTTTATTTTCCAATATTATATCTAAAGGGTGATAGCCCTCAGTATCGAATGACTTTCCTGACAATGCTGTAACCATTTAGTGCTCCTTTGGCATTCTAGTATTGCGCATAGCTAGCTGGCCTACCTTTGCAGGTGTTATGTTCTTACGAAAAATCATCTTGTTGCCCACACCTAAAAACGTTTTCAGCAGACTTGCAACGCATTCAGTTACTTGGATAACATATCGAATGAGACAAATTTGCATGATTTCTGTGATATTTTGACAACGAAAACCAATGTCATAATCATGGCCATTTGAAAAAGGAATGTTTCTCCTTTACTGTGTGCATTCCTGCTTCCCGATTTTTGAATGCAGAATCTCAGAAATGGGTAAATATTCTAAGATGCTATAACATCAGAAAAGTGTGTACGCAAAATTGATGGAAGGTATGACAAATACGTACTTGTGACCTATTTTCTCCAGCCATGGCTTTCTTCTTAGTAATCACCTTTTTTAGCCATAACTGGCAGGGTTATTAATCGATTTGCTTGCTACAGAGAACTATGAACACTTTGGCGAAATGCGCGCTTTTTAAAGTTTACGTTATATCTGAAACGTCTTAAGGACAAGGTCATACGGCCCTTGGAAAAAGTGATGCATCACGTGTTCACCATTTTGTCTCAACGTTTCAACAGAAAAAAGTCTGCTTTATGTAGGTAATCATTAAATCAAAACAAGCTGAGTTTTTTTATGGAATTGGAGTGTGAGCGCGGAGGAAAGCTTTTTAGACACGAGTAGACACAATCAAAGCAATTGTAACTGTTGTGGTTTTTTTCAAGGCATGTCGTTTACTGGATCTTGACGACTAATTGTCCAGGAAAAAATAAATTTGTATAAACGAATTATAAAATACCTGCGCTACTGTCATGATGGTCATTACAGAAGATACTCCTAGAGTTATCATTCCAATGTATACTAACGCAGATGTCCCTGCAATAAAATCATAACTCATATTCAATGCTTTTACGGGTCATAGCTAGAAACGGCTTGTTAATCTGAAAAGCCGCAATGACTCAATAGTCATATCACTCATAAAAAAATCTTTTGCGAGATTCAAGATGTTTATAATGTGAAGAGCAAACGTGTGTTCAGTGGTTTTGGTCATTAGCTTTCCTAATCGAACAAAACGTCTACAACGCGTGAAGAAAAGGTGATGATTTGGTCTGCAATGTGGCTATGCGAGAGTTAAATTACATATAAATATATGACAGAACATACATCTTGAAAATAAATAACAGTTATTTGCCACGTACAATGAACCTGGGAAATTTATTATAATTTCCACATTTGTTAGTAATACTTTTACTCTGTCAATAAAATCTTGCCCTTGTTAATCAATAGCCAAAACGTCCTGACGTGAGTAGCCCAAGCCCAGGGCTGTCAATCTGAAGAAGACTGGCACAAAGGGTGGCTGGTTTTTTTGGGCCAGGAGTACCTTATGACACAAATATTCGGTTTTATAACCTGTATTTGCTAACTTTTGCAGTGGTGAGAATTTGTTGACAGCGAAAGTTACAGGTCACAATTTCATAACTTAGTGTCCCAGGAAATGGTAAAAGCATACAAATGGAAAGACGTTCGAAAATATTACTATTTATACAGAACATAAATCAACAACACAGGTGTGTATGTCTCGTTATTTTTTTATATGCTTATATAAGCCATATGACCTCGTGCCAACAGATGTTGTGGCAATATAATAGCAACGAAAATATTTGTTTCTAACATATTGATGTCAAGTGCACTAACTACCTTCCGCACCTCAGCTCGTCTGAATTTCCATAAGGATTACTTGTAAAATATATATATATTTCAAATGTGTTTGGTAACTTACACACAGGAGCCCCTTCAACCCACCATGGAGAAGATACAATTGAAACAAATAGTGTTCTAACATGAATAAATATACATTAAAGGAATATGTTAGTCTAAAATTTATCTTCGTCGTATCTTGATGAGTAAATAAAACACATACATATGTACACACATACATACGCGATTAATGAAAATGACTTATTACCTGGTGTTGCCAGCCCCAGCATAAGAATTGCAGTAAGCAGGATGCCACTGTAGAATACGTGTTTCACCATTAACTATGTCGCCGGTTTTATCTTTATATTGTTTTGTACAATGTGCTCAGGTGTGTTTTGTTTTCCTGTTTTGTCCATTATGCTCAGTAGATCCATATTTATTTGTATACCCTCACTTTCACTATTTCACTACTTGGCCATACACACGAACAGCACAGCACACGGAAAAGAGCTTCGAAGTCAAATGACTGACACAACTATATATATATATATATATATATATATATATATATATATATATATATATATATATATATATATATATATATATATATATATATATATATATGATGTGAGTGAGTGACAATTTGAAAGTAAATGAAAGTATGACGGAATGGAAAAGCATACTTTTTGACAGTAAAGTCAAAGACTTGAAATCAGTAACATCTAAGCGTAACGGTGATAAAATATTGAAAATTAAGGGCTGTTAACAACATCACAAGAGCGAAAATATAGCATACAATAGTAGACTTTTTAGTGAATAAACATGATGTGATGTATACCACGAAAAAGAAACAATGTTGATCCACTTGATAGCGGAGGTCAACATTTTTTCTGATTAATATCAGATCATATTTATCCGCTAAGAAGCCTTTAATTATTTTATTACATACATAATTGAATACATGTGGAACCAAGTTACCTAGGCATACATGTAATATTTACCGTCTTCCATACTCCATGAGAGTGGTACCTGGAACATTCGCGATACCTGGATAGTTCGCGCATGCAGTTTTTCAAAGTCATGCTTACTGGAAAATCTGGTGGGCATGGGTTTGTGTCAATTTATCGCGTTGGGCCTGTTTTCCAATCAGAAACGCTACATTTATAATTTATCTAATAATTCAAGATAATGACAGTCACATGTCTATTACCATGTCAAGGCACGTAATTGATGTACATACCTCCGTATTAAACGAGTAATCCGTAATCCAAACTTGTCAAAAAACCAACCAATCGGGAAAGCAGAGACTTGGGCAATTGCCACGGTAAGAGTATAAACAAGATCAAATTGAGCGTTCCTCTGTGGACACTTCTCAATCATAAACCTATTCTGTTGCAGGGCTGGCTGTTCCGTTGATCTGGCAGATGAGATGTTCCTACCAACTGCCGTGATATTGATGGTTTCTGTAGAGTTACGTTGACAATGATCACCGAAAATACCATCCGCCTTTAGCACCCACACAAGAGAAGGCCAGCCAAGATAAGTTAAGGCGAATAAAAGACATTCCAGCACACCTAATATAAAAGCAACTGTTTTCTTTACGTTTGATTTTTTGTAATCCATATCCAATGTTTTCTCTATTTTTCTGTAAAGGAACAAATACATGTAGTAATTAGTACAGCAATCAGGTTGGACCTTGGCCAGCAGGCTCGTCACTAAGGGAAAGGAAGGGGTTGGAAGCCCCCCCCACCCCCACCCCATTTTTTTGTACCAAATATCCAAAATATTAAGCCTACAGCTTGGATTTTATATTAAATTAATAAATTGAGTAAAAAAGATAAAGTTAATAAACGGGTTTGTACATGCAACACTGTTGTGAATAATTATTGATATATAACATCAGCGAATGTCAAGATTTTCGATAACGCCCGTGAGCACTGAAACTTGTGCCTCTTACATTAGTTGACGTTAACGTGTGCTTAACTCGGTCTAGTACCATAATGTCATGGTCCTGTTTGTCTATCTTTTCTTTTCATAGGGGAATCTAATTTGGTCGCTTGGCTTTATGTTACTGTGGAAGTTCGGGAAAAGGACCCCGACATTTATAGCTTACCAACAAGAGAAAATAGCTGTAATAGTTTATTTGAACGATGGTGGCATAAGATATGGAACCAATCACCCAAGGTCTCCACACCTAAGAACACATACATTCATACGCCACAGAGATAGACAAGTAAAAGAAGAATGATTCATTTACGCGCACAAATAAACGGAAACAGTCACTCACCTTAAATGGAAGAGACGAGAAAGATGAGCGAACACACTTACTGATTTCCAGATAGAAACTATACTGTTTTATGAGCCCGCTTAACAATACATTTGTTATCAGTCCTCAGCCCCTGTGCTGTCTGAAAATTGTCCAAGACTGCATAAGGTTTTATCCAAGACGGATGCAGTATCTAAAGTCCGTAACGCCCAAATATGGTATGATACAGACAAGCTTTCTCTGGGCCGAATATCACGTTACAAATTCTACTTTACAATCAAATAAACTGGGTTCATATATTAAAACGTAGCATATTTGACGTAATTTTTTTTTCTGAAGAGATGACATCTTAATGAAAACACTGCTTAAGATCTGACCGTAGCAACACTGTCAAAAGATAAAAAATTTGAACCTTTTAAATATGTTTGTTATTCAACATATATTTTATCTTTTCTTCGTGGGAATCATATATGTAGCTCATGCCAGTAGAAACGTATGTCTTGTAGGAATAAGGTCCAACATTAACGTCATTACGCTTGAGATTACCTGTGACGTATTGGGTATTGTATTTGTGTCTTCTAAACTAGAACCACTTTCCTGGTAATCATTATCCTATTCTGTCGTTCGAACTCTCCACACTCCAGACCCCCCCCCCCCCCCCCGTTTCCGTTCGAGAAAACCTGGTTACGGCCCTGGGAAGGGTACTTCTGGGCAGTACTCTTAAATCGTGTAAGTGCTGTGTCAGCATTTTGGGAAGCAATGCAGCATGGAAAAAAAGCTATCAAGTCAAAAACAACAAAATATTTTCCACGGGTTCCTGTATTTCTTCGTAAACAAAGAAAGACTGTGGTACACATCTGTACCAACGAAATAATGATGTCAAGTTTGGTCGACAATCTGCGCGAAGTATCTAATACGTCCAAATTGCTCTAGGTTTAATAACTATTTCCACATGGAACAACAACTGTATCACCGCATAAACATAAATTAGATATATAACATTCAATATGTGTTACATTTTCAAGTATTACTCATGGTTATATAAACAACATTGCTGATCTTTAAACGTTCACAGAACAGCTTTGTCTTGCCGGAGATGTCAAATTTCCAAGACGTTACCTGATACAAAATTGTACATGCTTGGTTTTGCCCCTAACACAGAAACCATGACAGATTCCTGAGGCCCCACCCCAGTTCGCCTGGGCGCCCATTCAAATCTGCAGGCAAGATCGAACGCTTTGAATAGTTTAATTTTGTCCTTGTGTGTTAGTGACAAGTTTAATTTGCTTATAAATGTATAGTAAATGAAAAACCGAAAAGTTCACATACCAAACAAATGTTGCCAACTTAAAGAAAGGACTCTTTGTTTGCATATTTACAGGTATGATGTTCCCGGTTTCTCGTAGTTTTGCGGTTTCGAGTCCTTGTCTCTTTTATATTTTATTCATTTTTATTTGATTTTATTTTAGTTGATTTCATTTCATATTATTTTTTATTAAGATTGTGTTCCCTTTACATTCACTGAAACTGTTCATTTTTGTGTCAAATTTTCTTTAATGAACATAATGTTAGAGATTGTGGTCAGCTGATTGGGATGGAGGTCAATTTTTGTTGTCACAACAACCTAATTTACAAAGACGAAAAAAGAAAAGTACAGAAACCTTTGAATATAAAGGTATAATGACGCCCAAGTTATAAACATCCATCTCATAATCAATTGAAAATTTTGAAATTCTACCGTGTTGTTCATTTAAACAATCTTTTGTAAGATGTTTCTTTGCCATATTTACCATTTATTCTCATTTATATTTATTTATTTTTTTAATCATATCGGTTTAAGAATATGCTTTTGTGATTTTACAGTCAAATCAAGTCTGATCACATTTATGTGTAGACTAGATGAAGGAAATGGGAAACAAAATACCATACTTACTTAGTTACTTTCTGAAACTCGAGAGAAACAAACAATTTGCAAATTAACACCCATTACCAAACTAATGGATGACCAATTCAAATCAGCGTAAGGGTTTTCATGCCACTGCTAAAAGACCCTTCTTGCTTTGTGAGGAGCAGAAATTAACCAGTTGTTTATCTAGCAAAGCCATCTGGATTTGCAAATCATTTTCTTTACTACCGCGTTACGATGGTATAGTACAGAACGTTTCACATACCCATGGAATCTCTTCATGAACTAAACAAAGAGCTATAAAGGGTATTGATATTAACTAAAACACTTCCGTACAATATTTTAATGGTTCTTCTTTACAGAATGAATTGAATTAAACTTAAAACATTTCACATAAAGGTATCGGATATTAACAGCAATTACTTCTAATATAATTAGACATACCATAACCGTTTGACAAGGTTCTTTTGTGTTATCACCCTGCAGAAACAGATGGAGAGCAAAGAGAGAAAGAGAAAAAAAAAGAGATAGGTTGACTGTTTGCTTATGTCGTTTTTCCTGGATGAGGGTTCTAAATTTTGTAACAGATAAATTGTTCAAATCCGTCAGATTACATGCCCCATGATTCAACTACTTAGATGACAAAAATATTTTTCTGTGTATAAATAATCGCAAATTCAATTTTAAAAAGATGACGGAATGGATGGACGACCAAAATCTTGAATGAACAAATTGGAAAGTCTTCCAAATCACAACATTAGGTAAATCCGTTTCATTCATTCATTCATTCATTCATTCATTCATTCATTCATTCATTCATTCATTTATTCATTCATTTATTCATTCATTCATTTATTCATTCATTCATTCATTAATAAACGACTGATTGAATGAGTAAATAAATAATGAATGAATGAAGTTCAAAACATTTTTTATTATATGTGACATATCTATGTCGTGGAGGTATGTCAACGGACTTTTTTCTTGTATCAAGTTTCCTTTTCTTTTTTCTTGTCTTTCCCTTGGGATTGTAGTGACCATTTGTCATTTCAAACCCAATCAGCTAAACGCAATCTTGAAGTTTTAGGAACAGAATTTGATGAGAATATTTGGAACTCATACAAACAGGTGAAACGTCAGGAAGGTCGACGAGAAAGTAAAAGAAGAAAGACACAAAACGACTGACCGGGATTTGAACCCGGAAAAGCAAGTGAGCGGGTAAAATAATACACAGATCATATTACCCCACTTGGTCATTGTGATCCCGGTAATCCAGGTAATTCATTTCATGCATCATACGACAGTATATCTGTAAAAAAAAAAAATCAAACAATATTCTCTTCTTTAAGTTGTCAAAGTCTGTATGATTTCGTTTTTATTTATTCAAACGTATTACTGGTTTTCACTCACACATTATGAAAAAAAAATGTACGAATCTTTTTGTGATGCCTGCTGATTCGAACACGCGTTGCGGGGACCCTCAATGGTCACAGATCTCTGTCTGGCACGAAACGATTCTTGTGCACTTTTAAGGGTATATTCATCGTGAATGTGTATGCCTTTAGTTCAACTTGAAATGTGATAATTGCACTGTTTGTTAATATATCAAAGCGTAACGAAAGTGTTGAACGTAAGACAACTAGGTAGTACCAAAGTACAAATAATAAAAAAAACGGCAGGGGTTCCCCCACATAACTTTTTTGAGAATACCCTTTTTCCCCCTGACCTAATGCCGACAGCTCCAAGGGTCTTTTTCCCGTGCTAGCTATATTAAATTGATACTGATATGAAGTTGTTGTTGTTGTTATTGTTGATGATGATGATGATGATGATGATGATGATGAAGAAGAAGAAGAAGATGATGATGATGATGATGATGATGATGATGATGATGATGATGATGATGATGATGATGATGATGATGATGATGATGATGTATTCAGGGCAATTACCCGGCGTCTGAATCTCCAGGCAATCATAATGATAATGAAACTAAACAGTAGTTAACTGTACCACAGTCAACGGTCCGGGGTCGGACCTCCTGGCATAAAACCGTAAGATTAAAAAAAATAGTGAGCAGGATTGTCATTTAATTACGTCATAGACCATTTAAAAACAAAACAAAAAATCCATAGTTGTGCTGATCAAGATATCAACGGATGCTTTCCCGTGGCTTGGACACTGGCATTCATAACCAGTGCACTCCATTATGTTTATGTTGCCCGTGGGGAAAGTACCGAAATAACGCGCACTTTTTGAGCAATGTTTATTTTCATAAAGTCAGTGTGCCCGTTATTCAGAGGCATACAGTTCGAAAAGAAAAACCACTCCGGTGTGATGGCCAATTTTCAATCGTCACTATTTGCGGCGAATGGGTACATTGTTGTTGGGCGATGATACACGCGTTCATCGCGACTGTCTTCAAATGTACCTCAAAACTAGCTTATTTCGTCAAACCACATGAATACATACTTTTGTTAAGCTCTTTTCGAACTAATCATGGCTTAAAAGCAACTGTACTCCGATCGCTTGTTCGTTTGAAGATGTACTAAGTTGAGTGTTCAACAAAATAAGGTTTCTATCTTGAGCAACAGTTTCGTATTTTACCAACTAGATGGCAATCCACGACATATTAAAACTTCCAGCAAATAAAATTGGCTGCATTTAAAGGAAGGCAAGCAATATCGACGTGAACAGATATATGGGTTTTCACAAAAATAAAAATCTCAAGCTCGTGCCACACTCTTGTTTTGAATTTATTGTTCTAAACTTAGTTGTGGTTGACATCATTATAAAGAAACGACTCAAGCCTATTTAATCTCTCTCTCTCTCTCTCTCTCTCTCTCTCTCTCTCTCTCTCTCTCTCTCTTTTGTGTTAACTAAGATAATATTTGTAATAGAAGAATAGTGTATTTCATGAATTGCATTTACTGGAGGTATGGGGTATGACTGTGAAATGAAAGAGGACGTCATACTGAAGTAACTTGGAAATATTTTTCAAGCTCTGTTGCTGAATGCCAATGTTAATGATTGATATAATCTTTCAATTCGTTGTATAAGTTATATAATCTTTCAATTCAGTACGTCGCATTCAATATGATTTGGTGTGCGATCCTGTGAATAGTCCCATGATACATACGTATGCCCAACCCTTCTTTGGCAAGGATTTCCGGTTCATATAACGTTTTTCTGGTTCCCCGTTAACGAAAATATGGGCATAGAGCTACTAGGTTGGAAACCAACATAACGATGCGTGGCTGTGTTTAAGTAGACACGTACTTGGCCTCTGAAATGAATTGAAAGGTTTTTCTACGTCAGCATTTTTAGATAAGGAAGCAAGTAAAGCTTATGCGGCAATTTAATCGAGTAAAATAAAAGTATTAAAGATGAAGGAGTAGACCTGAAAGCATTGGGGAATTCGTGTTATCGATAATGGTTTTGCTGATTGAAAAGCACATTCCCTTTTCAGTATTTCGATGCATGTTTACAGCATGTTCTACCCAGAGACATTTTGCTATCCGGGTTAGCATTAGTCACCATTGGTCGACATGCACAGCACGTCGACAATAAAAGCAAGTCTGCAATCTTTTTGTCTAGCAAAGGTGAAGCTTTGGCCGGTCTTATGATTGAAACTAATGGTTGAAAAGTGACATTCAGTCTTGTTACAACGAAATACCAATGCATGAACAAAGTCTGGTCAATGTGAATGATTTAAAATGTGTGTGAGTTAGTGTGAAACTGAAAGTGACAATGGCAATGTCGAACTTCACACATCAAGGCAAAGCTGAAATCGGGTCTAATCATATATTATTAAACGTATGAATTGCATAAAATTTTGGTACAGGCTTACAAAAATAGAATGATATATTAACCCGAAAACACACACGTCGTCTGTCTGGGATTCAACATCCATTACATGCATGTGTCTGCCCTGAACAGAATAGTTTCTATTTCCACTACACAGCAGCTATTACGAACAAATTACATGTAATAGAGAACGGGCTGTAAAAGTGGGCCACTTTTTACTTTATGGGGGCTCTCTAGCTGTGACGTCATTCTACAATGGTTATGTGATACATAGCTTTTCTTTCATCTCTGGGCCGGACCTGTCGACCAGGGTACCATTGGTTGAAGTCTTACCCACTTCTTACGCTTACAAGAGATTATGTACATTGGCCTGCCCTATGCATATGATTAACATATAATTAGCAGCCTGGTAGTAGCAGCACTTCCCATTCCCTTTAAATAGCAAAACCACAGCGATAGTTTTTCAGCTATTGTTTGCTGGTAGAGAGAGAGGGATTTGACCATGATGTTTTCAGAGGCGTTCGTAATGTGCAGTCAGTCAGCCAAAAAGATTTTACCTATCCATTTGTCTATTTATCTCTGCGCTTATTTTTATTCCTTGACACCAATACGCAAGTGTCTGTTTGATTATTATTGAGTATGTCACCCAGAAATTGTCAAATCCTCTCATGGTTAACTCTGTTTTGTCATTCGTTTTCACAATGACTTCTTTGAACGTTTTGTCATTCTTTTTCCCAATGACTTCTTTTAAACGTTTTGTTATTCGTTTCCTGAATAAGTTCTTTTACGCCGCAGATAAAGTTCAATCGTGTTTTCACCTGTATTAGAACAAAGGATTTTCTCATCAGATTACATTGTTCGCAGTAACAACGTTGACAAACTTGTCCAGGTGGAAGCATTTGGCAACTACTGACAACAAATGTAAATAAAACGATGACAAAACGTCGCACATGTTATTTCCTACACAGTTCTATTTTACTTTTTTGACATGTATATTGCAAACTTAATCTTATGTCCGGGACGTTTCTCATAACAATGTCGAAGAAGAAGGCTTACCCTCCCCTCCCCCCTCCCGCAATTGCTTTGTGGGAACAAGAGGACCAGGATGGTAAAAAAATTGAGAGATTTTTGACAGGAGATCTAAAGACGATTCGACAAAGTCTTCGTCATAGTCGACATATCTACCTTAAGTATTTGTAAATACATTTATTGTTGTCTGTGTTACACAATGTAAACTGAAGCATATGTCACACAACAGTAGTAGCAAGTCTACGTTAATGTAGCACCTTGCCTATAACCATGAGTATGATGTGCTTAGTATCAAGTCACACATATAATTTAACATTAATCATTTACTGATCAGAAATGTTGGGAATTAGCAGTTATAAATGTAGTAACTATATTCGTATTGTACAAACAAACTGCAGGTCACGGACCGTGGATAAGGTGGTCCATATAGTCCTGGTAGGTTGTGGACATCTTCCTCCTAGGAAGTGAGCACTGCTGTTTCCTTACATGGAAAAGATGTCGACTGGAAGGTTGTACCAACTACACTTTTTAAAAGAACCTTTATAATGTGTGTTTTTGTGTGTGTGTGTGTGTCTTATTCAACCATTTGAAACTGATTACTAGATTTGAAATAAAACCTGCGGAGTTGAAAACACTATTTGTCTGACTTAGCTGTCTTCTGTGGTGCAGAAAACGTAAGACAAAAAGTGGTATCTAATCTCACAGGAAATCAGTGCTACAATCAAGTGCATTCGTGATTCCAATCTGTACCATTCTTGCACTTTTCAAAACCTTTTCAAATGCCAAAAGACACAAATCTTGACGAGAATGCAGGGAAGCACCTTTGTCTCCACAGGAAGATCATGAGGCTTACTGGTACAAATCAACAAATACAAAGAGTAACCACACAAAGTATACACATAGCCCATGCATTCAATTCAGTCAGGTAGCCTGTATGAGTATCCGTTCAGTAACTTGAAGAAAACTGACTGAAAATAGCGTTAAAATGTCTGAACAAATAATTTCAGCAATATCCGGCAAGGAAACCAAATGGACTTACCCTTCGGCCATATTGACCATGTTATGAGTGGTTCTGAGTGGTGTAGCCCCTTGTTGATCTTTTTACATGTTGTCTTTAAGAGGGTTATCAGGTAGAAATAACAAACAGGGGTGTATTACATGTGCATTTGATCACATTTGTTATATAGAGATTACCTAACACACCTGCACTACTTATCCACACACGAAGCGTCAGAAATAAACTTGAGTATAAAGAGATGAATTTAGAGTGCGTGTCTTGCAAGCAACTTCAACTGGATGCCCCAGATTACCGCACTCTGTCCCAGATAAACCAGTACCCATTATCCACCGTGATCGAGCAACTGGTCCGTGTACACGTATCTTTAAATATATCTACAGTATATGGGGTTAAACCGGTTACCACATTGCAATTCGACCTTTATTGTATCTTTGGCCTAACTTCGCCACATTGTTGTGTCTAATTCTGACAATCCACTGAATAACTAAGCAGATCCCAAGATCAGTCTGGGCATCAAATTGCTTCAAAACATAACATTAAACAATTGGTCAAGTACGTTTAAGAGATTTCTGTTTCACTCTTTAGTCTCTAATAATGAGCAAAAATCATAGAAATATCCCAAAATGAGTAGACTATGGCCTGTTGAATGGACTTGTGACGGATCCTGTCAAAGCACATCCTCACTGAGTTTGGAGGTAATCTTGTCGGATGATTTGAAGAGGTATTCGAAAATGTGCAATTCTTGATAACAGACGTGGGCGACAGCTACAAACTCACCTTACAAACAAGTCAGCTGAGGTGAAATGCTTGCAATTAACGAAACAAAGAAACAAACTTCAAAGAAACTGCAAAAAATAAAGATAAAGGAATAACTCGACACTGGATCTAGTAGTGACGTCCATTTGGTGGCTTCAAAAGGCTGTACAGTGATCATTCATTGTGTTGATTTACCTTGATTTTAAAATTGTATTGCAACTCAACGCCTCTTGTTGAATTGTAACGTTGATTACATTTCAAGCTTTGCTTACAGTGACTTGAATTATAATATATTGTCTTGAAATTTTATATTGTGATAATGCTGCATTGCATTTAAAGCTGTAACAAGACGGACACCCAAAATTACGCTTGTTGGAAGATGCAGGTGGGGAGGAAAGCAAAGTTATCTTGCATTTTTTTTTAAATTTTTATTTTGTAAAGTGCTATAGTTCTACTTTATAATTCTGCCTGGCAAACTTACGTAAAGTACGGTGGTAATGGCGAATTTGTGAGTTTTCCCTATGCATGAAAATGGCGACAAAAAGGCAAATGAAAATTACGAATGGAGTACACACGATAAGGGGTATTGTTGAACTTGCTTTACTTCTGTCATATTGCATATTTATGTGACAGGTGCATAAAATATAGTAATTCAATATTGCACAAAAATGTTATGATCTTGACCTATTTCGCACGTTACAACGAAGGACCATATTGGTTTTTATTATTTTCCCTTAGCAAACAGTAAAGTTGTGCGGTAGCCGTAATAGAATCGCAGAAAGGCACCGGAATCCACTGGGAGGCATCGGAATCCTCTACAGGAAAGCACAGAGAGGGATCGTAAAATACAGGTAACACACGGGAATGCACCGAAATCCACAGTAATCTGCTTACATCTATCAGACGGCTTCACAATAAGGCACCATTATCCACTGGCAGGTACAGTCAGGCACCTGTGAATTGGGTTATCCACAGACATGGGCCTGTGAAAGGTGGATTATACACTTCAAATTAAAGAACCAAAATCTACACGAAAGCCCGCGTGCAGATGTTGAATCAAGTAGAAGCCACACCGTTTTATGGTGCTCACAATTAGGCCTACATCGTCACTCAACACTGGTTCTAAATATTCATTCAATAAATGGTTACAATGAAATGGACACTTCCTCTGATAAATTTGCTCGTGTTTGATTTTATTTTTACATGTACACTTTCTTATATTTGATTTACACATTTGTTACAAAATAATCACACTTTTTAATGCCCACTAGCAAGAAATCCATTGAAAGAAAATCACGTTTCAAACAACTTTTGCATACTTTAGTTTTCTCTATTAATTTCATAAATATGGAAACTGTTCAATAATTCTGCCAATTTTCCCAAATTGGAACTTCACAAATATGTCTAATCCAAGCTATTAAACATGTTGACTTCTTATATTTAATTTGTGTCTTTTTCTACAGAACTACTTTCTGGTAGTCATTACCCTATTCCGCAGTCCGACTCTTTACTTTCCAAAGGTAACCTGTCACTGTCTAACCTATATACATATGGTCGTCTAGTACGTCTAGAAATTATCCAACTAAACCTAAGATTCTTATCAAAAGTTTCATCATATGCCATCGTTGTCCAACATCACCGACAGTACTTTGTCTTTGTTGGGTCATATGTTCGAGATAAACTCACGTGACCTCACCTGTAGAGATGGTCCGCAAAATTGTTTCCGTGACTCACGCCATTCTGGGCACGTTCATTTTTGTTTTCAGCATATTTACCTGCTTCAAGCTCCTGAGACCAGAACATTCACTGTTGTCTTTAATCAGAATGCCAAATGCCTTGCTCAGTTTATGGCATTTTACCGCCTTCCTGACTTCGTCTAAGATTAGTGCATGAACGATCTTGTATTCGGTCTATTTTTGGCATTCCCGCGTGGGCTATGCGGCCTGGGAATCTGCCGAGGTATTCTACAATTTTTTTTTCCTTTGGAAATGTCTTCACATTCGGACATATTTAACAAAGACGCTCCTAATGCTAGTGACAGTACAAAATGGGCACAGATGTGCACGAAACTGCTTCCACCATATAAAGAGAGAGAAAGAGAGAGAGAGAGAGAGAGAGAGAGAGAGAGAGAGAGAGAGACAGAGACAGAGACAGAGAGAGACAGACAGACAGACAGACAGACAGACAGAGACTCCGGTTATTTCCTATGCCGTCCTGTAGATTCCAGTGGCTTCCTGTTCATCTGCGTTGTTTTGAGCCTGATGGTGCCATCCTGGTGATTCCGGGGCCACGCTGTGCTTGCTAGTATCTGTCCTGTGAATTCTGGTGGATTTCGGTGCCACCCTATGGATTCTGGTGCCGTCCTGTGTATTCCGATGGATTTTAGTACATTCCTGTTGACTCCAAGACCTGTATGCACATATAGTGGGAGAATATTGCTTCCCTATGCATTGTGTATAAAGCTTTTCTGTGCATGCACCTCTGGCTGGCCTGGTATGTCAATTAAGGCCTTTAAAATTGCATTCTATTATTTCTACCATGAATGCATCCCATAATTCTTGTGCACCTGTAAGTTTGATTCACATTGACCGTTTTTGATCACTACAGTCGCACTTACAATTTGGAGCAACGTTTGCAGCTTAGTATATGCAATTGCTAGAGAACCTTTCAGTGTGGGATGGTATTTAACAATACAATCATCCGGTAAATTAAGGTGGAAGCTCTGGAGCTAGCGCGCAGTGAGACTGGCAACTTTGGATCGCAATCATCCATTTAAATTTTTTTCACAAGTACATTAAACCTCTATATTTTCCGATTACTACATTTCTATAGATTTGTATCCATAGAGATTTTTTTGCAGGATTGGAAATTTTGGAGATTTTATAGCATTCTTTCTGACTTGGCAGGATTTTCACATTTTTCGCGCAGAAGTCGCACAAAATTGTTTTTTTTTTAACCCCCAGTTGAAATCGGAAGAAATTTAAAATATATATCCATATCCAGGATCAAATTCAATGGTTAGTCCTGAAATAGCATAAATAAAAAGTTATAAAATTTTAAATTTAGTCCTGACAGGTTCTTCACTTTCCTCTTATACATTGCTCCAAAAGTTACCGAAAAGGTTGTCAAAAACAAAAACAAAAACCAAAAATAAAATCCTTGGACCCGTTCTTGGATATTTTTTTCTTTTAACATCCGTTGATTTTAATGTGATAGGGCAATTCGTACGTTCGTGAGACGAGATACAAATTGCAGAGGTTGAGGAAAAAAGTTGCCAATTCTTACGCATTTATGGCTGTAATATGACACAGCCATAAGGTGCCAGTTTCAGATCTTCCACCTTAATAAAAATTTGTGTCCATAATGACATTGTTTCCCTTATCATTGGAAAGGTACAATTATTCTTTGGATTCAACATTAAGCGCATCAAAGTCTTTCTCACCATCGATGTCTTCAAGTTCATGATGCATGCTGGTATCCTCGAGACCACTGACCATCTTAGTTCAAGCTCGTAGCTTACAAAGTTCTATTAAACTCACTGCGTTCACTCAACACGGGCACTTTGCGAGTTTTCATTCACATGCTTACTTGCACGACAAAAAACCGCAGCAATACGTCGGCAGCACTGTTTTCATCTGTCCAGTTAACAACAAGATGAACATTTTTATTCTCCTCAAAGTGTGAACCAACCAAGACCAACCAAAAATTATACTTCTGGAGCTGCATGAAGACAAATCTATAAATGGCGGCTTTATAAGTGCTCAGAGGGAATCTTCGTAAAGAAAATCTGCGTTGGCAAAATCGAGAGAATACCTTTGTGGGTATAAACAAATAGTTGCAGCAAGTTAACTTCATGACCTGTGTAATGCAGAATCCATTCGACAATATATATATATATATATATATATATATATATATATATATATATATATATATATATATATATATATATATATATATATATATATATATATATATATATATATATTGGAAAATAGTGCAAATATGAATATATACGCTTCTTTGATTTTAGCTCAGCTGACTTGTCAATCAGCAGAATTTATTTATGCCATCCCCCTTCGTCCGTTCACAATTCACATACAGTTTCGACTTCTCTGAAACAATCAGCAAGATTCCCTTCAAACTTGGTGGCAATGAGCCTTGGGTGGTTCTCTACCATGTTTGGTCAAATGTTTAAGACCCAGTGAATTTTTGATTTTTTATTTTTTTATTTTTTGTTCTTTATACGGGCAAATATTAAACAAAAGGGCTGTGTGACCAGCCTAGGGTCAGCTGACGAAGGCATTCATCACACTTATGGCTCCGTGAACTTGGGATAGGATCAAGGTCACCAGCATGTGCAACATCAAGGTCCCACTTCAAGTAGTTTTCAGGTTACAGTGAAGAGTAAAAAATTCATGTATGTTGGACTGTGACCACAGAAATGAGGTCAAGATCACTCATGTACTCTACCTAAGTCTGATCTTCATAGAGAAAGATTAATATGTGCACCATCAAGGTCCTAACTCAAAATAAATCTCAAGTTATCAAGTGAACAGTAAATTTAATGTCAGTTGTCCTGTGACCTTGGAAATGAGATAAAGGTAAAAAGAAAAATGTATCTTGGGTGAATCTCTATCCAACTTGTTTAAACGGTCACGGTCCAGTAATTTTTGGATTTGCTAATATGTTTTCTAAACTTTTTTTTTCGATAAAATCGAACAAACAAACGCAATTGGTGAATTGCATCGAAATTGCATAGAGGCACTGGTGGTTATGAGGGCAAGAGTTACATGACAAATCAGTAACCTTGACCTCATTCTTAAGGTCACAGGTATACCTACATGAATTTTGCTGTTAGCGTCATAACCTAATCTATGACATAAATGCTGCACATGGTGGTGGTCCTGTATGCAGGCAAGAATTACACAGTACATGAATGACCTTGACCTTATTTCCAAGGTTACAGGGTCACTTTTTTAATTAAATTATTCACTTGATAACTTGAGAACCCTTTTAACTGTGACCTTGATGTTGTTCATGGTGGTGGTCCTTAAGGCCAGGCTTGCTATACATGGATGACTTTGAACTCATTCTCAAGGCCACAGTGTCACTAGTGTGGTGGATTTCTTAAGACAGCTGAGCACAGGCTGATCACACAACCCGCTTGTTACTGCATTTTTTTAATGTTCGTTGACATGGTAAAAACTTAACTTGGGATTAGGGCTTTGAATCAGCCATGTCATGGAGTGTAGAAACAATAAGAGGCAACAGGAAAAACATGTCCGTTATATCATATATCCCGGCCCAGAATTCGTAACGGCCATGTATCGTTAAACAGTTCCTTGTGAATAGTCCTACTGCTCTATGTTCATATTCTACAACATGTCATTTCATAAACGACTGAAGAAATACACTTACATGTCTCTATCAGTCGGGTACCTCCAGCTGTGCAAGCCGTCGTTTGGATCCACCGACCACTGTACAACAGCAGAATCAATATCTTTGTATACCGACACAGCAACACACTCAACATATATATATATATACATATGTATCAGATATATTTGTATTAACAGGTTTTCTATCACGGGGTCCTGCCTTTCTGCCACAATTGGTCAAACATTTGGGTTGCATGCTTCATGGACATAAAAAATATTTAAAAAATAGCTCTGTCTGGCCGATGTAGTTTTACAACAGTCTACAGCTGCATCGCTACACTTTCCATCACACATGCTTATGAACACAACAAAGTGTTATTATGTTTCAATAAAAAGTTGCACTAAAGGCAAACCACCCTTCGCCCTTCACAATTTTTTAAAGTATCCTTACAACAAGGCGTTAAAAGCCATTGCGTGGAATGTACGTACCGAAAGGTACTGACAACTGTTGTTACACAAACGTCACTGCGCCTGATTATTTACTGTTGTGGTGGTGGTGCGCGGTGGGGGGGGGGGGTATATCTTACTTGCCAACAACTGTATAAATACATTCAAATTATCTCTACAGTCAATAAATTCCTTGCATTATATACCGCTGCAAGTGAAATGCTGTAAATTCTGAGGTAATATTTGGTCCAATGTTTAATAGCTGTAAGGAAAGATAATTGCTTGCAGGTATCTAATTTTGCTGACATGATCAGCTCACAGTAACACTGACTGACGGAGCAGGATGATTATTTACTGTTGTGGTGGTGGTGCGCGGTGGGGGGGGGTATATCTTACTTGCCAACAACTGTATAAATACATTCAAATTATCTCTACAGTCAATAAATTCCTTGCATTATATACCGCTGCAAGTGAAATGCTGTAAATTCTGAGGTGATATTTGGTCCAATGTTTAATAGCTGTAAGGAAAGATAATTGCTTGCAGGTATCTAATTTTGCTGGCATGATCAGCTCACAGAAACACTGACTTGGCCAAACAGGAGTAGGATGTCCAACGTTGAATAGCATATGATGACAAATCGGTTCACCCATTGGGTGATATTTTGCTAATACAGGACAAGGCCAGAAATCGTCTGTACAATTTTGACATTCAATACAACGGAGTAGTTGATACCTTCATTTTTAAACATTAAAAACGTCGTTCCTGTGCACTCGGCTGAGTGCGCATATGGTATATTTTGGGAGTTCGCCACAAATGCCTGCTGTAAAGCAAGTCGGCATCTAGATTTCGAGGCATTTTAAACGTTGCATAATTATAAGATAGACATGAAAAGTAAGCAAAGAGAGAGAGTAGTTTTGAGATTCCAAAATGTTCAAATCTGAGGCAATTGTCAAAAGGTAATTCTATGGGAAAATAAATAGATGACTCCTACACAAATTGAGTTTAAGGCTGCTTCACATCCTCTCGGCATTGAACCTGTAGTACAATACTTGGCAGCTCAAACCCCGGCGTGACACAGTTACAACATAAGTGCGTAGTTTGCTATTTAGCATGACACTTAATTTCGCATTTCTTCCACACTTATGAAAAAAGCAAAAATAAATACAACACGTAAATACGTCAAATGTTTAATAATTTCGGTATTAGTAGGTATACTTACCTCTCGACCACCATAGACCTCCGTATCTGGGCACAAAGCCCAAGAAAGTCGAGTTTAGTTAACTCACTTGATTGTTTCCAAAGCCTGACGGTCACGTGGTGCCATGGATCAGTTGGTGACTCCCAGTGCACGTGCCCCCCAATCGTCCTTCCTCTTTTGTTCAGTGGTCAGTAGGCATCATTTGTGAGAAAAGAAGCTGAGTGTGAATAGGTAAGTATACTTACAAATACCAAAATCACTAAAAGATTTCACGCCTTAGTTACGTTATATTACCTTTCGACCACCATTGCTGATTTACAGAGGCAAAGGTGGAATGTGTAAAGCTACAGGCATACTGACCACATTCAGACTGATGGGACCACCAGCCTAGAGGGGAACCATTGGTCCATGTGAGGAGGCGACATCTAAAGGGAAAACCTGAGAGGTGCATGGATGTGAGGCTGCCAACAGTGGAATCCAGCTGAAGCCTGGAAACCCTCCTTCCCTACCAGCATGGGACCGCACTGGACCCATCCGGAACTCCCCTGCCAACGTAATAGTAATCGGCCACCTGGGTAGACGCTGTCTGTTTATACCCCTTTGGACCTGGACATCTGACATGACCTAATCGTGAAACTGGGTGGGGTGGGGGGAGGGGGGCTAGTATATGGTTCCATAGGGCAGTGATCACCTGGGTCAATTAGCTCTAACTGAGCCAGCACAACAGGGATGGCAGCCCAATACAAGTCCGACATTAAATGAATTTAACAAAGAAGGCCCGCTAAGAAGTGCACCAATCTATTGACCGCATCGAGTCTGAACCACAAGGGCACCATAAACTGGCTGTCCTAATGGGACTCTATTGGGGACCTAAGCAAAGGAGCTTGCAGTGCCTGCAAAAGGGTACATGCCCTCCTCTAGCACTATCAAGTCACATAAATAGTCCTTGGTGAAGTCTTAGAAGATTGTTGGCAGTAGCATTGCAGGATGTCGACATCATTCCCCAGGGCATGCCAGTCAGCATTCAAGGCTCGCACCTGGTGAGCTCTGGCTGAGACAAGTTCTAAAGCACTCTAGGCCTCTAAAGAGCAGTCTCATAGGCCTGAAGGATCATCTGATTAATCCATGAAGAAATCATGTTTCTGTGAATTTGCTCCTTATGAGGGTTACCAAGGGTAAAAAGGGGGGGGGGAGCTGTGACCCCTGAAACCGTCCATGTGTGAAAGGTACAAATATAGTGCTCTCATGGGACACATGGCTCTTTCCTCCACAGAAAGAGGTGTATTTGTGGCATGCATGGTAAACCTTTGAATTCCATAGCCAGATCTCGAGCTAATTGGTTCTTTGCAAGGAAGCCCAAGTGAGGCCCAAATGTCACCTGGGAGTGGTCAGACAGCCATTGAATTCAGTCATGTGTTAAAGCATGGATCTCACATCTATGACCCCCCCAAGCCAGTGGTAAGAGCAAACTAGTTTTCCACGTCCAGTACTTGGGGTCCACCCATTGGCGGTCCTCAAAAGGCCACTTCTTGAGCATGACTAAGACGAACGGAAGCTCCCACCATGATAGCACCTGCTTGGCTGTGGGTCAGTTGGTGTAGAAAGATGCGTTGAGTGCCGACCAATAAGGATCACTTCCAATGCAAATATTGAGGATGTTTGCGAGGGTTGAGGAGATGGCTGATCGAAACTCTTCTATGGTCCTCAAACTCTTTCAAGGACTTCCAACTGATAAAGCGGGAAGTCAACAATGTCTGCAATGGTCTGAGACCAAGGATGTATTCTCCAATGGGTTCATCAGTCTGAGAAAACCTTCCAATGAGCCAAGCAAACAGTTAGGATTGAAGCCTACCTCTGGCAAATCTATCTGTGACTGATTCTGAGAAACCTTTGTTGCAGTTGTGCTGTGCGACAACCACCAAGTAGGGAGGTTCAGCACTTGAGGTTTCCTAAGGAACAGACTTGTCTGCAATTGCGCCAAAAGTTTTGGCTATGCTGGTAAATGTAGTGAGGGCTCGCTGTTTAATTCTAAGAGGTCTGTGGACCAATCTGTCCTTGGTTGCCAGGGGGCAACTGGGATCGAATCGCAGATGTGTCACCAAACCTTCCACAGTATCCTTGGGAGGATCTGTGGAGGATGAAAGGCACACAACCAAAGGCTGCTCTACTCCAGAGCTAGAGCATCCACTTTTGGGGCCTGTGGGTCTGGGACTGGCAACACATTAACCAGTAGTTTCACAATCTTGCTTGTTGTGAGCTGATTAAAATGTGGAGCTCCCCATCTGGCCACCATGGCCTGAATTACCGGCCAGCTCCATCAACCTGCAGGAGCATGGTCTACCTTGCTGGTTGAGGTAGGCAACAGTGGTCCTGCTCTCACACATCATGAGGATGTGTTTGTGCTCACTGGGTCCTGAAAGTGGAGGAGCAACAAGGGTATTACCTCCAGTTCCAACCAGTTTGTGTGGTTATATGTAAAATGCATAGACCAAAGGTCTAATGCCATCCAACTCTCCCCTTGAGCCCCAAATCAGGATGGAGTCCATGTAGATGGTAAGCTGGGCTAGAAAAGGAGCCAGTGTCTGTCCCGACATGTGGTTTTCCCTAACGGCCCACCACTGAAGGATGTAGGACTGAAGACTCTCCCATCTGTCCTCTGAGGGATGACAGATGTAGGCAACCAGGTTAAAATGGATGCCAAGAAAGACGAAAGTCTGTTCAGGCCAAAGATTTGGTTTGCTTTGGTTCACAATCAGGTGCATGCATTGGCAAAGTTCCAGGATGGTCTGTGCATGAGGTTGCAAATGCAGGTGCCTAGATGCCTGGATAAGCCACTTGTCCAGGTACACATGGATGTGTGTGGCAGCCTTGTCAAGGTAGGCAGCAACTGTCACCACAAACTGGGTGAACAAGAGAGGGTGGTGGCAAGGCCAAATGAAAGCACCCTGAACTTGGCCCGAGAATGCCAACCACAGATACTTTTTTCATGAAGTCTTGGGGGTCTCCATCCTGAAAGACGGGACTACCAGGAGGGTGTTTCAGTATTGTCAGGTCTATCAATGCACACCAGCCTCTGTCCTGCTTGGGGACAAAGAAGAGTAGATTGTAGAAACCCAGAGAATCATGGTTCTTAACTGGCTCTATGGTGCATATTCTCTGAAGCTTCTGAACCACCACTAAATTGCCAATACTTTCGGTTCTCTTGCTGAGGGTAAAAACCACTTGGAGTCATAGCTTTAAAGAGGCCTGTCTTTGTCAAAGGGCAGTGAGTAGCCATGTCTCGGGATATTTAGGATGAAACAATCATCTGTAATTGACTTCCATTGAGTGCAAAAGGCACAGGAGCAGCCATCGACTGGGTGCTCTGAGCAGTCTCAAGCCATGTAGGAGAGGGATCCTGACACATGGCGGTTCAGCATGCCCCAGTGAGGAGCCCTGAGGCTTACCCGACTTCTTGGCTTTGGTGAAGCACTTAGCCCTGTAGGATCGCTGCCCCTCCTCCTAGGGCCTAATGTCACTGAAGACAATGCATGAGCCAAAAGTGGAGTAGGTGCAGTCTGAGCACCATGCATCGAGACTGAGGCAGCCAAGGTCAACAATGTCCCAACAGTGTTGGTCAACACCTTGGTGCATGTCTGATCAGGTCCTGAGCCCGGCAAACGACTTCCATCATCTCTCTTCTAAACACAGTTCCCGAGAAGAGCAGCCACATTCTGGGTCTGGTGAATATCAGGTCAGGCAGCATCTGGCCCTGAAGATAAGTGTACCTACACAACAAATGAAGGTTCACCTCAAATATGCAGGTGGTTTGGACCTGGCAGTCAATGGCTCATGACAACGAAGTCACAAGTAGGGACACCTGGTCAAGCCAATTCTGAACAGCCTCTATGATTTGCAGAGGGCACTTCAGGTCATCCAGGAGGTACCTCAAACTGGCCAAAGTGACATAATAATATGACATTGTTAGAACAGATACCCTGGCATCCTGTTCCAGTCTCTTATAGGCATTGGCAGATGCAGTAATGGACCTTAGCTGCTGAGCATCAAATTCCTTCCAATCCAAATCAATGTGACAGCCCCGCAACTCACCTCCTCGTGTGGGACCACAGGCGGTTTCCAAACCAGGCTGTGAATGAGAGCTTTGACATGAAATTTGTTCCCCAGGCCCCATGGGCTGTGCAGGCCCCATGGTCCCCACTGAGCTTGGTAGCTCAGAGCAGCTGCAAGGTGATGGTCAATGAGTCAACCACAGTCGGGGCCTGCTAATGCATGAATCCAAATGCAGCAGCTCATACTCCACTTCAGTGTTGAGGTTCAAAGACTCAGGTCTCACAAGGGAAGTGGTGAGACCTATGGCCTCATCAAACAATGCATTATTCGAGGGCTTTGGAGCAGCCCTAGTGAGAGTAGGGGTCTATCAGCATGCCAGGCAAAGAGGCAATGACAACTTCTACAGAAATCTTTGCACCCTCCAGTGCTGCCTCCTTCCATTTGGGGCTGGTGCAGAGGGCTTCTGAAAGACCAGGTGCACAAGATATATTACAGCAACTGACAGAAATCTCTGCTGACTGGGTCTCTGGGAGGCTCAAAACAGGAGCCACAGCTGCTGCTGACTGAGGAATCTGCTGGCAGGGAGGGTCTTGGGGGAGATCCATGTATTCCAGATCTTCAGGGCTAAATATAAGCTGGCTGAAGGCAGAAACAACAAGCTGCTCTGCTGAAAAAGACGGCTGCCACTTGGCAGCATCATCAGCAAGAGCAAAAGAAGAGGAGGTCTGCAACCGCAAGTGCTGGTCCTCGCGGAGCTGGAGTGCCACTTGCATCTCAAGAGAGGGAGGTAGGGCATCCGGCTGGAAGGCTTGAGTCAGTGAGATTGCCAGCTGCTCACTCCATGGTGGACCCGGTGAGGTGCAAGAGGCAAAGCTGGCACAGCAGCCAAATGCTGTAAAGGTGGCAATTGGGTCACCAGAGGGGCACTGCCACAGGAGACGAAGGCCCACTGATGGTGGAAGGCACTACCATATGTACTTGGGTGCCTTTCTTATAGCTCCAACATGCTTGAATTACAATCTGATCTCTTACAACCTGGGGCAAGGGAAGTTTGTCCTGGCTTTGGTGGTCAGAAATGCTTGTACTTATGATTGAAGTGCTCAGACTGGCTGAGGTTCCATGGTGCCTGGATGTGAACCCATAGGTTTCCATCCTGGCCTCAGCGACTTATGTGGTTCAGACTACAAGCATTCTGACTCATGAGGACTAGATCTAGAGAGCTTCAACAAAGACAGGCTGAGAGGAGGCAATCAGTGCACGCAACACAACTGTAACTGCATACTCCTAGCCATGGGCAACCCTTGGGTCAGTGGCCACAGATGCACTGGTCATCTTGAGGTAAGCTGGGCACTCATGACCTCTTAAAGGAGACCTCTTGATGTCCTGCTTGCAAATATATGGCCTCTTCTCCTTACTCCCCCAAGGGTTACAGGTGTAGAGACGGCAGCCACCTGAGTGCCTGTGTGAGCCACGTGCATTTGCCTTCGCTTCTCCTATGGTGTCATAGGTGACGACTCAATGGAGTCAGATCCAAAGCTTGGCATTTGGCAACAATGGGCTGCCACTTATGCCTTGCTCTGTTACTCTCTCTGGATGTCTGCTCATAAAACAGCCATTTGTCTTCTCCCAATCCTCACAGTATTGCACGTTCAATAATGAGAACAAACATGACCAAACTGGAGGCAACAACCATATGATGCTGAAGATCATCCCAGTCTGCCATATAATGGTTCTGTGACTCCAGCTTCTGCCCTCTATCTGGCTGTGGTAAAAGTGGTAACTGGATCAACACCAGAGGCTGTGTGCCTTTTTGACAGTGATTGCCTGTTGTGCATGGTCTTCCAGCTGTCTATGATCAGAATGTTGAGATGCCATATTGAAATTCTAGGTTTCAAGCCAAACAACTAGCTCTACTTTCAATTATCTCAGAGGTCTCTGCAGGACGAACATCAGCTACCTAGGTCTCTGAATAGTCCCACACTGCTAAGAAAAGATTTTCCACAGAAGGAAATGTGTGTGCAAACACTAGAACAGTGACAGTGAACTAAAATTTACCGAGCTTTAACTCAAACAAGTAAGCCAGTAATGGCGCCAAAAAGAGGAAGGATGATTGGGGAGCACTGGGAGTCACCACTGGACCCATAGGAACCAAGAGATGGCACCAAGGGACTGCCAGGTTTTTGGAACAATAAAGTGAATCAATTCAACTTTGTTTTCTTGGCATTGCGCCCGGACATGTGGTCTAGGTAGTTGTGGTCGAGAGGCAATGTTACATAATTCATAGGTGATTTTACAATATCCATATTCTATTGATATAAACCTCAAAGGTCTCACTTATCTGGTGCCTATATCCAATGTTATACATCTATACTGTGATGTTTCAATCAGGCAAATATTTCTTTCCGTCCTGAAACTATGACCCCAGATAAATGTCTGGTATGGACATTTTACTGTGGGACTGACCCCCTTCATGCTTATTACTGTATGGAGGCATTATTTAAACGTACAATTTCTTTCCTTTGACTCTTTTTGAGGGAACTTAAAGGGATTTTCTTGAAAATGTGTTACCATAACTGACACATAATGCCCTCATTTGGAGCATATTGTTTACACATATTTTGTGATTTTGACTTACATTTTTCATCATTGGAAACCATATTTTATTCATTATGCACACACACAGTCGACCCAATCCATGACTGTTTTTTCCCCAAATATTTAGCATCTATTCTAAGTGACATATTTCAGTGATAATGTCCTGTCCATACTTTATGTTATGGAATAAGTAAATGCTCTTTACCTGTAGCTGTGTTACACATAAATAAACAAATATATATTTCGGTAAATATATCCTTCAAAGTGTGCATGGTACCTTTGACCCATGACAGGTTGGTAGCATTCTGCTTCTCACGAGCTTCTATTGTATTATATTTAAAATACTCAGGAAAGTATACGAGGGCCCATAACCGAACAGTACAATGTTAAAACTACCCATGTGGTCAATCCATGGGAATCAGACCGCTGTGCTCTGTGCCAAATCACATGAACCCGAAGGACCCAGGTTATATCCTGACAATCCAAATAAATAAGCTTTCAATACATAACTTACACCAGTCAAGAATGAAGGAATAGGCAATCACAATGTTGTCATTTCCTAGAATAAAATAATAATGATGATGATGATGATGATGATGATGGTACTACTACTACTACTTCACTACAAATAATAATAATAATAATAATAATAATAATAATAATAATAATAAGCACTTATATCTTTCCTCCGTGAGATACTAAAAATTATCACTTATTCCAAAAATGAGATATGTCACGAGGAATCCATACTTTACAGCTATCAATTTGCATTCAGTCCCCTTAGGGGGTTAATGGATGTGTAACAAAGTGGCGATGTTAAAAACAGGAGGACGGTGAAAGTCATGTGCTCAGCTTATCTTACATACATTGACTGAAGTGGTCCTCTGAACATGAGAATAGTATCAAGGTCACCTTTGTTGAAGACCGTCAAAAATGTTGCTAACATGACCATATCCCCTTACTGATTTTTCAGAACTTTGATAGTCTGTTAAAATGAAAAAAAGTAAAGCATCACCATGTGGTGAACAATTTGGTGGAAATCAAGTCCAAATACATTCCCGATAACTCTGAAGAGGATCCAACGTGTGGTTTGGGGAAACAGTCAAGAAAGGTGAAAACACACAAAAAGGCTTTCAAAAAGCTAGAAAATAATAGTAATAATGACAGACCCACCTGTTGAACATATTAAGGACTAGAGGTTGCCAGAAGTGTCCCTTTGCCAATTCCAAAGGCTTTGTGGTTTGAGAAAAGATTTTTCAAAGATTTCACTGAAAAATGAACAAGAAAATTCGTTAAAAATCTTTTACTAATTGGAGTGTAGTTATTTGGACAAACTTGGTAAAGACTCACCCAAGGTAAATCCCCACCAAGCTTGACAAAAATGATGTTGATGGTTTAGGAGAAGATGTCGCAGATGTGTATTTTCCATAGCAATCTCCATTGAATTGCAAGGTAATCAATAATTATAATACGTGCATTAACTGACGGGCACCCGAATTGAAAAAAAAAAAAAATTAAAAATCAGATTACCACCAGCTTACAAATATTTTTGCTTACCCATCCCACAAACTGCATTTCCAAGCTTCACAACAGTCTGAGAGACAATTGGAAAATTTCGTTGAACACCATTGAGGCAGAATATCACCACCACTCGAACAAATTAGTTTGAACCTTCCACAAGCTATATTTCCACCACGTTTAAGAATCTTATAAAGGGTTTTGGAGAAGTAGTCCAAATTAGTTTTAACCCATAAAAAATCAAGCAAAAAGATAGCTGCGCCACATATCAAAAATTAAAGTGGGGAGGGGGGCAGAAGGGTCCCTATGCAATTTTGAAGCAATTGGCAGAGAAGATGATTATGCCAAAAAATGAGTAAAATCATAAAAACTATTTTGAAAATCACTGCAACGTGATCATTTGAACATCATTGGAAAGTTAGGAGGAGGGAAGGGGAGAGAGGGTTAGTCAGGCAGTTGTGGTGGGAAGCAGCATTGTGAGGAGGGTGGACAGGATGTTCTGTAGGCAGAATAGAGGGAATAGGGTTAGGGTCTGTTTACCAGAGGCAATGATTAGGGATGTGGAGGAGCATGTAGAGGGGTTAGTCAGGTCTAGTGGGGAGTGTCCGAGGGTTGAGGATCAGGTAGGTACTAACGACCTAGCGGACAGAGAGGAGGGGGGAGGGGCAGGGTGGGAGAGTAGGGCAGAGAAAGGGAGGAGGGGTAGGTTTTCTCATTAAGAAGGGTGTGAAGTGGCACAGGGTTGGATTGAAAATGATGATAACAGTGAGAGTAGGAACGAGATACAGTGGATAGGAATAGAGTCTCAGAGGAGTAAGATAGCACTCGGGGTAGTATATGTAGGCAGAGAGGGATGGCCAGAGGAATGACATGACCAGTTGTTTGAGCAGTCAAGAACACATATCAACAGTGTACAGGAGCAGGGATACCAGATCATGGTTGTGGGGGACTTCAATGGTCACGTAGGACATGGATTAGGTGGGATTGATGGACGGGATAGAGACCAAAACAGGAATGGCAGGAGGCTCCTTAGCTTCTCCAGAGAGTTTGGGCTACGGATTTTGAATAGGGACATGCATTGTAAAGGAAAGTGGACATGGGGTGCAGGTGACAGGAGATCAATCATAGACTATATGCTGGTGTATGATATAGTACAGAAAAACATGATCCATATTCATAAATTGCAAAGCCAACAATGACAGCAAAGAGATTCCAGATTTGCCAAAGCATCAACATGTATCTTCCAATACTAATGTGAAGAAACAAATTTCACTCCTGACTTCAGACAGGCAGTCACCCATAAAAAGCAACTGATGGTTTAAAACCGGCCCTCTTAACCTTCGAAATATTCTTTCTTTTATATACAAGCACTAGTGTTTCCAAAATGTATAGGCCTAACCACCCAAAACACAAATTTTATTACTTCTGCCAAAAATTAAAAAAAAAACACACCTGGTAGGCTTATAATTTTTTTTAGTTCTTCCGACTTGTCAGTCAGCTAAGTTTACTGCAAAAGAATAAAGTAGGCCTACATGTTTTTTGTGATATTGATGAATCTGGAACATTATAAACACACTATACCTCCACTATAACTACGAGTCGGAGAACACTGCCCACAGCACAACATAGCCAGTGAATTATTTATTAAATAGTAGAGAAAAACATGATCCATATTCATAAATTGCAAAGCCAAAAATGACAGCAAAGAGATTCCAGATTTGCCAAAGCATTAACATTTATCTTCCAATACTAATGTTTCCAAAATGTATAAGCCTAAGCACCCAAAACACAAATTTTATTACTTCTGCCAAAAAAAAAAACAAATCTAGTAGGCTTATGATTTTTTTAGTTCTCCCGACTTGAGATAGCAAGGAAAAGGAAAGAAATGTGTACATGACTTTCCTTGATGTGCGGAAAGCGTACGGCAGGGTTTGGAGAAATGCACTGTGGGCTAAACTGGAAGGGCTAGGCTTTGGAGGTGGCTTTCTGGAAGTTTTAAAGGCTCTGTATGCAGATATAAATTGTTGTCTCAGTATAAGAGATGTGGAAACTCAGGGGGCAAGGTTAAACTTCAGGCTAAAACAGGGTTGTGTGTTATCACCAATTTTGTTTTCCATATACATGAGAGAACTGGGAACTAAACTGTTAGAGAGCAATAAAGGAATAAATATAGGAGGAGAAAAGATACCAGGTTGTTCTTCCCTGATGACATTGTGTTCATGGCAGATACAGAAAGAGAGTTACAGGAACTTTAGAGGATAGCAGGTGACTATGGAGAAAAGTTGAGATCAGAGTTTAGTGAGAAGAAAAGTCAGGTCATGGTCTTGGGGCAGAGGAGAAAACAGGAGGAGAAATGGATGGTAGGGAAGTTTAGGATACCAGAGGGTCAAGAGAAAATCATTAGAATTGGAAAGGGTGAGGAGAACGAATATTTAGGGGTGAACATTAAGGTCACAGGACAGGGAATGTTTAAGTATCATGTTGAGAAAATCAGACAGAAGGTGAATAGAGCGAAAGGTATGATAAAGGTCATGGCAGGGAACAGCTTCAATAGATCATTCACAGGATGGGTGCTGTGGGAACGTGTAGCCATACCTGGGATGTTATAGTTGTGTAGCAACAGACACGCCGTATTGGGAGAGTTGGGATGGTTACCAATAAGAGATAGAATAGCTAAGGCTAGGTTAGGCTATTGAGGATACTTGCAACAGGTGAATGAAGAAAGATGGTGTACGAATGTGTACGTGGAGGCTGTTAATGAAAAGACAAAATGGGTTCAAGAAATAGACAAGTTAGCTGACAAATATGAGTTGAAAGGGCCAGATGAGATTGAAGTGGCGTGGAAATCGTATATAGGAAAGGTGATTCAAGAGAAACATGTGGAGAAATGGAAGAGGGGTTGAGGAGAAGAGCACACTGAAAGCATATAGAGCTGTAAACAAGCCAGTGAAGACTAAATGTTGGGATGGTAGCAAGGGTTCTAGACTGTTATTTCAGGGAAGAGCAGGAGTGATCAATCTGGAGAAGAGGAAATAGAAGTGGAAGAATGGGAGTGATGGGAAGTGTAGGGTGTGTAGGAAGGATGTGGATGAGACCATTGATCATATGATGACATGGTGTACAGGTTATAGAGCACTTAACAACCAGTTGTTTGTACGATGGAGAACAAGAGATGGACAGTGTTTTTTTGGGGGGGGTGTTTTGTTTTGGGTTTTTTTTTTTGTTTTTTTTTTTTTTGTTTTTTTTTTTTTTTTGTTTTTTTTTTATTTTTGCAACAAAGGCCACCTGACTAGCTACTAAGCTAGTCAGGACCGCGGCAAAGAAGCAGAGTGCCACAGAATAATTTTAGGGCACTTTGTGCTTATGACCGATGTTTTGCTTTACACACGTGTTTTTGTGTGTGGGGGGGGGGCATTAACGGCACCCATACTGGGTCCAACAAATGTAAGTCTTTATAATAAACCACGTTATTATACATGACAGTCAATAATTGGAGATAGAAGAAAGGGTAAACAGGTGTCAATGTGATACTTATAACATGTCACATGACCTTCATGCCACATAATCAACGAGGTCGAAGACCTAGCTGATTGTGATGGCATAATGGTCATTTTGACATGTTATAAAAGACTTGTAAGAAGTGCAGTAGGAACTGACCAAGATATCCCTTGGTGCACGACATTTTTCTCCAGCCTTTTGTGCATGGTGTACTTTGCGCTTACGTAAGTTGTCTCATGCACAGTCAAACTTGAGTGCTGTCTCATGTATTTTCCACTTACCAATATGGCATTAGGAAGAGCAGGTGATGGAAGCCAAAATGACAGATTTAAGTGAGTTGGGCAGTATTCCCACTCAAAAGTTAATTTGTCAAAGTAGTACATGTCATAATGAGGAGAGTGCACGCTACAAGGAACCTATTGCAGGTAAAAAAGCAATACATTTTTTGAATTTAATTCACTTATGTTTTCAGGGTTCATGCCTGGCATGGACACCGATTTATTGTTGTAAATTCAGTCATATACTATAGATTATAGCATGCTTTGTTCACGATATGAAGTATTTCGACGAGCACTGGATGCCATATAACAGAACGAGTGAGCAAAGGAACGAGTTCTACTATATGGTATCCAGTGCACGTTGATTACTTCATATTGTCTACAAAGCATGCTGTAAAAAATTTTATCTCATGTTTGGGTCGACTTGTACATTTCAATACACAAAGCAAAAGTAAGAACGACATTTGCAGAAAGATTTACTCCTAATCAACACAATTACCGATGAAACCGGAAGAGTACCAATACCACCAGAAGAGTGCTGATACCACCGGAAGAGTACCGATACATCATATCGGGGCACTGTAGCTTTTAGGCCTATGATAAGGTATATATTTATGGGTAAATTGGATAAATACCCCTGGATGCAAGGGGTAGCTTTTCACAGTCTTCCTCCAAAGAAACACAGAAAGGACGGGAGTAGTTGAATATGGTGAAAGACCAGAAGATTATGAACCACCAGGCAAATTTGACAGAATTTGTTCAAGACATTTTGTTGGGGTAAAGGTCCAACACCAAAACACCCAGTGCCCACGTCATTTCCGTATAACAACTAGAAGATTGCAGAAAAACAACGCACAACAAACCGATGGCAGAACTGAGTGAGACGGCCGAGGATCGAGTGACCTACCCAGCAGAGAGCAGGGGTTCGATCGCTGTGTTGCAGCGGTAGCTCACAGTACTAGCTAATTTGGGCCAAAGCTATTCCAAGTCCTGTGGTCATCTGCGTACATGTAGATCCTGCTGGAACAATACCTCAGTTTGGGCTGTTCAGGAGAAGGTGTCAACAACAACTGTTTCTGTGACGCAGTGCCTGAAGGTCATGCTTCACTGCACAACACTGGCAATGCTATTGTGTGGAAAGAGTTTATGATGTGATATAATCAGCACTTTTTCCAGCTCCCTATTGGTCTGTTCCTACCACCCATAGTGTTTCATCAGTATCGAACCTGGCTGACGTCCACAAGCACATGAAACAGATGCCTTGCCAAGTGCGCACAATACAGACTCCCTCCGCCAACCCCTTCCTCCACCTGCAGCACGTGTCAATGGGGAGGCATTTGTCTAAGACAGAGACCTCCCCATTGATGCGTTGCATGTGGTGGGGGGGGGGACCTGCATTCCGCCCACTTGCCAAGGCATCTGTTCAACGTGCCTGTGCTGACGTCCATGAATGGTAATACGAAAATGAGCTAATCATAAATATTGCTGAAGCTAGGAATATGGCCATCAGGTCTGAAAATTAAAAATGTCAACAGGCAACGTAGCGAAGAAATTCATGAAAATGCTCTTAAGCAAGAGCGTCAAGCAAATTAACTTGACCAAACCCTTCAACGCTTTACGCTACACAGAGGGTAAAGGTGTGCCTAAACATCATTCTCCTTTGTCATCTTCCGCACAACCCGCCCAAAACAGTGGAGTGTCCAGGATTTGTGAAACGGGGGTGCTATCATAGGGGTCCAGGGTTATTCCACTCCCCGGAAGATTTTGATAATAAAAGTGTCAAATGCTGCATTCTAACGCATTTGGTTATAAAATAGCCCAAATTAATTATCATTAGTTTTCTGAAGACATCCTAAATGTTTGCCTAATTAAGTCTTCGCGGGTGGATATATATATATATATATATATATATATATGTGTGTGTGTGTGTGTGTGTGTGTGTGTGTGTGTGTATGTGTGTGTCAAAGGATTAATAAGCAGCAGGTCCGTGGCTTCTTGACAGCAAAAAGGTCAACATTTTTCCCAAATTTATGCCAATGTCTTTGTGTACCAGTGGAAGGAGAAGGTCATTCAGTTTGTCTTCCCTCATGGTGTTTCTCCGGTCAGACTTGACAAGTTTTTACCATACCAAGGAAGGGGTGCGAGATTATATTTAGTTGCCACAGAGTTTAAGAAAACAACTATAATCATAGAGTCCACAGAGCATAGTTTTTGGAACAACTGAAAGCGTGCATCCTGAGGCAGATGTGCTAAATACTAAAGGGTGTGTTGGACAAGCACTAGCTGTGTCCTAGATCTGAGCTAACTGCACTGGGTAATTAGTCTCTGTCAAATAAACCAGATTCCAGGGATAATGGCCAGGGACAATCTGGGGCCACAATTTGTGTTATTTGACAAGTTTAATATAAAGAAGACCCAGACCTCTTTTTTTCTCGAAGGGGGGTGGGGGTGGGGGTGGGCGACGCCGGGCCCGCCCTTTGCTGGACACGCCGCTGCATAATATAAACATTCCTTTCAAACCAGAATAAAACCTACACACTTTGATGGTATGGTCAGTGGGGAAATGGAGTAAAGAGCCCCAATACATCTTATTTAGCCCTGCAAATAGGGCTCCATGTATTACTATGGCTATAGTGGCCAGTGCTGAACCTCATGTGAATTCATCCATCAGCTTAAATTGAAGATTTTATCTGTCAACAGAGCATTACATGGGGTATTAAGCCCAAACTTGAAACTTTCGAATAGCCACGCCGTAATTCTATTGCAAATAAATCCAATTTATTCCTTTCACGCAACCGGCAAAGCATAGAATTTTCTCACCTCCAGCTGACTGGACAGGGCATCGTGGGAGTGGACACTTGAGGGCAAAGGGTAATGCATGTTAAAAGTACCAATCTTGAAAGTAAATTTGAGGTCAATTACAACAATATCCACATAAATTGTAAAACTTTTTGATTAGTATTCTTGTCAATATCGGTAATGTACCACACATTTTTAATTTGAAGATGTTAGAAACTTTTTACAGGCAAAATTAATGAGACCCTCATACAGTATCTGTGCACTGGCCACCACACATGCATAGGTGTCAATCGGTTTCTGACACCTGTGGGGTTAATCACCATAGTAGTTTGTGAAACCTTTACACTGATTACATTTTGGCAGCATGTGCCCATGATGCCACTGCAAATGGCTTTGTGGGATATAACCATTTACACAAGTGTTGGTGTTTAAAGGGCAAAATGCCACTTTTTCAGTTATGGCAGAGACTTCACTGATTATAGGCAAGCTTAACTACCCTAAATAGTCTTAACCTATTGTTATAAGTTCAGCATATTATGAAAGGTTTAATTAATATTTTAGGGGCCATTTTCCTTCCATACTTAAACTTTTTCAGCTGAAATATTCATGTTATTTTTAACCATGTAAGCCTTGCTCTGTGACAAGTGCCTATGTTAAAACTGTGCAATCAAGTAGTCTTACCCCAGCAAAGGGGCTTTCTCTAGGCATTGGAGCTGGGAAAATCACTGGGTACAGTGGTCCACCTAGGGGGGAAAGTCCTGAATTCTCCTGAAAGCATGCATAATTATAAAACCAGGAGTCCCATAACGGCAAGCTACATGTCCCTTACCTGATCATGCTCAACACTGAGTTTCTGCAGGCATTTAATTTGACCTCAAAGTACCTTTCCCCATTCTCTTATCCTGTATAATACGCATCTCGGTCCTTTGCTTTCCTGGTCATTATCCCATTCCACCCATCCCGCCTAAAGATCTACACTTAATAAATAAACACTCAGGGTTTCAACTTTGTTTTATGTTGCGATCATATCGTTTTGTGATCATGAATAGCCTTCTGGCATGTGAGTATTCAAACATCACACTGATGATTTTGTTCCTGTCAATGACATAGGATTATTATATACAAATAAGCAAGTGTAATTCATCCCAGTTTTCTAGTGTCAAGACTGATCATTTATTTTGCAATTTCAGACCACGAGATGTGACTGTTTTCTAATAGTGCATCAATTATATTTTTAACCTCTACTTTTTCATGTTCTTTGTACCTTTAGTACGAATACATTTCTTGATGTGTGTGTTTGTGTGTGTGTTTTGTTTGCATTAGCACAAACTGGTTTAATTACAATTAATTGTAAAATCATATATATATATATAATATGCATCTTATAGCCCCAGATAAGAGAAGACATAGGCTGATTGGGTAAGCCAAAGAAATATACAAATGTATGAGTATGCAGGTGCTTGAGTGGATGGATTACTATTAAATAAGCAAACACAGTGGATACATCGGTGGACAGATGGATAAATGGATGGATAGGTCGGAGGATGCTAGATGGATGGTCCGACGGACAGATATTTTAAGGCAGAAAGCAAACTAGATTTCTGAACGGATGGATGGATGGACACACAGACAAACAGATAATTATCGAAGCTCACCACTGGAACCAAACACTTGAATTAGGGCCTGGTAAACTATGGTGAACTGCGGCACTGACAGGAGCTGAACGCATACGGAGTTTTGTGTAATCAATTGCATAAAAAATTCGCTTGTGCATCGGTTTTTCTGTGACACAGCCAATCAGGTTGCTGAATGCAAAATTTCTGGAGAGGTATGTTCTCGCAGACACTAACACAGACATTTCTGATTTCAGTGTTAACACAGGCGGCATTTGGAGACAGAATGTTACAGAAAATTAGAATTGATAGAATTGAATGTTTTCAGCACAGATGGCATTGTTCAGTTGTACCCAAACAGGAGCTAATGCGAAGAAAGGGTTTTTCTTTAATTAGATAACCGGGTATCTCATTAATGCACTAACAAATGATCATTTTTATTTGCGCGCACACACACACACACACACACACACACACACAATACTGATTTCAGATTTTAATACAACTTTCAAGATTGATTCTGAAACTAGACATCGATATGTGGGTCTAAAATCTTTGATCAGGCTTCGAACAGCTTGTCATAATTTCCAACCTCGTTTGGCATGGTGTGTCAGCAATGGTTCGTGCAATATTGACATGTCTTTCTTTGAAGAATGAAGTGGCCTTGTGAACTTTGGATAGAGCTGATGGATAGTCCCAACCAATTGACAATGAGAACAACAGACGACTGTGTGAAAGTCTTGAATATATGTAAACGTCTTTAACAAGGTTTTTTTTTTACATCAAGGTGACCGATACATCAAGGTCATGTTTCACACCACTATCACTATTTAGAATATCAAAGTCTTCTCTCTCACATTTATTTCCGTCATCGTGTTTGTAGTTTAAAAGTAATAGGAAATACTAATGGCCAATATGTCGACACGTTTCCATCAATGTTTAACAGTTAAACACGGTTCCGAAATCTATTATTACCAATGTACAAGCCTACATGTCAGTTTCACATTTCAAGGTCACTCAAGGTCAAGATCAACGGAAACATGTATCGGTCGTTCACATATTAGTAGTTTCCTATTCGTGTTTGACATCAACCATGGTCCCATGATCATCCTCTTCCAAGGTATAAGCCCATGTATGTGATTTGCTGCAATCCTAATAATAAAAATCCTAACATATTTACGAACCCTTACCAATAATTCCTAATTTTGATATTTTTTCCATGTGAGAAAATACCAGAAGCACCATGTAGCGAATAAATTAAGTCGATATCATAACAGGGTGCATTATGACCGAGTTTGAAGAGAATCAACGTGAATGTTCGGAGACGTTGAAACTAACCAAAGCACACACAAGAGCACTAACACAGCAATATATATATATATATATATATATATATATATATATATATATATATATATATATATATATATATATATATATATATATATATATATATATATATATATATATATATATATATATATATATATATATATAACACAGTGCCACCTTCTGAACACAATAAGGTATAAGGGTTTCTAGGAGTGTACCAGTGCAGTTTTAAAGTAGTTTGCAACATGGTTTTGGGAGATGTTTTTTTTTAATTTCACAAAAAAAAAGCAACAACAAAAACTTAA
The DNA here is from genome assembly GCA_964020975.1 of Hermodice carunculata. Classification (NCBI taxonomy): domain Eukaryota; kingdom Metazoa; phylum Annelida; class Polychaeta; order Eunicida; family Amphinomidae; genus Hermodice; species Hermodice carunculata. The sequence continues at coordinate 40,292,617 of OZ026612.1, read as the reverse complement.
AAAGAGTCAAAAATCCCTGGATTGGACCATTTGAACAAACTTGGCTCAGACCCACCAAAGTTACATCCCTTGAAGTGGATCTGGCTGACAATTTTTGGAGACGTCGAATATGTGAATTGGCATTGCAATACTCATTGACATGGATGGTAAACAATAGGAAAGTATGCATCAGCCATTAAATACTCAAATTGAAAAAAAATACATTTAAATTATGGATCTGTAGCGTTAACACATGGTGAACAACTTCGTTGGAACTTTCCTCGTGCAATTTTGAAGCAATTGGCCATACACCTTTGGAGAAGATTGTTTAAAGAATTGCTTAATCAAACAACATAAACAAATCAAACATCATTAAAACAGAAAAATTACACCGTGACCATTTTAAAACCTTTGTGCAGACCCATCCAAGATACATCCCCGCCACGTTTGAAGTGGATCTAACTAACAGTGTAGCAGAGGTCGGAAACGTGAATTTTGGGTGGACGGACGACAGAAGACTGATCGTGCTAGAGGTTCAAATGACCGACAAGTCAACTGAACTACAAAAAGAACAAAAAATTGCTTGACACCTGCCTACTGAGGGATGCACTCCCATTTACTCCGAACGACACGGTGATTCACCTGGAAACTATGCCTGAATGCATCATTTATGCTCACTGCAAAAACCCTGTCAGCCAGGCCTATCCCTCTCACAATTACCATGTGGCCCCCTGCTGTTTGGCCTTAAATGTTGCAAGTCTTATTCTTCAGCGCATAGTTATAATGGATGTAGAGCGTTTTTGTAATGTTCCAGGTTCATAGATGTCACAAAAACGATGTTTACGTAATTTCTTCTTTCACTGTCTGCTCAGCTCATCGACAAGGCATGAACACCAGAAACTGGAAGGCCCATCGTGTCTCTTTTTATCTTTGGGCAAGAGATAATTTTAGATCAAAAACAAAACAAAACAATAAATAAATAAAATCTATGTTAGTAGTCAATGAAGAATATCGCAAAGGTTCATAGGACTGGTTTAAAACTACCAGTTGCCTTTCATGGGTGACTGCCTGTCTCTCGTCAGGAGTGAAATTTGTTTCTTCACATTAGCATTAAAAGTTGACTGTTGAAGTTTTGGTAATTCAAGAATCTCTGCCTTTTGCTCTTTGTGACTTTACTGTCATTGTTGGGTCGGAATATGTCGATGTGGGCAGTATTTTTCTGTTTAGGCAAAATAAGTTTGTTGATGGTTTGTTGAATTCTACGCTTCGCCGATCTCCGTGTCACAGATATCAGTGTGTAGCAGAAGGCTATGAAACGCAACATCAGTCACGGCAGGACCATGTCACCTCAGGGTTGAAGGGGGCAATTGTGGGAAGTCAATTTCGAAATAAAGCTGCGAATATATGTACATTTCTACATTCTGTGCTTCCCAGTCCAATAAATGATTCATTTGCTACATTCATGTATCGGGGTTATGGATCTAATGGTACGTGTTGCTCTGTGAAAGTTTAACTAGAATCCGGTCAGAGACCGAAAAAAAACCCGGCCAGGGTTGATAACAGGGAAATAAGTGGGAAATGGTACATTAGGAGACGACCATTTACCTGCATGTGAGACCAGGAGGTTACTTTTGTTCGACCTAATGACAAACCTTTGGTGCAAATGCAAGGAGCAGATATATCTTGTCAAGGCCATTTTTGTTCAATGCAGCACTGTGACCTAAATATATAACCCAATGACCTAGTTTTCACTAGGTGTCTGAGGCATCCTTAGGACAAACTGTCATAAATAATTTGTGCAGCTACAATGAGTAATTTTAACATTTGGAGATATAATGGTACGGCCATTTGTTCTTCAATGCAGCATTGTGACCTAAATATGTGACAGAGTGACCCAGTTTTCGATGTGTCTGAGGCATCCTTAGGACCAACTGTCATAAATAATTGATAAAGGTACCTTCAATATTTTTAAATTATTGTTTTAATGCTGTTTTTTTCCTGAATGTAGTATTGTGACCTAGTGACCTATTTTTGATAGGAACCTGAAACACCTCAATGGCCCCCTATCATGGTACGGCCATCTTTTTTCAATGCAGCATTGTGACCTAGTGGCCTCGGTTTCGATAGGTGTCTGAGACATCCTCAGGACCAACAGTCATAAATAATTGATGAAGCTAAATTCAATGTTTAAGACAATATCCCTCCTGCCTACATGGGCCGAGGGGTGAAAAGGATATGATTATTTATTATTTGTATCTGTCATAGGCTACCCTCTAGTGATAATCTGATATGCTACGAATTTTTAAAAAAAAAATTTTTTATGTATTTGTTATATTAATGTAAAATTCAAAAATCTTTCGTTGAGCCTAATGATTGACTCGCAATAGTTTGGATTTTATATATATATATATATATATGTATATATATATAAATGTATATGTATATACATATATATATATATATATATATATATATATATATATATATATATATATATATATATATATATATATATATATATATATATATATATATATATACACATATATTTATATATAAAGAAACCCTTGTACTATAAATTTGTAATCTCGTTTAATTGAATTTTCCGAAATAACGAATTGGTCCCGCTTAAAATTTTCTTCCCCTCTCCAATTCAAAGTAACGCAATTCATGTTTGTAACCTTTGGTAATAGGCAAAAGGCAGAAGAAATATGTCATCTTAAGTATAAAAACTTTAATATTCAAAACCATAAGACTTTTTATGCAAATGAGAACAAACAAAATCTTTGATTCAAAAATTAACATCACTTTGACAAACACTGGGCACCTTTCCCACTATTCCCATAAAATTTTACCACCACCCCCCAACAACCATTAAAACGACGAAATTACCAAATAGTAGAAGGTTGAGTCTGAAACATACATCTCACTCAGTCAATTTTTCCTTTTGGCAGAGTAATTTTCCCTGCTCTGCAGACCAAACTCTGTATGAACATAGAATCGAGGATATACACGGAGGTTGGTCTGTTTACTATATAGCAGGCAAGCAGTAAATTTATCTGTAACATTTTGCAAATCTGAAACCTTGCGCAGAGCAGAAAGAAAAGGTTGTAGGCATAATCAAGAAGCCTGATTTAGGCAGCAGAGAGGGCATGTCCGTCAATGCACCTGACCTTCCTTGCATCCAACGTTATTCACAAACATCGGGATTAGGGTAATTTTGTCATCACAAAAGTGTTTTGAAATAACTGTGAATGCTGATCACATGTTTTTGATCACAAGTGTGCTGTGATAACTGTGGTTTACGATGATGCGATTGAACAATGCCCCTACAATGAAATTCAAAAATCATTCAAAAGTTACTTTGTCGCTTACTTTACATAATCATCCTAAGAGGGAAAGAAAGACGAGGAAAAAGAATAGCAGGAGAAGAGACCAAAAAGAAGGGAAAGGAGGAGGGAAAAGGACAGCAGTGAAAAGAGGAGGAGGAGGAAAAAGAACAACAGGAAGAAGAGGAGGAGCGGTGGTGGTGGTGATGGTGGCAAGTGGCGGTGGTGGGTACTTATATCAACAATTCCAAGTCATATACGCCAGGAATTACAGAAGTTTCTATCATTGTCACACTATATTTGATCACGCCTCTATGATTTTTGCAATTAGGCAGTGACATATGGATGTGTTTCAACGTGTCTGCTGACATCACAGTCTCATCCCTTTGTGTGGGGGTCAATGACATGGTGTGTGAAGACATGTTACACCCGATGGCAGAGTTCTTTTGTTGTGGGTCATCGATTTGTGTTTAGGTCTAGACTGGTAAATGATTTCTCATTGTATGACTGTCAAGGACAGAGAGTTCCAAGGGTGAGTGATATTTGTAAACAACAGCTGATCTAGCTAAACGTGTCCATCAAAACAGCTGACCTGCATGCTCTTGCTCAGACTTGCTCCTCAAAACAGCTGATTAACCAAATAGACCTGGTCTTGTCGAGACTTGCTCACACCTTGTTTGAGTACCTGTTCAGACCCCTAATCCCCCAACACTACTGTCAATTCTCAGAAATTATTTTTTGCCGACAGTACATTAATATGAAACACGTTATAACATGCTCAAGTCGTGACGTATCTCTTAGAGATTATAATTGTCTCATTTCACAGAACCAGCAAAGCATAGAATTTTCATGCCTCCAGCTGACTGGAGAGGGCATCGCGGGTATGGACACTAGAGGGCATAGTTAACGCATGTTAAAAGTACCAACCTTCAAAGTAAATTTGAAGTCAATTATAACAACATTAACATAAATTGTAAATTTTTTTCTTTAGTATGCCTGTCAATATCGGTAATGTACCAGGCGTTTTCAATTTGAATCTTAGAAACTTTCCACAGGCATAATTAATGAGATACTCATACAGTATCTGTGCACTGACCACCACACACGCCTTGGTGTCAATTGGCTTCTGACACCTTTGAGGTTTACCACTAGAGTAATTTGTGAAACCTTTAAACTGAGTTCATTTTGCAGCATGTGCTCATGATGCCACAACATATAGCTCTGTTGGATATAACCATTCATACAAGTGTTGTGTTTAAAGGACAAAACGCCATTGTTTGAGTTATAGCAGACACTTCACTGATTGGGCAAGGTTTACTGGCCTAAAATAGTCTTGACCTATTATTATAATGCAACATTTTATGAAAGGTTTCAGTGATAGTGTACAGAGCAATTTCCTTCCATACTTGTTCAGCTGAGATATTCATGTTATTTTACCATGTAAACCTTGCTTTGTAACAGGTGTCTATGTGAAAACTATACAATCCAGTTGTCTTACCCCAGCATAGGGGCTTCCTCTAGGCATTCAAGGTGAAAAATTACTGGGCACAGTGGTCCACCGGTGGGGGAAAGTCCTGAATTTGCTAACACTATGCTAATGTCAAATTCGTTATAACACATACTCTCTATAACTCCCCGGAGACTTCATGATGATCTTCATCAACCTCTCTAAGAGCTTAAAATTTGCTGACTCTACATTAATGTTAAACAAGTTATAACACGTACTCCCTTGTTACGTCATGGTAGTCTTCGTCAACCCCTGAGGACCACCTAATGAATAATATGAAAAATAGAAAAACGCCCATTGTGTGGCTGTACGTTCTCCTCCAGCTACATTTTTCTCAAAGGCCTTGTTAATCTTGTTACAAGAAGATGACATAGATATGTGCATTTTAGGGAAATGAAATTTCAATCCGGTTGACGGCTTTTGATTTTGTTGTGTCTGAAGTGCAAAAACGATTCAGCGATTTTCCAAATTGTACTTCGTTCTTTTTCTATGAAATGAAAATGAAAATCCGGCAAAACAAAGGCAATTTGAAGTGTCAAACTCTGAGGATGGATAACAGAAAAGCTAAGCCAAACATAAAAGATCACAGGATCACTTTTTCTTGCCAGTGTGATTTTTATCACAAAAATGAGTAATGACTTATAGCGCCATTTATGAAGTCGATGGTTTGCAGTCAGCATTCATTGTTTCATCGGGGGTCGTGGCTGTCCTTAAACCAATCAAATCATACACGGCTTATTCCCTGTTGAGACAATTTAGAGAGAGCCAAATAAAATCGTCCACTGGATAACAACTTTCTTGGGCATATATTGATATCTGCTGATATATCTAAATATGTGTCCACAAAAAGATATTATCAGTCACACTAACTTTGTAGAAACTTTTTCTAGCCTCAACCTAATAGAATATGAAGTTCAATATCTTGTCCCGGCAAGCAGTTTTGCATTTAAAAATATCTTCTGGTATTCTGAAGTTCAAATTTGACAAAATGACTGGTATTCAACGTTCATATTGGCACCCAGACTTACAGAACAGGGGAAAAGTTTTCTTTACGAAATATTTCAGAAGAGAATCCATGGAAAACATGTTGAGTTTAATATTCAGCAAGTATTGGATTGATCAAATGAAAGAATATACTTAAAAGCTGCCTCAAAAGTAAGTTTCTCAGATCCAAAATTCTTCTGTGAGAATGTTCATCTTTAGTGGTAGATATAAGAATATTTCAATGCATACAACACATCATCAAATCAGACAAAGTTAACACGTTTTTACTGCTTTTCAGAACCAATAATGCAGTAGTATACCTCCTATAGTGATCTGTCACGTATAAGGAAGCACAGGTATTCTAAAAGTCCAGCAACTGGTCTGCTCTTTTTCTTGCAATATATCCAAAAGTGCTCTTTGATATATTCCCAAAGTAAATGTTGATTTAGATATATCCATTTTTCACTCTGTATGTGTTTGTCGTTCTAGTGTGACACTGTCACTGCATCCAGTAGGCACATTTGAAGATAAAGGACACTCATACGCAGCTGCTTTCTCCATATGGCCTGTTGCTTTGAAATGTCGTACTACGATGACAATTGGATGAACAAATGACAGGCAACACATTACTCCGAGAACAATTTGAGGCTGTAAAGTGAAACCTTGTGATTACATGATAGTCATAACAAAATCTGAGAAGATTCAATCCGATGTGATTTTAGTGCAACATTTTAACAAGGTAGAAAATCCAAATATGGATTATTATCAACTTGAAAGACACACGTTGATAATGCATATTTGTCACAAAAGGTAACACTTAAACAGGTATATAGCTTGCGTGCAATTACTTGCTACATCAGTGCATGACTAAGATCATTGTTTGGAAAGATTCAAAAGGGAGGTGAGCATGATCTCCGTGACCATCCTTGTTTCAGCTCAACTGCACTTAGTGATATATAAATCAGTCATACGGAATACTAATGCAATTTCTGGTACAGCAATTTTGTGAAATTGAAACATAGACTGTGACTATCATAATAATTGAATATGATATGGTTTGATCTTCAATGTGAATATCAATAGCAAGGCCATGTAACGTAGTAAAACCAAAAATTTTAAAGTTAGGAAAATACAACATCACAAAGTAATCATCTTACAAGTCACCAAGCCAGCATATATTTCTACCTGGATTTAAAGGAATATGGCCGAACACTTTTGTGAAGCTGCATGTGTATGTACATGTACCTGCATTTAAACAGCTACATCTGCCTAGAAACTCTTATTGATAATCACTGTGTAAAATCGTTAAAATATGAAATATAGCAGATGTTAACAGTGATCAAATTAAGCACAAAGTTGTATATTTACACTAAGTCTAAAGAACATCTTGTGTGCTATTTGGAAGAAGCTAGACATAAAAACACCTACGTACATTTATAATGAACATAGGCGACAGAGGTATCACATTTCCAGGCAAAGGTCCAGCGCTTTCCAGGTATATAACCCCAATCTCATGGAAAAGATGGCTAATTAATTTTGCTAGGTTTTTACATTTGTTTCGAAAGGTAAAGAATTAAATAATATCGTTTTACCAAAAAGTGATCAAGCTTAGTAAAGATGTACTGAAGTCTCACTTATGTCCAACAAGCTGAAAAGGATTGGCCAAGGTTTTTGTGCAGAAGTGAGTAACACAACTACTGGACAGAAATGTGGATTGCATGTAACAGATCCATAGTGAGGATATAAGTGCAGCAAACTTGAAATAACCTTTCAGAAAGGATGTGCAGTCGATTCAATCTGAAGGCATGCTTGTGCTTTGCAGCATTGTATTACACTTACAGAGAAAGGGTTGTAAGGTGGTCCCTCTGCCCACTTAAAAAGAGCGTACAAAAAAGCCTGGGAAGTGCCAGCCAGAAAATACATGATCCCCATTAGCTTTCCAAAATGTTTTTGTGGAAACCTACAACAGCAATAACAAAGCAGAGATGATATACAATTGCAAACATTTACCAAAAACATGTACACATCTACAAAGATAGACATATCAAGAACATACGAACGTTAACTAACACATCATGCCAAGTGAAGTTCAAAATAAGCTGATCGAAGCTTGATTCAAAGATTTTAGACTCGCATATCCATCTTTTGTTTCAAAGTCAATCTTCAAAATTGTATCGAAACATAAACCCATTATTTTCTATCCTATAATTTAATATGCAAGTTGTTACTTAAATATTGTTTATTCAGGCTTAAATATTGAATCACAATTGGAAAACATCAATTTTAAATTTAACATATTTGAAAGTAACTTATGATTTCTTTTTTAAAAATTTGTCTCCAATGTGGATCTGTATTTTCCTCCATGTGCAATAAATACCAATGTGCTAGTGCATTGATGGAATACCCAGATACACAATTAAAAAAGCTGTTTTATCAGTTGCCCAGATAAGGATCATTAATCCTGGGTACTTTAAAGTTTACATTTATTATGTTCTTTGGGGTATAATGGAACAAAACCATCTGTGGTTAGTACTTTCAAATCTATCAACTCTAGCTTTCTGTAACATATTGCCACCAAATGCTGCAGTGTTAACATTAAATACTGAAATATCTGTTTTACCGTCTGATAGAGCATCTATCTCCAGAAACATTTTGTTTAGCAACCAGACTGGCTGTTTCCCAGGGAAAGCTGTTACCACCACGCAAGTAAACGTTTTTGTTCAATTGGTTGTATAAGAAATGTCTGTATGCCTCGAGCTGCTGCCAGTGCTGCAAGAAATTATGGTTTACCAGGGCCTAATAAAAATTGTTTAGCCCTGGTGGTGAGGCTAGATGATCAACTACAGGCGGAAACTGACCATTTCAGTTTATAGGTTTTGTTTAGGTTTTATGAAAATAACTAAAGTCGACCATGATGTGTACACCACAGCTACCAAGAAAATAGCTTTTTTACCCCAATGTCTCTTTTCTCTATGCAAGTCCAACACTCTTTGAAGTCAGACGCTAATCACTGCGCACACACTGTCAGCCAGCTTGTTAGTCACTTTCTCTTAATATCTTAATTCTAGAACAGCTGCCTGTGTCCAGTTTCCTTTGCTTCACGGACCTTTGTTTATGTAAATACTTTTCGCTTTATTTAGTCCAAATTGGAAAAGCACCCTTAGTTTACTAGGGCATATCATGACCACCTTGCGGATTTGGTCAAGTGAATTTCTTCACATTCTTTCTTAAGAGCATTTTCAACCGTGTGTGTGTGCTTTGTTGCTATTGAGTTGTAACTTTTTTAAGCCTGATGGCCATCACACCGGCTTCTACAATATTTATGATAAGCTTATTTTCGTATTGCCATGTACGGACGTCAGTGACATCGGACACTGATTTGACGAAGCACTTAACTTTTGCTACTTGCTCAATGTTTCTTCAGTCACTAATTATTGGCTGCCATGCCTCACACTCTAGTTTATTAGGCACCCTTTTGTCTGTCAAACCCATTGTGGTTGACATTAATGCTGCACGTGGACACACACACACACACACACACACACACACCTGCACAAGGCATAAGAACTGTCATTGGGACAAAGTGGTGTGCTCTCGTCAAAACACGACAAAGGTTCTTTATATGCACTGTCATGCAGCATGGCAGCAAACAGAAGAGTCTTTGACACTAGTTATCAGTCATTCACCTCTGGTTGCGAATGGAAGCCACCCAAACCAGACACTGAACCTAGACTGCAGTTTGATTAGGTGTGACCCCTGGATGTCCAACAAGATGTGCTTCCATCTGAAAAAACTCCCACCTCTGACCACCTCATGATTAAACGAGCTTATGTATATCAAGCAAGGTAATGGATTTGTGAGAAAATACATACTGAACCAGTAAAAAAAAAATATTCAATGTTGTAAGTACAATAAAAGTATTGTCATCTCTTTCCCCAATGCTAGTCTCATGATGATAGTACTCCGAAACGCTTAAATATGTAATACATGATTTTGCACAAGTGAAGGTATTAAATGTAGGAAAGTAGAGTTTATCTACGGGGGAAATGTTGGGAACAACTGTAGATGCAATTAAGCATTACCATAATGCCAACAGTACTGAGACGGGTCAATATATTTATATATTACTTTGTTGAGTCACTTTCAACTTATAAAGCAAAATACACAAAAAGAGTATGCATGAGATAATGATGTTACTTTTACCTGTATCAGGAATAACAATATGAGCATATTGACCCGTGGTCATAGTGTTTGGGCAGGTCACCTTGTAAATGGCTTCAGCCCTTCCCATATAATGTCCTGTGTCAACATCGGGTTCTTATTTGGAAGACTCTTCCTCTCCTCCTACCCTCTGTCCTCTTTTGTCCTCCCTTCCCTTCTCTTATTCCTTCTCCTCTTCTGCTATTTGGAGACCAAACGATTACAAGTATCACAATTGGCACGTCCCAAACACAAGATGATCTAATCTATCAAAATAATACATCAGCATAAACTTTAACATAAACCATTAACCAAGTCACCCGACTTTCAAAGACACTAAAGAAAGATACATAAGCACAAAGAGAATGGTAAACCTCACAGCAGATCCCCCACACAAGCAGAACATCAAATCTTTCTCCTCAGTGATACTAGTCCATTCACCATTTTCTTAGTTAATCACCTATAAGCCAGCTGGTGGTCAGTGTGACAGACTGACACACTTGGCCGCCTTTTCCTGCCATGTGACTGCACATGTGACTTTTCCCCATAACAACACTGGTTAAGCATATGTTCACCTACGCTAACTAGCAGGCGCATAATTATCTCCCACTTAAGTCAGTGACAACAACCTATATATATATATACTGTGAAATTCAACTAACGTGGAGTTTCTTTGCAGTATTCACGAACGTGAAACATGTCTTCTTTAAGAACTCATTAAGATATTAATCATGGTTGATGTCTGATGACTGACATGGGCTAAACCAGCACTGCAGACATTTATTTATAAAACTCAATCATCACTGCAATCTGAATCTCAATATCACCCTCCTGGTGCAATTTTCTATAAAACACGCAGTCCTGGAGGTTTATAAAAAAACAAAAACAATGAGTCAGAACATGATGCATCACATACACACACACACACACACATATATATATATATATATATATATATATATATATATTAAACTTAGGCAAAACCTGAGTAAATTAAGAATGAGCGCACATACTTTGGCTATTGAAACCGGCAGGTACACTAATCCAAAAACACCCATTTAAATGAGAAAATGTGTTTTATGCGACAATGGAGCAGTTGAAGATGAGTACCATGTGGTAATCGGTTGTAGTAAATACCAAAATGATAGAAGCAATCTGTATTCTGATTTCACAGGCTAAGATGCAAACTTTGTGGCCCTAAACGAATATGACTAGTTCCTATATATTATGAAAATAGGCAACCGCCCTGAGGCCGGCCGGCCAATACTGAGATATATTAACATTATTTTTGACACCAGAAAAAAGCATCTCGGCTTCTAATTGGTTTTTGCATGTCAACAAAGAGGTTTGGTGTCAACATGAATAAAGTGCCAATCCTATACATCAGCTGTGATCACTGGGTGCACCTGTATTTTGTAAATATTCATGTTGCCTATAATTATCTGCCTGTGTACTTTTTTATTATTTATTTTTAATTAATCTTTTTCTTCCATTTTTTCCTGTAGATATTGTTGATATGCTAATTTTGTGTTTGTGTATGTTTTGACTATATCGTGTAATGTATATCGATTCATGTCAATAAAGTTATCTTATCTTATCTTATATAAATATATATGTTTTGTGGTTTATGGTCAATGATGCACTGCCCACAAAAAAGTTATACACTTGAATAGGTCCTAAAGCCAGTTTATGGGCCATGCCCATTGTCTACAAGTCAATTGTAATCCTCAAACCGGACAGTGTGCAATACACACCAAGTACGGCTTACCACAGTTTCTGGGCATTTATAGCTTCCCATGATATCTAAGCAGATTTGCTAATTTATACATTTCTGAAACCCCCTAGGTAGCGCATTGAATTTAAGACAATTATGTTTAAGGGCCATTTTTCAACTGCCGATAAACTGAACAACTGCCTACCAGACAGATTACAATTTAGCCCATAAACCACCCAAGACATTTATATATATATATATATATATATATATATATATATATATATATATATATATATATATATATATACATGAGGCAGGAACATAAGATCGTAAATCATTATAATTTGCTAGTTTAGCCCAAACTAGAGACTCCAGTACAAGACAGGCTTAAGAGAGACATCCTACTTACAGAAATAAAAGAGACAATTATGGCAAGAATCTGGTGCTAGCCACTCCAATCCAAATATGAGATCAAAGTTGTCAGTACAAGGTGAACACATTTCAATCTTATCCAAGGCCACAGGCCAAACTAAAAGTCACCATTTTGATCCAGGAAGGTTCCAATAAGGTAAAAAAAAAACACAGATAGTGAGATTATGCCTCACGATTGCTTCTCACATGCATGAATTACCAAGTTGTAAACTGGTGTCAAGAAATTCAAAAGTAAAATAGGCATCACAAGGATGATGAACTTGGATCAAAATAATGTAAAGTCGACAAGTGGAGCTAAATCAATCAACAGAAGGGACATAAAGAAACAGATTGTTGAAAATGAAGCAGATCTTGAGAGGGACACTTCAGTGTTTGACCAAGTCATTGACAGTGTGTGCTGTGACATCAAAGATGTCCACACATCATACACAAATTCCACAAACGATGGAATTTCACAAGAATGACCAGAGAAGCTGCAGAACACTTGTGTCTACTATACAGCAAGAGTCTGTGAACTATATTTGCTAAAGAAACTTACTATGACGTTGATAAAAGAAATCAAATCCAAACTATCGTTAAAATAATCTGTTTAGCAAGTGATGGTAAAAATTCCTGGATTGGCAAAAATATATTGAAATGGCTTTGAACAAATGTAATATTTGTCTTGATCTTGAGTGAACGGATTGGTAACAACAAAGAGGATGAATGAGTTAGACATGTACACTAACTACCATTTGAATAATGTCCTTGTTGCTATTTTTATCCTCCATGTCATATAATAATTGGCACATTATGGCAGGTTATGCACATTTTGACAAACCAAGAAAGTCATGTTCATCTACTCATTTACAAAATAAGGCAACTACTGGAGGTTTATCTTGGTAATGTTTCAAAAGACTCTGTTCCATACAGCAGAATGAAAAGTTAAATAACCTGTGAATCACTATACTAAAATGCATGATTTCAATTAAAAAGAAAAACTTAAGCACCAATAAAACATGCCCCATGTCAATTTGTCGCATGCAAAATGTATACAATGCACGCTTAGTATCACTGTTGCAGACACATGGATGAACATCATTATGTAGTTCAAGTTCAAATTTTATAACGACAAAATGAAGCAGATTATATTAAAATATACAAAATATATCACTAAACATGAAGATTTTGGATAACAAGAACCTTCCAAATATGCAGTAGATCACTGGAAACAATAGTAGGTAGAGAGAATTTGTCATAATTGAATCCCTTGGTGGCGAGTTAATTAATATAATATAATTAATATATTTTCCCACTGAAATTAATTTAAAAGTAATCAGTACTTGCAATATAGATGATGATATCATAGGTCATCAAATGGAAGATCGCTTGGTCCAAATGAGTGCAGTTTGTTTTTCCCAAAACAATGGTCGAATAGTACAAAAAACATTACCCACATTCATAAATTCCAACTCATCAATGACAGCAAAGTTAAATAACGCAAATGGCAAAGAATCGAGAATTACCAAAACAGAAACTTTCAGCTTTAAATATCAATATGAAGAAACAAATTTCACTCCTGACCTGAAACAGGCAGGCACGTATTAAAAGCAACTGGTGAAAACAAGCACTCCTGTGATCCCTAACTGGTCATAATATTGTGGAAAAAATCCAAAGAGCATTAAAGCCCAAAAGAACCATACAAAATATATCAATCAGGGTCATGCCTTTAGTTCACACAATACATCAAGCCAAAGCCAACAGAAGAGATGAAAGAGGGAAGGGATCTGAGGAACCTAATTAGAAAATCTTAAAGAAGACAGAGACCATTAAAGCAGTACCAGGTCAGAAAACTGTGGAATATCAAAGAAGGAGCAAGTAATGAGTTTTTGTTGTCCTATAATGTGTTTCTATTATATTGGCTGCAATTACAGTTGTCTTTTGTTTTAAGCCAGCCAGGTACATGTAGCTACACCCAATAATTCAAGGTTGTACAACTCCTGTCTTGTCCAATCACCACAGCTTAACTGGTAAAATACATGCTTGAAAATAACTCCTTGAAATACATCATCGACTTAAGGGTTCTGTAAGTAATATTAAGAGCACTCATTCGCAATCAGAGTCCTTTGTCCGTGGAATTTGTCCACACTTAGAACATTGTTGAAATCTTGATTATCGTTTTTGTTCAGCTAATAATTAAGTGATGCTGAGCATTTTAGTCAGGATTAATAAGGGGACTGACATCATTGCAATGTAGTCGTTTTATGCTGTCATGAAATGAATCTCAGCAGGCCTGGTCACAACAGAACATAAACATAGGCCATGCCTATATTTTCACCCTTTTAAAGCAGTTGGGAGAGAACCTCATAAAGACAGTTCGGCTCCTCATATTCATGAAACTTTTCATTTCATCAATGTGTAAAGAGCTGTTTATGTAGCTTAGCTCCTTTTTTACTAACCGTCAATAAAATGTTTAGACCAACTTATGATCTCTTTGTATACATGATGGTGTTTCGTTGCCATTGCAATATGGGTTTGTATCAGTCAGGACAATTGCTAAGTGATGTTGTAAAGTGACAGCTACTTGACAAATCTGACAGGTGAAATTGAAAAAATACAGTCTTTACATTCAACAAATGAATATTTTGACTGTTGATTGCGTACCCCTGTGTAAACACTTATTCCAATATGCAACGTGGGCATGCTTTATTAAGGGTTAACAAAGGAATGTACATTTCTGTGTTATATTACATTTCTGGCTTAGTTAACTTCCTGCCGTCTTGTATTCTCATCTGATTTGGAAAAGATTTTTTTCTCTTGCAATAAAGAAAAGTTTTGTTGTTTTTTTCCAAAACCAAAAAACTCTGAATAGAAGTGAATAAGCACTTCTCTACGTTTTTCATAAGTGTCCTTGCTGATGTTCCTAGGCCTTTCTCGCATAAACACCTTGAGGACCACAATCTGCTGCACGTAATGGAGGCCAAGCTGTACATTCACTAGGTCCATAATATGGTCCCGCACGTCGGCGGGTTCCAAGTGGCACAGATCGTTGCCCCCGACTTGCAGGACTACCACATTGGGGCGAAATCTCTTCACGATTGAGTTCTGTGGAGACACATCGAACTGCAGCGTGTCGAGAGCCGAAGCTCCCCCTCGGCCATACATTCTCACTCGGCATCAGGAGAGGTTCATCTGCAGCTTGGAATTACCTTTGCAGAAGGCAGTTTGGAGACGTTTTATATAGCTGTGCCCCAACACAAGGACTTTGGGCCTCTGAGCCGGCATTCCTCCTTTCGTGGCGGCAGGTACGTGATGTCGAATTTCAACGTAGTTTGTACTTACAACGATGGTTGTAGATATATCTTAGAAAATATCGAAGCAAGAAAGCAGTAGTCTTCAAACAACTTCAAAACTTGAAACTAACGAGAGCAAAATGAATAGGTGTGCACAGGATAACAACTGAGCATAAAACTGACCAGTATGAATTTGAATTGACTGACCGGAAGTCAAAATAACCGACCAACCAGAAAGAGACGGTTAGCTGCGCACGCAAGCAGGGTGGTTGAGTCCACCCTTACCTATTGGGGTAGAGCCTCCAACAAGATTAACCCAACTTGAGAGGGGTGATCCATTGCTGGGCCATAAAATTTGCTATTTCTATAGCCTGTCTTTTTACATTTTATTTTATTGGCTCTAAAATAGAACAAGGAAATTTACTTCTCTGTAGCACGTATCTAAACCATCAATGGGAAATTAATTTCACTTTCAATAATACATCACATGCTGAGATAGAATCTATATTAAATGTTTTTAAATCTATGACAAGTTCTGGACATGAAAAACTCACAATGGACTTATAAAAATATCAATTCTTCTATAACAAGTCCGCTAGCTTTCAAAGTCAACTAATCTTTTCACACTGGTATATTCCTGATAAACTAAAAAAGCCAAATTGATACCAATCTATCAAAAGACGATACGAAAGACCCATTTCTTTGCAACTCACTATTAAGGTTTTTGTATGCATCAACTTCAGTGGTTCTTTTGTTGTACATGTGGTATCAACACATACAAAGCATATATGTATATAACACTCAACGTGGTATATAACAGTGAAAAAAACTGTTAACATAAGGCAAAAATAACTCACTAGCCGTTACTGTCACACTCAACTATAGGTGTTGACCCGCAGAGCTCTGTACCTGGAAGACTTTAACAAAAAAAAAAGTGCATGGAAATGAAGAAAGTAGCCAAAATATCACGCCAATTTACCTAGAAAATACTCTCATTTCCATCACTTTTGAGGTCTCAAAAAAGGGAGTCTCACGGTGGGAACAGGAGAATTGACAGCTATGCTCACCAAGCACGACACGCATAACTACTGTCATCGTGAACTCTTCTTGTCAACAATGGGGCATGGTCCTATGGCAAAATGCAACTTCAATTTTAACCAGGTTATAGCTCGCTGGTTCCATACATTCTGTTCCATGATAAAATCATCAAAATGATATTTTGGTGTTTCCTTAATGGTAATCAGTCTCCATTAGGCCCCAATAGGTGTGGTCTAAAAATAACCATTCCTTATACACCGTCAATAACTGCCCAGTGCATTACCTGTCACACGGTAATGAGCTGATGCTCTGACAGCATTACTAACGCACCTTCAAAACCTATGACGACTTACAAAGCCTTTTATGGAGGTTTCTCCCCTTTCCTCAATTTTCTTTCTTCTGAGGTACACTCTAAGATCTTATACGTATATACATCTCCACGTATTCCTAAGTAGTATATCCAGATACAAACAAATTAAAAATATTTATTCGGGGTCACTATTTCACATGCAAAGCTTGTAGGGGTAAATAATAATAGTACGTGACACTGGCCAATACAGACCACCGTGTTCATCATGGTATTCATGCATATACTTATCCTAATAAAACTTTCTTTGGAATATGATGTGCAAAGCACTCAATACCACTCGGCGACCTAAAGTCCACCCAAAGTACCCTCGCAACAAATTTAGATTAGATTTCCTTAATATTTCTTGTAATTATAGTTCTTAAAAGGTATAAATTAATACCTAGTGGTACTGATTTGACCTTGCAAGTTCACTCAGAGTCAAATGTAACAGCCCCAAGTAAAAGCACATGTGTCATTTCCTATCCATGTCTAATAGTAATCATGTTCCCAAAATTTACCGCTTTCCTGATACCAGCCTGCATAATGATACTGGCTTTGATTTGACCTTTCGCGGTCTGTAAAGGTTGATTGTGACATCTCCAAAACATAAAACATGAGTCATTTTAGTTGTGTTTACGAGTAACCATGGTCCTGATAGAACTGTTTTCCAGATATAAGCAAATATCATACAGTGACATTAATTTGGCCTTTCAAGTTCCTCCAAGTCAAATGTAACAGCCCAGGATGCAAGCATGTGGGTCATTTTCTGTTCATATTTAATGAGAATCATGGCCCTAAATAAGCAATTTTACAGTTATTAGCCAGTATTGCTTCACCAGATATGCTAAGAGACCTTTAACCTTTGGGAATCGGTAAAATATGGACAAAGAACCTCTACCTTCTATAAGATTCTAAAACAAACTACGGTCCTTGCCTAATGCAAAATTCTGACAGCTGACAGAATTCGTTAAAGAGTAATTAAAAAACCAAAAAACACTTTAATCATTATGTAGAGATATGAGACTTTTCATATATAGTAGATAAAGGTATTTAGCTAAATCGCCAATATTTATTTTTAGTACAAAAGCTGCTAGAAGCAATAAATCCAATAGTATACATTTTGCCTGAGACTAAGAAATACTGACTTAATTATTCCCTGTCCCAGATTTTGTTCACATGAAATCAAAAGGAAAAACAGAGCCCCAGTCCTCCAGCGCCCGAGTACACTGAGTTGTAAATTCAGCTTAAACTTCCAAAAAGCTGCCAACTCCGACCTCACCTACTAAATATGTCTTAAAATGACTCCCATCGTCATATTTCATTGATGTAACTGCAGAAATTACTATCATTACCAGCGCATAATATGTAACAACTTTTTAAAGTTATTGTCAAACAAAATTTAAATAAAATGTATTACTCCGGTTGTACTACAAACATTTGCGAGAAAAAAAAGACAATTGTAGCGTACAATTTACACATCGCGCGTCATAATATAATATATAAAACATGATCCAATCTTCGTAGCCAACTTGATCTCAATGATGTTAGCCATGGAATTAAACTAAACTTATATCACGGAGTGTCCTTCCGACTGCCATGGTAATTAAACTTATATCACGAGTTGTCCTTCCGACTGCCATGGTAGTGAGTAATATAATTTGATTTGAGGAATTTCCCTGCTTTATCACTGTAAATGTCTTTGTCTTAATTTTTTATTTTTTTTTCATCATGTACTGGAGATAGTAGGTCCTATCTCCTTTACTTTCTTTTTTTTTTTTTTTTTTTTTTTTGTCGTCGTGTATATTAGCTGTGAAAGTACTGATACTTTCTCAGACCCAACTGTTTCAGGGTTTTCAGGTGAATTTTATTTGTACAGATGTTTCTTTCTATTCCAGGTGTCTTATTGGAGAATATTTATTACTATTGTCGTTTTTGTACCTTTCTGTAATTTTGGTATGAGAGGTTCATTGCAAACGGTTGCCTTATCGGATCATGGCTAATTCTATTACGATTTTAGATGGTCTTGGTGGATTTGACGCTAATTCTTTAACTTTATTGTTAGATTAACGTACAGTCCATAATGAAAACGACCCAAATTTATTAGAACCCCAGCTAATCAAACAGTCTCCATATTTTTATACTGATCAACTCACAAACCATTTTTAAAAAATGCAAAATCACTTTACAATTATCAGTCTTAATTGTGAATCACTTCATGCTAAATTCGACGAACTACAAATTTTATTACATAATTTAGAAGCACATGACTGTTTACCAAGTGCTATTTGTTTGAAAGAAACATGGCTCAGTAATGAGTCCGATCTGTCTCTTTTACAATTAGAAAATTATGTTTTAATTTCGCAAGGTAAAATATGTTCAACCCGTGGAGGCTTAGCTATTTATCTCAGGAATTCTTATAGTTATAAATTCATTGATGTCTATTCCCAGTCTGATATATATGAAGGTCAATTTATTGAAGTAAAAATCAACATTATTGATAAAAAGTTGGTTATTGGAAACATATATAGACCTCTGCGGGACTTAAATGAAAATTATAATACTTTTATTGATGAGTTAACTGTGGTTTTAAAAAAATATGTTACAGCTAAGGATTGAAGTAACTATAGCTGGAGATTTTAACATTGATCTCTTAAAAATTCACGATAGACCTGTCTTTGGCCAGTTCTTTGATTCAGTTACATCTTTAAGTTTTTTTCCTCAAATTACATTCCTCACAAGGCTTTCTGCTCGTCGGGGAACTATTATTGATAAAATTGTATCCTAACATCTAGGATTCCCGACCGCTTTCCATATCTTATCTGTGTTAATGTTGCTAATACGAAAAGTGATATTCCACCTTAATACATCCAGATTTGTAATCCAATACCTGACGCTGTGAATAAATTGAAAAAAAAAATACTGATGCTCGCATTTGTGCCCACTTAAATATGGATTTGCACAGTGATTTAAATGCATAATATTCTTTTCTGCAAACTGTTATCACTCGTGCACTTGATAATCATTTTCCAATTAAAACGGTTAAATATAAAAAGCATAAACACAAAAAGAATCCGTGGATCACTCAGGGAATCGGTCTATCTCAAGAAGGGATTACATCTATACTTATTTGAAAGAACTTCCTCATGATAGTGAGGAATATGAAGTTCGTTCTAATAATCTTAAAACTTTCAATAAAATTTTTAAAAACAGTATACGGGTAGCTAAGAAAGATTTCTTTCAGTCGCGTTTTGAAAGATATAAAAATGATATTAAGAACACTTTGATAACTATTAATGATATTCTGAATAGACATAAAAAGAGAAACAAATTTCCAGAGTATTTTAAGATAAATGGTGTGACTGTTAGCGATAAAACCGTTATCGCTAATAGCCTTAATTCATTCTTTACCAACATTGGTCGTAATTTAGCCTCCCAGATAGATACTCCTGCTGAATATTCTTTTAGGAGCTATCTTACGAGCCCGATTCCTCATTTTTTTACTTTTAATCTTGTTACTGAGAAAATTATCCTCGATATTATAAATTCATTTGCAGGTAAACAAAGCTATGGTCATGACAGATTATCAACAAATTTATTGAAGCTCATTAAACTGGAACTCTCGGTTCCGATAACCTTAATTATAAATCAGTCTCTAACGACTGGAGTATTCCCCGACTTATTAAAGATAACAAAAGTGGTGCCAATTTTTAAGCAGGAAGACCCCTCACTTATGGAAAATTACAGGCGTATATCTGTATTGCCCGCAATTTTTAAAATTTTTGAAAAAAGTAATGTACAATCAAATCTCTGAGTACTTTAAATTATACAATTCATTTTATGATGGTCAGTATGTTTTTCGTGAAAACCATTCTACTGAACTTGCAGCTTTGGAATTTATTGATCGTATATTATTAGATATGGATAAGGGGAAAATCCCTATCAGTATATTTTAAGATCTTTCCAAAGCTTTCGACACCTTGGATTATGATATTCTACTTTATAAATTAAGATATTATGGTGTCAATGATATTGCGTTAGATCTTTTTACAAGTCATCTAACAAATAGAGAACAATATGTTGTTTATGAAGAGATAAACTCCAACTCTTCATTAATCTCTACCGGTGTTCCCCAAGGGTCAATTTTAGGTCCTCTTCTTTTCCTTATCTATCTTAACGATTTCAATTTAGCTTCTGATTTCTTCAAATTCATTATATATGCCGATGATACAACTTTAATCACTTTCATTCGTCTTGTAGATCTTACAGGTTTAAACTGTCAAGCCTCTTTATTAATCAGTGCTGAACTCTCGAGGATTAGCACTGGGCTGAAAGTAAAGAAACTGTCCCTCCATATTAACAAAACAAAGTTCATGGTTTTTCATCAACCTCAACGGGATGTTATAGCCCCTACACTTGAGATTGATAATGTAAATATTGAATGTGTGGACGAATTTAATTTTCTTGGTCTGTTGCTTGACAAGCATTTGACATGGAAGAGTCATATACAAAAAGTTACTTCAAAAATTTCACAGACAATTAGCATAATGAATAAATTAAAGAATTTTCTTCCTTCTTACATTTTACAAACTATTTATTGTTCTTTAATTTTCCGAGATTCAACTACTGTCTTCTCGCATGGGGTCAAAAATCGGAAAGACTTATAAAGCTTCAGAAAAAGGCTATTGGCATAATTAATCATAGTAATCATAATGCTCACACGGGTCCCATCTTCAAATCTAGAAATTTATTTAAGATATAAGATATTTACAAATTACAGGCCTTAAAATTCTATTATAAACTCTTAAAGAATCAACTTCCTGTGTACTTTTCTACATTTTTTGATAATTTGTATTTGCCAAAAAATGTTTACTCCATGAAGTTATCCGTATTGTTAATGAAACCCTCAAGCTGTCATTGAAAAAGTTCATACTCACAGTTATTTTGGTTTTCATATTATATAAAGAAAGCAGTTATTCTGAACTACTCAGATACATGTACAATCCCGAACCGTTATATCTGTAGTACAAATTGATTCGTTAAAGTTGGATTTTTTTCTTTGGAAAAGCACTTATTCTGTAAATTTTATCAAAATAATGGCATTCATGAACACGAATATTTTTTGATACCATATGTTTGTAGGGTGGCACACATGATAGCG
This sequence comes from Hermodice carunculata, assembly GCA_964020975.1. NCBI lineage: Eukaryota > Metazoa > Annelida > Polychaeta > Eunicida > Amphinomidae > Hermodice > Hermodice carunculata. Next base: position 40,270,652 of record OZ026612.1, on the reverse strand, counting down.
GTCTGATAAAGACCTTAATGTGAGTCTCCCTGACCAAGATATAATTTTACCTTTTTCTCTCATTAGTTATATTAAATTGACTTGAGTGTTGTAATCAACAAGTATATGGTTTTCATCTGTATGTTTTATCTGGTCGATTAAAGTTCTTCCTAAATCCTGAATCCTGAATCCTGAGTAAGGGCAGTAACGTCATTGAACGATGACCTTTAACTTCTGAAACGTCGGTTAATTATACAGGTAAAACCTTAACCTTCATCAGGCTTTTTGAAACACTCACATATGCTTAGCTCAAGTAAACATTAGATGGCTGGCTGCAAACATTCAAGATGGTGAAAGATGACATCACTGGTTGGTGATCTGTGATCTCAAAAAAATGTGTCAACATAGTAATAAGACCTTGACCTTCCACATGCTGCTGAAACACACCTAGACACTAGAGTCTTGCGAAATATAGGTGTCCAGCCGCATTTGTTCAATAGTTAAACTGGTAACGTACTTTACACTTTGGCCTGTAGAAATTGAGTCAAGTTCAGAGTTACGGCCTTGCCCTTCAACAAGCTTCTGAAACACTATAAGATATTTGGCTCATATGAAACTACAGTAACCAGTTTCTTCTTTAAATTCTTCTATTAATGGTACGAGTGGTAACAAGAGACGGATGGACGGACGTATGGCGAAGGTACAGACGATGTTCTTGGTCCTCATTGGTCGAAGAGTAGAAATGGAGATATGAAAGGTTATCTTTTTTACTGCCCGGTGATTGGTGCCAAAGGCTCCAAGCAATGATACAAAAGACAGGGAAAAGCACAATAAACTACAAAATCATGAGTTCTGCTTTGCTTTTATAATATTTCTCTATTCGATAATACAAGGGATCTCTCTATTGCAAGCCTGGACCGCAAAAAAATACGTTTCTCATTAAAAAAAAAGAAAAATTCCGAAAACAGACCAAAAAATAAACCAAAGCAGGTGTTTCTCATTTAAAACAGAATAATATAAATAAAAAAAAGACATTTCTAGAATAACTATAAATAAAACAGAAAAAATAAAACGAAAGATAGAAATGATAAATAAAACAAGCAACTTTTAGAAAATATACTGACTGAACAGGAAACAAACTATTTACATTTAAAGCATAACAATAATAAATAAGACAGACCGAAAAAAAAAACAAATAGATTTGATGACTAAAACGAGACTTTTTTTAATAAAACAGACATTAAAAGCGAACAGGTGTTACTGTTGAATGATACAGGCGATCGTGTCAAATAAACAAATGGAAGAATCTGCAGTCAGGCCAAATAAAATACAGTTAGCGCATGCGTAGGGAGCGGAAGGGTCTAAAACCGGAACAGCACGGAAAAAAAGGTAAAAAAAAATATTTCTTTCATTTAAAACAACATAATAAACAAGACAGACAAAAACAGAAGTGAGTGATAAATAAAACAGGCACCCATGTTGAATTATAATGAAGCCACAATAGCAATATATAATTCGGCAAATTTGCATTCAGTTTATTTTCCAATATATAATTCAGCAAATTTGCATTCAGTTTATTTTCCATCATTTTCACTATATCTTGCTAGCAACAGGCCCTGGTTGTTAGATAAAAGTTTCTGTTAATTCTCATAAAACTTAACGTTTTGGGCAAATAAAAAAAACAGCTGTATAGAATTATTTTAATCGAAAGATAAGCTAGAGGAAAACACACACATCCGCCAAATTATTAATGAAAGGCTCGGCAAAAGAAACCAAATTGGCTTTTGGTGGCACTTCTGTCTACATTGTATATATAGTGCGCATGGGTAGCGTAGCCCGCGAATTGGCACGTTTTCAGTGTGAAATTGAAAGTTGCACTGTTGCCGTGTTGGCGTGGCTTCACAGAAATGATGCAAGTCTTCTATATGGTACCTCCATTCCATGACTATGGAGGAAACTGCACACCTGCTTCAGGAAGCAACTGAAATATTTCGAAGTGTCCACTTAACTGCCACCTAGAGCAATAGGCCTGCTATTTCTTAACCTCACATTCAAACGAGTCAGACGCTGTTCCTAGCAGGAAAAAACACAGGCGATTGTTCGGTCGAACTACTTCAACTAATGTATGTACAGCTGTAAATCCAAGTCGCTCATGGCATGGCTCTTGTCCCATTTAAGACTTTATAAAATGGACCTACTTAAAATAAATTTGCCACTATATATATTCATATAGGCCTATCAAGTTGTTCCCCAATATATTATGGAGAGAAAGAGTCACTGCATGGGATGCAAATAAAAAAAGCAATGAATCCACCTGTGACTGGCATGTGCCAAAAGTCAACTCATTTTTACCAAAGAATCCAATCTAATAACTAAGAACAGTACAAATAGGTGTGGATTTTTACATATTTGGGACTAAGTTGAATATACCACTAGCCCATGCTGTTTTGGAGTTTCGACATTATAATTGCCGTTCGGAAGCAGGCCTACATCAGACTTAGGACTATCACGTGTATGTAACCTAAAGCAGGAACTAGGACCGAATCGACAGCCACGTATGTTCAGCTGTGTTTTTTTAACGCTGGAAACCAAGGGCACTCTGAGCTGAGTTTCGACGTGCAAATATAACAATAATGTTTGTTTTGCGGGTATCGGCATCATTTGCCGCCCGGCGATTATATCAATATATTTTTCTAAAAATTGCCTGTTTTATTTATCATTTCTGCCTGCTTGGGTTTTTTCTCTGTTTTATTTTTATTTATTCTGTTTTACATGAGAAATATATGTTTTTTGGGGTTTTTTTGGTCTGTTTTATTTATAGTTATTCCTTTTAAATGATATTATCAGTGGGGTTTTTTTTTTTTTTTTTTTTTTTTTTGTATTTATCATTATTCCGATTTAAATAGGTTTATGTATTTTTGCTGTCCTGGCCTGCCATATCTTTCATGGTGGAATGATAAATAGAAACTGACCCGAATTTAGTAGAATGCCACCTAACCTACACCAACTTATTGCAAACAAAATCATTTAAACACTGGCAGAAAGCAAGCTTGCAATAAAGTTCAATTCTGGCAAAAGTTTGCACATAATTACAAAATTTTTATTATGGCAAATGAGCTTTTCAAAAGGTCTCCATGTATGATTAATTATATCCTTTCTGTGTTTCACAAATTCCAAAGTTCTACTCCTACCCTTCAGTTATCCTTCTATCACTTCACATCCCTTCATATTTAGAACTAAATTAATATCCGGGCTAATAACCATTGGTAGTGGTAATCGTTTCACTCTCAAACACTCCAGCTTAACACCACATCTACTGTTATTTCGAAGTATACACGTACGTGACAAAGGTATAACATTGTGCTGTTGAATAGACGAAGGCCCTTCCTGACATCAGCAAAATGGCGGAAATATATTGAAGGAGTATCGATGGGAATATACGGGTCACAGACAGGGCAAGCATTAGGCCTGATGCTATTGACAACGATACAACAACAGATATGGCTGGACGAAAGGCCAGATGAGATATATCTGTAACAACAATACAAAGTTGTTATTTTAAGGCAATAAATTTATTGTTTTACACATGTTTGAATAAAACAATTGAACATATAACAAATGGGTCATTTATGAATCTCTATTATATTATGATTCTTAGATCCTATTGTGTATACCACAAATTTAAAAAATCATAATTTGTTTGATAATGACAGACAGCATAAAACTTAGAACAGAACTAAAAGTATAACAAATTGATGTTCATCTTTAAGCTGAAATTTGTCATTCAACATAACACAGAGGAGTACCTTTATGCTTATTCATGGTGTAATCCACCACTATACCGGCCAACGGTGCAATTATGATTCCACCTAACAGAATAAAACCAGAAATCCTCCCAACTTCTCCTTTCAAAAAATAGAAAAATAAAATAGGTCACATCATTGAAATGTACAATATCGATCATAAATGCGTCTTTGCATCATATATCCATACTTTGAACTGTCCGCTCTCAGATAAAATATGCTTCGCTTTTTGTTAGGTTCCAGAGCTTTTGGAAGTGTCGATCAATAAGGAGAGTATAATAAGGTGCAAGTTGTCGCGTTCTGTTGTAGAAAAGGAACCGCTAGTAATTCATTGTTGTTGGATCTCTGGATATTGCTTACCAGCTGTCAAATCACCAAATCATCGAATCTGCACCTTGGCACGCACAAGGTTCGGCCCAAATACAACCCCCTTGATCGCCATGTATACTTTTCCCCCAATTGTGTAAGAAATGTGCCAGTCCTAGAATATTTAACATTTATTCAGTTATTTCCACTGTGTGGCATTGCGTGCACGATCAGACTAATTTTGTTCATTTTAAGTAGTTGGGCAGATATGCAGCAAAATGTGACCATATGTTTACTTCTGGCAGAACATATGAACGTTGTTATGTAAGTGTTTTAAGGTATGCTGAATTAAAAATCATGGATATTTTGTCAGACTAATTAGTAATGTTTCCCAATCAAAATAGACCTGTTCATATCGACTTTGTACCGAACGTTTCCGGACCCTAATAAATTATGCATTCCATTGTTGGCCTAATTGTCCAATCAGCAAGTGGCCGAGTCGGGCCCACGCCTTCATATGTTCACAACGGATGCCACGGCCAACGCTTGTGATTACAGCATGGATTGTGCTTAACAGTGCAAATGTTTTACCTAAAATGTCACATCAGTGGTGAAATGTGCATGTTTAGTTTGCTGACGGTTTGATTTTTCATTAAACCCAAGCACTTCATTTGTTTTACTTTCTGATCCTTCCACGTTAAATCCAACCAGTGTGGGCGAGCACAAAATGTAAACAAAGCAGGGTGCACTTCGCGAACTCGGGCCGAGGTGAACCGAATAAAGCCGAGTCCTATGAACAGGTCTATTGCAGTTTCGGGGTAAATGGCTCTTTTTTAATTTGTTTCCAAACAATAAGTTAGATTGCCTCGAAAATGAGTAGAAATATTTGAGATGAAAAGTCTTTGTAGACCTGGAGTCCTTTCGTTTAATCTCTGATATTTTATGATGTTTCTCGTTTTGTGATATTTAGAATTAACAGTTGGACTCATTTCGAGTATTGGCTCGAAAAAAGTAACATTCCAAATAATATAAATGTCAAATTTGTTGCAGATGTACTGTGACCTATATTTCATTCTTTTTCATGGAACCGATGATCGAAAGAAAACAATAGCATAGAATAGACAAAGCTGAACATCCCTCAATTTCTATTTGATGAATGCTTATTATTGAGTCATGCGTCATGTGGATATCTTTCTGTCTTCCATTGATGCTGGGTATTTCATCGGGTTGTTCATGATGACTTGCGTACATCACTTTTTCATTACAAGATAGTGGAATTGTGCAATTGTGCAATCCCTTCTGCTTCTGAGGAGGCACTTTTTTAGACCCCTTGTCTTATTGAAAGCATGCTGCGCAAAGGGCACCTGAGCTCAAAGAGCCCTTGGATCCCTAGCATCTAGTTTAAAAGGAAAATCAACCATGCCTTGAGTTAAGGCGTCGTCTGGATGGTTTGAGTCATGTCTGATTTTAGACCGTCACCACCAACGTACAACTAAAGTCTTGTGGATACTACCCTTTTGGAAAAGCTATACTGGTTCTCAAAGCAAACCTCACACTGTGAGTGGAAGGTTTGGATAAAGTTCCATTACATGTCTTGGCCGTTGAGTGACTTCTAAATGTAGTACTTGACTTGCAAATGGCTTTTCCCCAGCCAAGAACATCTAAAGAAAGCCTAGACATGGTTGTTTAGGAAGAGCCACTGTTGCTATCCTTAACTGTTAATCGATCCAAAAGGCTTGACTTTCACTTGTCGCAACCAAATATGTCCGTTCAGAGGTGATCCTATGTAGGAGCAATTTCTGTTGGCTAAGCTGGACAGAACCATGATCGTAGCTTCAGCTATGGATCTTAGCACTGGAGTATAGATGGTCGAGGTAAACCACTGAAGAGAAGCACATCCACTGCACTTTATCTGCTAGCTTGCAGGGTCATAAAACATTCTGGTTTTGACTCAAAAAATTTCTGGAAACTTTTGGGGGGGGATGAAAATTGTCATCGTGGTAATCAGAGAATTTGACACACTAATTTCGAATTTATATAACATGCATAGAACTGAAATAAACGATTAGTCGTCATCAATACATTCCGAGTCTTTACCAAATATATATATATATATATATATATATATATATATATATATATATATATATATATATATATATATATATATATATATATATATATATATATACATATATTTGTGCGTTTTATTTTAATACTTTTTATTTAAATGGGCGAAATCGTGATAATTGATTGCCTAGAAAATGCCAAACAACCCTATCATAATGATTATAATACTAATAGTTCACGAATTTTGCAAGACCATGGAAAACTTTTGTGACTGAAATGACAATCTTCTAATGCTACTCAAACTACTGTTGTTGTTGTTGTTGTTGTTGTTGTTGTTGTTGTTGTTGTTGTTGTTGTTGTTGTTGTTGTTGTTTCAGATGTACATAAAATAGAAAGATTGCACATGTTTATAGTATGGATCATTCAGAAATTAGGAAAAATATTTCATAGCTACACACGTTCTTTTCTTTTCTTTTTTCTTTGTATCTCCTTATTTTAGAGGGCACCAACCCCACAATAACTTTGCCAGCTCATCTGACTGAGCGGTCGTGTTGATATTTTATCAATGACGATGAGAACTTCGTAGTCAGGGCTAAGTGATCTACATGCAATCCCGACCCAGGTTGTGACCAGATACACAATCGTACCAAATTTCATGAAGTTTTCTGAATTTCTGCAGGATTTATCGCATGCAAGCGAAATTCAAATCGGAGACTCCATACCCTCGGGAATTGGGTCAAGGTCTCACAGAGATACGTAATGCTCCCAATACAACTTTCATTATATCTAGCCCGATTCTCTCATTTTTTACGCGCCCAGAAAAATTTAATATCCGAGCCTGTGAACTTGCGAATTAGGTTAAGGTGACGTAGAATTGCAAGCTAGCTCTCACCTACATAGGTAATGTGATAATGTTTCACGGAGGTTTGCCAAGTTTTTCGGGAATTATGGCATGCGTGCAAAAATTCACATAATGCATACTGTTAACTTGAGACTGAGGGCAAAGTGACCCAAATGTGATTCGAATCTAGGGCTCATCTACCAAGTTTTAGCAAATGTTGTTACGCTCTACAGGTTAAATAGCATGAAATGAAAATAAAATTTCATATGAATGGTGCTGCCATCTTGAGAATTAAATCAGGATAACCCACATACGACCCCTAGCTAGGCCTTACCTAGATACTTAATCAGACCAAGTTGCATGAACTTGTTATTTTCTCCAGGTTGTATTGCAAAGAATACGAAATTCACGTAAGTGACTCTGAGGATAAGGTAAGGGAAGCTGTCAAAAGATCGATGTCGGATGAAAAAAAATAAGTAATTTAGTTTTGGCTCCGACCAGCCCCCCCCCCCTCCCCAAAAGGGGGGAAAAAACTCAAGTTGTCTTTATATTGAAACTTCCCCAATGTGATATATCCACAGTCTTTAACACTGTAGTGGTCCTCAACTTTCTAGTCACATCCATGTATGAATAATATTATCGATCCTTAATATTGTCAAATAAAGATACGTCACCATTGAACTTGATACATTGCTTCTTCTTTTGTATTCAGTATTTATGTACATGTTTCACAGTATACATTTATATTTCCATGTCTGTCATTTTAAAGTCTTCCTCCAAAAACCATTTTGTCTTGAATAGCTAAATGAACTGTGAACCTGCGAAAATACTATATATTTGTATTAAAAATCGTCAGCTGTTGAGGCTCAGAATTGTGACTTTAAAGCCTGCAAAAATACTATATACATTACTAAATCATATTTAGTCATAAAGTTATTTAACCCATGCAGAATGTATAGTGTCCAGACCTCACATCCATAGATGGCAGTGGGTAATACAAGGCTTTCAAAAAGTTTAAGTGCCACATAAAGGTGTATTTAATACGTTTATTTAATATATACTCGCTACTCTGGAGACTATAACAACAACGACACAAATGCTTTATACCATTTCATTTATTTGTTCACTTACATTTTAATATATGAGCATGAACAGCTAAATACATGCAACGACTTCCATATGCTGCAAAAATAAATTATTAAATCTGATACAAAACTGATGCTGGGATATGGCGGCCGCACTTCCCCGCACTCAATTGGTTCCTTCCCGTTGCGTAAAGCGCAACCGCGAATACTTTTATCATTTTATGGTTAAAGAGGTGGACCGCTACTTAAATAAACCCGTTATAACCGCATCGCGCATATCGACAAAACGATGCTTTGTCGTTTGCAAGTAAAAATATCAAAAGTTATTGCTCATATCGATTGGTCGGAATGGAATGGAAAGGTAAATGGGCCGTAAACCCCCTCCCCCTAACTAAACTAGATTAGTTTTTTATATCCGACATCGATCTTTAAGGGCTTCCCTAAGGATGATCAACATACAACTCCAGGTTAGGTCTCAGCTAGCCTAATTTATAATTGCAGGCCTATTATTATTTGATAGTTTTTGTTTAAGTTTACAGAAGTTATATTATGCAACGGCAATTTATGTAAGTGACCCTGGGACACTTATGTAAGCATTTGAATGTAGCCAATGCTTGGGACATGAGTGGATAACGTGACCTGACCACGACCCAGGTCAAGTGGATGCCATCACACGTGTGCAAGTTTATGTTTGCATTTGTTTTTTTAAGTGACAAGCATGTTATGACAAAGTCAATAGTTTTGGATGGAGTTTCTGTGCGATGACTTGAAGAATTAAAAGCACTTTGTTTGAACAGCGTCATTATTGTCCCTCATTGCCCTTGTTTGCTGTGATACTGAACGTATATAGCTAGCATGTGCGTCTGTTGCTCCCGACATTTTGCAAGGCATGTAGGCTACACAAGCCATGCTTCGATATGCTGTGTTTAGCTGCGCATGTAATTTATTTCATTGACCTCTGTTGATCATGTCGTGTTTTCAAAGCAACTAGTCCAGAAAGCCAACAACACGTTATCTTAATTGTGTATTTCTATACTTACTCGAGTATCACATTTGCTTGTAAAAACGACATAGGTCGACAGAAGAAAGGGGTATCGACCCTGACGTTGAAGTGCGTACAAAAATTTTCGGTTTTCTGTATAGGTAGCGTGACCTCTCAGGGATGATCTAACTGTTAATTTGTTTACATTTAGCATGCCATACCCTGCACATTGGTACCTGACGCGCAGCATGAGGGGGCAGCATGAGAGGTCAGGCCCAGATGGCGTGCCAAGCGCCTATGGAATTTCGACCATCCAAACATAGGTTCTACCTGGATACATGCTCCTACCAAGTTTGACAAACTTTTGTGAAGTTCTTCATGTGTTCTTGCACGGGAAATCAAGTCTTCAATGTGAACAACAAAACGAAGCAGTAGGAGTAGAGGAGAGTAGGAGAAAAAAAGAAGAGGGAGGCAGGAGAAGTAAGATGATGATGATGATGATGATGATGATGATGATGATGATGATGATGATGATGATGATGATGATGATGATGATGATGATGATGATGATGATGATGATGATGCGCTTTGGCCATGCAAAATCCATGTCTCAGCCCATTTTGATGTACAAATATGGCATATAATACCTGCCATTGTATGTATTGTTAAATATATATGGGGTTTTAAGACCTAAAACATAGAGGAAAACCGCGAAGACAAACTCGAAATGTTATGAATTTATGCCAACATGACGTATAAAATACACATACCTGACTACTATTTTCGAAAGTGTTTCTCACGTGGCATTTTATTATATTTTGCGAAGCGAAGCAACAAGGACAGTGGCATTCACAAACTTGCACCCATAAATACAGGTAGGCCTACATTGAAAGCATACTGATCCAGTATGCCAAAGCATAAAAATTCAAAGGCTGCAACAAATTGGAGACATATCAAGAACTCCCCCTAAATAATAGACATGTTCATACATGTGGTGTTTCATTGGAGGTACGTTTCTCAAATAGCAATTGCCGCACATGGTCTTCAATCTTTCTCTACGCGAAGTAAATTTAAGTTTTGATTAAAAAGTCAAGAATATCTCCATAAGAAAGGCATAGTATGAACCGATTTGATTATCCAGGGTTGGCTTTTTCAAATCAGTAGGTGCATGTAACTTAGTAGATAAGACCTCAAAATAATAGGGACTTCTAACAAGCGTTCACAAATATTTATGTTTAATTATTTCCCCACTTTACATACACCGTCCTAGCCAGACCTTTTCATGTGACCACGTGTAGTGAACTTCAAAACCAATTGCTCGACGTGGACACCATGAGAAATACAATTCCAACACAAGTCCACTCTAAAGTATAAACATTTTCGAACCTGAAACTGACGACGTCGTCGCACCCGTGTTAATCTTAATTGGGGTACCTGTGCCTGAGCGGGTGTAAAAAGTGGCAACATTATTATTACTTTCAGTAAGATATAACCTTTGGTTTAAACATACGTTGTTAGGCTAACATATAAATTGGAATTTTGAAGCAGTTCATAATTACATTAAGGATACTGGAAAATTTAAATTATGAGTGGTATTTGTAACACGGCTAGTAAACCACTGAATTGGGCACTATGGTGTTCGCGTAGGAAGCTCACATACCAACTCCTTGTACCTTTATTCATCATTTGTGGTCCTGTGTATCCAATCTATATGTGTGATGGTGTTCCAAAATTTCATCGTTTGTATTGTTTTATGTGTACAAGGGGCCCTAATATAGGTTTGTGAGCCTGTCGGCCAATTGTGTGGGGTTTTTTTTTCTTTCTTTTTTTTTTTCATGGAATAAAATATGTTTAAACCCAACATATAAATCATCAACACAATGACGAAAGGTAAATTGAGCGGGTAAGAGGGTTTTTCCCTTTATAAACCCCTATTGTGGGAAGGCGACGAACTACAAGTTAACACCAGATGCACAGAGCATCAGATGCATCAAACTGGAGGTGACAACACAAGGACAAGACAAATAGGGGATGTAAGACGTTATCCACGGAAAGTATCAACTACTTAATTAACGAATACCACTTGGTTTAAAACGTTCAGTACCTAAAATGAAGTCATGAACTGCTGTAAAAGTTTGACCATTTTCAATGAAGGAAAAACCTATAAAACACCATAAGACTGTTTGAAGGATAAGCAGGCTTATTTCAGTGTGCAGTATAAATAGCTCAATAATATAGAAAGGACAAAAAAGTAGCAGTGCCAAAGCTAAGCTACATGAAGATGAAGCTGTGTCCTTAATGACAATTTTGAAAAGGTGAAAATTTGATTTTACATCATCCTAGACTAAAAACATAACATGTTTCACGGAGCAGACCCATAAGCTTCGATTACAGTTACCCTTTGTTGCCACTAACGACGTTGTCCATCCAAAAATTATGGGTAGCTCATTGATTTTGTAGTGTGATTGCACTGGTTACAGAAACATGCTTTCCAGAAACAAAGTAATGCATGACATCGTTTTTAACTAGAGTCCTTTGATGGCCACACTGTCAGAAATATTCACGTAGATATTTCAAACGTAGATATTGCTCAAAGGACACATATATATACTTAATATTTGAAACTAGATATAAATTCAACCTTCTGAGTTAACTGTTGAATAAACATAGAAATTTGTGACAAAGAGGTGAAAGTGTACCTGCCTATAAAATGTCGCTTGAAATCTTATACATTTTATAAAAATTTTGTAATTTTTTCAGAAAAAAAAAATAGGCCTATTTGAGTTTAAAACGTTCAGTGGATTTTTTTTTCATTTAGGGTGGGGGTGGGGTTTGTTTTTGTTTTTTTTTTTGTTTTTTTTTTGTTTTTGTATTTGATAAATTCTCTAATCAAAGAGAATAATATTTGAAGGTACCTCAGGATGCCAGATTTTGTGCTAGTTAAAACTCGGCGGTATCCTGCTAGGTCAAAATATTATTAACAACTCTCAGCAGGCGACAGTCCCTCCCCACAGGCTTGCATTTTGTGAGAACGCATTGCGGGTGGTGGTTTCGCTGATGATGGTGGTGGTGATGGTGATGATAATGATGATGACATTGACAACAACGACGCCGACATTTGATCCCACATATGATTACATGAAAATGTCTTTGTTCGGGCAAAGTGCCACTGAGGAGGTACCAGGTCGACCTCTGGTGCGACCGGATCCCAAATGAACTAAACTCTGTATATGTGTTCCATTTCTTCCTGTTTACTCAAAAAGAAAACTGACATCTTTCTTTAGTTGTATTCATTGCCCTTTTGATAGTTAAGGAAGATACTCAATGTGTCAGTTTCCTGAAACGGCCTGGTAAATGAAATGGAATCATACAATTAAACTCAGATGTGCACATTTCTCACTCAAATTGAGGTAAAGATTTGTTTGCAAATGTAGAAGACAATCCCAAACCTAAATATATAGGAATACATTAAATGTTCAATGTTTTGCAATAATACTAAAGTGACATAATTTTACCCGAATTCCCTTCCTCCCCCTCCCCCCAAAAAATCATAAAAATAAAAAAATAATAATAATAAAAATTAATGTAGTCCATTTGTATTGGAAATATAAATAATAAATCTTATTGTATTTGTGTCTTTTTGCCTAGAACCATTTTCTAGCAGTCATTACCCTATTCCACAGTCCGAACTCTTTACTCTCCATAAGCAAACCTGTCCCTGTCTAACCTATATACATATGGAAGTACTTATGTCCATATTGCACATGTTCCTCTGTAAAATTTTGACATAGCCCCTCCCCACAGGCTTGCATTTTGTGAGAACGGATTGCGGGTGGTGGTTTTGCTGATGATGGTGGTGGTGATGGTGATGATGATAATGATGATGATGTTGACAACGACGACATTTGATACCACACATGGATATATGCAAAATGTCTTTGTTCGGGAAATATCCAATTTATCTTTATCTAAACATTATAACATGCTGGATTTTGTGCTAGTTAAAACACAAAATACAGTATCCAGCGATGTCAGCATATTGTTCACGCCGGTAGTATGTCAAATGTATTACTAACATGTAGTATCTATTGTCACAGATAATGTACTGTTTGTGGACTAGATATTTTTACTTGTATGTACTTTTAAATTGATTTTGTGTGATGAAAAGTAAATGAGATATTTTTACCTCTCCCCAAACAAAACGCTGTAGCTCTGTATCGAACGTCGATTTTCCGGCGGCTATTCTCACATGAGAACTATTACAAATAAATTGTTTGACAATTTTAGTCTCTTTGAAAGGAAAGTGAGCTATATTTTCCCAGCTTAGCAAATGCAACGTTACAAGCATTAGCAAAGGTCTCCCACGAACCTGCTTCTTCACCATAGTAGTGGGCGAGCAACGTATACTGGAATCCAAAGTATGAAGAAGTGCGAAAGGCCACCATCAAAAACCAAAATGTCATGAGTACCATGTAGGTGGAACACAGACACATGCGAAATGTTGCATCTTGTTTTAATACTCCATTAGTTGTGGTGCTGGTTTGTGAAATTTCAGCATTTCCAGGCCATGTCGGTTGTGCTTCTCCAGCTTGAACAGATTGATATAACATATTTCTTCAATTAAAAAATCATAGTTACTCCTTTTACCTGAATCACAGTTTTTATGCCCAGTCCTGCCTGGCCTCTGCCATTCTAACTTGCACAAATGTGTTTGACCAAGACTTTTCTACCCATTATTGTATTCGGTTTATTACGCTTTCAAAGACTGGTTAGTTATTTATGTTGGTGAAATATCCAAACATATTTCCATCTAAAGGTATGAAAGGTACAAACAACCATGCATGAAAGATACATTACCTTGACAGATTCCACTCTGCATTCACATTCACAGAAGCGTCTGTTTTTTACCGCACAATTATCTTAAGTCTCATTAATAGCAATTAACGTATCCTTCTCAATGTATTTAGCAGTAACTCTGAAGTACACATTTTCTGATTTTTTTTTCATTTAAGTATCTGTTACACAGATACATAGATATGGAAGCATTCCCACGGTGACCTTGACCAAGTAGCAGATCTACCACCAAATTACAATTCGCCCCCTATAGCCCTGTAATTATTATCACGGACGGAGATCGCTGTTGCAGCAGTTCGGAAAGAGAAAACCGCTGGTCTGTTGGGGATTGTTAAAGCTCTCTTGAAGGACCGAAAGTTTAAATGAGCGCATCAGAGTGCTGTCCTTGAAACCTAACTTCTACATATACAGGCTTCTGCATGGCATCAGAGTTCCCTCATGTTCGACAACAAATTGCCTGGGCTCAAAATCTTAGTATCTATGGAAGGTAATAAACGAATTGATTTGATTATTCTCTTGTATCATTCACTGTAGACGCTGCTTTAAAACTTGTTACGCAGAAAAAAAAGTTCGTTGACAGGTTAGCAAACACTATGCTGATTAAAAATAAATTCCGAATATTGTTATCCATTCCCATCTGCATATTTGAAATGTGTACTTCAGCTGTATATAAAAACATACATTAACTATTGCCAGGGTGTATTTTATGTATCCCTGGATTTTGTGCTAGTTAAAACACAAAATACAGTATCCAGCGATGTCAGCATATTGTTCACGCCGGTAGTATGTCAAATGTTTTGATGAAATTTTTGTTCATTTTGTGGCAAAATCTTTTCAAAAATTTCCTTAAGACCTACGGTAGCCCATTGCTGTAAATGTAACTTCACTTTTAATCTGGTCATTACGACATTTCACCTGGTCAGGACCATTTTTTTAATGTGGTCATTACAACATTTTATCTGGTTCGGAATACTTTTTATCTAGTCATAACGACATTTTATTTCGTTAGGGCTACTTTTTATATGGTCATAACGACATTTTACCTGATTCGGACGACATTTTTTTTAAAAAGGTGAAAACAGTGCCATTTGGCAATCTTGCTTGCAATGGATCTCAAAGATCGCTTATGATCCAGAGTTGTTACTGCACGTGGAGATTTGCCCAAACTTGCAGATGTGCGTCTGATAATTCATTAGTGCCCTTGACCTACTTTTCTAAACAAGAAGGCTGTGTGAACTTCCCATGCTTAGTTGACCTAGAGATTCATCATACTCGTGCTTCTGTAAACTTGGGGTAGGGTCAAGGTCACCTATGTACTAAGTCTGACCTCTATGGGAGAACACTTACATGCGCAACATCAAAGTATATCATAATAATTCCAAAAATCACTGGAGCATAACCATTTGCACAAAATTAGTAGACACTTATAAAAGGTACATCCCTACCAAGTTTGAGACAAATCTGGCCAAAATTATTTTAGTTCTAATCATTACAAAAAATTCGCGTGTTAAACTTTCCTATTTAAACTTTTTTAAAGATTTTCCAAAAAAATCATATAAAATCAAAAAATCACTGCAGCGTAACCATTTGAATAAACTGGGTAGAGACCCAACCAAGGTACATTGCCACCAAGTTTGAAGTCAATTTGAGTGACAGTTTCTTCGGAGAAGTCCAAAATGTGATTTTGCATTAGAATAGCAATTGACTTACTGAGTAATCAATAGGGAAGGTGCATTTATCGATACTTCCCCGAATGAAGAAAAAAATCGTAAAAAAATACAAAAAACATAGCAGTGTCACCCAGTGAGCAGCCTTCTTTGACCTGTTCACAAGCAACATATCCACCAAGTCTCAGCTTAATCTTAGAGACGGTTCTGGAGAAGAAGACAAAAATAGAAAAAATACACAAAAATCATAAAAAATAGAATAAAATTGCTGCGCTACTTGTTGAACAAATAGAGAACAAGGAGTCTCTTGGAGTGTCCCTGTTTGACATCAAAGAAATTGCATGAGCGGTTTTGGAGAAAAAGATTTTTTAAGATTTGCTCCCAAAAAAAAACAAACAAGCGAGCTGTGTGAACAACCCATGCTCAGCTGACCAAGATATTTAACACACCTGTGGCTCTGTGAAGTTAGGATATATAGGCTCAAGGTCACCCATGAACTGACTAAGTCTGACCTTTATGGAAGAACACTATCAGGTCCAACATCAAGATCCCTGTTCAAGTAGTTCTCAAGCTATAGAAAAGAGTACAATTTATACATTATGTTGCACTGTGACCCCAGAAATGAGGTCAAGGTCCCTCATGTACTGTCTAACTGTACCGTCATAGAGAAACATTAACATGCAACATCAAGGTTCTAACTCAAAATAGATGTCAAGGTATCAATTGAACAGTAAATGTTATGTCAGCTGCACTGTGACCTTGGTAATGAGGTCAAGGTCCACACGTCCCTGGAGCATAACCACTTGTACAAAATAGGTAGACACTTATCAAAAGTACTTCCCAACCAAGTTTGACACAAATATCCAGAGATGGTTAGAAAGTTTGGCTTGAATAATTTCAGAGATTTTAGACTTGCCTGTTTTGCCACTTAATTTTGTCTCTTGGCATTACTGTGTTTAATATTCACCTTTCAGACATTTTAGACTAGCTTATTTTCTGTTAGATTAAGCCCGCATGGGCTATAGGTAGCAAGCAGTTGCCTACAACATTTACAAGCTTGCCTAATTGTACTTGGTATTTGGTTAGGAAAAGTTAAATTTTGATTGCATTTTCTTGACTTAAAAACTAACGGCTTTCATTCTTTTCATATTTGCTCTACAAATTTGGCTGTTAATATCCAAGGATTGTTAGAAAGTTTGGCTGCAATAATTTTACAGATTTTAGACTTGACTGCTTTGCTACTTAATTTTATCTTTTGGCATCATTCTGTTTGAATATTCACTTTCAGACATTTTAGGCTCACATATTTTCTGGGCAATCTGGGAGGAAGCAGCTACCTACGACAGTTATAAGTTTGTCTAATTGTACTTAAATCTGTTTAAGAAAATTATGTTTTGATAACATTTTTTTTTTTACTTAAATGGTATTGATTTTCTTTCTTTTCTTACATACCTAAGTACACATTTAACTCAATGTCAAAAGAATACTCAAATTTGACACTATTTACTCAAATATCACAAACCTGACCCATTATGTTGAAACATTGACTCAGGGTTGGCAACGAAATGGAGTTATACTGTTTGGAGACTTTCAAAATAAGGAACAGATGTCATCATGGGGTTTGTTTTACATTTGTGGTGCAGGAAGTCCATTTTTGCAATACTTAATGGGATTTCCCTCGGTTTGTACAGGTGGTCTAGCTGCAACTGTTTATTTTACAATCACAGGGACCGAAGACAATGGTCCAGTTTGTTTCTACTTCAGTAATACACTGGCAGGTGGTTTAACTAAGATAAGCTACCCAGCTATAAAGGGTACATACTGGTTCAGGGGTAAGTTTAATTGTTCGTATCTGAACTTGCACTATACAAATTTAGTAACTGTGTTTGGTTTGACAGGTATTCTTCATTCATAATGTAGCTCTGCATTTATAAGCAAAACTTCACGTATGGAGATAGTTCATCAATTGCCACGTTCTCATTTATTCATCATCATAAGGGTTGTTTTTGCTGAATATTTAGCTTAGACAAGGAGCCACTGCCCAGAGAGAAGTAAGGGTATAGGTTCCGAAACATGTTCTGAGCAGTTACCCGTTAAAGACCCTTTAATTTATTTGGGCTTATACAGCGTATGTCGAAATTCTACAGAGGAACGTGTGCAATATGGACAATAGTACTTCTACATGTATATAGGTTAGCCAGTAGCAGGTTAGCTAATGGAGAGTAAAGAGTTCGGTCTGCAGAAAAGGGTAATGACTACCAGGAAGTGGTTTTGGACAAAAAAAAAAACACAAATACAACCAATCTGGCCAAAATCATTTAACCTGGCTTGAAGTTAAGTATATGGATAAATTGATGAAAAAGTACTTTAAAATGGCTACAAAATTATCAAACAACGCAAGATATATTGATGACATTGCTTGCGTAAATGTACAAAATTTCAGTGAAACTGCAAAAGAAATTTACGAAAGATATCCCTTTGGAGGGTGACAATTCAGATGGTTTCAGAAATGTGTTTTTGGACTTGGATATCCAGGTCACTAATGACAGGTTTTGTATTAAAGTCTATCACAAAATAGATTCGTTTAACTTTGAAGTAGTTAGTTATCCTTTCCCGGCCAGTAATATTTCGGAAACTATCGGATATAATACGTTTTTGTCACGGATTTTGAAATTTGGTCGTATTTGTTCTAAATTTCAGGACTTTACATCTAGAACCGAATTTATTTACAATAAACTTGAGTCAAGAGGATTCAAAGATGTACTTTTGATCAAATATTTCTACAAATTTTGCTGTAAATATCCCGAGATGGTTAGAAAGATTGGCATCAATAATTTTAGAGGTTTTAGACTTGCCTGTTTTGCTACCTAATTTTATCTTTTGGCATCATTCTATTTTAGAGTTCACCTTTCCGACATTTTAGCCTTGCTTTTTTTCTTTTTTTTTTTTTTTTTTTTTCTTTTTTTTTTTTTGTTAGGTCAAACCCCCAGGGGCTATAGGTAGCAAGCAGCTACTGACGACAGTTACAAGCTTGCCAAATTGTACTTGATATCTGGTTAAGAAATATTATATTTTCATTGCATTCTCTTGACTTAAATAGAAATGACTTTCATTCTTTTCGGACTTGCCCTATAATTTAGCTGTTAATATCCAAAGATTATTAGAAAATTTGGCTACAATAATTTACAGTTTTTAAACTTGTCTGTTTTGCTACTTAAGTTTACCTTTTGGCATCATTCCGTTTTAATGTTCACCTTTCAGACATTTTAGGCTAGCTTGTTTTCTGTTGGGTCAAACTCCCAGGTGCTATAGGTAGCAAGCAGCTCCTGACGACAGTTACAAGCTTGCCTAATTGTACTTAAAATCCTGTTGAGAAAAATGTTTTGATAACATGTTTTTGGCATAAATGCTAATGACTTTCATTCTTTTCTGACATGCCTCAAAGCACATTTAATCAATTAAAAAAAAAATACTCAAAATTGACAGTATTTTCTCAGATGTCACAAACCTGACACATTACGTTGATACATTGACGCAGGGTTGGCAGTTAAATAGAGCTGAATTGTTTGAGGGGTAGGTGTCATCATAGAGTTTGTTTTACATTTCTGGTGCAGGATGTCCATTGTTGCAGTCCTTGTTAGGATTGCCCTTGGTCTGTACAGGTGGTCTAGTTGCAACTGTTTATTTTATTATCACTGGGACTGAATATAATGCCCCAGCTTGTTTCCACTTCAGTTATACACTGGCCGGTGGTTTAACTATGTTAAGGTGTCCAGCTAGAAAGGGTACATATCAGTTCAGGGGTAAGTCAAATTGTTCTTATCTGAACCTATACTATACAAATTTAGTAATTAAGGTTTGTTTGGCAGATATCCTTCTTTCATAATGAAGCTCTGCATTTATAAGCAAAACTTCACATATTTAGCTAAGTCATTATTTGCCACGTTCCTATTTTTTCTTTATTATGTGGGCTATCTTTGCTATATATTTAGCTTAGACAAGGAGCCGCTACTCAGAGAGACATATACGGGTAAAAGGCTCCGAAACATGTTAAGTAGTTACCCACTGAAGACTCTTTAATTAATTTGGGCTGATAGAGCCTATGTCAAGATTTTACAGTGGAACGTGTGGAATATGGACAACAGTAATTCCATATGTATATAAATTAGACAGGGACAGGTTAGCTTATGGAGAGTAAAGAGTGTGGACTGCGGAATAGGGTACTGACTACTAGGAAGTGGTTCTGGGCAAAAAGACACAAATACAATTAAGTGAAAACTATCACTAAAAATTTCCATGTTAAACTTTCCTATTCGAACTTTTTAAAGATTCTCCAAAAATGATAAAAATTAAAGAAAAAACACTGGAGCGTGACCATTTGAACAAACATGGTAGAGACCCGTACAAGGTACATTGCCACCAAGTTTCAAGTCCATCTGAGTGACTGTTTCTTCGGAAAAGTAAAAAATATGAATTAGCATTAGAATGCCAATTGACTTACATAATAATCAATAGGAATGGTGCACTTACCGATAAGTACCTGAATCGATAAAATCGTTTAAAATCATATATCCATAGCAGTGCCACCTGGTTAACAACATTGGGATTATTTCCACTCACAAGGAACATATCCACAAAGTTTCAGCTTAATCTGAGTGATGGTTCTGGAGAAGGAGTCAAAATTAGCGAAAGCACAAAAAAATCCTTTAAAAAGTCGTAGATTCCAACGCCACCTGCTGATCCAATTTAGAACTAGGAGCTCTTGCAGCGATCTTGTTTGATATCGAACATTAAATATCCAAAAATCATTTGAGGATCACCACTTGCACAAAATAGGTAGACACTGATCAAACGTACATACCTGCCAAGTTTGACTCAAATCTGGCCAAAATTATTTGAGTAATAGCCATTGCAAGATTCCCATGTTTAACTTTCCTATTAAAACTTTTTAAAGATTTTCCAAAAATAAAACGAAAAATAAAAAATCCAAAAATCACTGGCGCATGACCATTTGAAAAAAAAGGGAAGAGACCCACAAAAGGTAAATTGCAAGAAGTTTGAAGTCAATCTAACTGACAGTTTTTTCGAAGAAGTCCACAATATGATTTTGCATCAGAATGCCCATTGACTTAGAAATACATAACAATCAATAGGAAAGGTGCATATACCGATAACTACAACAATTTTTAAAAAATCGTTAAAAATCAGAAATCCACAGCAGCGCCACCAAGTCCATAACTTTATTTGACCGTTTTACAAGGAACATATCCAACAAGTGTCAGCTTAATCTTTACGGTTCTGGAGAAGTCGAAAATAGCAAAAACTCATAAGTAATCATAAAAACATAGAGCAACACCACCTGGTGAACAAATTAAGAACTAGTTGTCTCCAGAAGTATCCCTGTGTGATATCAAAGCAGTTAGGAGAACATATCCAGCAAGTGTCAGCTAAATCTTTACAGTGCTGGAGAAGTCGAAAATAGCAAAAACTGACAAAGAAGGTGAAGCAAGTAAGAACTAGTGGTCTCTAAGATTGTCCCTGCGTAATATCAAAGCAATTAAGCGACTGGTTTTGCAGAAATAGATTTTTGAAGATTTGCCAAAAAGTCATAAAAAATACAAAACTCTCTGGACAATGACCATTCCAATAACCTGGTAGAGACCCATCCAAGGTACATTGCCATAAAGTTTAAAATCAATCTGGATGACGGTTTTGGAGTAGAAGTCGACAATGTGAATAACCATTAGAATGCCCATTGACTTGCATATTAATCAATAGGAAAGGTGCATTTATCAATAAGTACCAAAATTGAAAAAAATGGTGAAAAAAAAGGAATCTACAGAAGTACCACCTAGTGAACAACTTTGTTTGACCTTTCCACAAGGAAAATATCCACAGTTTCAGCTTAATCTGAGTGATGGTTATGGAGAAGTCGAAAATAGCAAAAACACACACACACACAAAATAAAAATAGAAAAAATTGCAGCGCCATCTGGTGTGCAATCAGGAACTGGGGTGCCTTGAGGTGCACCTGTGTGATATCAAGGCAATAGGGTGAGTGGTTTCGGAAAACATTTTTTAAGATTTGCCCCCCAAAAACAACAAAAAACTAAATAGAATTTAAAAAATCACTAAAGCGGGACCATTTGAACAAACTTGGTACAGACCCACCATATGACGATTCCAATCAAATTTGAAGTGAATCTGGTTGACTGTTTTGGAGAAG
Organism: Hermodice carunculata; assembly: GCA_964020975.1. Lineage (NCBI taxonomy): Eukaryota > Metazoa > Annelida > Polychaeta > Eunicida > Amphinomidae > Hermodice > Hermodice carunculata. Next base: position 40,248,839 of record OZ026612.1, on the reverse strand, counting down.
TCACAAATGTAAATTTTGGACGGACGGACGACAGACCATTCTATAGGCTCAGCTGACTGATAAGTCAGCTGTGCTAATAAAACAACCATTCTCTTGCCAATAAATTCGTTATCGTGCAGTACTTTTCAATGCCAAGGCCGTCCAAGGACATCTTGTTTCCTATAAAAAACGTTTAACTAATATTTGATATACTGTCTAACTCCATATTATGGTCAACTCAATGCATTAAAAATATGTAACTTTCGAAATGCAGACGATGTATGCAAAGGGATTGGGGACAGGGAGAGGCTTCCCTCGTAATTACAGCGCAAATTGAAGACCTGTAGTTTAGTCTAGCAGGTAATGTTGGATATACTTGGAGTCGATGGCTGAAAGAGCTTAGTGAGTCTTCCCTGCATGTTGCCCTCAATGTTCGTTACATTCGTTAAGGACATCAGATTTTCAAAGCCCTGCAACTGCACAATGGTGCAACTTAGGTACAGTCTCTCTTTAAGAATTTACGGCAAACAAAACTCAAAAAGGCAAGGCAAAAACGCCAAAAAAGCCAAAAAAAAAAAAGATGAAACTATCCAAAAAGTATGTGCATGATGTCACAATGTGCCAATCTGTATACTTCTTACCTTTGCTCAGAAAACGACTTTGTCATTTTTTTTCCATTTTTGTCTCTGCAGTCCTGACCAGATGAAATGTCGTTATGGCCACATAAATTGTCGTTATGACCAGATAAAATGTGAAGTTAGGTTGACACCAATGAGCTTTCGCAGAAACCACCTAGCCAGTTGCTTGAACATTACACGGGGACACTTCTGGGGACCTCCAAAGCTTATTTATTTAGCCTGTGGCCCTGCGATTTGTTCCTATTTTGTACATTTGTTGTGTGTGAGGTTACGAATTTCAACTTCTCCTCTAAACCCGTTAGTCAGATTGCTCTAAACCTTGGTGGAATGTACCTTATGAACATACTTGTCAGTTGACGCACGCATTCATACTGATAACTATATACCTCAGGGGGGATTTAAGTGCTAACTCACATTTTCGACCTGGTCTTCAAAGCCTTCAGCCATATTCAATTCAAACTTGATGGGGATGTACCTTGGGTGGATGTTTACTAAGTTCCTTCAAATACTCACGCACCGATGATTTTTGGATTTCAATACGATTTTTATTAGATTTTGTGGCTCTCTTAAAAAGTCCTTCAAACCACTTTGCCAATTTCGAAATTACATAGGGGCATTCCTTGGGACCCCTGCACTTAAATTTGCTCACCAGGTGGTGCTTCATTTTCTATTGTTTACATGTTTTTGTGTATTTTGCATTTTTGTCTACTTCATCTTAATATTCCAAACTGTGTATTGGATCCTCCTTAAGCTTGATGGGAATGTACCTGGACTTGATCTCCAACAACGGTGCTGCTTTTATTTTCTTCAAAATCAGGAAAAAATCGGTAACGTATGTGTTCATGTTTAGCATTAGCGATATTAGAAGATCCAACATATTGGCTTATATCTTGGTAATGGTGAACCCTACGCCCATGCTTACTATTAAACACAAATAGGAGAGTACCTGTGGGGGTTTCTTTTGGTGTGGCTAACTTTGAGCGTAAGTGACCTTGAAAGGTCAAATTCACATATTGGCTTGTATTTTGGTAATAGTGGCTGCTGTCACCTTCGATTTTAAAACTGTCTGAACTATATCAATGAAGATTGACATGGCAAACAGTGATGATGGCCCTGAACAAAGGTGACCTTTACATTTTCAGTCAGAGGCCACTTCAATCTGAGTATTCAGGTTTAGCTGAGCTCAGGACACTCACATCCCTTTTATTTCCATATAACGTGTAATATATAATGTTGCTGGTTCTGTTTTGTCTCCAAAGTGTACAAATGAGTCATTGATTCCACTGTAACGACCAAGTCAACTCTTTTCCTTGGCATCTACCTACCTGAGAAACGCTTGCCTTTCTTTTCCTGTCTCGTTCCAGTTGTTTTGTATTCTTCAACTGTGTCTGTATCATGCAATATTTTGCCTTTGGGCAACAGAAAAAGTGTGTTGATCAGTGGGAAAACAAGCAGTGCGCATAAAACCCCCATTGAATATTTCCTGTCAATACCAATTCGGTAGCTTTCCTGGAACAGAATTATTTGTTCGTTAAAACGTCAACGCATATGTGGCAATGTGAAATTATGAACATTGATATGTAGAATGTAGAAACAAGATAAATGTTTAAAATATGAAAGTGGTCAATGGCAGGTGTGTTGCTTAGTCTATGTTTGCTTGGACCACATGCTTACATCAACCTACGTGGTCCACAGCTTAACCAATCTTTCAAAAACACATCTTAGCATACGACAATAAAAGCCTGAGGCAGCGGTGACATATATCATTAGGTACATATTTTAAATACACACATCAAATTTTTTGAGGTTTTTGTTTTTTCGCGCGTGACGTGAAATATTGTGTGTACTATTAAATGAGGCTAGCTACAAGAATCTTGGTAAGTAGATGAGACAGTGCGTGACATATGATGGAAATTTAATTTACTTTAAAAAGTAATATCAGAGATACGGTGCAAGTGATAATAAACTATTAGTATTGCTATTATTATTATTATTATTATTATTATTATTATTATTATTATTATTATTATTATTATTATTATTATTATTATTATTATTATTATTATCATCATCCCCATGATTAGTCGAAACACCAAGAATGATAAATGAAAATGAAATTTATCGTGATAACAATTAATATGTCAACAATAAGGGAAATCAACGATCAAAATGTCAGGAGAGAAAATATCAATCCTATCAAAATCAAAAGCATATTACCATTATGTAACCAATCACGCAAGTTCAAAAGAAATAGGTAGACAAGGACTTACTGACATGCATATGATACACAATGTACAATATGCCATCCGATAAAACGCTGATTTTATATTTGTATTGCATTAAAATTCAAATCAAGACTTACTTTCTTTTTATTGCGTTAGAATGAGGAATAGGAGATTTGGTTGATCTTTTCAACCTCATTAAATGTATAGAATTAAATAGATAAAGTTCAAACTGGATCACTGGAAGAGACAATACATAGAATGTATACATGGACATTTTTACTAACTTGAACAACTTGGAGAACCACGGCAGAAGAGTCAATGCAACCGCTATAAAATGTAATGACAGAGGAACGTGTGGTTTGGAAGTAGTTTCCAATCTGCACGAAAAGAAAATACATGAACAAGATGTTGATAACCGAGTGACAAATGAAAATGCAGGCTGAAATTTCAGCCAAAAAGAGGAAATCTTCGATTTCGTCCACTGCCAGTGACTTTGGGAGCCCAACGTATAAGATTGTCATAAATTTGCAATATCAAGGTATTTCAATCTCTGTTGAATTTTTATCATTTATCAACATCTGTCTGGTTCATAAGCGATATCGCATAGCGTTTGATACATCAGATTCAAACTGATGCTGATGAATTACAGACCTTAGAGTTGAATTTGTATAAATTAGCTATATGGAAAGAGTCTTGAAGTATTTAAGCTATATGAGATTGTTTTTATATGTAAAATAATTTCAGACATCCACACCTCAAGTACAGAACTCCAACTAGCTGTTTCTAATTGCAAATTAAAGGACTTTCAGCCCCCCCCCCCGCCAGTCCCACGCCCACTCCTTGCACTCTGACATTTTTAAGAATTTTAACTTATAAAATTCAATGGTAGCCAACATTAAGCAGATGTGTTATTACATAACTGTGTTGCAGTCTTTGGCCACTCTATCGTATACTGTTTGTACTCTATGGCCATCGGCCGTAGGGTTGTTCAGACATTTTTGGGAAATTTGCATTTTGTTATGATTTCGTGTGGGTCAGTTCTCTAATTCCATTGGTATATTGGTGGTGAATTTACAGTGCGGCGTTGCTTCATGAGGAGCACACGAAAACTCATCTGATCATAAAAGCTCAGCTGAATTTTAAAATTAACAAAAAGGTAATTTAGGTAAATTAAGTTCAGGGAGTAATAGTGGAAAGGAAAATTGCTGTTCAAAGGTGATCGGATCAATTTAACAACTGTTGAGCTGTTGAATCGATTTTGATGTGTTGTGGCATTACAAAAATGGTATAACCGATGTTTTTGGCGATAAAGTTGGATGAGGTACTAGCAAAATTTAGCGCTATGTCCCCTTTTTGTATGGCTAGTCATTTTGAGGTTAAATCCCACAAAGTAATAATATTGCACCATATCTCTCTCCTCATAAAGGATTCCTTTTTATCCAAGAAATCCAAATGAAACCTAAAGGAATCCCAGTTTGCCTTAGAACTGCAGAAGGAATCCAAATGTAATCCAAAAGGAATCCATTTTCGTGGACTAGGGTTCCTTCGCACAAGATCTGCACATTACAAAACACGTCATTGCTCATCACTCGATGTTATCAAACAGTTGAGTGTTATAAATAGTTTGTGTTAAGACGCGTATTTTTGGTTTAACGTTTTACCTGAAACATCCAAAGATTATGGCCACAAGGCCGATCAAAATTTCATTTTTCTGACTTTTTCCTCTTTTATCGCCCTTTGTGATGCGTAACGCCTAATTGTCCAGGAATATTTTTGTTTGTATATACGAATAATAACACACCTGCACGACTGTCATTATGGTCATAAAACCAGATACTCCTAGAGCCATCATACCACTGTATACTAACAGAGATGTGCCTGAAAAAACACCATAACTCATATTCAATACTTTTTTTTGTTTAGAAACGGCTTGTTAATCTGATAATCCATAATGATCAAATATCCTTATTCCTTGTGAAAAGAATTTTTTTGCAAGATTCAGTATGTGTTTAGTGTCCGGAGAAAAAAATAGCAATGACAGGTTAAAATACATCTAATATTGGATAGAATATACATCTTAATGGTAAATGACAGTTGTTTGCCACGTACAAAATGAACCTGGGAAATTTGCTATAATTTTCTACATTTGTTAGTAATACTTACCTGTCCACTACGTTTGGTATGATATCTCTGAGATCGTATCCACTCCAAAATTCTATCTCTTCAGAAACATTTCTCTGTACATGTTCCTCTGGACTTCAGGCTTATGGCACCCTGTACCGGTTGACGCCAACACTCACTGCTTGACATCCAGCATTGACCCATCACAGCAGTTTCTCATAATGGACGGCCTTGGACGGACCTGATGGCGGGTCGGCTGGGTGGGCTCTCATAAGGGTTGAAGGTGATCAGTGGCGAAAGTTTGCATGGAATGGCATCAGCAGCCAATAGTCCCTCCTGAGTAAAGCGAGGGTGGGACACAGGGTGCTGATGCATTTCTGTGTAGATTTCTGTCACTTCGTGCTTTCAACCCTCATGGGATACTATTCATTCATAGGAAAAGTTCTTATTTTGCATAGAAGTTACTTTTCAAAGTTCAAATGTTGTTAAGTTGGTGGAGGATCTCAAAAATGATTTCATGTGTGGCATGGCCATGAATAAATCACTACGCCACAACTAGGAATTGAACCAATTGCCAGAAATCTATTCTTTTTGCCCGATGTTGTAATTTGTAGTGCCATGAATTGCCTGTGCGGCAGTTCAGATGACGTTTCTATATAATATAGCAACAGGGAAGTAGTACCAGCCTACTTCCGGTTTGATTAGTACAGTTTCACCCTTGAACTACGCACCATCTGCAACAACAATGAAATTACCCAAATCTGATAGAGTTTTGGTGCAGTGGTGTAATCTTGTTCATTCAAGGTTGGAATAATGACGTCTGTCTTTCCTGATGAACCACTTCATTGACCACAAAAAAAAACAAATACTTCTGACTGGACTCGACTATCAGTATGTAGAAATACGCATCTTTCAGGTCCACCCAGGTTGTAGAGCCACCTGCATGAAGTGCAGCCATCATGGGAGCCAGGTTGTCCATTTTGAACTTCTTGTGGAGAAAAGTGCTTAGTCTGCAAATTCCTATCATCAGCCTCCCTGCTCCCTTTGCCCCCCCCCCCCTTACTTTGGAACCAACATTATTCAACACAAGGAGACTATGGTTTTAGAACTTTCTCTACTACCCATTTTTGCAATAGGGACCCTGCTATTTCTAAGTTCTCTGATGTTCCTGTCCCCTGAGGGATGGCAAAATAAATAGGTGAGGTTGACAATGGAGGTTGATTTTATTCTGTGAAAGTAAGAGCATAACATGCACTTACCCAACTTAATATACATTTTGATCAGTGCTGTACCATCGTCATCTGTCTGCCCATGTACAGTGACAACCTGGGTGTAATTTGGGAGGGCATCTGAGTGGTGGGTAGCTGTGTGGTAACAGATGACTGCATGCACTGTAAGGTGCAATGGTTGGCTGGCTGCAAAAATGAGCCTGTTGCTCCTCCTCTTCCTCCATGGCCACTGTGGGCAGTGTTGCTCCAGCTACCACTGTGCCTGAACTTGTTGGCCTGTCTTTGAAAAGGCTTATGATTGCTGCAACCACCACCCCGTCCACGTTATGTTTTTGTGCCAGTGCCATGCAAGGAGAGCCTGCCAGAGATGGGACTCTTGTTGATTGTCCTGCATAACCACTGTGTAGATCCTTCAGGTCGAACATCCATGCCTGGTCAATGGTTGGCATGTATAGTGACACACCCGAGTGTCCATTTATTGCCACCAAGTTGAGGTACACCCGTCACTGGATTAGCATGGAGTTGATCTCCAGCTGAACCATGTTTTTCAGGGCATGAGAACCTTAGGAACGTCGGGGTCCAAATCCAAGCAGTTGGCAAGCCTCCAAAGCAGTTCACTTTGGGTTAGGACCTCCACGTCGGATCCAGAGAGCACCAGCAGTATGGTTCTGAAATCCAAAATGATGCCGTTGAGGATCCTCTTTCCCGGAGCAAAGGAAAACGGTGATGTAACTAAGCATCTTCTTAGCCATCTCCCTTGCTGGTGTGCCTGGCCTGACTGAACAATGCAAGTAATGCTGTTGTACGAAGCATTCAGACTCTGTCCACTGAAAACAGGTATGTGGACAGGACTCCTCTTCCCCTTCTGACTTTCCTGAGAAGACACCATGGACAAGAGGAAACGTGTTTCATTATGCCAGCCACTGTGGGACTCCAGGGACATTTGCTGGCCAGATAATGGTATAACAAATTTCTGTATCAGTGAAATCCTGCTTCTGGTGATCAAGAGCCAAAATAACCTGAGGTGAATGGACTAAATCCAGGGCTGCCGATCCGAAGAAGACTGGCATAAATGGTGGTTGGCTTTTTTTTTCTTTTGGCCAGGAGTATAATATGACATAAATATTCTGTTTATTATAGTCTGTATTTGTTCACTCTTGCAGTGGTGAGAATTCGTTGAAACGAATATTACAGGTCACAATTTCCTACCTTACAGTGCAAGGAAATGGTTAAAGAATGTAAAATGTGTAGACACTCGAAAATATTAGTCTTTAAACAGAATACCAAGCAAGCAACATGGGTGTGGAGGTCCTATTATTTTTTCTATTGCTTACATAAGCTATATGACCCCGTGCAAACTAACGTGGTGGCAATACATTGGCAACGAAAAAAAATGTTTCAAACAAATTGATGTTAGGTGCATTGACTACCTTCCACACCTTGGCTCGTCTGAATTTCCATAAAGACTACTTGTTATATATGAAGATCAAATGTATTTGATAACTCATACACATGGGCCCCTTCAACCCACCATAGAAAAGATACAATACAAAAACACAAATAATGCTCTAACATGAAAAACACTACAGGAGTATGTGAGCCTAAAGCGTATCTTCATGGTAAATTGATAAATAAATGAAAAATAACGCACATACATAGTTAATCAAAATAATTAATTACCTGGTGTTGCTAGCCCCAGCATAAGAATTCCAGTTAGCAGGATGCCACTGTAGAACACGCATTTCACCATTAATTAAGTTGGCTGTTTTAGCTTTATATTTTTCTGAACAATATGCGTTATGCTCAATTGTTTTTTAGTTTCCCTGCTTTGTTCATTGTCCTCACTACGTCCATATTTATTTGGGTACTATCTCTTTCTATACTTCACGACGTGACACTACTTGCCCATACACACGAATGGCACACCACACAGAGTGGTGCTTTGGAGTTAAATGACCGACACAAATATATATAACATAACATAACATAATGTAATATAACGTTAGTGAGTGACGTTACCCAAGTAAATGAATGTATGACAGAATTGAAAAGCATACCAGTGCGTAGTAAAATCAAAACCTTGAAATCAGTAACGTCCGAACGTAACATATCATGTCTATATACTAAGAAGCCTATAACTATTTTATTATATACAAATTTAAATATACGTAGAATCAAGTGACCTACATGCAGTATTTACCGTCTCCATACTCCAAGAAAGCATAGTTAAGGAAAGCGGTGCCTGGAACATTCGCAATACCTGGATAGTTCGCGCATGCAGTTTTTAAAAGTCATGTTCACTGGAAAATGATTTTTTGTCAATTTATCACGTGGGGCCTATTTTCCAATCAGAAAGATACACTTGCAATTTATCTAATAATGGAAGATAATGATAGCCATACGTTTACTAATTGGTGCACATACCTCCGTATTAAGCGAGTGATCCGTAATCCAAACCTGTCAAAAAACCAACCTATCGGGAGAGCACAGATGTGGGCAAATGCCACCGTGAGAGTATAAATAAGATTGAAATGTGCGTTCCTCTGTGGACAATCCTTAATCATAAACCTATCCTGTTGCAGGACTGGCTGTTCCGTTGATCTGGCGGATGAGATGTTTCCATCAACCGGTGTGGTATTGATGGCTTCGGTAGAGTTACGTTGACAATAATCACCGAAAATACCATCTGTCTCTAGCACCGGCACAAAAGAAGGCCAGCCATGAAAGGTTATGGAGAATAGATGACATTCCAACACACCTAATAGAAAAATAACTATTTTCTTTGCGTTTGCTTTTTTGTAATTCCTGTCCAATATTTTCTCCATTTTTCTGTAAAGGAACAAATACACGTACTAATTAGTACAGACTCAGGTTTGACCTGGGTCCGTAGGCCCGTCACCAAGGGAATGAATGGGGGTTGAGGGAGTCGTACGCACCCCCCTTCCCTTTTCTACCAGATATCCAATATATTACGCCTGCAGCCATGATTTTAAACTAAATTAATAAATTGAGAAAAAGTAAAGAAAACAGATCTGTACATGGAACACTGTAAAAAGGTCCAACATTTTGGACCTTTTAAATATGGTTGTCATTCCACACACACACACACACACACACACACACACACACAGATATATATATATATATATATATATATATATATATATATATATATATATATATATATATATATATATATATATATATATATATATATATATATATATATATATATCTTCTAATGGGAAACATACATGTAGCACCGGCCAGCAGACACGTATATCTAGTAGGAATAAGGCCCAACATCAATATCATTATGCTTGAGATCAGCTTTGACGTATTGGTTATAAGTGTTATTGGCACCGATAAAACCATTTTAGACACAACATATAAAGTCCACAAGTATAAAACGTTCTTTAAGAAACACAGGCCATAGAAAAGACCAAAATATTACGCCCGATCTATTTACACGTTTCGTGAAAAAAAGTCTTACTACTATAGACACTTACATGATCACATTTCTGGAACTTAAACGTGCTTCTTCAAAACATCCAATATTTTTTATCTTGTTACAAGATATATTTACCGCTAACGGGATCATCATAATTCATAACCATTGAAACTGGCCTTTCACACATCGTGATCACGTGTTCTTGATACATAAGTAACAAAGTCTATGCAAATAATGTTCTAAATGTCAAAAACATTGGTTCTTTTAAACGTTTCCGGTACTAAACCATTTTAACCCTTTTTTGCAGTATTTATGCGCCTGAGACTTCATGAATTCGCTATTATTATTTCCTCTTACTTTTAGCCATGGCCCAATGCCTATGTCGCCCGTTTGGCGACATTTGTATTTGGGCCTATCATTTAGCGAATTATGACTGGTGCATGAATATATTCGAAATTCTTGAACGTAACACTGAACAGATAATTTATAACTCATTCCTGACCCATTCTTTCATTGACTATATTCCATCTACAATCCATGATAATAATTAAAATAGCATTCATAAGTCGCTTCACGACTTCGTTTTACCCGCCCGAGAAAGTCATATGGAAACTCATCCCCTTTCTCCCTGATGGTACCTACATATGTCAAGACAGGACTATTCTACAATTATGTGCCAATTATGAGATTTTATTTTGTATTTTAAAAAGTTGTACCATGATAAATATTCGAACTAAAGTCATGGTCTTTAACTATGATATGAAATTTCGCATGGTATCAAAGCATGTTTTTCTCTGAGCAGTGCCTAAAACAGACAAATGAGCTCGTGAGTTTAACAAAACCCGATTAGATGTAGCTGAAATTGACATACAAATCAATATATTGGAGCACAATTCTTTACTTATAAGAAGAATGCAATCCCGGTCGCATTACTTTTGTGATGACTCTCGTATATAGTCCCCAACCCCCATAAAAAATAGGCAAATTGTCTTATTTTGCTATATATATCAGAATAGCTGTAATCCCTATCATCGCGAGATCTCAATTAATTATGTTACAGCTAAAGTATACTAGACAGTAAAAGAAACACAAAATGGCTTTTATTATTAGAATTTAAATTATGTAATCATAAACAATGAATGTTGTAGGTACACCACATGAAAGAGTGTTATGTTGTTAGTAGCGTCCAAATAAAACACAAGTGTATAGTCTGTTGCTGCAGAGTTGAGTGCACCCAGAGTAATGTACCCTGCCAGATTTGCCAGTACAGTACCGGGGTGTGGCCACCTCCAGCTTATTGTACTGTCCTACAACACCAGGGCATTGACATCACTGGGCTGTTGATCTCACTCCCAACTAGAGCTGTATAGAGTTCTGCGTGTGTGCTGTTGTTCTCCGTTTCATACCCGTGTCCAGGAGATCCCTCAGATGTTTTATAGGAGAGTCTGGAGAACAAGGTGGTTAAAGCAGCACATCAGTATTTGGGTCTTCCAGAATGTCTGGATACAATAAACCAACATGAAGTCATGCATAAAGAGGTGTGCAGACTGCTGTATCATTGGAATGCCAGGATAGTGTCCCTGTATCTGACAGCTGTCATTGTTCCTTCCACCAAAACCATATCCTACCTCCGGCCAAAGAATATGGCACCTCACGCCATAACCCCCACCCCCGCGGTCTACCTTATAAACACAGGCATTAGAATAGCACTTCCCACGAAGCCGATACACACATGGACAGCCATCGCTTCTGAACAGACTAAAACTGGACTCCTCACTGAAGATTACATGCCTCCATCTGTCTCTATGCCAGTTCCTGTTGCTGTGTTGTTGTAGCCTTTCCAATCTCCCTCTTCTCTGCTGTTACCTGATGAACCCTGGCTCACGTAGGCGACGACAAACAGTATTGGCGCTGGTTCGTGGATCAGTATGTCCTTGGGTCTCCTGGCTTGTCTTAACAGCAGTTCTAACCCTAGCTTGAAGGTGCATTAAATGGATAAGGTGGTCTTGGGCTGAATGTGGTTACCCTAGGTTGGCCACGTCTTGTTTGATCTTAGCAGGAGCCAATAGCTTGGAACCTGGCTGCAAGACATAATATCGTTGATGCTGATATGCTCCGCATCTCAGCAACATGGGACTGACTTGCCCCTAAACATAGCATCCCAGTAGCTTGGTTGCGTATATTTTGTACAAAGCGAGGCATCTTGGCCATAGTGTAGATATTCCCACAGGTTACAATTGTTTTTTTGGGGGGGGGGAGTGGGGGGTAGGAGAATCTTTAATCTGCTCTTATTGATGGACACCAATACACCTGTCAGTTCACCATAAAATCCCAAATTTCCTGATTGTTGGTGTAATCACGTGCAACACAGTACCTTTTTAGTACGTTGCTCGCGCTGGTACACCTTATTGCGCGAGTCATGCTCAAGTGTTGGTGATGGATCTATTCTAGTACACCACATTGTCTGTGGTCACCCACATACAAAAGTGCTGCAGAAAATATTATGTGTAATATACTGACACTTTAATCTTATCTGGGAGACAAGTGAACATTTTTCGTTTCTTCTGCTGTTCGGTATATATTGAAAAATTTGGCAGACCTAACACTGACGGACAGATTTAAATATTGGCCCTTATGTATCCGAAAAAAAGTGTGCTTAAGTTTTCCGACCTTGCCTTATACATGTATATCAATTTAGTTTTTTAGCATAAGAACTAGAGAAAGCACAGAGGCAGAGCTTAGGATATGTTTTTGCTTTGTACTGTGGTTTTATTTGTGTCGTTTCAAGATCTGAGCGTTAGTGAAGAACAGCTTCGTCAGGTATTTATTACACATAGTCACCAAGCTTTTTTAAACAAGAGGCACAGAAGCTATAGGTATAACACAGGACAGATTGTTTTCGGTCACTTAAACGTTCCGTATGATCCCATGCCAACCAGATCTGCAGGTGTGGGTGTGTAGAGGTACCAGTGGAAGTTTGAATTGGACTGTGTGTCATTGTTCAAAATATTTTTTTCTGAGTAGAAGTCCATGTACCCAAAGCACTTTACGGGTTCGCTGAATTTAGTTTACAACGGCTGAAATAGTTATATGAAATTCTTTCCTTTTTACACCAGGGTCAGAGAAATACACAAAAAGAAAACACTTTTAAAGCATGTTCACTTGTAGAAAAAGTAACGACGAAAAATTTCACCCTAGTCAACAGCTTACCTCGGCGTGCTCTGGCAACTAAGAGCCCGACAAGGGAAGCTGGTGACTTAAACCAAAATAAATGACCTTTCAAGTGTTAAATGACTGACACTCACGTTTTTCAAAAGTGGTTAATATGCTCTGGGTATGCTTCAATCTCCCATTAAAATACCGTGGCCTAAACTGCTTGGATGTGTCTGTGAGCTTTTCTCTTAAACTTGCTCAGAACACAGAAAATGCAATTTCAGAGTTTTTGTTGGTGAGGAATATCCAGGGGATGCCGAGGACTCACTCACACACACACACACACACACACACACACACACACACACACACACACACTCATATATATATATATATATATATATTTCAGGGACTTCGTGCGTTAATCCACCTTAAGGACTAAAATTGCAGCAGCAACCCCGAACCCCCACTCCACCCCACCCACCACCTCACACGGCCATGCGTTTTATATTGACTTGATATTTTCAATGCTTTGTTGAGGGGCCCTTCTCCCAGAAAAACTGGTTACGGCCCTTCACGGTACTTCAGGGCAGCACTCAAAAACTGTGTGCTGTGTCTTTATTTTGGGAAGCAATAAAGCATTGAAAAAAATGCATCAAGTCAATATCAAAAAATGCTATGGGTTCCTGCCTTTCTTCGTAAACCAAGAAAGGCTTAAGGTTGCATGCACTGACCTCTGAACATCACAGGCAACAATATCAGTGCTGTGCCACACATCTGTATCAACAGAATAGCGGACATATCTGACACGTTCAAATTGCTCTGTAGGCTTATTAACTATTTCCACATGGAGCAAAAACAATATCACCGCATAAACATACATTTAATATATAACTTTCACCATGCTTTACAAGATTGTTCAAGTATTACTCTTGCGGACATAAACAACAGTGTTGATCATTCAAGTGTTCAAAGAACAGCTTTTTCTTGCCTGAGATGTCAAATTTCACAAAATAATTTCCGACAAGAATTCAATAAAACGACAAGAAAGTATATGTCCGTGAAATGCATGAGAAAACAAGAAGAACAATAGAAAGCTATGGTTTTTGTACTTTTGTATTCATTGAAAATTTTCAATTTTGTATAAAATTCTCTTTAGTGGTCATAATGTTTGACATTGTCGTCCTAATATGTTTGTGTGCCACATTTACCAGTTATGCTCATTTTCATCTATTCATAAATACGATGCTTTAATCTATTTTTCATTCATATAAGTTTACGAATATGGTTTAGTGATTACCCTCTGTAACCAGAGAGAAACAAATAATTGCAAATTGACGTCAACTGCCAAAATAATGGATGACCAATTCAAATCAAGGCAAGGGTTTTTTTCGCCACTTTGCCTGCCAAACGACCCTGCTTGCTTTGTGAGGAGCAGAAATTTACAAGTTGCTTATCTAGCAAGGCCATCTGGATTTGCAAGTCCTTTTCTTTACTACCGCGTTACGATAGTGTGGTACAGAATGTTTCAGATACTCATGGAATCCATTAATGGACTTAACAAAGTATCATAAGGGCTTTTGATATGAACTAAAACACTGCCATACATTTTTAATGCTTCTTTTCAGAATTAAATTCATTAAACCTAACACAGTTCACAAATAGGCATCGGCTATATACAGCAACTGCTACTCTTTAATTGGACATACCATAATTATTTGACTGGTTCTATTGTGTTTTCACGCTGGACAGAGAGAGAGAGAGAGAGAGAGAGAGAGAGAGAGAGAAAGGTTTACTGCTTGCTTTTGGTTTTTTCCTCGCGTAGAGTTCTAAATTTTGCAAGAGATATAATGTTAAAATCGCTCAGATTATATGCTCCATGATTCAACTACTCTTTTAACATTGTATAAAGGTAATTTTTCTCTATATAAATAATTACAAACATTTAGATGACAGAGTGGATGGACGACGAAATATCTTTATTGAACAAATCGGATAGTTTTACAAACCACACCATGAAAATCCGCTTCATTCATTCACTCATCCATCCATCCCTCCATTCATTCATTCATCCATTCGTGAATGAATAAACGAGTGAGTAAATAAAACAATGAATGAATGAAGTTCAAAGCACTTCTCATTACATGTGAAAATATATGTCCTGGGGGTATGTCAACAGATTTTTGCTTGGATCAAGTTTCCCTCTCTTTTTTTTTCTTTTTTTTTTTTTTTTCTTCTTCTTTTTCTTTTTATTGTTTTGTTCCTTTGTATCTTGGGATTGTAGTGACATATACATTCATTTCAAACCCAATCAGCTAAACACGTCCTTAGAATGTTGGGAACAGAATTCGAAGAGAAAATTTGGATGTAATACAAACAGGTGAAACAGCAGGATGGGCGACAAGCAAATAAAAGAAGAATGACAGAAAAAGACTGACCGGGACTTGAACCCGGAGAAGTAAGTGACCGCGGATAATAGTACACAGAACATGTGATCCCACTTGGTCATTGTAATTCAGGTAATTCATTTCATGCATCAAACGACATTACCCCTGTAAAATTTCAAACTACAATCTGTTCTTTAGGTTGTCAACATCTGCATGTCTTCGTTCTTATTCATTCAAACATATTACTGGTTTATATGTTTGTGAACAAC
The DNA here is from genome assembly GCA_964020975.1 of Hermodice carunculata. Classification (NCBI taxonomy): domain Eukaryota; kingdom Metazoa; phylum Annelida; class Polychaeta; order Eunicida; family Amphinomidae; genus Hermodice; species Hermodice carunculata. The sequence goes on along the minus strand of OZ026612.1, from coordinate 40,233,387 downwards.
CTTTCACTCACACATGATAAAAAAATTAAAATTTGTATGAAGCGTTTCATAATGCCTGCTGATTAGAACAACGTGTCGCGGCGATCTTTACGGGTTTCCGACCATGCTGTTCTGGATTCTCTGTCTGGTAGGAAACCAGTCTTGGACATTTTTAAGGGTACATTTATCGTGAGTGTGTATGCCTTTAGCTCAACTTGAAATGTGATAATAGCAATGATTGTTAATGCATTAAAAAGTAACGAAACTGATGAACGTAAGACCACGAGGTCAAAACTATGTACAAACATTGAAAAAAAATCGACAGGAGTTCCCCGATATAAACCTTTCTTTAAGATTAAAAGTGCCTCCGGATGTGCCCAGGTAACAAATTAAACTAACGTCAAAAGAGGTAATGTGTAATAGGGGAAAAAACATCCATTGTAAACATGTTTCTACAAATGTCCAAGTTACCGAAGGCCAAACAAAAAATATGTGTGGTTCCGGTAGCCTGACAGAGCCCACTAAAAAGGCCCAGCCTTAAAATTAATGGAACACAAAAAAGGGACATGTACTTTCAAGCCGCCCTTCCCTATTGATTGAAGTATTGATCGACCCAGGTCAGTCCTAGAAACCAGTGGCCCACGCGAGACATATCTGGCCCAAAGGCCCAAAGTAATCACCCGAAAGCATGGTAGGGGGGGTTGGGGGCATCCCCCTCTCCGAAAAATTGGAATTTGAGCAATGCAAAATATGCATTCTGGGGAGTTTCGAGTGGAAAATTTTGCCTTGACATGGTTGACGAAATCACAATATTTTAGTCATTATTTTACTGATTTGGCTATTTTCCCTCAAATTAGCAAAAATTAGTGAAAAATAAATTTAGCAGAGGACCATCGCCATGCTATCAATTAAGGTAAGACAATTTTTTTATTTATATATGTACGTAACGCTCTATGGAATTTTTGAATTACTATATTTGTTAATTCGGGGAAAATTAACTGATAAATTATCCTGCAATTAGTAAGTTGTAAATTTTCTCTGCAAAAGCAAGAGGAAAAAATACATTAACATAACCACTAGGCCTAAATTTAATTAACTTTTTTATCACTAAAAGTTGATTGATTGATTGATTGATTGATTGACTGATTGATTGATTGATTGATTGATTGATTGATTGATTGATTGATTGATTGATTGATTGATTGATTGATTAAAATATGTCATTCACACATATATCAGCAATATAATTGCTGAAAGCACACCAAACTATAATGCATAAAATGAGAGCACCAAATGCCAAGGGAATCTTGCTATGGCTTATTTCCATGGTGGGCCACAACAAGAAAACAGCAAGTATGATCAGAAAAATATTGAGTTGCTTTGCACAGGTTTGTAGGTGAAATGCTTTACCCATTTATGAATTAAAAGATAGATCTAAAAGATAGTTCTAAATTTTCAATAAATAAATAAATAAGTGAGTAAATATAAGCACTAATGGCAAAATTTTTTGTGACACTAAGATACAGAAATTATAAGTATATAAAGCAGTCCCTCCCAGTACTACTATCACATGGTTGTCTTGCATCAAGAATGATTTCACCTTATTTTGAAAATACTCTTACATTCACTCTCTTCGATATACCCTGGCAGGTTTTACGTTGCATAATCATTGGTATAGTAGTACCTGCAATTACCGACCCCAGTCCCCATTTTGTCAAAACGACCAGTGTTCCTTGACACGGGCGCTTTTGCAATGTTAATTGACCTGACGCAAACGAGCACAGTGCTGTCCACTGGAAATCTCTGTTGCAGCAAATTTAGATTCCCTGGAGCATTTTCTAAACTTCTCTACATGAGCAACACTTATTTTGGATAAATTTAATAGCATTTTTCAAGAAATGTGATGCAAAATTGTGCTCCAATGATCCAGTTGGACAGCCCTAGACCAGCAGCAACACGCAACCAACGACCAGCAAAATCGCCCCACAAACGACCACCCGTAAAAAACGGTCGTTCTAATCAACCGTAACCAAGAAAAGCTGGTCATTTGCACACTCTTTAATATATACTTTACTTTCATACGTGACCATAAGTCACCCCACTGTTGTAAATATATGCTCTCTGTTTATCTTTATTTGTATTGTCGGGTACGTGTCCATGTGTATCGGATCAGGGAGGTGTTGATACACCTCCCTGATTGGATCCAATGATGATAAAAAAAAACTTAAAAACTTGAAAGTTGGTCAACGTGCCGTTATTTTGCAGTGAAGTCAACTCAAAGACAGTATTTTATTTCAACTTGTCTGGAGACTGGACGGTTAACTTGGGCCGGGGAAAAGGCATAGCTGCTGCATATAACCAGGGTGGTGCGGTATCGGTATCTAGTATCGCCTGGTTCCAGGTGTCCGTCGTCCGAGTTACCTGGGGAAATGGTCGTCAACGTATTTTTAATAGATGACTTACTATTTTAACTTTAATCTGCCCGCTCGGTTGTGTTTGAAGCAGTTCTCATCCGTTAGTTATAAATCCTAATGCAACACGATACCACCATGGCATACATGCACACACGGTGAGCGCTATTTCTAAACATGGCGCAATGCATTGTGGGAAAGGAAAATATCAGTGAATGGTGGCCACGTGTTTTCAGCACGCTTCCAGGTGTCCGTTCTCCGAGTTACCTGCGCCATCGGTCGTTAAAGTACTTTTAAAACATGACCTACTATCTGAACTTTAATCTACCTGCTTGGTTGGGTCTGAAGCAGTTATCATCGTTAGTTACAAATCCAAATGCAACACGGCGCCATGTGGTGGCGTGCGCCATTTTGAACATTGCGCAATTAATGCAATGCTTCCGGGACAGTCTCTACTCTCACAAAAATACATTTGATTTGAATATCAAAGTGAATCGCGGCCCCAGCATATATCATATCATTATTGATGTTCTAAAATATATGCAAAATATATACTTTTGGTTTCATATATTATAACCCTCTTCCCTCCCAAACTCGGCAAGAACGTCCCAATGCTCTTTGATTTACAAACCATTGACCTTGGGTGCGGAACTGACGGTTTTCATAATGGCAGCCAAGTCGGTTGGATATTTTGAAGCGGTGGCATCCCAAATAAAAGTGCGATTATTGTTAAAGAAAGGTAAATTTGTCGAATGAATGTAATGTACAATATATAATGGAACTTTTCCAGAGTGAGCATTACCTGAAAATGTTAATACAACGACAAAAAGTTACTAGTTGTAGGCCAGAATACGGGTTTTGTGTCAGATAGTGAAGTTGCCCTGAGGCAGTGATTTTAGGGTCAGCAATAGGTTAAGTGCCCAGCGCCCCACTGCGTCAAAGACGCAATCTTAATGAAGAAGGTTGCCCCGATAGTGGATACAGGTCCAAAAGTACCAGCGGGTTTTTATATAAGTGGCAAATACCCTCTTCCCCCTAACCTAAGACCGACACCTGTCAAAGTTTTTCTGCAAGCTAGCTACATTTAATTGATATTAATGTCAATTTGTTGTTGCAGTTGATGTTGTTGTAAGTGTTGTTGTTGTTGTTGTTGTTGTTGACGCTGTTGTTGATGTTATTGTGGTGGTTGTATTCAGAGAAATTATCCGGCGGTAGAATCTCGAGGCAATCATGATGTTGATGACCCTAATCAGAAGTGACCTGGCCACAGTCAAGGATCCTGCGTCTGACCTCCTGGCATAAAACCGCTAACATTAAAAATTAAGCAGCACAGGAGAGTCACTTGCTTGCGTCATAGAACATTAACAAATAACAAAAAACTATAGTTGTGTTGATGAAGTCATCAAGGGATGATTTTTCGAGGCTTGGATACTGAAGCATTCATAGCCAATGCATTCTGCTATGTTTACTATAATGTCCATGGCAGGAAGTACCGTAATTCCTCGTACTTAACTCGCAGTTTTTGAGCAATGTTTACTTTCATAAAGTCATGGTGCCCGTTTTTCACAGGTATATACAGTTCAAAAAAAATGTCTGTCTTGGTGAAGGCCAGTGTTCAATCGTATCTATTCCCAGCGAATGAGTACACTGTTGTTGGGCGATGATACATGCGTTCATCGTAACAGTCGTCAAACGTTCCTCAAAGTAGCATATTTCTTCAAACAACATGCATACTTACTTTTTATGATCTTTTTAAACAAATTATGGCTTATAAGCAACTTCACTCCGATCGTTTCTTCGTTTGAAGACGTCAAAGTCGAATGTTCAACAAAAATAGGTTTCGATCGTGAGCTGCAGTTCCATATTTTACCCACCAGATGCCGATACCACAACATATGGAAACTTCCAGTGAGCGTGCAAACTTTGTGGCTGACAAAGTTGCAGTTGTGGCCGGTATTGTGGTTTAAACTGATGATTTAACTGTGACATCCTGTTATTACAACGACGTAACAATGCATGAACAAAAATCTGGTAAATCTCAGCCAGTCGAAATGCTGAGACGTGAAGGAGATCGATTGGCTAACAGCAAGCCTCGGTTACAAGCTAAACGTAGACTGTGACGTCACCAAGCTAGACAAATTCAATATGGCGGCCATGTTATTAACTGGTATCACATACAAATAAGAAATATAGAAAAGTCGTAAAAAGATGTGTTATGCTCTTTTACCTTTATATATCATCTTTCTCCAGATATAAATCCACATTAAGGTATTATTCCTATCAAATAATAGGGTCATGTTAATCCAATATGTCCATTTCGTTTCTGACCTGTCAGCCATGGCTGAACCAAATATCCAGAAGTCATGTACATATATTTTGATACGATTTTGTACAAGGTGATGACAGAATATTTTGCCACCTACTCCAAGAATAATTTCCTGACGCCAGCAATAAGATGTATATCCAAATTAGATGGAAATAATTTTGTGACCCAACTTTGAATTTCAACTGCCAAAATCCGCCATCTTGCAAAAAGTCCACGTTTTTTACAAGGCTACACTTTTGTAACGTGGGAATTATTTCCGGCAATATTCACCTGGCATGCACTGCCAATGCATAGAGATCCATAATACAATGGGGATGGAGGATTACAATCTTGTGTCCACCTTCCAGTCTAACAGAAAGGAACCTCAAATATCCTTTTTAGGGGGAAGGGCCCTTTTATTTTTGATAAAAAGGGTACCATTTGCCCTAAAATGCTCATTTTGTTTCTTTTTCAAAACTTAAAATATCAATAAGTATGAAATTTGGCATAATCTATGTTATTAAAGAAAAAGTTTTACTTTGTCAGCTGCCTAACCTCCCATTACTTCTGACAAAATGGGCCGTTCTGTTATTCAAATTGGACATCTTGGAAATTTCACCTATCCCAGTCCCAATACCCTCTTGAAAGCATGGACCCTTGTTGATAAATTTACGGCATGAATGAGTCCTGGGTCTGCTTTAAATTAAAATACCAAAGCAGCATCTGGTCTGTTGGCGTTCCAAACAGGCATCTCTTCTATCTTCATCTGTGTTGGGTGACAGGAAGCTTGTAAACTGATCATTTATGTGAACCAATAAAGACACTGACTGACACTTATCACGCCCCTTTCATGTGATCCGAAGCTGAGAGATGAATAAATACAGGCTGGTCATTTTGCATGGTACCATTGCCACAAGAGCTCTATGATTGGCTGTTCACTCAAGATGGCCGCCGTTCCCATGGTAACAAGAACATAGCATTCACCTTTGCTGGATGCTGAGCCAGTATTTCACCCAGTTTTTGCAGAATTATACACGAAATGATGGAACAGCATACAATATAGTTTGAATTAATACAAAACCCATGGAACCAGGATTTGTCATTGTTTATCCTCTTATTTCAGTCGCAAACACATCAAAAACTGTTCTTCAGTGTTATAACTAGAGGGATATACCTAAACATGATATATTCGGGAAAATATACATGCATTTTGAGATGATTGTAGCTCACCACTCCTAAATAGCAAAGACTACGATGTGCCCATACTTCTTTGTTTACATAAGCCCTGCCCAGCTTTGCAACTGAGAACAAAACTGATGATTTGACCCCTAATCTCGCATCTCAATAAATTCAGGTCATCATCTCCACTGAGCTATTGTTTGGTGGTGCAGCGAGAACAATTTGATCATGCTGTAGTAACAGGTGATCGTAATGAGCAGTTAGTCAATCATTCATGCTAAGAGAAGATGTGGGACGGGAAGGGGAGAGGATGAACCTAGAACATCTGTACGCAAAACGCTCCCCCCCCCCACCTCCTTATATGCAATAAATTATTGTGTATTCATCTGTGCAGTCAATCTTTCGTGCTAATAATAAAGCGGTGGAACTGGAACTACCATGTCTTCAGATGGAACTCCTACACAAAAACGCTGGAAAAGAGGCTCATGTCGGGCCACCATCCCACTAGTATAATACAATAATATTGTATCCTTTGGAACTACAGATTATTTGCAGAGACAGATTTTCTGCGCAACAGATTAAATTTCATGGTAAAACAAAACACTGTAAGTTGAGTCTGCTTTGGATGCAAAGAATTAAATCTGCAGAAAAAATCTTCTTTTCTTCTTTTTGTCCTTCTTCCTTCGTTTCTTGGAAACAAATTTGACTCAGTACAGCATACTGAAAGGAAGAATGTCCCAAAATTATGTCCAGCACGAAGTAATGAACAGAAGGTGCCCAGTACGCTGGTATGGAAAATAAAATGCCGCAGTACGCCAGTACAGAAATATCCTTCACCCTGTCAGTTCATCGATGCCTAGCGCTCCTGGACAATTTAAAGGCAAGTCACAACACCATGAATATTCTACTGGACAGAGTTTTGATAGTAAGGTAAGATTCACAGAGCAGACCGTTGTACCTGCACTTGATACAGCCATAAAACTCGTCGACAAAGCTGTTGTTTTTCTAGACCATGTGCTGTGAACTCATCATGTTTATGATGTCAGACGTCCAGAGACCATGTAAACAAGAAATACCTCACTCTATACCTGTTGCATTTGGTTTTAGCGAAAGTAGTTTGAAGGCAGAAAATGAGAAAAATGATCCACGACGTGCTAATGACGGCTAAAGAGGAACACATAGATGTTCCAGTTGTGTCGCTTGGTGGATAGTTTTGCCCACCTGGCAATAAGAGATAAGAATGGTGCCCCTCTTACACCTCTTTAATTACAAAAAGATTTATTTTGTTCTGCTCAAAACAGTAAAGCTTTTTATCCTTGACTATATTTCAATATGCAAACTTGTGGATACGTCAACTCTCTCAAGTGAACAAATCCAAGAAAACTGTAACACCACTTTCAACAAAGAATCAATAAATTGCAATGTGACATTCTTGATCTGATTTTTGTTCATGGGCCCGGCAGAAATACACAAACTTTTCCTTCACTAAACAGACATCCATACTGCAACAGAACGTAAAGTAAAAAAGCCAAAACACAGAAGCAAAAGTGATCTACAATCCAACCAGCGGAGAAGAAAATACAGAATATGTTGCAAAAATCGTTTTATTTTCCACTTCAAAATAAATAATAATGCCTTACAATGGGAGCCAAAGGTATTACATACAAATGGTAAAGGCACAGAGACAAATAAATATGGGGCGAGGACACCAAAACGCACGACAGCAATATGGAAGATATAGAAGATTTTAATACAAGTAGGACTGACAACTTTTTCGAGGTGTCAGCCGATGGTAATCAGACTGTATCTGACGTACCAGACCAGAGCATATCGATTCAGGGAAAAAACCGCGTGCAATTCAGCAAAGAAAAAAATTGTTCCCGCATACTTAACCACTTCAAATATGTAATAAGAACACAAAGCAAAAGAACTGGCCAGGCACATTTTTTGAACAACCCGTGGTAACTCCAGAAGAAATAAAACACGTTTTACTGTCCCAGAGCAGCAGGTGTTGAATGGGGCAAAGCTTGAAGTAACAAGAAGAGGCTTACAATTCAACTCACAAAGACAAAAGGCTGATCTGGTGAATTTTAATCCTTCTGTATTTGGAAGTGGCTTATGTCTGGAGCATAAACCTTATACAAAGAAACGTATACTAACATCTGTTCGAAAGCTTTGGAAGAATGTTATATATTCACGTACGAAAAACATTTCTAATAAAGTGTATGCATATTACGTCTACGATGAAGTGTATAAAAAGAAGCTGATAGCTGATAATATGTCGGTAGACGTTGTTGCATTTATCAAATGGTACACACAACCAGAATATTATGAAGATGAAAACTTCTTGGTGTTTACAGTTATTCACTCGGAGCACATCTTTAATGCTCGACGGAAGTCTTGCGCATATGGTATGCGTAAAGCTGGTGTGATATAAGATGGATTCTTGATAGTTGCGGCAGAAGCCAGAACAAATGTAACGGGTCTAAACATGATCTTTGTGGAAGACTTCATACACAAGCAAAGATTTGAGTTTGCGCGCAGAACATTCAGTGAAAATGTAAAGATAGAATATTAAGCCGCAATTTAAATATTACCGTGTTTTCAACCGAGTTAGAACGAAGGGTTTTCTCACCAGATTACATTGTTTGAACCAACAACATTGACTTTAACTTGTCCAGGTGGAAGCATATGGCAACTGCTGACAACAAATGTAAATAAAAACATGACAAAAAAGTCGTGTATGTTATTCCCTGCACAGTTCTATTTCACCTGTTTGACGTGTATATTACAAAATTAATCTAAGCCCAGGACGTTTCTCATGGCAACGTCGTAGAAGAAGCCTTGCCCCCAGCAATTACTTGGTGGAAACAGACCAAGACGACCAGGTTGGCAAAAAATTTGAGGAATTTAACAGAAGATCCAAAGACGACTCCACAAAGTCTTCATGATAGTCTATACATTTCCTTGAAGTATTTGTAAATACCTTTATTGTTGTCATCTATATTACACAATGTAAACTGAAGCAAATGTCACACAACAGTGGTAAGCAAGTCTACGTTAATGTAACACCTTGTCTATAACCACGAGTATGATGTGCTTAGTATTGAGTTACATTTACAATTTAATTTCAATGTTTCACTGATCAGAAATGTGAGAAATTAGCACCTATAAATGTAGTAATTATTTATATGGGAACGACGTCCGCTCGAAGGTCGTTTGTACCAACTACACTTTTAAAAGAACCTTCAGAATGTTTCTTTTTGTCTTATTTAACCATCAGAAACTGATTAGTGGATATAAAATAAAACCTGTGGTGTCGAAGATACTAATTATCTGAATGACCAGTCTTCTGTGGTGCAGAAAAAGTAAGACAGCAAGTGGGATTTAATCTCACAGGAAATTAGTGCTGCATCCGGTGTATTCGTAAATCGAACCTGCACTGTTTGTTCATAATACACTTTTTAAAACCTTTTTTTAAATTCCAAAGGACATAATTCTTAACAAGAATGCAGGCAAGCACCTTTGTCTCCACGGGAACACCATGAGGCGTACTGGTACAATTCAGCAAATGCGGAGATTACCCGTGCAATGTGTCCAGATAGCCCATGCATTCCATTCAACAAAGTAGCCTGTGTGATAATCCGTTCAGTCTCTTTGAAAAAATTACTGAAAAAAGCAATCATTTACCCAGAACAAAAAATTTGAGTAATATTTTGGAAGGACATCAATTAGACTTACCCTTCGGTCATGTTGGCAATGTTATGAGTGGTTCTTGGTTTGGTCCCGTGCAGAGCCATATTTGTTGTCCCTAAGAGGGCTGTCAGGTTGAAATAACAAAAAGACGTAGATTGCATGTGCATCAGCTTTTCACGTTGTTGTATAGTAACAACGAATGTCACTGGATTTTTAAATTACCGTAACTTGGATTTGGGGGTTTTTAGTTTATTTTAAACATATTTATTTATATTGGATTACCTTATAGTACATTATAACTACTAATATAATGGGTTCTCCAGACACGGAGAGACACTATATATATTTATATATATATATATATATATATATATATATATATATATATATATATATATATATATATATATATATATATATATATATATATATATATATATATATATATATATATATATATATATATATCGTACATCATAAGACACAGCATAGAGTGCTTTTAACTTATATAATTTAGCCAGTAGGTCACGTTGACTTTAAAAAGAAGATAGGATAAAGCTGCATGATTAAGGAAAGCATTAAAAAGCAAAACGTCTACTTTCAACTAGGTAATTTTGTACTGCATCAGATATCTGTATGTTGAAAATATCTGGTAGTTCTTTGCTACCAGAGAGGAAAATAAGAATCATTCTTTCGCTAGCATATGGATTATCAAGTTAGGGTGAACGACCGGAGCTAAGAGAGGTATTGTATTATTGAAGAGTTTCTTTCTAGGGAAGGCATATTTAGGACAAAAAAGAAAGAAATGAATAACATCTTCAGTCGGGAAAGAACAGGGGCAAGTAGGACTTGGAATTACATTTAGCCTAGTCACAGCTGGGTGAGGCAGATATTAGAAAAAAACGATGCCCATAGGAAAACAAGTTAGGGACATCGTCCACCGCCAGCAAGGTCTTGAGTTTTGATTTAAAGATTTGGAGCGAGATAGAATCTCTAATATCAGTAGGTAGGTTATTCCAAAGTTTGATTGTATCAGGGAGGAAAGAGCTGCCAAAACGAAGAGTCCTGCTCTGGATAGTCTTAATGGGTCTGAAAAGGCGTGTTGTTCAACCAAAGTTTGGAGATGGCAGGAGATTGGACAGATAGGAGGGAGTAAGATCGCTGGTCATTTTGTCAAAAAAAGATCAATTTAAAGTATTTACGACGGTTAGCGAGGGTAGACCAACCGAGCTCTTGTAAAAGTTTTATATGAGAGGTGTGCCGGAGGGCACCAGTGCATATTTTTGCCGCGTCAAACTGAATATGTGCGAGGGCACCAGTGCATATTTTTGCCGCGTCAAACTGAATATGTTCGAGAGAATCTGACAGTCCTTGACCCCAGTTATTGATGAGGACACAACCATATTCCAGAATTGGTCTAACCATAGAGAAATAAAGCCTAACTAGGGTTTTGCGGGAAAGTTTGAATTTAAGCCTGTGGAGAAGAGCAATGCGCTGGATGGCTTTAATAATAATACGGGTTATGTGAGTATGCTAAGATAAGTTGCTGCTGAGAGTTATGCCTAAATGGGTGTGAGAGGTGGCCTCAGGTTTTGCTGACTGACCAAGATAAACAGGTGGATGTTGAGCTTTAATGGTTTTGGCAGTGAAGACAACAGACAAAGATTTCAGAGCATTGAAGGTGACACGCCATAGTTTTCCCCAATTTTGGATATGTGAAAGATTTCTATTTAAGTGATGAGCAGATTCCGTTGGATTTCGGACAATCTCTAGCAAGCTTGTGTCGTCTGCGAACAGCCTCACATCACAGGTGAGGTCGTCAAAAAGATCGTTTAAGATCATGGACATTTGCCTTTTTGAAGTTCCATACTGGCCTTTTGAAAGATGTATGTTTGTGATGAGTGAGGGAAAAGGAGCAGTATACCACAGAATGGTCAAAGTTAGGAATGGGGGGAGGGGGGGGGAGAATACTATCTAAGACGAGACCAGGTGAATCGGTGATAACTGAATCCCGTAGTCTGTTTGAGTATTCGTTGTTCTGGTAGGCCCAGTAATAACTTGAAAAAGGTAGTGTTGAGATACCAGGTATACAAGAGATAAACCAAGTACACTTTCAGAATGTGTAGAGTTCCAGTCCTCACACCTGTCATTGAAGTCGCCAGAGACAATAAGGACAGACGGATTGGATTCAATAGCTGCCGCCACAGAAGTGGTCAAGGATTCGAGGAAGGCGTCGCGTACCTCGGCAGACTGGCCAGGTGGCCGATAGTAATTTCCAATTAATACTTTACCACGCAAAGTGGATATCTCTATCCAAATACATTCGCTGTTACAGCTTTCAAGGTCAAAATGTCTAAGACATGGAAGAGAGGATTTTACAAAAGTCATGACCCCGCCACCTCTACCTGTAAGGCGGTCTCTACGAAAGGGTGGTTGGAAGTTATCAATAACTAGAAGCTGGTCAGGGTAGCTCTCGTCGAGCCATGTTTCAGATATAGTGATAATATCAAGTTTTTCAGAATGAGATAGAAATTGAATTTCATCGACTTCACCGGCACTTTTTATGCTACGAATATTTGAGTGACAAAATTTGAACTGATTTTGAGAAGATGTATTAGGACCGGGATTCGGGTGGACATCAATAGATAGAGAGAAGACATAAGATAGAAATGAGAGGATGTGTTGTAAACAACAGAATCCTTTGAAAGTGATATTTACAAGCGAATGTGCTATGAGGCAAAAGGAGATAGTTTTTTAATTGTCAACAGTGAAAACCGATTGAAGAGGGGCTGTAAGAGAAGTGAACTTGGTGGGAAAAGACCTATAGTTATTCTATATTGAGCAAGACTAATACCCATTGATGATACGGAGGAAAATGAATGTTCGACATGTTGACATGTGGATACTTATGTGAGGATAGTGTATAAAATATAGCAATACCCGTAGGACTGAATATTTTAAGTCTATGAAAATGAAGTCCCGAGGTAAAGAACTAGTGTCACTGACTGGGTGGGTTGTATGTACATGGAAAATGCGCATAGAGCAGTGAGTGGAGATAACTGACTTGCTGACAGATACCAAGTGATGTAACATAGTAACATAAACTAGAAAAATAGGACATAGAACGATGATAGTATTAGAAGGAATACATGTACGATTCATGGTAGCTTGATGATAAACTAATGCAAAACACGAAGCTGAAATTGACTGTAAGAAATGCGTAGAACAGAAACATAGTCGACAAATTAGACTTCAAGCAAGTAACAAAAGTACTCGCATAGATAACTGAGAAAATAATGGTAATAAATCTGGGATATATCAAAACCAAAAATACTAGCATATAAACGCCGTACGAATAGGTGGTGTATGCTGTGAATAGGACTTGTATTTAGTTTCCAGGTTATTTGGAAGTCTTTAAAGAAAGAAAGAAAGAAAGAAAGAAAGAAAGAAAGAAAGAAAGAAAGAAAGAGAGAGAGAAAGAAAGAAAGAAAGAAAGAAAGAAAGAAAGAAAGAAAGAAAGAAAGAAAGAAAGAAAGAAAGAAAGAAAGAAAGAAAGAACATGCCAGCTGGAAAACAATATTTGAAGCCTGTGACTTTGCACTAGAAAATGAGCAAACATTATACTGGCAATTAAAAAATACGATACGTAGATTATAGTATAAATAGAAATAGATATTATGTGATATGTAGAAACCGGACACACAATAAACATACAAGATTTTACTGCAAATGCATGGTAAGTATCAAATAAAAATTCATCTAAATGTGCAGGATGGTGACAAAAATTAATGAGCAACAGACGTGCTGGAGCCGGTTAAACATTTAGTGGCATCCAGACTGTACTTCAATGAATATATATTTTAATCAGCCATGTCACCCTTTTCAGCACGGAGAGTAGAAACAAAAAAGAGGCAACAGAAGAAATCACTGTCCGTTATTTCACCTGTCTCAGCCTAAGATTCGTAACGGTCTTGTATCCTTGAACAGTTCCTGTAAATACTTCTGCTGCTCTATTGACATATTCCAAAACACGTCATTCCATAAAAGATCGAAGCACTGCACTTACATGTCTGTATCAATCGGGTATCTCCAGGAGGTGCAAGCTGCCTTCTTTTTTTTTCACTGTATAGCAGAATCATCAATTCCTCTGTATACCAAGACGGCAGCACACTCAATTCGAGCAATATATCAAGCATGTATGTATTAACATGGTTTTTACACGGGTTCCTGCCTTTCTGCTACGATCGGCCACACTTTTGGGTTGCATGCTTCATGGACAGCTGATTTCAAAAATACATCTGCATACTTGTTACCCAATGCTTTGGAGTCATACAATACATCAAGAATTAATGGCTCAGTCTGGGCAATGTGTCAACAGTCAGTAGCCCTATCGTCACACTTTCCGTCATCTGTATTCATCAGCACCACAAAGTTATCATTACCTTTCAATCTGTCATATAAAAAGTCACGCCAAAGCCAAACTATGCTCTTTGCTGTTATAGTTTTAAAGTGATCTAAATAGCATGGCGTTAAAATCCATTGCGCTGGATGTGCGTACCAAAACGGAACGGACAACAGTACTTCCCATACACAAGAGTCACTGCGGCTGATTATTTACTGTAGTGGGAGAAGGTATATTTTACTTGCCAACAACCGTAATAATACATCAAAATTATCTCTATTATATCAATAAATTTTTGCATTAAGTACTTTTTGTTCAATGTACAATATGTTGTAAGAGAAGAGCACAGTTTGTAACTAGAAAAGAAGATTTGCTTTACAGCAAATCTGTCTGTGTCTTCAAAAGTAAATGTTAAATGCTACAACTTTTGTCCTTTGGTACTTCACATTCCATTAAGCTTATGGCTGGATGAAAATTCCAAAATCCAAATCACCTTGACCTTCAACCTTTACAGGTTACATGTGAATTGCAAAAATGTACAGTGTTACAATACGTACAATTTGAGCCCAACATGAACCAGATCAGATGAAAATTGACCAATTCATGGCAAGATGAAACTTTCAAACGGCAAAATGACCTTACCCTTTGCCCTTTAGAGGTTCAGTGTTCTTACACAAATGTGCAGTGTTGCAATGCGTACAATTGGAGTCCAACATGATTAGAATTGGATGGAAATTGGCCGAGTTATGACTGGATAAAACTTTCAAAGGTCCAAATGGCATTGACCTTTGACCGTTAGAGGTCACATGTAAGCTTCATAAATGCACAATGTTACAATAGCTACAATTTGAGCCCAACATAATCAAAATTGGGTAAAAACTGACCAAGTTATGGCTACAAGAAAGCAGCCATCAAAAGTGGTCTTTGACCTTGAAATGACCTCTACCTCAAGTGAACTTTGACCTTTAAAACGACATTCTGACCTAAAATTGACCTTTGACCTTCACATGACCTTTGCCTTGCTGTGATCGAACTCCTATACACTCAGAACCACATCTACTGTATTATATAAGATATTGAAGATTTGAAACTTTAATTAGGCCTCATTTGCATAATTTTTAAAAGCAAGGCTTCTCATCATAAAAAGGCAAGACTTCGTCTATTGAACTATAATTGCGCCAAGTTTGGAGTTTCTACGTATAATGCTTTTCAGATGAAATGTCGAACAAATTTGCCTGGAAAGAAAGAAAGAAAGAAAGAAAGAAAGAAAGAAAGAAAGAAAGAAAGAAAGAAAGAAAGAAAGAAAGAAAGAAAGAAAGAAAGAAAGAAAGTGTACATAAAAATGGCAGACTGAGCATCTGAAGAAATGAAAGACAAGCAAAAAAACAGAAGAGGAAAGAAACAGGAAAAAAACTTATGTGTCGATTGCAGTGAGAGCTTGTAGTCTCGTATAAGTTACAACATAAATGCGCAGTTTGCTATTTCGAGTGACCTGTAATTTCGCATTTCTTGCACACCCATGAAAAAAGCAAAGATAAATACAACGCGTAAAAAGTGATTTTACAACAATTATATCCTATTGATGTAAACTGCAAGGTTTTCACTTATCTGGCGCCTACGCCCAAAGTTATGCTTCCGAACTGTGATGTTTCAATGAGGCATAGCCTACGTTATTTTCTATCCTGAAACTAGGACCCCGGATACATGTATCCGGTAGGGATATTTCACCGTGACTGACTTCCTAACGTGCTTGTCGCACTACAGAAGCATTATTTACGAGTACAATTTCTTTCCTTTTACTGTATCTATCTCAGGGACGTTCAAGGGATTTTCTTTAAAATGTGTTACTATAACACATAATGCCCACATTTTGAGAACATTGTTTTCATGAATTTCGTGATTGCTACATACATTTTTTATCATCGAAAAACAAATTTCATTCATTATGCACACACGCAGTCCACCCAAAGTTTATTCCCAATTTTAAACATCTGATTTTTAAGAAACATTACTTAATGATAATATTCTGTCCACACTTTATGTATACTACTGGTAAATTTTGTTCAGATGTAACTGAGTTACACATAAATAAACAAATGTGTATTTCAGTAAATGTTTAATCCTTGAAAGTGCGCATGTTACTTTTGACGCATGACAAGTTGGTAGCGTTTTGCCTCTCACGGGCTTCTGGTGTATTGTATTTAAAATACTCTGCAAAGTATACATGGGCCCATTGCCCGAACAGTACAATATTAAAACTACTAGTACCCAAGTCGTCATTCCAAGAGAATCAGACCAGCTGCGTTCTGTGCCGTATCACATGAGCCTGAAGCACCCATGTGATGTGCTCCAGACGAAAGCGAAATGGTCCCTTGGACTGACAATGTGTGCGGTTGACCTTTTTCAGTGTGCTTGAAGGGAGATAATAAACAATCCTAGCCAACAAACAACCCCCAAAAAACCAGGTAATATTTTATTTCTTTGCACAGCAGTCTATCTTGCCCTCTTTGAAATGATGCTGACACATGAATGGTGTCTACAAGTAAATAGGGCACATTTCAAATGGTAATGGTGTCGAAAGCCACGTTGCCGATGACTGAAATCTGACAGGCAGTGACTTTAACACACACTATTTACAAAATGTTAACATTTTGAGTTTTGATTGTTACTCTCAACCGAATGCAGCACCAGAAAACATGCCAATGGTTCTTTCAACGCCATTTTTTATTCGATTAGACATTGGCCTGACCGCAACACATGATAAATAGTGAAATTAGTGCACACACTACCTTGAGACGAGCCTTACCACCCTGATGTAAACAGCATTATCACGTGTTTTTGCCATTTTAGAGGTAGTAAAGGCGCACGTACAGAACAAACAGATTGATGATCCAAAATGATAAACCTTAACTACATAGCAAATCACTACGAAAGAATGAAGGAATGGGCAATGTTGACACAATAATAATAATAATAATAATAATAATAATAATAATAATAACAATAATAATAATAACAATGATGATAATAATAATAATAATAACAATAATAAAAATAATAATAATAATAATAATAATAATAATAATATAATAATAATAATAATAATAATAATAATTATAATAATAATAATAATAATAATAATAACAATAACAATAATAATAATCAGCACGTCTATCTTTCCTGTATGAGAATTGAGATTCTAAATTTGCCGTTAATTCCAAAAATGATATACATAATGCAGGAATCCATACTTCACATTTATTAATTTGATTTCAGTCCGCTAAGGAGGCTTCTGGATGTGTAAAAAAATTGGGGAGATTTCAAACAAGAGAACTGTGACAGTCATATGATTAACTGACCATACATACACTGACTGAAATGGTCCCGTGAACTTCATCCTCCCACAAACTACATCTCCCAAGTTGACCACAGTCTGTGGTACGGCTTTGGAGGAGTTGAAAATAGGGAAAACACACAAGGAATTGTATATAAATAGAAAAAATCGCAGCACCACCTGTTGAACAAATTAAGGTCCTGAGGTCCCAAGAGTCCATATGCAATTTCAAAGCAATTGACTTGGCAGTTTGGGGATGTGCGGGGGAGGGGGGCGGAGGGGAGAGATTTTGCTGAAAAATTAACAAGAAAATTCGTTAAAGTCGAAATGGAAAAGAACAAGAAATTTCGTCCATTACAATCCCCCACTGGCTTAGATTGCAATCAATGGAAATGTATGCAGTAACCGACCTGTACCCGAAGTGAAAATTCGTTGAAATGAGGAAGGCAGAATATTACCTACCTAGTGAACAAATTAGTCTGAGCCATCCACAAGCCATTTTCCACCATGTTTCAGAAGAATGTAAGTGACAGTTTTGGAAACGTTGAAAATAGCTTCAAACGACAGGAAATAGAAAAATGTGGCCCGACTTATTGAAAAATTAGGGGGGGGGGGCTGCAAGTGTTCCTATGCCATTTCGAAGTAATTGGCTTACCGGTTTCGGAGAAGGAGATTTTGCCAAAAAATAAATAAAAACATCTTTAAAAAAAAAAAAAACTGCTGGAGCGTGGCCATTGAAAAAAAGTGGTAGAGGCCCACCCAAGTAACATTCCTACCACGCTTGAAGTGACTCTGACGGACGGTTTTTGAGATGTCAAAAATGTGAACGGATGGATAGACAGACAGATGGACAAACGAACATAACATACGCTCAGCTGATTGACAAGTCAGCTGAGCTTGAAATACACGATTACCGCTACTTTAGAATACTGGGTCAACCCATCATTTATATGTAACCACAGAATTACATGGAGTATTTAGCCCCCAAACTTATAAACTTTTGAATAACTACGCCTATAAGTATACATTATTGCAAATAAATTCTATCTCTCATGAAAGCATGCATAAATATAATACCAGGAGTCCCATGACGGCAGGTTACATGTCCCTTACCTGAACATGTCCAACACTAAGTTTCTGCAGGCATTTACTTTGAGGTTAAAGTACCTTTCCCCATTCTCTTATCCTGTATAATCCAAAGCTTGATCCTTTCCTTTCCTGTTTATTGTATCCTTCCCGCCGAAAGATTTACATTTTATAGATAAACACTCAGGATTTCAACTCTGCTTTATGTTACGATAATATCGTATGGTGATCATGAATAGTCTCCTGAAATGCGAGTATTCAAGAATTATATTGACGGTTTTGCTCCTGTCAATGACATAAAATTATTATATATAGACAAATGCCTCCGGCTGTGCCGTGCCCAGGTAACAAATCGAACTGACATAAAAGGAGGAAATATATAAAACGGGAAAAACATCCATTTTAAACATGTTTCAACAAATGTCCAAGTTACTTAAGGCCTAAAAAAATATATATGTGTGGTTCCGATAACCCGACCGACCCCACTGAAAAGGGCCGAGTCCCGACCCTAAAAAGATTTAATGAAACATAAAAAGGAATGAGTTTCAAGCCGCCCTTGCCTAATAGAAAATGATCGACCCTCGCCGAAAGATTTTATCGTTATTTTGCAGTAAAGTCAACTCAAAAACAGCATTTTATTTCAACTTGTCTGGAGTGGAGGGTTAACTTGGGCCGGGAAAGAGCACAGCTGCATAGTACGGTTTTTCGATAAAACAGCACAGTCATAGCTCCGGTTGAAAGATTTTATCATGAAAGAGGCCGCCATGTGCCGTTATTTTGCGGTAAAGTCAAATACAGCATTTTATTTCACTATGTCTGGCGGGTTTACTTGGGACGGGGAAACAGCATAGCAACACAAAGTTCAATAAGGCATAGCCACCATTGTTCGGTGAAACAGCATAGCCCCCGGTTGTTAGTTGACCACTATCATAATATTTCGCTAAATTCCGGTGTTACCAGGGCAAACGGTCCTTAAGGTGCTTTTAAAAACATGACTTATTATCTAAACTTTAATTTTCCCACTCAGTTGTGCACTTATCATCGTCAGTTACAAATCTACCATTTTGAAAATGACGCAAGGCATTGCCGGACAGAGGCACAAAAATACATTTGATTTGGACATCAAAGTGTTTTGCAGCCATAGCATATATCAAATCATTATTGATGCTGTTAAACATTTGCAAAATACTAACTTTTGGTTTCATAAATTAACCCCCCTCCCTCCCAAGATTGTCTGAAAACTATTCTCATTTACAAACCATTAGCTGCGAAATCCATAGTTTTCCAAATGGCAGATAGGTCCATGGGTTAGCCCAAACGGATATTTTGAAGAGGTACGAGTAGTATTCAAAATATGTGTGTGGTCAGTGTTAACAGGAGGATGATTTGTCGAACAAATGTAATGTAAAATATATATTGGGACATTTGCAGTGTGAGCATTACTGAAAAATGTAAAAACAACGCCTTGAAATTACCAGTTGTTAGCGGGGGTGGGCCCAAGTATAGGAATAATATATCAGACACTGAAGTCGCCCCAGGCTATGAATTGAAAAGCAACACTAGGCATAGGAGCTAAGAATCCCCACTGAGTCAAAAAATTGGAGTTTAGTGGAGAGGGTTGTCCCGATATTGAATAGAAGTCCGAAAATACCGGTGGGTTTTTATATATTTGGTAACAAGTGCCTCCGGCTGTGCCCAGGTAACAAATTAAACTGACGTCAAAAGAAGTAATGTGTAAAAGGGGAAAGAACATGCATTTTCAACATGTTTCAACAAATGTCCAAGTTGCCCAAGGCCTAACAAAAACATATGTGTGGTTCCGGTAACCTGACAGACCCCACAAAAAAGGCCCAACCTTAAAATTAATAAAACAAAAAAGAAAGTACTTTTAAGCCGCCCTTCCCTGATAAATACTGATCGACCAAGGCCAGTATTACGAACGCAGTCGGAGACCCAAGTGGCCCAAAAAAGTCTGTAATTTTTTTCAGTGGCCCAAATGTGACCTACACGGCCCAAAGGACCGAAGGCATGCTGGGAGGTGGTTTGCCTGGGGGCATTCCGCCCCCTCCCCCTCCCCCCCCACATGAAAAATTTGAATTTGAGCATGCAAAATGGTGCATTCTGGGGAGTTTCGAGTATCTTACCTTCACATGGTTGACGAAATCACAACATTTTAGCTATTATTGTACTGATAAGACTATTCCCTCAGATTGTACAAAAATCTGATGAAAATTAGTAAAAAAACAAACTTTAAAAATAGAACATCGCCATGTTATCAATTAAGCTCAGACAAATTTTGTATTCATACATGTAAGGCGTTAGAGAATTTTTGCACACATATTATATTTATTAATTTGGGGAAAAATAACAGACATAATATCCCGCAATTAGTAAGTTGTATATTTTCTCTACAAAAGCAAGAAGAAAAAATATATTAAGATAATCACAAGGCCTCAATGTACTTAACTTGTATCACTGAATTTTGATTGATAATATTTTATGCACACATGTGCCAGGACGTGCAATATAATTGCTGAAAGCACACCAAACTATGATGGCAGAAATGGAAGTACCAAATGTCTAGGAAATCTTGCCTTGGATTATTATCATGGTGGACAGGTTTGTAGCTGAAATGCTTTAATTATTTATGAATTTAAAGTTTGATCTAAGTTTTCAATAAATTAATATATTATATTAATAAATATAAGCACCAAAGGCGTAATTTTTATATAACTCCAGGGACCTGCTATATATGTATATATATATATATATATATATATATATATATATATATATATATATATATATATATATATATATATATATATATATATATATATATATATATATAAATTGCAGGTCCCTGATAATAATAAGATACTGAAACTATAAATCTATAAAGCGGTCCCTCTCCAGTACTCCCATCTCATGCATCAAGAATGATTTCACCTTATATTTGAAAATGTTCTTACATTCACTCTCTTTGATATACCCTGGCAGGATCTGCATGGGAATAGGTATCATCATGGAACAGTAGTACCTGCAATTACCGAGCCCAGTCCCCACCTGGTCAAAAAGACCAGATTTCCTTGGCACAGGGGCTTTTGCAATGTTAAATGACCTGACACGAAAGACCACGGTGCTGTCCAATTGCAGCAACATATTTATATTCCCTGGATCATTTTCTCAACAAACCTCTTCACATGAGAAACACTTATTTTGGATAATTTCTGTAGCATTTTTCAAGAACTGTGATGCAAAAGTTTGCTACAATTCTCCAGCTGGACAGCCTTAGACGAGCTGCAACACCCGACAGACAAGCAAAATCACCCCATAAACAACCACCCGTAAAAAAACCAGCCGTTCAAATGAACCGTAACCAAGTTGTAAGACAAAGTTAACAGAAAAGCTGGCCAATATGTGCCATTATTTTGCAGTAAAGTATCTGGATGGTCAACCTGGGCCGGGGAAAAAGCAAAGCTGCTGCATATAGCCATGACGGGTGAGGTATCAGTATCTAGTATCGCCAGGTTTCAGGTGTCTGTTCTCTGAGTTACCAGAGCAAACGGTCGTCAACGTTTTTTTAAAGGATGACTTACAATCTTAACTTTAATCTGCCCACTCGGTTGTGTCTGAAGCAGTTATCATCGTTAATTATAAATGCAACACAAAAGTATGCATGTACACTGGTTGAGCGCCATTTTAAACATGCGCAATGCATTGTGGGAAAGGAAAATCACAGTGACTCATGGCCACGCATTTTCAGCATGGTTCACGTGTCCATTTTCCGAGTTACCAGGGCAAATGGTTGTTAAAGTACTTTCAAAACATGACCTACTATCTTAACTTTAATCTACCTGCTCAGTTGTGTCTGAAGCAGTTCTAATCGTTAGTTACAAATCCTAATGCGACACGGCACACTCAAGCACCATTTTGAACATTGCGCAATTAATGCATTGATTGCGGGACAGTTTCACAAAAGTACACTTGATTTGGATATCAAAGTGAATTGCGACCACAACATATATATCATCATTGACACTCTGAAATTATTGCAAACTATATACTTTTGGTTTCATATTTCATAACCCTCTTCCCACCCCCACTCAGCAAGATCCTCCCAATGCTCATTTACAAACCATTGGCATTGGGTGTGGAACTCACTATTTTCACAATGGCAGCCAAGTTGATTGGCTATTTTGAAGAGGACATGTGCCGACACTACACAAGCTGTTTGATCTCAAATTGTCAAAAAAATCTTGAAACGTGTTACAAAATTAGAGCCTAGTGGCCATTTAGAATTTCAAAAATATGTCAGTGTGACCTGTGGAGGTCATTCAAAATCAGAATTAAGAACACCAAGAGAAAACCCATGGGAACATTTCCAGTAATGTTCAAGAATAACCATGGGCCCAGGAATTCATCATTACAAAGATATTAGCCAATGTGCCTGTTTGGCCTTCCAAGGTCATTAAAGATCAAAATCAACAACATCATATGTACGTTTCTGGTAGGATATCCAGGAATGAAAGCTTGACTCAGGCTTTGGTGTATACGTCTGCAAAACTGTTTCATGACACACAATATAATTGCAGCTTCGAACTTATCAGATACCTCAATGTCAAAAATGGTGTACTGGAAGAAGAGAAGGGGCGGAGTGTAATATTCCCAAGATTTGTGGGCAATCTTTTCCACATTTACGTCCTATGTAGTGGCATCCTCTATTACTATGGGAGGAATGTTGTACAATTTTTCATGGAGATTTTTCTCACCCAAGAATGACGCACAGCATGCTGTGTTGAACGCTTTGCAAATTGAGGCACAGGCAGTGTCTGTGAGAGCACTGGGTCTTGTCAGCAAGCTGGTCACTCGCCAACGGCTGCTCCTTGTTGGGCGAGACCTTGGTATTCTGGGTATGAACCCATACTTTGAGGAAGCAAAACAAAATCTAACACAATGGTCTGAAGATGCCAGCCCCTGGTTGTCGGCAGACCCATCACCTTCCATGACATTTCCATAAAGAAAGAATCAGTGCTCGCGAGTTTATTGCAGCCAGCAGATGGACAAAATGGATGTTTGGAGTTGTTATAAGGGCTGTGTTTGAAGGTCCTTGCAGTAGTGGACAGCGGCACACCCAGTTACCTGGCCGTGGTTTTTTTTGGAACCCATATCCAGAATTACAAGTAGAAGCAAAGTCCTGTCACAGCACAAACGTCAGCGGTGAATGCAATTTAGCAATTGCAGATCATCAGATACTGAGGTCCTGCCAGGCTCAACTTGTATATGTAGAAGTGAAGACGATGTTCCGTGCCAACAAAAGTGGGGACTGAATGAGTAGTCAAGATGATGCCGAGATAGCAAACAGGGTTAAGCTAGCAATGAAGCAAGCTAGAGGAATAGAAATGGAGGACAGAGACCGGAAAGTAAAAACACAAAAATAGACAGAACAAACACTACAAGAATCGAGAAAAACACTGCTTGCCAAAGAGGACAAAGACAGGGGAAAGTACGAGAAGTATGTCGCTAATCTGATCAGTTCTGGAGGACTTTGGCAGAACAAGGTAGAGATGGAAAGAAATTTGAACACGAGTAAGACAAAAGCCATGACAGGGTTAAAGGCACAAATAAATATGAGAACAAAAATGCCGAAATGTGCTGTGGCAGCAAAAATTGTCATGGGAAGTGCAGCGTAGATGAACAGAAATTCCACTTGATTCTGCTGATGGAAGCTAAGATTCCATTTGAGATGGAAGATCACTGTGATATTTTGCAGGACACGTAGTTGCTTGCAGGATGATCCTTTGTGCAAAAACAATCTGCCTTCTGTTTTCCTACACATTGGACAGTCTCCTGTACATAAAAACTGAAGGAACTTTCCATGTTTTAAGGAGCATGCTTCTGTGTGACACTTGGACACTTAAATGCATAATCTGATGAGGACAGAAGGAATTGGATTATATTTATAAACATACTCAAATGTCAGGATATGAATTCTTGACCTATATACCTGATGATGAAGAAACTAGATAAAGTCATTGATAAACATATTCAAACTTTTTTTTTTTTGGATATGTTGAAACACTGTAGAATCTGATAAGAAATAGGATTAATATATTTATTATCTATTTTCTGTGTGTTGTCTTACTTGGGCCAAATGAACAGGCTGATAATGTCATTAAAGCTTGATTGCTGGAAAAAAAAAGTTATTTCCAACTTGTGTAATTTATTTGCCATTGTTTATCGCCGGAGCACCTCAATGATGAAATATATTAGCTTGTTCATAACTGTCCTTGTAAGTCATTTCGTTTTAACTCATTGAACCCTAAAGCTAGACTGAGTCAATAGCTTTCCTAGGCACACCAAGGAAAGCTATAGACCTGGACCATATAATTTTGCACGGATGGATTAAAGGATTAAGACCTATACAGAGCCAAAACAACAGGAAATCTGTAAAATGTGCATATATGTCCTGCTGCATTTGGTCTTGTATATGTCTTGATCCTCATTTGTGGATTAAACGATTAGAATCCAGGAATAGAAGCAGACAGGGGCTACAGATGCTCCAACAGATCAACTAGGGTCATCCTACTTCAAAACTAACAATTTTATATACTTCCTGTTGTTTTGGCTCTGCATGTATGCCTTAATCCTTTAATCTCTGGATTAACATGATCATCAGGGACAAATATATTCAAGTCTGCAGGTGCTTGGTAGGTTCAATCAGGTTGTAGATGAGGATATCCCAGCTTAAAAAAGGAACAGACTGATAAATCCAGGTATTATGACCCTGTATATGTCTTAATCCATATGATGGATTAAGATAATCCACAAAGCCCTGACTTGAATGTAACATCTTTTTAGTAAGGAGCATATGAAGAACATCATATTATTTTTACCTGATCAGGATATCTGTAAAAGTAAGAAAGGTACAGACAATTTAAGAAGGCATGAAAATAGCCCCAAGGCCACAATTTTACGATGGGAAAAGGTCCCATTTTTATAATGCTAATTGCTGAACAAAAGGGTACAATCAAGACGAGACAAAAAATTCCATAACTCGACTAATTGTCAACATATTTCAAAAATCAAACCAGATTTGTGTTTTTTCAACAAGACCTTTCAATGAGCCTGAATTTATTGCATTTACTTCATTTAAAATTGTTTGCTGAAAAGCCTAATTACGTAATAAGTATTCCTTTCACTGTTGTTCCCAGAATTCCTAAAACGGTGAAAAATCTTCACCTTGTACGGTCCGTGGGTCGTTCTGTGCATCGTTAGAGACCAGACAAAACATAACCTACTTTTAGACAAATGTCTTTGCTTGCGCCTGGGGTTGCCCCGTGATGAGAAAAAGTTAACGTTAAACAAATCAACAGGTATCTCTTTATCCCAAGAAGAATCGCTCGTATTCCCAGCACCGTAAGCACCGCTGTCGCATTATTATCTCTGCGCCAACATGTACAATGGACTGGTAATATGCCAGCGCAAAAAAGGCCGTCCATTTTGGCACACATTTAACATTTCTAATTGCTGTACAACGTTTAAAGTTGACTTCTTTATTTTACAGCAAAGACTTGTTTAAATTTATCATTTAAAAAGCTCATGAACGGGATCATGCAGTTTAGTTTATGAAGAAATTGAAATTAGAAGACAGGGGCTGCTTTCATACACATTATTACTGTCTGAAAATAGGTTATCTTTCAATTGGTAGAATTTGAGAATCACTCACACATGTCGAATATAATCAAATATGGAAGCGGTTTACACCATGTGAGACCTTTTTTTCTTTGCATAATATTTGCATCACCAAGAAATTTCATTTCATTTTGGTTGTATTTAGGGAAACAAAATCAAACAATGCATGTGATAAAATTACAAACTGTGGTCTGCACATCTGATGCCTTATGCATATATCTCGAAATCACATCAAATGACGTCATCGGGACTCTGTGCAAGCAGTAACTGTGACAAGCTATGGAACAGGTCCAACACCTTAAAAAACACAGCTACATTAATCACCGAAGAACCTGGAAGAATGGCATCTCAAAAAGATGCATTGAAGTTGACACCTAGAAATCTATGGTGCCCATGCTCATAAGATGATAGTATTATTGGCTAGTTGACAGTGAAAGCCTGCTAATCAAACATTTATAAATGAGATACTCACTAATACGATATATACATATTAAATTCCCGTCACAAAGCACGAGGCTCACCCCTGTAAATCACGGAGGACACGCGGGCATGTCACTGTCACAGACAGGGCTAGATAACCCTTTCTCATATTGTTAGTCCTTTTTAGAGAAATTTAAGTGCACGAATGGCAAAGTCATATTCATTTCGTGCTTCCTAATCTGGATATAAGGAGAAATTTCCATCTGCCGTTACTAAGTATTCTTTCCAAAATATTATATATAATAATTGTATTTGTGTCTTTTTGCCCAGAACCACTTCCTAGTAGTCAATATCCTATTCCGCAGTTCGAACTCTTTACTCTCCATAAGCTAACCTGTCCCTGTCTAACCTGTATATATATGGAATTACTATTGTCTATATTGCACACGTTCCTCTGTAAAATACCCGCTTGCCACACAGGCAGCTGCGCATATCTCTTGAGGCGAGACTGTGGTTAGTAAACCAACCAGGCAAGCAGTTGAGGCGGGAAATGAACATGCATGTCTCGTAATGACGGCGAAGATATCATCCTTCCATAAACACGCCCGGTGCAGCATGAAGTTGCCCCGAAGCGCCATTATCAAAGTGGCTATACCAAGCTTCCTTGTTTTCACATCATTTTTCTTCTTATTATTTTCATGTTTTGCATTTCAGAGGGAATAAACAAGTCTCCGCTCCAAAGTGTTTACAATATCTATTTGTTTCATTGATCTCATTCTTTCACCGAAAGAATTCGGCCGGTTCATATTTTTGTGAGTGCGTGGTCATGGGACTTAGTTATTTGCGAGTAGGAAGGCCGAACTTATGGCCACATGGTGTTATATAATGCGACTACGTAAACTTTTCCGACCACTGTCAGCCAGACCGTGTCTATAGTTGGGTTGCATATACTTACCGTCTTTGGAAATCAATGCAAAAGGAAGAAACTTGTTCCTGCGAATGCCTCAACTACTAAGATATAAGCTTCCACAGAAAGAAAACAATAACATTCAAACACAATAAAATATATACAGTATTTTGCTGCATCATGAAGGATTCTACACACTAACGCATGATGTTCTGACGCCATCATGTAAATTTCTCTCCCCTTTGGCAGCACAGAAAACAGTTCCCCGCAAGGTCAATTGCATGCTGGATCTTGGGATATCCAACACAACCGCGGTGAAACTGAAGACAGATGAACGTTGGCGGCACACGTCACAAACAAGGAAGGTTTGGAACTGTCGCACTTGAAATGGCTCAGGCTATTTTTAGACGCCTGTAAATAAATGAAAAGAAAGCGTAGGGACTTCCATAAGAGTTGACCGTTGAGTGACATAAATCTATAGTCATTTAGTACAAAGTGAATGTATGCGCTTAAAAACGTTCTGACTCGAAAATCATGTTACCAAACTATGACTTACGTTCTACCAAGTGCATAAATAACAAGTTATTTAGTTCGTATGCCGTATTTACCAACAAATCTTTGCTTGTGTTTTGATTTGTAGCCAGACTTGCAACAGACGGCAATAAGTGCTGGATCTACAAAATTGGGGGGGTGGGGGGTGGGGCTGGGTCGTTTTGTTGTTGTTGTTGTTGTTGTTTTCTTTTCTTTTTTCTTTTTTGTTTTGTTTTGTTTTGTTTTGTTTTGTTTTTTTCTTTTTTGTTATTTTTTTTTTGTGTTTTGTATTTGTGTCTTTTTGCCCAGAACCACTTCCTAGTAGTCAATATCCTATTCCGCAGTTCGAACTCTTTACTCTCCATAACTTAAGCTAACCTGTCCCTGTCTAACCTGTATATGGAATTACTATTGTCTATATTGCACACGTTCCTCTGTAAAATTTTGACATAGGCTGTATCAGCCCAAAGAAATTAAAGGGTCTTCAGCGGGTAACTACTCAACATGGTTCGGAGCCTTTTACCCTTTTGTTTTTTTGTTTGTTTTTTGTTTTGTTTTGTTTATTTATATTTTGGCTGTGATCTTCAAGCGTCAAACATTACTGTTATCGTGTTGTAATATACTCCATTAGCATTAACCTTGAAAGTTTCTTCAAGGGACTTTGACCTTCTGATCAACCCATGCCTGGTCATTTATCAAATTTCTATATGTCTCATAATCCATATCAACTATATAAACATATATATATATATATATATATATATATATATATATATATATATATATATATATGTGTGTGTGTGTGTGTGTGTGTGTGTGTGTGTGTGTGTGTGCGTGTGTGTAATTTTCTTCCATTGTGCCATTTCGTTACCTTTTCTATGAATCACATTTTGCACTTGATGATGATGATGATGATGATGATGATGATGATGATGATGATGATGATGATGATGATGATGATGATGATGATGATGATGATGATGATGATGATGATGATAATGATGATGTAGGAATGAATATACAACATAACCGTGAGATCTCGGTAAGCTTTATTTCTTGATATGTGCATGCATCGGAAGATATTTTTAAATTCTAATCGTGTGAACTTTTCAAACATATTATATGATGAAGATGGTCAGAACTTTTTTTTTAATTCTTCAATGTGCATTGTCATATGGGTCCTTTGTGTCAAGACAGTCTTCAGATTATCGGGTTACATCATGTGATCCAGGTGAAATGAAAGCGTATATAATGGGCGTAAAGAGCACCATAGGTGCAGTTATTTAAGAGAACACACGAATGTGATCGCTTCGTATTAAAAAAGCCTGAAGCTGACATAAAAAAACTGCAATTACATGGTATTTATATATAAAGATGAAATATTACTATGGGAAAAAGCCTGAATTCGGGTATTTTTCCTGAGGAATCTCATCCCTGTAAGAAAATACGGCCTTCCTGTGATACGTCCGTTCAAAACTTAGAAAATGAGAGCGCGATATACGAAGGTGATTTTTGAAATGTCAATTATTGTCGACCGGACTGCTTGAAATGTGTAAAAAGTATGTGTTCTACTGGTAGATCCACCCAAAAGATGTGAGATATTCTATTTTGGGTCAAGATCTTAGGCTATTGAAATTTTAAACTAGATATTTCTAATCGCGGAGACAAAGTACGGAGGAAAGAAAATTCAGTTCCATTTGTTTTCCTCCTTTTCACATGATCCTTTTATTCTTAATGCATGCTCATATATATATATATGTGTGTGTGTGTGTGTGTGTGTGTGTGTGTGTGTGTGTGTGTGTGTGTGTGTGTGTGTGTGTATTTATTTATTTATTTATTTATTTATTTATTTATTTATTTATTTATTTATTTATTGAAGTGACGCAATGATTTACAGTCCTTTTTCACGGAATTTGGCCTCTGCATAGTACACTTTCACAAATCCGGAGCCTTTTTTTTTCATTTTTTAATGGTTTTATGAAATGAGCCATCCGGCAAGTTTCACATTGCATGTTTATCCTGTGAAAAATATACCTTTTTTAATTGAATATGTTTACTTTTTAAAAAGGCGTACAATTCACAAGCACGAAAAGATCAGTTGACAGTTACGACGTGATTGCGTTTTTATCATAATCGTTAGAATCAAATGTCGCTGACTTAGAATACAACGTCACTGTTTGTGCATTTTTATGATTTTACCTACACCACATTATTGTTTATATATTGGCCTTTATCACGTCGTCTTGCACTCTTTAGCAGGTAAACGTGCTTATCAAGGAACACGATGAAAGAACGAGAAAAGAATTACTTCACAACAAATCTGTGTCGATTCATACAAAGGCAAATCAAAGATTTATATTTCACCTTGGAATGGCATTTCCATCTGTCAAAGTTTTGATATAACAATTTACTGTAGTTTAAAGATATTCAACTTTAAAAACTGATTTGTCTATGATAGGGATATTTTGAAATCTGCATTATTTGTTTGATATTTATTGGATGCGGCTATATTACAAACAAATAAGTTGCAATTACATAGAATCTCTAAAATACATTTGAGGATATTCAAGATTCCAATCTTTAAATGTCTTCATTTGCATAACCTTTAACGCCTTGACATCACCATTATCCATTAGATGACAAACCATCCAAAATATGGAAGCGAGATCTATCTCTTATAATTTTGAAGATATTCAACATTTCAGATTCGTATCTCGTCAGATGGTGTACGTCTTGTTCAATATTCATTATATCTGCCTTTCTCACAAACATATAAATTGACATTGGATGATCACTTCTGGAATGGCATCTTTATCTACAATTACTTTGAACATATCTGAAAAAAATGCCCATAAAAACATAGTTCCATGACTGATGCTAATCTCACATGTGCCTTGGATGCACAGATGTGGCAAACATAAGCTTCATGTGAAACTTGAAATGTTGGGTCCATGTAAAATGACTTTGAAGATATGAACCACTTGTAACGATAGATGGTTGCTACTAATTTGCATTTTTTTTTACACCATTACTATTTCATAGAACGAAAGTCACAATTTCATCAAGACTGCTAGAATCACGCCAAATTTGAAATTTCTTGGTATATCGGTGTCCGAGCTCTACTACAATTTTGGACAAAAT
Source organism: Hermodice carunculata (assembly GCA_964020975.1). Lineage (NCBI taxonomy): Eukaryota > Metazoa > Annelida > Polychaeta > Eunicida > Amphinomidae > Hermodice > Hermodice carunculata. Next base: position 40,202,301 of record OZ026612.1, on the reverse strand, counting down.
ACTAAAAAAAGATCGGAGGACAAATGTCTGTACTGGCGCACAGACGTAATATGCATCTATATTCCGCCGCAGGCTATCATATCGTCTCTTCTCTCGTGTCAAAGTCGAATATAAAGTCAAGTCAGCAGCTGTTCTGTTATAAGCGTACACATGCCAGTAGACATCTTGATTTGAAAGAACAAAATAAAACTAGAAAAGATGATTTGCTGCATAGCAAATCAGTGTGTGTGTCTTCAAAGCATATTGATATGGCAATGTACAACTATTCCATAACACAGGAGCAGAAGTTGGAATGGTATCTATATCTATTATAGCTTTGAAGTTATTCAAGATTTAAAATTTCTAATGGTGCTATTTAGCATAATTCAAATTGCTACAACTTTTATCCTTTGGTACTTCACATTCCATTAAGCTTATGGTTGGATGCAAATTTCAAAGTCCAAAAAACCTTGACCTTTGACCTTTACAGGTCTCATGTAAATTGCACAGTGTTACAATACCCACAACTTAAGCCAAACATGAACCAAATCAGATGAAAATTGACCAAGTTATGTCAAGGTAAAACTTTCAAAGGGCCAAATGACCTTGACCATTGCCTTTTTGAGGTTACATGTTCTTATAAAAATGTCCAGTGTAGCAATACCTACAATTTGAGTCCAACATGATTAGAATTGGATGAAGATTGGCCAAGTTATGACTGGATGAAACTTTCAAAGGTCCACGTGACCTTGACCTTTGAACTTTAGAGGTCACATGTTCATTTAAAAAATGTGCAGGGTTACAATAGCTACAATTTGAGCCCAACATGATCAAAATTGGATAAAAATTGACCAAGTTATGGCTAGAAGAAAGCCACCATCGAAAGTGGCCTTTGACCTTGAAATGACCTTTGACCTTGAGATTACCTCTACTTGAAGTGAACTTTGATCTCAAAAATGAAATTTGGCCTTAAAATTGACCTTTGACTTTGAAATGACCTTTGACCTTGACATGACCCTGACATTTGAGATGACCTTTACCTTGCTATGATCGAATTCCTATACACTCGGAACCACATCTACTATAGTATATAAGATATTGAAGATTTAAAACTTTAATTAGCCCTCATTTGCATTATTTTGAAAAGCATGACCTCTCATTATGAAAAGGCCAGACTTTATCCATAGAAGTATAATTGTGCCAAGTTTGGAGTTGCTACATAAAATACTTTTCAAATGAAATGTCAGACAAATTTGCCTGTAAAGAAAGAAATAAAGAAAGAAAGAAAGAAAGAAAGAAAGGAAGGAAGAAACAAAGACAGAAAGAAAGAAAGAAAGAAAGAAAGAAAGAAAGAAAGAAAGAAAGAAAGAAAGAAAGAAAGAAAGAAAGAAAGAAAGAAAGAAGGAAGGAAGGAAGGAAGGAAGGAAGGAAGGAAGGAAAAATTCCTAGAAAAACAGAAAAGTGTGTGTGTCAACACACACTTTAATCAGAAGATTATTATTTTATAATATTCTAAACATTAGGACAAGAGTGAGAAGAAGAAGAAGAAGAAGAAGAAGAAACTAGAAAAGATGATTTGCTGCATAGCAAATCAGTGTGTGTGTCTTCAAAGCATATTGGTGTGGCAATGTACAACTATTCCATAACACAGGAGTACAAGTTGGAATGGCATCTCTATCTCTTATAGCTTTGAAGTTGTTCAAGATTTAAAATTTCTTCTGGTGCTATTTAGAATAATTTAAATTGCTACAACTTTTAGTTTTAGTTCATTAGCTGCACAATGGTCAACAACCCCCTAGTAGAAGTTGGTCACATGTAGATAGCACAGTGTTACAAAACCCAAAATTTAAACCCAACATGAACCAAATCGGATGAAAATTGACCAAGTTATGGCAAGATGAAACTTTGAAAGGGCAAATGACCTTGACCTTTGCCCTTTCGAGGGTACATGTTCTTATAAACATGTGCAGTGTTGCAATACCTACAATTTGAGTCCAATTTGATCAGAATTGAATGGAAATTGGCCAAGTTGTGACTGGATGAAACTTTCAAAGGTCCAAATGACCTTGACCTTTGACCTTAAGAGGTCACATGTAAAATTCAAAATGTGTAGTGTTACCATAGCTACCATTTGAGCCCAACATGATCAAAATTGGATAAAAATTGACCAAGTTATAGCTAGAAGAAAGTTACCATGGAAAGTGGCCTTTGACCTTGAAATGACCTTTGACCTTGAGATGACCTCTACCTGAAGCAAACTTTGACCTCAAAAATGAAATTTTGGCTTAAATTGAACTTTGACCTTGACATGACCTTTGACCTTGAAATGACCTTGACATTTGAGATGACCTTTACCTTTCTATGATCAAACTCCTATACACTCAGAACCACATCTACTCTAGCATATAAGATATTGAAGATTTAAAACTTTAATTAGCCCTCATTTGCATAATTTTGAAAAGCATGACCTCTCATTATGAAAAGGCCAGACTTTATCTATAGAAGTATAATTGTGCCAAATTTGGAGTTTCTACGTGTTATACTTTTCAAATGAAATGTCGGACAAATTTGCCTGTAAAGAAGGAAAGAAGGAAGAAAGAAAGAAAGAAAGAAAGAAAGAAAGAAAGAAAGAAAGAAAGAAAGAAAGAAAGAAAGAAAGAAAGAAAGAATTCCTAGAAAAACAGAAAAGTGTTTGTCGACACACACACTTTAAATATATACATGTATATGGATTCATGGGTAGTGTGTAAGGAATTTTTAAAGTTAAAAACTCAAAAGGAGATTCTCAGTGTCAAGAATCTGCACTTGACAAAAGCTTGGGTGCCGCCAGTTTAACCCGTACAGAACTAATCAAGAGCATTCTGAGCCTCAGCACCCTGAGAGGTCTTGGTCAAGCTGTTGGCTAGGGGCGCATAAACCTCCGGGGGGCTACTTCAATCAAACCTTGTGAAACTGAAAGCGCAACATGAGGGAGCCAGCCTGATCCATCCCCAACCCCAACCCCAACCCCTCAACCCACCCCCACATTTAACATTACCGGTGGTTCTCACCCGGTTCTTCGCGACAAATTTTACGTAATAGATCATGGGTGGGATGGGTGAATGGATGGCTGATCAGTTGGCTGGCTGGCTGGATTCACGGGCAGATAGACAGATTTATGGATCCTCCAGTTTATCGAATCAAAGACGTCACGGCTGGATCATTTCATCGAACGCACTGCAAAATGGTTGATTAGACTGGTGTATCTGTGTGATTGAACAGATTGCGGTAGTTCCGTGATGGAGGAGATACGGAAGAGATATTTATCGTCATACAAAGCGTGTCACTTTGTGTCAGGGATAGAAATGAACTTATTTTTTCAACTTACCCAGTGGGAAACTAGCAACTAATTCAACATGCGCGATTCACCTAAAGTTCCTAATCTTGGCCTGATTTATTTCCGTCATAAAAATGGACAGAGCTGTAGCGCAAGTTATATGCAAAGCACTTGGAGGTAGATTTTTCTCGGATTTAGCTTTCTGATACAGGTGAACATGAACATTCTTTCTTTCTCTCTCTCTCTCCATTTTTTTTTTTTTTTTTTTTTTTTTTTTGAATTAGCCATTAAAATAGATTTCTAAGGCCTCACGTGGGAGTATGTACAGCTAATATGACCTGATTGGAAAAGTTATATGTTAAAGGCTGTTAAATGTATCTGTGAAAAGATACGAAGTTGCGAAGATATAGGCTACCGCAAGTTTCAACCCCTGCATGTGCATCACGAGTGAGAGTGCGAGCAGCATGTATGTTCAAACTTTAGCGAGAAGGAAGTTGTAGGATGTATATATAGGGCCTATATTTAAACTAGCCAATCAAAAATGATTTCTTAGCGAGCGCCCCAAGATATACGCCGTTGATAATAATAGATGGAAAAGGAGCCCGGAGCGTTAAAATGAATCACATATCTTCATATCCATTGTGTACATAAGTGCCCATTCCAGGCTTTGGGGTCCACAGTCCACATTTCTGTCGAACACAAGGCAGGAAAACATACCGCTCCAATAGTTTTATCCAAAGGAGGGTTATACATCTACCTTGACTGTCACATTTGAAATCAAGTCTGAACACGGGTTTCTGCTGATCGTCAAAATGAATCTTGCCAATCCATACGACCAATACAGAAACATGGTGACCAATGTAGAGGTAAGTGTTAGTTGTCGAGTGCGTTTTATTCATTCCTAATCAGATGTATTTGCATCTTGTAACAGCAGCTAAAAAGAATCCAAAATCATTATTTAACAAAAAAACACAGGACTGTTTGGTGGAGAACATCATGGCGTATGCTTTGATGAAGTGTTTTGATATGCTGTATTTATATTGTGTGGGAATAACTTCGGGACACTGATATTTTGATTCATCTTTTCAATTTTCTAATGGCCACAATTTCCATTTTACAATAATACTGTTGTATATATTTATGCATTTGTGTTCAATTTTGTTCCACTGCAATCATATCGCGCAACAATAAGAAATGCACTGCTTCACGAACCTCCAGTTTCTGAGATGCTTTAATTTAAATCACGAAATTCTGGGTGTCGAATCAGCCACTTTTGGCGCATATTTAGTTTCCCTGTAGGGAGTTTAAATAATAGACATCGCATAACGATATAAACATTTATTTTGTTTTTATTGCTGGGCTTAGCTTAGCTTTGTGTTTATTTTGGTGTGAAATTATGCGAGAGAATAGCAAAATACATTTCGACCGCATGAACACGCCTGCGGCTGCGGTAATCCTGCCTTTAGCATGTACAGCTAGGATGTTTAACAACAGAATAAGGATTATATGCGTGCTATGTGCATATGGGATGGACCAAGGAAATGTTATTCAACGTCACTCCGTATTATCATAATATTGTCTGTAGGACTGCACGCAGAAGCAACTGTGGTTCTGGTAGATTAGTTCATTTGTGATTCTACTTGGTGGCATGGAGTAAAGCTATTTGTTATTATCATCATCATCATCATCATCATAACCGTCATTGTCGTTGCTGTTTTTGTTTCTGTATTTAACGCAACAAAATATAGCAAAATAGTTTGTAGAATATTAATTGCAGATCAGGGATTAAAAAAAATTAGTGAAAATATGAAAAAAATGACCCAAAGACTAAAAATCTAAAAAACAAAAAAAAAACAAAACAAAAAAACAATTGTGGCCTACTTGGTCGACAAACCTACAGATTTGTGACACCAATTTCAGATTTAAAATGTTTGTTCACCACATAATATCAATGAAAGTGATTGTAAGACGCGTAATCTCCCTCCCCCGAGTATTCATCACCTAAGAACCTTTTGTGAGACGACCATTGAAATGGCATCATTTGGTTAAAATAAATTACAAATATGTCCCAGAGATAACGATTTCTAGGTTGTTTTCTTGAGAAATGAACAAAATGTATATATGCTCGCACAGCATTATTTTGCTGCTAGTATGATGATGCCATGTAAATGAATATCTGGTCACATCCAGCACTCAAAAGTGACTTGTACTTCAAAATCATAAACCTTTCTTGTCCCTAATGATGCTCATATCGACATACGTTCACTTTGAGTGAGCAACAAGGTGGTGTTACAAAAGCGATGTTATACAACTAGACCAAATTCTTGTGTTTGACCTCCTTACCGTTGAAACATATGCTAGAAAAAGATTAATACCCACCGTAAATATTGTGAAATTTACGTTAAATACTGACACTAGTAACTCTTCAGCTGGGGTATAGTTACAGTAACTTTAGTTTTATGTTTGCCTGCCCAACAGCCCCGATCACCTGAGTACCTTTTGTGAGACGACCATTGAAATGGCATCGTTTGGTTAAAATAAATTACAAATATGTCCCAGAGATAACGATTTCTAGGTTGTTTTCTTGAGAAATGAAAAAAATGTATGTATGCTCGCACAGCATTATTTTGCTGCTAGTATGATGATGCCATGTAAATGAATATCTGGTCACATCCAGCGCTCAAAAGTGACTTGTACTTCAAAATCATAAACCTTTCTTGTCCCTAATGATGCTCATATCGACATACGTTCACTTTGAGTGAGCAACAAGGTGGTGTTACAAAAGCGATGTTATACAACTAGACCAAATTCTTGTGTTTGACCTCCTTACCGTTGAAACATATGCTAGAAAAAGATTAATACCCACCGTAAATATTGTGAAATTTACGTTAAATACTGACACTAGTAACTCTTCAGCTGGGGTATAGTTACAGTAACTTTAGCTTTATGTTTGCCTGCCCAACAGCCCCGATCAGTGGTTGTTCCTTTTGCTGAGACATCATTGCTTTCCTGGATAATTTCATGCATTCAGTTTGAAAGTCAACTTTAGCAAGCAACTTAAATATGCCAGCAAGTACAGTAATTTGGCAGTATGCTACAGTAAAATGCCAGGATATCATTGATCTTTGGCAACATATTTTAGAAGAAGACAAGAATTGACAAGAATATACTGAAATTATAACTTGAAATTGTCATCACTGAAAATTTACCCTTTCTTTTAACTCAATTTTTGTATGTATTCCTTAGGCATCGTTACGATATTTTGGGTTTTAGCAGCATATTTTAGTGACAAGAATTGACGAGAATAAACTGAAATTATAACTTGAAATTGTCATCACTAAAAATTTACCCTTTCTTTAAACTCAAATTTCGTATGTATTCCTCAGGCATCGTTACGATATTTTGGGTTTTATTCTGCCACCATCAAGAACATGATACATAATGCTCCATTTGATTCCAATATCTGCTGATGAGTGTCTTTGTTTTTTTTTCATCACTACTACTAATAATAACAATAATTATATTAATTTATTTTCATCATTACAGCTGACCGGTATAGCCAGACAGTTGGTGCCATTCTTCAAAACGGTCATTATATTCTTCATCTTTTTCGGAAGCGGCCCGTGGAAAGACACAGAGATGGGTTTCTATTGCATTATCAAAAACCTCCCCATCATCGCACTGATGATCTTCGTAGTGTTACATGGAATGGGTTTGACCGAAGAATATTCATACTCCAGAAAGATACTTCTGGGACTACTGTGTTCTTGTGTTGGTGACGCTTTCATCGTATGGGGCAAGCCCGGGTGCTTAGTTTACGGCTTTGCAGCGTTAGCTCTTGCTCATCTCATCTATACAACTGCTTTTGGATTGACACCGTTGCGACCCTACACTGGTGCTGGCTGTGGTGCGTTGGCGTTGATAACGTTCTACTATGTGCTGCCAGGACTCCGTGGCTCAATGGTATACCTAGCGGCCTTGTATCTCACTCTCATTGGTGCTATGGTCTGGCGTGGATCAGCCAAGGTGCGTTCGTGCAAGGATTTGTCAAGCATTACAAGACTGTGTGCGTTCTTCGGAGTGACATTATTTGCACTGTCAGACTTGTTACTGGTTGTTGATAAATTTAGGTCACCGCTGCCGTATTCACATCCAGTCATCATGCTGTGCTATTATACATCTCAGCTGTCATTAGCTTTATCTGTTGTTCCCAATGTCATTAAAAGACGATTGAAGAACAAAACATCCTAACTAAAATAAGGGAACTGACTGACGAAGTCTCTCTTTTACAGTCAAATAATTTTTCTTGTTAAAATGAAGTAAACCTGTAAAGTTTGTAGTTACCCTGCAGAAGAACTGTATCATAGAACATAGAATGCGTAAGGCTGCAGTTAATTAAAAAATAGACGAACATTTAAAGTAAAGAAATGCACGGACGTTCACAATTTATTAAAACTGGGAATGATCTTTTTTCATGGGTTTTCATATACATTTCTGTCCGCGGGACGGCAGATAATATGACCACTCATTAAGCTGAATTTATAATGGCTCTGAAAAAATCCAACTACAAATGGCAAGCACATTTTCGCTGATCAATGCACGTCTAAAATTGTCTCCTAAATTAACTTTAAATGAGTGCAATTTGTATTTATTTATGTATTTTCTTGCAACATGCGTCATGCGTCTCGAATTGCTATATTTCTTTCATTACTTGTATTTTAATGTAACGTTACACATGTAATCTTACTACAAGCTTTATCTTCCTCAAACTTTTAGTTTTTGTTGCTGGACAATATTTTGTGTGTTTCAGCATTGTGACTTTTTTCTTTGCAAAGAGTCGTATCGATGTGAATGTACATAAACACTTTGTAAATATTTGTAAATAATCCCTGAGTGTATATTTTATTAAAATAATTTTGTCAATTTAACGTCTTGATTTTTCTCACATACTTATTACGAAACGATTCGTTTGGAATACAGCTGGTGTCCCGCTGAGATCCTATACGATTACCCATAATACATTGTTGTTGTGTGATATAATGATTACGCTTATCTGCAAGCCACATCACAGAATAAGTAACAACATTGATTTTGCAAATATCTGTTGTGAAATAATCTTTAACGAATGGAAACTGCGGTTCCACAAAGCAGAACTCTTATCGGACATCCTACATAAAATTTTATGGATCGGAGAACCAAGAACCACGAGGAGACTAGATTATTTTTCTTAATATTGAAAGGCATTTGATCGGGTATAGCACGAGAACAAAGCGAATCTATTCCTTCGAGGCAGGCATGTTGCTTCCTGTCATTGACATCGTAAATTCACCGTGGGCCATAAAGCAGGGCTGTCCAACTGGAACATTGTAGCAAAATTGTGCTACAAAGCTCTTCAAATTTGCTACAGATTTTCTCAAAAATAAGTGCTTCTTATGAAAAGAAGTAGAAAAAATGCTACAAGGAAAGAAAATTTTGCTACAGATGTTTTCAGCTGGACAGCACTGATAAAGGGTTGCATGCTGTTATTCGGACTGGCTGAAAGTCTGCCTAGTATATGTGATGCCAGGTATGATTGTCTCTAAAATCATCATATTAACAATTGATTAAAAAATAGAACCAAGCGATTGTTCAATTTAAAATTTCAGTCACCCGTAAAGAAATAATATACCGTCTCGTCACTTGGTGTTGTGAAGTCAGTACCTCTTTTTGTTCCAATTCTCGACTGCGATGACAGTCCTTACCATACATCCGTCACTGAAACCATTTGTCTGGTGCGTTACTTTTTGCCTCGTTTTACTGTGCAATACGCGTACGGCATGCCATATTTACATTATATTTTGTGAGCAAAAATAGATTTATAGCGGTTTCGGGTGATTGAAACATTTTACTCACGAGATAGGCAAAAGTATGTTAATACATAAAAGAGATCCAAAGATGGATTGCCGCACCGCAGGTAGAATCGGGAAAAGGTAGTTGAATATACCTACTGTGTAATCATATATATTCCCGATCCCCCCCCCCCCCGACAACATGGACTGTACAAAAGTCAACATCAAACAGCAACAATTCAAATTCAATCTATGACTCAAATTATTATTATTACTATTATTATTATCATCATCATCATCATCATCATCATTATTATCATTATTATTATTATTGTACAATCTTATTGGTCAGATGGTCAAATTATTATTAAAGGAGAAAATTAGGTAACCTTGGAGGTCCAACGGGAGTTTAATCACCGAGTAAATCTGGTTACCTTTTGCACCAATTTTAACACTAAATAGGTTAACTTCATCCGACACCTCCAGTAAAGCCAGACGGGCACCGCATGCGTTCGTGTCACATGCCAGGGGTAGATCGTGTAGTGATTATATTTTGACGTCAACACAGATCTATGAGTGCTTTGAAGTGTGCTATGATGATATACTGAACTTGTCAGATCACACGCCAGTCTGTGCCGAATTTAAAAATTTGGATATTACAAAAAATTATAAAAGTAGAATAAACAAATACTTGAAGTGGTTCAATTTACACGGGCACCAGATCGTACGGAGGTACACAGACATAATGCAAGAAAAGCTACTATTGGAAGGGTTGAGTTTGAGACAAATTCAAAACAATGACATTGAAGAAATGGTTGAATAAATCGTTACTATTTAAAGAAAAAAAAACGCAACGTTCCTACCCATAAATACAGGCACTGCCAAAAACCTCGGTGAGAAGACTGTGTAAATGTTTTGTTTTGTTTTTGTTTTTTTTTTTTTGGGGGGGGGGTGTTTGGGGTTTTTTTGGGGGGGGGGGGGTTGGGGTTGTTTTTTTGTTTGTTTTTTTTTTCGTTTTGTTTTGGGTTTTTTTTTTGTGGTTTTTTTTGGGGGGGGGTGTTTTGGGGGTTTTTTGGGGTTTTTTTTGGTTTTTGTTTTTTTTAATGGATGCCTGGCTGGAATATGAGTATGCATGGAAACATGAAGACCTTGATAACGATATACATCAAAGGTATTAACAAACAAAGCGGAATATCAGAAGACAGCTTAGACAAGCAGAGCTAAGGCTAATCGACTGACTGTATAATAACATTCAATTTCCATTAGTAGCAAAAGAAAATTCGAGATATATGAAATGATTCTCATTGATGTCTCTTTGACTTTTCGGCGGTCTTCCACGCAAAATGGTTTAGTTCATGACAAGATTCCATGTTTTTTATCGGAGTCGACGATATAAACATGGAATCTATTTTCTCTCATAGTAGAAGTAGTAGTAAGTTTGTTCACTCAAATGGTCACAAAAGACCAGTTCGGCCATAACACAAAACACAACACAACAAATCACAATATTCATCAATCTACAACAAACCTGGTAAGTAGTGCCATCCAATTACAGTAAACAATGGCACATAAGAACTTATGACAATGCACGATCATATGACAGGTTATAATATCAATGTCCAATTCAATAAAAAAAACTCAGACTTGGGGCTTATTCTTATTCTGGCATTTAAAGTAGAATTTTCCCAAGTGAAACACTACTTCCTTGTATTTACAAGACATAATTTCTACAAACGTTTTATAACTAGACCAAGAATCAAACGAATTTATAAACTGTTTTCAAGCGTGTGAATAAAATTTATCTTTCCTTTTTATGACTGGTGCAATCAATCAAAAAGTGAACTTCCGTTTCAACATCACCATTTTATATTATAGACACAACCTTTCTTGGATAGGAACTGAATGTTATGTGTGCCATCCAATTTCAATTTAAAGATTATAAGAACTAGGTCTAAATCTGGCAACAAAAGTAAATATGTTTTCATACAATCCGCAACTTTGTTCATCTTATATATACACTGCACAACTTTTGTTTGAATTGTTTAGGAATCAACATTGATTGAAATACACTAATTTTCACAATACCAGTGCAAATCAGTCTTACAAAGGATTTCGTTAACAGTAAAACACCAATGGCTCTCACCCAAATTACACAGTTCCAAGAGAGTATTTATTATAATCATTTCTAATCACACTATCAGAAGATGATTGCAATATGTGTAACCAATACTTCATTAAAAAAATTCTGCTGTCTTAGATATGGAAAGAATCGACCAGTATCTCCATATATCCCCAGTGTTGGGGTTTGTATGCGGACAGCAAGCATAAATTTTGAAGGTTTCAACTGAATTTGTTCCAAAACACTAAGAATTTTACCAGAAAACCAAATTTCATATTCCAATATAAATCATGTTTGAGTATCAATAATTTTAAAGAAATAATGGTAGCCGGTTCACCCATTACACTGTGATATAGTTTAGTTCTCTATACATCGCTTTTCTGGCCTGCTCAGCAGGATAAAATACTCTGTATTTTAAAGAAGTCTTAAAGGCCAGGATCTGCTGCTGCCAAAAAACCACCAGTCGGCAATTAAGCCATACATGGTGCACCCTAACGGCTACTTAACCGCAGAGAACTGTAACAATTTGAGCTGGACGGACATATCAATCTGTGTTGATAAACAATATGCACATGGCTGCTCAGTTGAAGGATGTGATTGTACTTAGCACTATCACAGAGTAGGCGATCATTGCAGTGACAGCTTACTCTACGGTAGTGCGTTTGTGTTATGTTCTTGAGCTTTTGTGTGGCAAAAAATCAATCTGTGGTACGAGGGAGATCATCAGGAAATCCTCTGTTGGAGTTTGCAAGTTTGTTTCAGAGACATAATGTCGGATATATGGAAGGGCCTGAAGGCCGCATCTTGATTCAGAGTGTAAAGTGGTTATTTTTATAATTGTAAACGAGAAAAACGTCTCGTAGTCTGTTAACGTTTGTGGCTTTGGCACCATAGCAGTTATGGTGGGCAATATTGAGTGAACTTAAAACACACACCTGCATTGCAGTCTGGACCAGTCACTGATGAAGGCAGAATCAGTTGCCTAACTGCACGATCAACACTACATCAGACTTTAAACATGGTGTAGATTAGACATAAACGGTTCCATTGGTCCTGCCATCATGCCAGTTTATGCAAGCTGGATGGATTAAGCCATATAATTGCAATGGTGAATCTGAGTTTTATTCAGCTGGGTCATAGGACCGTGGTCATGCAAATACTACATAGACTTTACATGTAGTGCATAAGTTAAGGAACATAGTGGTGCAGAGCCATATTCATAGAATACAAAGTGTGCAACTCCCTTCAAATTGAAGCGAGTTGCAATGATTCTGCCCCTGTCACTTCATTGAAGCTCAATGAAGTGACAGGGGCAGAATCATTAGGATGTTGGAGGCTGGCCTTTCCCAGCCAGAAGTTGCCAGGATAATGGGATGCTCCAGGCCATAAAAAGGTGGTGGGACTTTTTCCAGGAAACCAGAGGATGCCAGAGGAAGGCTGGATCTGGGTGACCAAGACTGTCAGATGGGACGGATGACCACCACTTGATCCAGCATGTGAGGAAGCACAGGTTTCTTTCCACCAAAAGGTATCATCAGCAGTGGCACCAGGCCTGCAACATCAGAATTAGACAGTGTCATTACCATATCCAAACCGTAGTCCTAACGAAACAAATCCAAGTCAATTCGGACCAAAGGCAATGTTCCTTGGTATGTATAGCTGAAACATATAAATTTATAGTTCGTATTTACCCAAAAGAGACCAAAACGTAAGTACAAAGGTCCATAGGGGGGAAAAAACCTTATCTAGTTTTCACATGACAGAATGCAAAAAGTTTAGTTTGAAATTATAGGCCTATTTCAGTAAATTGGCTTGAACAGTTGTATCATTCATGCACATACAGGACCATACAATTTATGAAAAGGGACCAAAATTTGCATCACATCAGAGAATTTGTAAGCGGAGGTTCTTAACTTGTTGAAAATGTCAATAAAACTCCGTATTTAAAAAGGTACTACTTGTAACCACCATCTCAACAATGATCATCATCCATATAAGTCCACAAAGCGACACCAACACAGAGCATCACAGCCTACCATTAACAAGAGACTAGTATCGGCATACCACCCTGCCATTTGCATCCCTCTCAGTCCTGCACACAAGACATGATGGGTACAGTGGTGTGAGGAACATGCAGCCTGGACCAGAAATCAAAAGAACACTGTGATGTGGTCTGATGAATCCTGATTCTGCTTGGATTTCCATGATGGAAGAATAAGGGTTCAACAAATGCCTTCTTAGAAGGATGTTTGATTGTATATGACCCCTACCGAGGAGGAAGTATCAAGATGGGGGTAGGGCAATTACAGCAACAGGGAGAACAGCTCTCAGCAGGGTGAACTGGACACTAAAATGCCAGCACTACATGAATAAGATCCTGCTTAAAGTTGATGAATGGATCCAACAATATCCAGGGCTACTGTTTCAACAGGATAACGCATGACCACACACTACTTGATACAGCATGCAGTGTCTACAGCATTACAATATCCCATTGTTGCCATGGCCAGCCTGTTCTCCTGACCTGTCCCCCATTGAGCACTTGTGGGATGTGCTTGGCCATCAAATCAGGGATGAGTATAAAGAGCCCACAGCCATCTGGACCAACTGGCACAGAGGCTCACAGACCAGTGGAATCAAATTCCCCATGCCCAGGTGGATCCAAACTTTGTTACAGAAGCATGCTAGTCACACCCACTATTGCTACATGCAGCCTCCCAACAACAAAAAGGGCCTTTTAATGACCACCATTTCCTCCAAAAAGAGATTTAAAAAGCAATGGTATAATAAGGTAAGCAAAATCCAGACATACATCGTCACAACACGTATATAATGTTGAACAAGCCGGGGTGGCATCTTTTTCCTCCCAGGAGAATATTTGAATAGTTGTATGAGGAATAGAAAGTGTCTGTTTGTGGTGTGTATGCAGACAGGTGACTGGACTTTATGTGACTCATCTCATATCTCTCTCTCTTGTCTTTTCTCATGTCTAGCTCTTTCAGAGTCTGGCAAGTTGTAAATTGCTGTGAGTATGAAGACAGTTGTTCTCAAATGAACTTAAAAGCGTGTGTTAAAAAGCCCCCCCCCCCCAAAAAAAAATAATAATAATACGTAAATAAATGAATAAGATAGAAAATTTAGTTGAAAAGTTTCCAGTTTTACCATCTTTACTGTAGGGCTCTCCTGCTCAGAATAAAACAGCTTATTGACGTATAATGTTATGATATGCCAATCTCCTATCTACAATTCAGTTCTTTGCTCCAGTATGAAATAAAAAAATGAAACAGAAGACATTGTTTGTTTTGAATTTCTGGTCACTTTTGATTGAGTGGGAAAGTAAACTTTTGCACCATATATATATATATATATATATATATATATATATATATATATATATATATATATATATATATATGGAGAGAGAGAGAGAGAGAGAGAGAGAGAGAGAGAGAGAGAGAGAGAACCTTCCTTCACAGCAGGTGGGAAGTCACTTATGTAAATGTATATATCATCCGCATGAATTGAAAAAAACGTTGCATGCCACGTCAGCTGAGATGCTGACATAAATTATTCAAATCACATCAATATCAATTATCGTCATGTACATCTGAATAATAAATGTGCTTAGATGTGAAAGATGGAAGGTGGTGTGATGTAAATATATGTGACCATCTGAGTTTTATGTATAAAGTGATTTCTATTATTCCATCCCAGGGAGGGGGGGGATCTGGGTCAATTGAGATTCAATGGTAAACTTTTCAAGTGAAAACTGTTCACAAAAAAAAATTACATACAGTATCTAAACCTTTGTCCCAGATACGAAAAATATTGCCAATGAGTGGCATTTCATGCTCCTCACTGTTGAAACCCTCCTGAAGCATTGTTATTCTTTTGTGCACAGGTTGGAATCATTTAAATATCACTTCTCAGAGGTGGTAGTGATTCCAACATTGGGTAATTTCAGTTAGGATTGGATTGTTGGTATAGCCATTGTGATAGTTGAATCCATATACTTTTACCTGGTTTGTATATTTTCTTCATCTCCTGCTAAAGGCATCTATAAAGACAAAACCAGTCTGAAATAAAAGCATAACATAACTGTTTGCCTTACTTACATGCACATGTTAAACAGAGCCTCTATTTTATATTAGAATCATATAATGTATAAAAACGAGTTTTACGGGGTTGCCATATGCATGCATTACCCATTAAAATGTTATCTGTACTAATGAGAATGTATACATGTGAAACACCCAAGATAAAGCATGCAAACTAAAAGCAATGCTACATAGTGATGTAACCCTTTCTGTGCTAAGCTGAAGACCGAGTCAATTCTTAGTCTGCACAAATGGCTGCTGTGCAGAAACAGTTGGCCTCGATTATTCATTGCTCGATAATTATACTAAGTGGGAATGGGTGTATTTGGTAGGCCACTTCAGTTCCAGGGAACACTAACCTTGCATTCAAGATGCATCGCACAAGAAGGTCTGGCTTTGCAGGCAAGATGATTATTCTGTTCTCTTGAAATATAAGCATTCTATGCAAATACTGATATGCTGGTATTTGGGTGAAGGTCTTTTTACAGGGAAGTGAGTCTGGTACCACTATAATAACTCAGTTTGGCATAAATTCAGTTACTATTAGCACGGAAGGTGTTACTTGATCTCACGACCTTCATACAGACTAGTACCCATTGAATCTCGCCATGTTCACTTTTGGACAGTCAATGGTATGTGTTTACTTTGTCCATATGGCTGAGGTACATGATTTACTCGCCCTACTCTGTTGTTAGGTTTGGGTAGCTTGGAATCTGGGTCTTCTTGCTACCGATGATGGGGACCAGCTGCAAGTAGTGAAAAGAAAAATATTCAGATATTGATTGCAAATCTTATGTTTGTAAACTTATATGTTGGGTCCAAAATTCTATTGTTAGAATACCTTAACAAATTGTTACTTCAGAATAACTGTAATTTAAAGCTTTACTAGGTATATTTATCAGTAATACAGGCAACGGTCCTGTGACCTTGAAAATGAGGTGGAAGTCACCAAACCAAAGGTCAATTTACACAACTAAATTCGATTCAAGATGAGAAGTCATACAGCTGACCATATATTGACTGTCATGACTCCTTTTCAAAAATACTTCCACACACGCTTGGTCGGTTTAAAGAGGACATTTGATTGGTGTGGAGACAAGCAATAACACATAAATTTGTATTGAATGATGGCGGTAGTAACTTTATGGATTTTAAACAAAGCCTGTATACCAGAGTATCATACTGTACCCAGACAGATACTGAGTACACCACCCCATTTGCCTCTGATGTAGGGGCCAAACAGGATTGTGTACTCAGTCCTTTATTTTTAAACTCTTTATATTTAATTTGCCTGATAGTTTTTATTCAAAATGTATATTTTGTATACTGACAATTTGGTCCACAAACCAGCAAGCCACTTGTGGCATTTAATTCACAGATTGCATGAGTATTGCATAAGATGGTAGTTGTCACAAAATTGGAAAAACAAAAATCACGATTTTCAACAAGGTTTGCAAGAAAATTAGTTTACGTTGTTTCACTTATAATGGAAAAGATATCCAAAAAACTCTGAGGTACTGTTATTTTGATACTGAGTTTTGCCTATGAGGTACATTTTCTTATGCTGTTGTTTAACTTTAAGATTAGACAAGTAATACGATATTCAAATTGTAACAATAGCCAGTAAATAATAGCATATAACTTTCTTTGAAACTTTTCAAATTATTGATATTACCAATTCGTTTGTATGGCTATGAAGCCTTCGCTGTTGTTTACATGAAAAAAACTAAATTTTGGTAACTTATCACATCTATAGGATAAACCTTCCTTTGACTATTTACATATTAATTTTTATTAGCAACAGCTTGGTGCGCATATGAAAGCTTCTAATATAACAGTCAGGGCTGCACTTTGGCGTTTCTTTATAGTGATAGAATCTATATGTTAATCAATTTAATATTAGATAATATTTAGAATAGTAACCAGGATTCGTCAGTGCGCAGATCACTTATGGAGAATTACACATTGAATAGCGATGAATTTGTTTGATCAAGCATATTTTACAAATTCTGGACTTTTGGGGCATGCAAGAGACCTGGTTTTATGTTGAAGAAAACAATTTATGGTGTACAGTTTCAAAATTGTGATGTAAAGTACAAACTATGTGTAAAGAACAATAGCTATGGAATAAATGGTTATTATAATATCCTACACAAACTAGCAACATACTGTAGAGTCAAGTCTACTTGTAGAATTGCATTTATCAATGTATCACTGATATCAATGAAAATAAGTGCTCATAGTTTGGCCATTGAGACTGGAAGGTAAACACATCCTTCCATACCAGTGGAACATTCTTGTAAACTATGAAATTGTAACAAAACAAGATGCAACTCTCTTCAATTTACAATGTTATTTTTTGACAAAATGAGAGAGTCTATTTGTGACAGGATTAACAGTTTGGGACAGCTGTCCACCTCGTGGGTAGATGCTATCAGTTTCAACTCCATTGGACTTGAAGATCTTAAACAGGACCTGTGGCATATGGTTCCTTAGGGCAATGGACTCCAATGTCAAACACGCAACAGGCCAGGAAAATAGGACAAACTGCCTGATACTGGTCCCAGATTAGGTCAACTAGACATAAAGCCCTAAAGGGGCCAACTGAGAAGTGTGCTGACCTATAGACTGCATCTGATTGATCACAAAAGCGCTAAGAATTTATCACTGGGGCTACCCTGGTGAGAACTGGAAAACCTAACAGATGAGTAGCGGAACCTAAGCAAAGGAACCTGTTATGCTCACAAAGGTGCACATGCCTTCCTCTAGCACTATCATGTCACTCAAGTAGTGCTCAGTGAAAGTTGTACACGATCACCAGCAGTAGGCCTGCAGAATGTGGACAACCGCGACGTTCCACAGGGCACACCAGGAAGCATTTAAGGTTTGCACCTCATGAACGTTTGGCTGAGACAAGCTGCAAGGCACCAGGCCTTTCCAGCGATATGTCATAGGCCTTAAGGATCGTCTGCTTAATCCATGAAGAAATCGTGTTTTGGCAAACTTGCTCCTGGCACAGGTGACTCAGTGGTAGATGGAGGGCTGACCTCTGTTTTCTGAGTCCAGCCGTGCATGTAAGGTACCAGTGAAAGGCTTTCACTGGACTCAGGGCTCTTTCCTGGAGAGGAAGAGCAGTATCCATAGCATGGAGAGTGAAACCCTTAAAAGCCATAGACTGAACTTGAGCAGCTTTGTTCTTTGCAAGGAAGCCCCAGTGAGGCCTCTGTGTCACCTAGAGGTGGTCAGGTGACCATTGGAGTCAGTCGTGAGCTAGAATGTGGATCTCACTTCTCTGAGCCCATGAAGCAAGTGTTTACAGAAAAACGGTTTCCACACCCGGTACTTGAGGTTTACCTGCCTTGGGTCCTCAAGGCACTCAAATGGCCACATCTTCAACATGATTAAACCCAGTGGCAGATCCCACCTGTGTATGACTTGTCTTGATGCCAGTCTGTCAGTCCAGTAGGACGCAATGAATCCAGAGAGATAGGGATCGCTCCCGACGTGAATGTCAAAGATGTGGATTCCATTACTGGTGCACCAATTGAAAAACATATTCCATCTAGCTGAGTAGACAATTGGAGAAGAACTTTGAAGCCTGTTTTGCAGATGTGCTGTGAGATAACCGCCAAGCATGGAGGTTGAGCACTTGAGGGTACCTGTGGAACACACTCATCTGCAGCTGCACCAGAAGCTTGGACCATGCCAGAAATCATAGCAGAGACCCGACACTCAGTTCCAGAAGGTTTACTAAGCAATCACTCTGGGACTGCCAAGGGAAGATAAGGATCAGATTGCAATCGTGGGACCAAACCTTCCACAATACCCTCGGAAGGATCTGCAGAGATGGAAAAGGGTATGCCCAAAGGTTGCTATGGTCCATGGCTAGAGCGTCCACAGCTAGGGCCTGGGAGTCCGGGACAAGTGAGATGGAAAACCAAAGTTTTGCATTCCTGTGAGTCATGAACAAGTCTACATGTGGAATCCCCATTTGGCACACAGGGACTGACTGACCTTAGGGTGGAGTGACCACTATGTCTCTTTTGGCTGACCCCTTCTTGAGAGTTGATTGGCCAGGACATATTGATGTATGAGATGAGCCTCACGGTCATGCAAACTTCATGTTTGGAGCACCATCATGTGATGAGCCTGCCTAATTGTATCAGCTTCTTGGACTGTGTCTCACCTTGCCTGTTGGGGAAGGCCACCCCGGTCCTGTTGTCACACATTATGAGCACACGTTTGTGCTCCGCCAGGTCCTGGAAGTGGAGGAGCACTAAGCGTATCGCCTCCAATTCCAACCAGTTTATATGGTGAGATGTGGGCCAGTGGCCCAACACCATCCAGCTCTCCACCAGGGCTCCCAACCTGGACTGAGAAAAGTCTGTATAAGTGGTGAGCTGGGCCTGAAAAGGCAACAGTATTTGTCTCTTTATGACGTTATCCCTTATGGTGCACCACAGAAGGTGTGGGTGATCTTCATTTTGAATCTGCACAACAGCCCAATAGACCTGGTCTCTTTACCATCTGCCGTGCAGAGTGTGCTGCAAGAGGCAATGGCAACTGAGTGGGACCTGGGAGTCCTTCAAGGACAGGGAGCCGGACAAGGAGCCTGGCAGGGTGAGCCATAGTTGTCCCTAGCATACCTCGCCAATCAGAAAGGCTCTAAGCAGTGACTGAAAGTTCCCACCTTTCTTCCAAAGGGCGACAGATGTAGACAACCAGGTCAAACTGGATGCCAAGAAAGGGCAAAAGTCTGCTCCAACCAAAGACTGTACTTGATTAAGTTCACCATCAGGCACAACCGTTGGCAAAGTTCCAGAACAGTTTGTGTGTGACGCTGCAAATCCAGGAACTGAAGCACTAGGATAAACCAATTGTCCAGATACACATGAATGTGAACGGCTTACTGGTGAAGGTAAGCAGCAACTATCTGTGCAAACCTGGTAAACACAAGTGGTGCCCTTGTGAAGCCAAATGGAAGCACCCTGAACTGGTATACTTGGCCTCCATGATTGGCATGTGGAAGAATGCATCCCTGAAATCCAGGGATGTCATCCACTACATGGGCCACAAGGCTGCTGCCACGGACTGGGGGATCTCTATCTGAAAGGACGGGACTTCCAGGAAGGTGTTCCGTATCAACAGGTCTGTGATTGGGCACCAGGTCTGTGACTGGGCACCAACCTCCATCCAACTTGGGGACCAGGAAGAGTAGGTTGTAAAAGCCATGAGAACCTTGATCCTCGACCGGCTGTACGGCACACTTGCTCTGAAGCATCTGAACTCCGTCTAGGAATGCCGATGCTTTGGGTTCTGCAGCAGGTTGTTCAAACCACTTGGGTTCTTGGCTTAACCGAGGCTTGTCTTTGTCCAAAGGCAGCATGTAGCCATGTCTCAGGATGTTGAGGATGAACAAATCATCCATAATAGACCTCATTGTGCTCGATAAATGGAGAGGCAGCTGAGGACCAGGCAATGCATGGTGTCTAACTGTGTGGTGTCCGGCAATCCTTAGACTGTGCAATCCAGTATACAAGAGTCAGGAGTGCCGACACTTCCTGGACTTTCTCCTATAACCAGAAGGCTTGCTCTTCCCCAATTCCTGTCCGCTCTTTCCCGGGGATTTTGTCCCTGGGCAAACATGAGCTGAGGGGCAAGTGGACACATTCTGGAAGAGACGGCCAACGAGATGCCAGAGTAGTACCCCTTGAGGACAGATCCTTGGCACCTTCCTCTAACCATCTGAAGGCCTCTGCAGACACTTTGGTAGACTTTGGCTATGAGCATCAAACTCTTCCCAATCTAAGTCCACTGGAAGTGAATCTGACAGAAAAGTATGCTCAGGTGCAGAATACCATCTCCCCTGGACATGTGGCTTGGGGAGGAATTGCCCTTGCCTGAGATACCCAGACATTGGTGGCTCTACAGGAACCAGTGTGCCATGAGTCTTGGTCGTGAACTGTTCGGCAAACTCAGCCACGAAAGGCAAAAAATATATGGGGGTGGGTTGCCTTGTGACCTCCAGAGACAAGCCCCACTAGGACACTGCAACAGCCCCACACCTCTCCTCCTCTGGCAGGAGCATAGCTTGGTTATCAACCAGGCTTGGAATAAGGGCTTTGACATGGTCAAAGCCTGTCAGTGGAGCAGGAGTTATGTCCAGGGGTGTGGAAGGTTGTTCCATGGCCCTCACGGTGGCCGCCAACAAGCTCGGCCATTCAGGGTGTGAATGGCATGATGGTTGAGTCCTCAACCTTGGCTGGGAGCTGCTAACAGATGCATCTGAAAACAAAAGCTCAATCTCTACCTTAATTGGTATTGAGGTCTAAAGACTCAGGACTCATCAGGGGAGTGGTAAGACCCAAAACCTCCTCGAACAATGAATTGTCTGCAGGTGATGGAGTGGCTGCCAGTGACAGCAGAGATCTGTCACTATGCTTGGTGGTAGGGGTAGCAAGAACTTCTGCCCAAGTCATCACCGCCTTAAACACTACCTCTGCCTGTTCATCCCACGTGGCCCTAGAGAGGGGGAAGTTCTAATACCCTATTTCCAGTGATCTTTGTGGCCACCAACAAAGATGTCTGCTGGCTGAAGGGATCCTGCCTTGTCTCCGGGAGACTTGTTTTGGGGACCGCAGCTACTGCCAACACAGAAATCTGCCAGCAGGAGTGGGCCCGAAAGAGTGCCAGTGCTGAGAGAGAGAGTTGACTCAAGGCAGAAGCAGCGAGCCACTCCGCCAACAATCTGCTCAGACTCAGCTGCAGTGATGGTGGGAGCAACGGAAGACAAAGTCTCCAACCTCAAAGGCTGACACTGCTGGTGGGGGAACTGAAGGTGTCACCCCGGCCACTGTAGGTGCCGACACCACTGGGCCTAAAGATCCACCTTGATGTTGCACATGTTAGTGTTCTACCATAAAGCTCAGACTTACTCAGTACATGGGTTACCTTGATCCTACCCCAAGTTCGCAGAGCCACTAGTGGGATGAATCTCTAGGTCAGCTGAGCATGGGCTGTTCATATAGCCCTCTTGTTCAATCTGTGTACCTGTGCGTGAATGCATGCATTCCTATTGATTAGTATGAATTTTAATGGGCATAGAAAATTAAAGGGCATTCATATTTTTGACTTCTCCAAAACTGTCTACCAGATTCTCTTCAAACTTGGTGGAGATAAACATTGGGTGGGTTTCTGCAAGTTTATTTCAAATGATCATGCTCCAGTGATTTACAGATTTTTTTATGATTTTTTAACCCAGCTGGCTCTGTAGTCAGCTTAGCTTACAGGATGGGCAGTCATCTGCCAATTTTCGACTTCTCCAAAACAGTGAGCCAGATCCACTTCAAAATTGGTAGCAGTGTCTCTTTGGTGGGTCTTTACCATATTTGTTTAAATGGTCACACTCTAGTATTTTTCGTCATTTTCTGGCAAAATCTTCAAAAATCCTCCTCTCTGAAACCACTTAGCCAATTGTTTCATTATAGAATATTGAAACCTGGGGATCCCTAGACCTTAATTTGTTCACCAAGCTGCACTGAATTTTTTTCTATTTTTTAAATGAACTTTTGTGTGTTACAGCTATTTTTAACTTCTCCAGAACTGTCACTTAGATTGTTCTGAAACTTGGAAGAAATGTAGCTTGTTGAAGGGTCAAACTAAGGTGTACACCAGGTGATTATATTCTGCAGCCCTGATTTTTAATGACTTTTTAGATTTGAGTGCTTATCAGTTAATATGTACATTCCTATTTATTACAATGCAAGTCAATGTGCATTGCAATGTATGATGTCACATTTTCGACTTGTCCAAAATTTTGTGGACGGTTCAACCTAAGTTGTAGACTAAGTGATGATATTCCACGTCCCTAATTTTTAACGTATTTTTAATTTGGGAACTTATCAATCAATGTATATATTCTTATTTACTACAATGCAATTTAATGGGGATTGCAATGTATCGTAAGTCACATTTCTCCAAAACCGTCCACCAGATCCACTTCAAACTTGGTAGCAATAGCAATGTACCCAGGCTGGATTTCTATTAACCTGCAACAAATGGTACTTCTCCAGTGATGGGGTTTTTTTTGGGGGGGGGGGGCAACATTACATCTCAGTCAAAACCACCTCACCGACTTCTTTGAAAATGCACAGGGACACTTCTTAGGATTTACCCTTCATTTGGTTGACAGATGGAGCTATTTTTATGATTTTTTTTGTGTGTGTTAAAGTCATTTTCGACTTCTTTTTCAAAACTTTTACTCAGATTGCTGTGAAACTTGGTGAAACGTAGCTTGTAGGAGGGTTAAACTAAGTTGTTCACTGGGTGATTCTAATCCAGATCCCGAAAAATTTATGATTTTTTGTAAATTTAGGAACTTGTCGGTTGAAGAATGCATTCCTGTTGATTACCATGTGAGTCTATGGGGATTGCAATTGCAATTCCATCTTGGACTGCTCCAAAATTGTTAACCAGACTCATTTTCAACATGATCAAAATGTACCTTGAGTGGGTCTCTACCAACTATGTTTCAGTGGTCATGTTCCAATGATTTCTAGATTTTTAGCTCAGCTGACTTGTCAGTCAGCTGAGGTTATGTTATGACTAGTCATCCGCATCCGTCCATCGTCCATCCATCCGTCATCCATCATTCTTCATCTGTCGGTCGTCCGTCCGTTGAATGTTGATGCTTTGGTAACTCTGGAATCTCTTTGCTGTCATTGTTGGGTTTGATATTTATGAATATGTGTCATGTTTTTCTACATAAGTGTATCACAGTCGAGACGTCCGTCTGTAGAACTTCCATTGTTTAGTGAGGGACTTGTAGAAGTCTACTTCTTGCATTTGATACTCTATAACAGTGATTCATTCACTTAACTTATCAATTAGATAATATTCCAGATTCATAGATATCACAAAAACGATGTAGGCCTACTTTCTACTTTTGCTATAAATTCAGCTGACGAACTAGTCAGAAGAACCAAAATAGTGATAGGCTCACCAATTCTCCTTTATCTTTTGCAGAAGTAATAAAATTTGGATTTTGAGTGGTTGGGCCTGTACTTGTTGGAAACACTATAGTCTATATTTAATGAAGAATATTTCAAAGGTTGAGAGGACCGGTTTAAAACCACCAGCTGCCTTTTGTGGGTGACTGCCTGTCTCAATTGCAAGTCAGGAGTGAAATTTGTTTCTTCACATTGGTATTGGAAGATGAATGTTGATGCTTTGGTAACTCTGGAATCTCTTTGCTGTCATTGTTGGGTTTGATATTTATGAATATCGGTCCTGTTTTTCTACATAAGTGTATCATAGAAGAGACGTCCGTCCTCCACAATTCACATTTTCGACTTCTCCGAATCCGTCAGTTAGATTCACTTTTAACTTGGTAGGGATGTGCCTTGGGTGGGTCTCTACCAAGTTTGTTCAATTGGTTATGCTCCAGTGAATTTTTTTATTATTTTGAAAGTCTGTAAAAAAAAAAGAGTTAATAGGAAAGTTTAACATGGGAATTTCTTGTAATGGTTATAACTGAAATAATTTTGGCCCGATTTGTGCCAAACTTGGTACGGATATACTTTTTATAAGTGTCTACGTATTTTGTGAAAATAGTCATGCTCCAGTGATGTTTGGACCTTGACCTCATTCCCAAGGTCACAGGACAACTGACGCGAAATTTACTGTTCACTTGATAACTTGAGACCTGTTTTGAGTTAGGACCTTGATTTTTCACACGTTAATGTTTTTCTATGAATACCATGCGTAGACAGTACATGAGTGACCTTGATCTCGTTTCTGGGGTCACAGTGCAACATACATGAATTTTACTCTTCACTATAACTTGAGAACTCCTTGAACTGGGACCTTGATGTTGCACGTTCGTGTTCTTCTATAAAGGTCAGACTTACTCAGTACATGGGTGACCTTGATCCTATCCCAAGTTCACAGAGCTGCAAGTGTGATGAATGCCTAGGTCAGCTGAGCATGGGCAGTTCACACAGCCCTCTTATTTGTGATTATTTTTATGTGCTAAAATCTTTTTAA
The DNA here is from genome assembly GCA_964020975.1 of Hermodice carunculata. Lineage (NCBI taxonomy): Eukaryota > Metazoa > Annelida > Polychaeta > Eunicida > Amphinomidae > Hermodice > Hermodice carunculata. The sequence continues at coordinate 40,176,918 of OZ026612.1, read as the reverse complement.
AATCTTCTCCAAAACGAGGGTTACGGGACTTTAGTCTCTGCGTCCAAGGTTAGCTGAGCATAGGACTGTCATATTCCTCTAGTTTTTTGGGGAGGGTCCAAAGTCTTTAGCAAAATCTTCCTCTACGAAACCACTTGGCCAATTTCTTCGAAATTGTATAGGGACACTTCTGGGGATCCATTGATCTCAAATTGTTCAACACGTGACACTAAATTTTTTTTATTTTAAATTTTGTATGAATTTTCGCATGTTTTCGCTATTTTTGACTGTAACTTGTGGAAGGCTTAAACAACGTTGTTTACCAGGTGGTGATACTCTGGATCTCTGACTTTAAATATTTTTTTTTATTTCGGGTACCTGTCGACGAATGCATGTATTCCTGTTGATTAATATGTAAGTCAATAATGATTCCAATGGAGCATCACATTTTCGACTTCTCCAAAACCGTCTACCACATTCACTTCAAACTTGATGGAGATATACTTTGGGTGGGTCCCTACCATGTTTGTTCAAATGACCATGCTCCGCCGCTGCGGTGAATTTTTCATATTTGGCAAAGTCCTAAAAAAATAACTTCTCCAAAATTGCTGAGTCAATTGCTTCGAAACTGCGCGGGGACACATCGGGGGACTTCTAAACCTTAATCTTTTTCAAAAGGTGGTGCTGCAACTGTTTCTGGATTATAAAATAATTTTTGAGTGTTTTCCCTTCCATTTTTTGTCAAAAAACATGACTCAGATTTTTCTGAAACTTTATGGAAATGAAGATTCTGGAAGGGCAAACAAACTTGTTCACTGGGTGGTGATACTCTGGATCCCTGATTTTAAACTTTTTTTTAATTCGGGTACCTGTCGGTTGATGCATGCCTTCCTCTTCATTACTCTGTAAGTGAATGGGGATTGCAATGGAAATTCAAGGTCTGTGCACGCAAGGTCAGCTGAGCACAGGATAGTCCCGTTGTTGTTGTTGTTTTTTTTGGGGGGGGTGTTTTTTTGTTTTTGTTTTTGGTTTTTTTTTTTTTTTTGGTTTTTTTTTTTGGGGGGGGGGGGGGGTATTTGTTTGTTTGCAACCGGTGACATGAGATCTGTTCTTCACAGGTACTGTAGTGACAACTTTTGATCAATTCGTACATTTTTACTTCGTCGTGTGATAAGAGAACAAAGACAGTTATGTAATATATGTTTGTTTCCCCGTTGATTTTGCTACTATGTATGCATTGTGTATGTTTGTCTGACTGGTCAGTGTAGCCGATACATAATCGGCCATTCTACCCAAAGGGGTTGACCCTCTCAGACTCTGGAATGGCAACCTCCCAACAGTGGGCTGTTTTACATTTTATTTTTGAATCACAAATGCCTCTCTGCTCATGACTTGACAGGAATGCTAGCCGGCAGTAAGCACTTGTCAAAGCTGCAGGTCATCCATCTCATTATACATAGCTTCTCAGTATGGTGCATGTCTTCATTGATGCCAGTCAGTAGGGTCAGCACATTTCAATCAAGTGTATCATCATATCTATTTCAGGTCAAAACATAATGCTCTTGTGTAATAAGACTACTTGCCTATTAAGACCGCATGATAATGAGGTCCATAAAATGCTGTAACCCCCCCCCCCCCCATTTATAAAACCCAACACTAACATACCACCTGCTGTATGTAAACCACTTTGAGCTTGTCCTAGGAATGACCTTTCAAAGGAAGACCACTGTGTTCAGGAACTGAGTACCTACTGTTTTTGGCCTCCACTTCATCCCAAAAAGTGGCCACACAAATGTGACCACAAAAAACATTGTGGCTCTTCAGACATGTCAGAAGTTCGCAGCAGTGACCACGTGCAGCCGGTGGGGACCAGTGTATTTGGCAGGATGTTGCACCTTATGAGACTGATCATGTTGCCAGAATTGATATATGTCAGTAAATTACACTGTAGTCTAGGATAGCACTATATCCATTAGCAAATAGCCATCGGCTAAAAAAGGTGTGATTTGACTCAAAAATCTTGTGCTGTAGTTTGGCTAATTAATGGCCTCTATATGCTTCTAATTTGTTGGTAATCATGTCTATGCGCATGGTGGCCCGTTGCATGGCTATGTAATTGATTACGTATATGGTATTTTGTCAGGTTTGTGCATTCAAGTGCAATAAAACTATTAAAACAAACTCTCTCTCTCTCTCTCTCTCTCTCTCTCTCTCTCTCTCTCTCTCTCTCTCTCTCTCTCTCTCTCTCTCTCTCTCTTCTCTCTCTCTCTCTCTCTCTCTCTCTCCTCTCTCTCTCTCTCTCTCTCTCTCTCCCCCCAAAAAAAAAAACTTTTGAAAGCATCACACACACACACACATTTTGCTTGCCAAATTAAGATGCTATTACCTTCCTTGCTAGTTATTTAACCAGCCGATATAAAAAAAAGTAAAATTTCAGTCAACCTTCAGAAATTGGAGACTCTTAAAGAACGGCGTCCCTCAAAGATCTGTATTAGGTCCGACGCTCTTCAACCTTTTTTTTTTTTTTTTTTTTTTTGTTATAAATGACCTGTTTTGGTTTATAAAAGAGGGATCATTGTCAAAGTTTGCAGATGACAACACCCCAACAGCAATAGGGGATACCATCCACCAAACGAGAAATTATCTTATATCAGAAATTGATAAATCCATGCAGTGGTTTACTTTCAACTGCATGTCAGCAAATTCATCCAAATTTCAGCTCATGTTGCCTGGAGCCCAGAATTTTTCTAATTTCAGTGTTGTAATACACGGCACTGAGGTACAAAACACTGATCATGTCAAATTACTCGGTGTATACGTGGATGCAAAACTATTTTTTGACAAACATTTCACTGAAATATGCAAGAAAGCATTTGCACAATTAATTGTTTTAATACGATCCAAGAGAATCTTCGATATCTGCGAATTACATTATTGTCGAAACTTTTACTGTACCATATTTCAGGTACTGGTCCATCATATATCACTTCTGCTCTTGCCAAAACATGAAAAAGATGGAACACCTGCTAGAAAGATCCCTAAGACTTGTATATGTCGACTTGGACTCGTCCAGCAACTACTAGATAAACCATCTTTGGTCTCTTTGAATATCGAAAGAAAACGAGCAATAGTCACAGAAGTTTTTTTAAATCAAACATGAAATAGACAAAATATCTAAATTGCTTTATAAAATGCACAAACTCTAGCTATGGAACAAGACAATCTTTAAAATTGGAATTACCAAACTACAATCAAGTAACAGTCATGGTAAAAATTCTTTGAAATTCATGATGCCTTATCTTTGGAACGACTTATCCTTCAAAACTAAATATATATACAAATTAGACGAGTTCAAGTCGGTCCTTAAGACATGGATGGGAACAGTTTGCAGATGCAATATCTGTAAATTTCAGGAAAGCATGAACAGATAACAGCTTTCTATCAATTGCTCTGTAGGGTAAACGGACCAAATTCCAGCCCCCTTAGCATAATAGTTACGGTAATAAGCCCTAAGTGAATTTATTTTTTTCAGACAGCTTTGTGAATATAAAGAAACAATAAAAATACATTTCAAACTTTGTTTTTCGCACAATTTTCAGTTTTGATGGATTAAATTGTTTTGACAGTGACTTCCCAAACAACTCATGCTCATGTCTCCGAACAACAGTTTTGACCAAATTCCAGCCGTAAGTGCCCAAATTTCAGCCATGTTGTACTCAAAGCCAGCCCTGCAGTGACCAAATACCAGCCGTTAAAACTGGCTTTTAAAAAACTATTCAACAGAGTAGAAAACACAACATTTACAGACTCTAAAGATATCTTTTATTGTTCAAATGGACATTTTTTTTGAGGTGGCTGTGATGCTTGCTCCATTTTGAATTTCGGCACGTGTCGTATCTATTTGGGCCTGGCTCCACTTTGGCCTAGCGTTAGAGGAGCTCCTTCCCTTCGGTACTTTTTCTGAAATTCAATGAAAAAGCAAAACTGAATTAATATCTTTGATTCTTTATGGAAAAGTAACTTAGGTGGTAGTAGTTAGGCCTTAAATGCGTGTTCTCATACCGGACGATGCCTAAAGGGCGATACACACGCGGAACGGAGAGTGCGGAGCGGAACGGAATGGTGACTTGCGGTGCGGAATATTCCAAACACTTTACATACATTGTTCTGGCGTGGAGCGGAATCAACGCGGAACGGAATTCCTCTTGGATTTCAAAAAAGTTTGATTTTTTTCCCGCTTCCGCACTGTTCCGCGAGGGTAGCAGCCAATGAAATTTCGAGCTGGTGTTGTGATATGACCAGATCTATATTTAGTTTATGCCCCTACCATAAAATCTGTTTTTAGAGTGTAAAGAACTAAGGTCATTTCCTTGTTTATGGGTATATTTCTTTTGGGCCGTGTCTAAATTTCTTAACTTATACACATATAATATCTATGATGAAAGTACTTTCTGACAAGATATAGTTTTACATATATATTTTCACACGTTTGAGTGGAGTGTTCTCCCTCTTATGAGGCCACCACAAGTGTACGCGAATTGTGGCCTTATAAGAGGGGTGGCCTGTCTTGACATGGAGAATTTAAAATGATAATGACGCTGCACAGCGAAGTGGCCTCTCAAGAGGGGTGGCCTCTCTTCAGGGGGACTTTATAAGAAGGGGGCCACTATATTGAAATTTTGCTGTAGGCCTTCATAGGGAGATGACTCTATCTATCTATCTATCTATCTATCTATCTATCTATCTATCTATCTATCTATCTATCTATCTATCTATCTATCTATCTATCTACACTGTAGATAGATAGATAGATAGATAGATAGATAGATAGATAGATAGATAGATAGATAGATAGATAGATAGATAGATAGACAGACAGACAGACAGACAGATGGACGGACCACGGAGAGACAGACAGACAGACAGATAGATAGTCCCAAGCTAGAGACGAAAGATAAAAGAATCAGATAAAAAATTAATGGGTCTACGTTTCCTGGGTGAAGTTTTTGAAACTTATTATTTTAATGCACAAGAAAAATATATACATTCATACAGTATTTAAATATTATAACCTCATAATTTTATATCACAACCATATTTCAATATATCGCAATATGTCACTTGAATGACTGGTCCAATATACACAAAAATTGGTTCATTATACACACCTACAATGTGGTCCAATATATACATTATAGCATTATATTAATAATAAACGTCTTTTCACCACTGGTTCAATATGCATGTCATTTAGTCTTTCAAATTACACACATGATAAATAAAAATGAAATTTCTTCCAATTTGCATTTTATTTTAACCAAATAAACATTCCCATAGCTTGGATATTGCAGAAGAGGTCGGGCTATCAGAAAAATGGGTAACAAGTTTCAGCTCGGCAACTTTTATAGTAAACCTTATTTTGTGAAGCGCAGATTTTGGATTTTTGCGTTAATCAAGTTTCAGGTGGCTGCCTCTCCTCAAGTCCATCACTTTTCTGAAAGTTAGTATAACAGTATAGGCTTAAGTTAATTCAAGGTAGATGTCTGTCTGCAATATCGAAAATACCACGATTCAGAGGTGGATGTAAAATAAGGAACTAGAAGTGGTCCAATTTACCCACAAGTTCAAAGTACACGCCTTTCCCCTAACACTGAAAAACTCTGTTTGATCATGTCAGATTGTGCAACGTTTATAAATTCATAATATTTTGAAATGAATTATTATTTAACATAATTATTAAGTTAAATGATTACCGAAGGCACACCGCCAATCGCTCCTCCGGTGATATGGGCTTCCTCCAATTGGTTGTCGTTTTGACAATTAGCGGACTAACAAGTCCCAGCAATTCGTCAAACTGTTCCTGTGACATTCTGAAATATTGCTTAAATTGTTCGTCGTCCTGCCGCAATTCTCGTATCAGGGCATGGAAATCACCAAAAACCTCTCTTTTTTTGGTTTGTTTCATGTACCCATACCCTCCCTTTTTTCTTTTTGGCGACCAATGCCAAAAGAATGGCAGTATCATCTTCCTCTGAACTGTCCATGTCGAAAAGATGAAGTCAGATGGTTGTTGCTTAATAATAATAGTCAAACTAACGCATCATTTCAGTTTAAAAACACGTTTATTAAACTTATTGGCCAAAAACTATGAACACGTGGTTTTGTTTATTTTTGACTATGTGACACACCCACTTTCCGCATTCTTAAGCCGATTTTCGCGCCAGTGTGTACGCAAAATTCCGTTCCCCTCCACACCTGTGGCTCCGTACCGCAGAAACGTTTCGGTCCGCTTTCCGTTCCGCTTTCTGTGTATATCGCCCTTAAGCCTAGATAATGTTTAGGCCTACAATTTATTTCTTTAACACATTTCCATTTGTAGGCCAGGAGATAACAATACAATCATAGGCCTAGATGTAAGCATAGGCCTATGTAAATAGATTGATAGGCCTAGATGGATAGATCAATGAGAGAGGATAGATGGACAGATGGATAGATACATCGACACACAGACAGACATTTACAAATGTAGGTACTGGTAGGCCTACATACAGCTTCTGAAGCATTACAACTAGGCCTACATGTATAGGGCTACATGTAGGCTTATGCGGGTAAATATGGTGAGGTTGGCACATCAGCTGGGCCTAGACCCCTGAAAGTAGGTCTAAAACTTTTATAGGCCTTATTCGGAGGCAATGCTATTGGACTATTAGCCCTTGATTATGAGGATCTTAAAAGTAGACCCATAGGCTTACTAAAGTCTATAAGGCCTATTTATCAAAATTGCCAAATGTTTTACAATAACGTTTGAGGAATGTTTTAAAATGCATTTCTTGAGTATTTTTAAAAAGTTATTATCATGTAATGAACACTGGAATGACTGAATTTTGTTTTGACATTTATAAAATGTTGCTCCTAGGCCTGTGGAACAAAGAAGCAGCCGACACAGAAAAAATGAATATAAGGGTTCTTTATTTGCAGGCATGTTAACTGGAGTCATATTTTCTGAGTTTCTAAGTGTTTGGCTTCCCCCTGTGGACTGTTCATTCTTGTGTACCAGCACTTGGGTTTGCTCTCTTGCTCTTCTTTTCTCTGTAACAGTTAAAGGAAACGATCAGTGTATTGAGGCAATTTTTTTTACTTTTCACATATCTTAAAGTATTAAATTGCAAGCATTATTTAGGCAAATGTATCTGCTACCAAGTAGTCAACCTTTGATTCATCTTTATTATAATAGCACGTATTTTCTGCACCATACTCCTAACAGGAAAATTTGAAAATGATACAGAAAACATTGCTTTGCCCAGTACTACAAGTTTTTAAGAATAGTAACATTTTCATGTGGACAGTAGCAAACATATAACTTCTATATATAAAGATGTGATTTAAAAAGGTGGACATAAGCGAGAAGTGCTGAAATTATAGGCATTGTGTTTAAACAAAAGGATGCATAGGGAGAGATATTTATACCTTATAAGGTGCTGTTTGTTAAACATTTTGAAAATGTTATGCCAATGTTTTTTCACATTAACGGTTTTTCGTTTTTCAACAATTGATATATAGGCTTAATACCGAGCTTGTGGTATAATATTGATAAAGTTATAATGCCCAAATGGGCATTCTTTTCACAACATTTGTAATGAAGTCGTGCACTTGCACAATTTAAATATATCCATGTTTATCAGCTGTAGGCTCATAACCTACATGAATATCTTTGGTCAATATCATGTACAAGCCATTTGAATCTCCACTGCAATTTAAAATTTCAGTTTGTTTTGCTGTTTATATTAGATATGCCACCCATATTGTCCTTTAAATTATGTGATGAAAAGTTACAACAATTTATAAGTACTTACCATGCAACAAGTTTTCCGAGCGTCTAGGAGCTGATGAGACTAAATAGATGACTGTACAGGAGGTTGACTTTGGTGAATCAAGATTTGAACTGTTAGTACTTCCCTTGTCCCGCTGATCAGCCTCCTTGTTACACAGGATGTGGTTACCATATTTATAGACAGACTGAATTCCATGCATCTCTGATTCAGCTCAAATATCTCGTTATTATAGAAAATTATACTATTTATATGATGTTTTTGAAATGTTTCAAAGTATCATTCATTATTAATATTGGGCACTTTAAAACATTACATGTGAACATATTGTTTACAGCATTAACAAAAAATTCTAAAAAGCAATTGGAGAAATGAATATAACAATAAAATACTAAAATGTTTCAGAAATTTTAAAAAACATTAGATAAGAACATATTGTTTGCAACATTACTAAAACATTCCAAAAACAATTAGAGATATGAATATAACAATAAGATATAAAAATGTTTCAGAAATGTTTTAGCTACCTTTCTGTAAAATCATTTTTACAAATTTAAAAATTTATGTTTAAACATTTTGAAAATGTTTAAGGGAAATGTTACTGTTATGATGTTGTGCAACATTTCTTCATAGTGTCAGTACAATGTTTTGAAAATGTTTGAACGGAATGTTACAATTACGCAGTTGTGCAACATTTTTGCATAATGTCAGCAAAATGTTTTAAAAATATAGATAAAAAAATATTTTTATATAGCATATGAAAAATGTTTTGAAAATGTTTGAAACAAAATGTTATAATTATGCAGTTGTGCGACATTTCTGCATATATATATATATATATATATATATATATATATATATATATATATATATATATATATATATATATATATATATATATATATATAGATAGATAATGTCAGCAAAATGTTTTAAAAAAAAAGATAAGGAAATATTTTTATATAGTATTTAAAAATATTCTCAAAACGTTATGACATGTTTCTAATTGTTTTTAAAACATTTAAGAAATATTTTATGAAATTGTTTCATAAAAACACAAATAGCACTTTTGACACATGTTGTTTAAATGTTTTGTGTTTGTTGGGTAGGCTTATACCTTAAATGACATGTTTCAGGGTATAGGCCTATATGTATACATGGTAGATCCAGGTTTAGGCCCATGTGCCTATATAGGTCTAGGCCTATTTCTAAATAAGCTATAATTATATAGGCCTGAACCATCTATGAACAGTAGTTTTCAATAGAGTCCTATAGGCTTTGTAAAATATTTTTATTGCACCTTATGCCAGCCCCCTGGGAAACCTAATAGCAGCCGGCTGGAGTTTGGTCAATTAGGGGGCTGTCAATTGGTCACAAGGAGGCTGATAATAAGACCAAGCGCATGGTGAGAAGATTGTGTGGCTGACATTATCTGTCTTTCGGTTAAATGCATCGATAATTTGTGAAATGTGTACGGGAAGTGTTGTTTTTTGTAGATGAGTGGAATATCTAGGCACTATCTCATGTTTTAAATCAATAGCGACATCCAAAAAAGTTTCACTTACTCTTTCTTTTTCCCGACATTTACCACCCACTAGCCGCCACCGCCAACTGTTCAGAAATATTTTGCTGGAAAGAAAGATGGCGCAACGAGCAACAAGGAGAAGGAGCATAAATCTACCAATTAGAAGCCTGGTGATTTAATGAAAGAGACTCTGTCATACGCTGACAATGACGGGAGGTAAACAATGAAGAGTAAGTCCAGGGCTGGAGGGGAGGCTGGGATTTGGTACACCGGCTGATATTTGGGCAGTTTACCCTATATGCCCTTTTGGATCTTGTAAGATGCAGCGAAGAACCGTGTAGAATAATTTCACTGTTCATTGCTCCCGTAATCATATATGACTCTTGGACCTCCCACAGATTCAACACTCTGTCCCTGTGTCTGCGACGCAGGGACAGAGTCGCTGGGTCCCCAACAGTCTTACCCCTGCCTTCGCAGGGGCATGACTGTTGAAGAGGACTTGCAGAGTGATATGTTATAAATAAATTATACTAAATTGCTATTGTAATTCTCTGCACATGGCAATACCACGACATGGCAATAACTATCAGATTTTAAAAGGTGCTTTGAGTCTGACAACATCAGATAAAAGTATATATTGGCACAGATTTGTTGGGTGTCCAAGTCTTTTCCCTGCCTTCGCAAAGGCAGGATTGTTGGAGACAACCAAAACTCACAAGAAGGGTGATATGGTATGTGTTATTAATAATTTATAATAGGCCCAAATTGCCATTGTGATTTTCTGTAGCAATACCACAACATGCCAATAACTATCAGATTCAAAAGGTGCTTGACAACATCAGATAAAAGTATATATTGGAACAGAAGTGTTGGGTCTCCAACAATCTTGCCCGCGGCTTTTCGCAGCGGGCAGGGTTGTTGGAGAAGACCTGCAGGGTGATATGTATAGAAAGAGGGTCGGTAAGGGGTTTCCCGTATTGGCGTGCTGGGGCTTTTTTATTTACCGTACTGGCGTACTGGAAGCCCTCTTGTTTTGCGTACTTAGTACTGTCCAAAATTTTGGAAGATTTTTATTTTCCGTACTACGTACTCAAGGAAAATAATTACCTGTACCAGCGTACTTAAACCCGCCCCCTTACTCCCTTTATAAATCATAGCAAATTGCCATTAATATGATTTTCTATGGCCACACCATGACGTGGCAATAACTACCAGATTTTAAAAGGTACTCTAACAACATCGTAATGACTATATTAATGTAAATGTAGGCCTTAATATTTTTCCAGCCGCATTTTAATATATTTTAATTTAATCTAATATATTTCAATATATACACTTTGTATGTTAGAACTTCCTTTGATATTTAAGTAAACTTGTTAAGTTAGGTAAGATTTTAGTTATATTTGAATCTCAACTCAAGCTCGGTGAAAATAGCTTCGAGCTAATGTTTTATTCAAAAACGAGGATAAATAAAATGTACGTGAACGCCCAAACGATCAGTTTTTCTGTAGCTCCCTCTGCCATCCTGTATAGGAACCAACATTTTGAAAACGAGGCGATCGGGTTTTCCAGAAGGCCCAAGCGAACACATGAGGGAGACACGTGGGGCTGGTGCATTGAAGGGAACGCTGTTAAACGTGTATTTAACAAATTGCAAATAGCGGGGTGTTACATTCAGCTCACACAATATACGGGAAGCTGAGCTTGACTTTTTAATTCAGTGATGACAGAGCCTGAGAGTCAGCTTCCCATGGAAACAGCGGAGAATGCCAACGCGAGTGAACCAACACCTGATAAAAATGGAGGTGCAACAGTAAAAGAATCTGAATCTGAGAACAATGAAACACCTGCAATGGAGACTGAAAATCAGCCATCTTCGGCAACAGAGGGAAATCCCAACGTGATAGACGTGTCTCCCGACAAAGATGGGGGTATATTAAAAGAGATCAAACGTGAAGGTGTTGGGGAAGAGAAGCCATCGAAAGGCGACAAAGTGAAAGTGCACTATGTTGGCACGCTTGTTGATGGGACCAAATTTGATTCTAGCCGTGATCGAGGAGATTTCTTCGAATTCAATTTGGGCAAGGGTGCGTAGTTCTCAGTATTGCACATGATTATGGGTAACATTCGTTTAGGAAAGCTTGTACACAGACGACCGCCCTAAAAGTACCTAGTGGTCTTTCAAATACGCAAAACGGCTGTAAAGCCCCAGTTTAGGGAATCAGGCATCAATATTTCACTGTTCAAACAAAACGGGGGGGGGGGGGGGGGAGGTTAGGAGTGTACAACAACATTGACCTCCTAGTCCTGGTACATCACATATCCCAGATTTGATTCTGGAATGTAAATATCGAGGCATAATAATAATTACAGTACTGTGGTTCTCCGTACTTGTGCAGCAGTCCTGTGTGACACTGTCACGGGTGGTGTAGGGAAAAAAAGAAAAGTAGATAAAGTGCAGGAAACCATAGTTATCGTAATCAGCTTATGCTGCCAAGTTTTCCAGGACGCGAGCAGAGGCAAAGGGTCCACCACAAACTCTGTCACAGCTGTGGTGGACTCCCAGTCCTGGATATGTCCCTTACACTCCTTGCTTGTAGTCCTTCCAGCCCTTTGTAACAGTCCTAATACCTATGTACACTTTCCAATCATCAACCTCATCATATCCTTTCAATTCGTATCTCTCTGCAAACTTATCTATGTCTTGGCCTCATCTTGTTTGTTCCTTTACATGTACTACCTCATTGTAAACTTTCTTGCACCGCCTGTCTTCTAACTCTTGTTAAACTGACACTTTCAGTTTAAGAAAAAAATAAAACCACAGATTGCTCAGTGTAGAGTGAATGTTTTCTAAAATAGGTTCATTCAGTTTTGCACATCAGAGTTTGGTGGCTTCCCTTACTAATACTAGGCTTTACCGTGGATTAGCCCATGCTTTAAATCTTGCCAGTCCCTGGATTTTTATACCTGGTCTGGTTGAGACCAGGCATGTTGCATTGAAAAGGATAAGTGCATGCACAAAGTCTTCCTGATAAATGCTTTCATTCAAGTAAACATGCACAGTGACAGGCCAAAGCTGAGGGGAAATTTTGGCATTGTTTTAATGTTTATTTTTCGGAAGTCTGCAAATACGGGTCCAATAGTTCCTCATTTGTCAGCTATGGAACCAGTAGGCTGCTGAAATGTCGTGTGACATATTGATGAGACTGAAAATTTGGAAGAATTAGCATAATTAGGCCCAATGATTTTCCGTTTCAAAAAAAGAGGAATTCTGCTTCATCAGCAGAAACTTTTCAAATTCCGTTTCACTGCTATATATTTATATTCAATTCATATAATTAAAAATATCAAATTCCATTTCAAGAATGAAAAAAATGCACAAGTCTGCTTTTGTTTCGTAAGATAGTGGAAAATCATTGTCCCTACGTAATATTCAAGTTTCTGGAATTTAATTTTTGGGGAAAAAGACCCTCCATATTTGCCCCAATCTAGCTATTGCTTTATGTACAACAGGAAGAGTCCATGTGCTGTAAGTTAACTCAATTCCCTTTTCTGTCCCCTTGCATGTACATTGCCTATGTCTTGTTAAGCAGAACCCAACAGTTCTGCCCCAAATAGATTGCCATTTTAATTTAGTGGCATTAAAATGTCCAGTAAAGGTTTCATGAGTCATAATCATGAGCCGTTATACTCACTAAATACAACTTGGACACATACATTCCTCTCCTATGTTCAATAATTTACACAGCTTTCCATGTAGGACTATATATAATAATACATAAGTGTGTTTCCCCAAATGGACCCAATATTTTGCGGGTAAGGCGGGTAGGCATTTTTTTTGTTGTCTGACAATTTGGGTGGATCGGTATGTTTTCTGTCTTAAATATTCCACAATTTGGGGGGGGGGGTGTCGGAAGTAAGTTAATAGGGTCAGTAGGGGAGTTCAGAGATGGGTCAGTAGGGTTAGGGGAAACAAACAATTATATTTGGGCCTTGCAGGACTAACGCCTCAATGTAACTGTTGGTCCACCCAGCATAAGTTAGTTTCACATACCACCCATGATGTGTCCTCAGGTTTAGAAGGGCCCACAGTGGTCTCTACAGCTTAAAATAGAAGGGAGATTTACCCTGCCCTTTTCTTTTGCTCCCTGCCCTTTTTCTTTGCTCCCTGCCCTTTTCTTTTGCTCACTGTGCTTTTTCTGTGATATAGACATTGTGCTTTGATGGTTTGTGGCATATTTCTTCAATTTTGACTACAAATCTTCTGTGTGCAAGCTGGATTCAAAGAAAATATATCAAAAGTAGTATTTTCACCATAATTTACATACACTTATCAACAATTTCTTCAGTTTTGCATGAAACATACGCTATTTAATCTAGAACCTTACTTTTGAGGTGCCCTAATGGTCTGTACCCATGGTGAAAAGTTGCCCTTTTAAGATCAAACTGCCCTGCAATTGTGAAAACCTGTAGAGACCACTGGGCCCATATAAATAGTCGAGGTAAAATTTACGCGGCAACCTTTGGTCAGTCTCTAAAGAGCCAAAGTAATGGCAAAACCAGTCAGACTTTTGAATCAAAGATTTCTGACCGTCGTATTTTTATACCTGAATCGATTTCACTTTTAACACTGTTCTGCAACATACAGCGCATTTCTCTAGTGAACTGTAGTCCCACCACACTTGGCCACAGATAGTTACTGAATGCTGCCAAGGACTTTTGCCTGCTACGAAGCCTGGGTGGTGAAGTGTAGTGGTCTGTGGCAAGACTGCAAAATACCCACATATCGCCAAATGTTGCAGATCACAAATTTCCTAAACACCCCAGAAAGACGAGAGCTTTTGTTGATGCTAAACCTGCATGCATGGCTTACAAGTAAGGTGACAATGAAACACAGCAACAGTACCTCTTTCAGTAAGAGTAACTGGCATGCAACAAATATTAACATCATTGGTTGCGGTGGGTCTATTTTCCTGTTCCCCATGTGTTTGCTCCAAAGTAACAGCACTGGCTATGCTTAACAGTAAAAGGCATGTTACAAATACCTACATTCATGAGGCTGGGTGTACAACATTATGTGCTCTCAAGCCACAATCTGTGATCTAAAAATGAGAATAAAAGCAATCTGGAGTTTTCAAGGATTTCTTCTGACTACATTTTGCCATGTTTACATACAGTAAAGCCTCACAAGTTCACAGAGAACAGCTGGAGGCCTGCCAAGAATGTTTACTATATATAGGTGTTCTATATTTACAACCCACATTCCAGAATAAACATATATACTGCATTGTTCACAATTGAGATATAGAGCTATAGGTTTTCCATTTTTACCACAGCCAAAACTGAAATAGTGGAATAAGTAAAGGATATACGGCAAGTTAGCAATGACTTTGACAAATTACTGAATACAATGTACAACTTTGGATTCAAATATTAATTATGGTAAACTATACTTTTTCCAAAAGCTAACAAACCAAGGTTGCTATTTATTTCAATTTTACTTTGTAAGTTGGTTGCAAGTTTTGTCTAACATTACACAAGTGATCATTATAATTTAGCACAAATATTGCTTAACTAACTCAATGTGCAGCAAATTAAAGTTTATGTATTGAATCCAAAAATACAGACTCAGACTTTCTGATTTTTGTTACATTTTGTCACCAGAGGCTATCAATGGTGGCTTGCCTTTGATGTGTCATCTTTCCAGCTTCAAACAGCTGTATATGAGGAACAAGAACAAAAGTTCAAAATTTGAGACCCTCTTTTTGCATTAATAGGATACTTTATAGTTTACCACTAAGGGCTTTTCCAGTTGAATTTACATCAGGGTGGTAGAACGCACCTATGTTTTTTTTTTACCTTGGTGGACGGTCATGAGCACATTTCACAGCTGTAGGTTGTGGCTGAAACTTAATATTTTTATGTAGGTGGTACCCTAAAAATTTATAGGCATTCTGCCCCCCCCCCCCCCCCCCTTTGTAAATTTACCTGGAAAAGCCCTAATTTGATATTAAAATATAGGAGTTGAAGCCAAATGTGTATCAAAGAGTGATCACTTCTATACACTTCGATAATTGTTTTGTGAACATTGTTGCTAATAAACACTACTACAGTGCTACAGAATTATCTTAATGTTGTTTGCTTTCCAAAAACATATACTTTTTGAGTGTATGTATAGAGTTGACAAAAGAAAAGTGCCCCTCTTGACTAAAGTCAATTCTAACTTGCTTTTTTTTCCCTTTAACTATAAATTTGGTACATTTACTATAAAGTGAACAGATATTTCAGTTTAAAATCTTAAGTATTTTGTATAGAAATTGGAATTCAATATGTCCAACAGAACAGTGGGTTGATTATGTTTCCTGCCGCCCTCTGGTGAAAATCCATCATGAGTACTGTAACAAAGAACATGAGCAAGGAGGTATTGCACTGGTATTTTACTGCCGAGATACTACTAGGAAGGTTACATTCATATTTGTTGCAGATTTTTATGGATTTAATGCCTGCAATGAAGCTTCATGAGAACATTTACTGAAGTTGCCTTTGTACATGGCACAACTGGACCAGCTAAGTTTGTCTGGCATATTGCCACACTAAAATGATGCGACTGTCCCTATCAATGAGCCATGATAAACAAGGTCTTTAGGGCAAGTCCTCTTGTCTGGGACAAGCAAAAGTTAAGAGCTCACTGGATATTTAAGTTAACCCATTAATTGTCCGAAATTGGGACATAATTTGCTTTGGGACAAGTTAAGAAAGATCCTTAATGGCAACCCCCATCTCTGTGCCATTTTCCAGGGTCCGTCATCAAGGCATGGGATGTTGGTGTTGCCACAATGAAGAAGGGTGAGCTGGCTGTTCTCACATGCAAGCCTGAGTATGCTTATGGAGAATCGGGGTCTCCTCCAAAAATACCTGCCGACAGCACTCTTATTTTTGAGGTGGAATTGTTTGACTGGAAAGGTAAGTTGTGACTCGTGCTGAACACGGAGCACTTCAAATCACCAGTATGGCTCAAGAAAATAGATCAAAGGCCAACAACAATATTATGTAAGTTTAAATGAGGAACATGTTGCAAACAATTTTTAAACTGCTTTCATTGTTCCTACCTGTGCTCCGTTCTTCACTGATTTCATTTAAACCACTGTTTATTTTCTGTCGTCTTTGGGACTGTGAGGTAGCTGGACTTGCACATTTGGGGTGTTTTCACTTTTTACAAAAATCAATATCAAGTGAATCAGCGGGGTTTGAACCCGATTAGCTCTGGACAAGTGGGTCATGTGATCAACCTGTCTTAACCAGTACACCACTGGAACTGAACAACCTTTTTGTTTGTGTTGGTGGAAATAATGGTGAATGGGACAAAGATATACTATGCAAGGAGTGCATTGCAGGTTAGAAATTGCACATCTCTGTGGTTGCTACGATTGTTGAGCAACATGAACTTCAGGGTACAAATAAATATTACTGTCCCCAAATCATGTACAAACAGCATGGTTTAAAAAGAAGACCCCACTTGTAGACATGGTTCCTTGCATAATGAACGACAAAGCACTTCGTATGTGATGGTTTCTTGTTTCTTGACACAAGAACGCACTTCTACTCTTGTCTCTTTGTGAGAAATTGAGCTGAGGACTCTTGTTTAATGTTTTGAATTTGCCCAGCAATTTGTTCAATTCAAGCAGGATATATACTAACATAAAAAGTGCAAAAAAGTGGGGCACAAGTCTGTTTTGAGTTAGCAAACTATCACGTTTTCCAAAGCAAATTGCATCAAGGTGATAGTGGTAATACATTCCCTGATTTAAAATTTTTAATTGAGAAAGAAGAAAGAAAAGAAAAGATGTTAGCATGAAATGTAAAAGGACGTCCAAGTTTCTGCAATTGCCATGGTTACTTGGATTAATACCCAAGCAAAAATAGAGCAATTCTGTTTCTGCCCCTCTCCCCCCCCCCCCCCCTTTTTTTTTTTTTTTAATTTTATTTTATTTTTTTTTTTTTTTTTTTTTTGAGCTCAGTTTCCTGCTAACTTACCAAAGAGCAGAGATCCATTGGGGTCTGCTTGTCAGTAGACTTACATTTTTTACTTCTTCTAGAAACTAGCAGTTAGATTGTTTTGGTATGTGGTGTGGACTTGTACCACATTGCAGATGAGGCTGTGATTACTCTCCCTTTTTTTTTTTCTTCAAGTTTTCATTATCTTTTGCAAAAAAAAAACTAAAATCTAAAGTTCATTTTGTGAAGAAATTGCTTTGAAATTACACTCTGGATCACCTGGGGTCACTTCGTTCTCATTGTAGCACCACATCAAGGAGGGCATGTTCTTTTCTACATTATTGAAAAATGTTTGTGTGTTTACACAGTATTTTTTACTTTCCCTTAAGTGATAATGGAATTTGTCAAAATGAATGGCCTAACTATATAACAAGAAATCTGTCAGTTTGCTCAATTAGCATTTTGCATGTGTTCAAGTGAGAAGCGGTTTCACAGGGCTCATATTTATCTTTACCATGTTAACAGGAGAGGATTTGTCCCCAGACAAGGATGAAGGCATCTTGAGGAGTCAGTTGGAGACTGGACAGGGCTTTGCGATGCCTAATGAAGGAGCCACTGTACAAGGTCAGTCTTTTTTGTGCGATAGCGAGAGCTTACATTGTTGTAAGGGTAGGCAAAAATAAGTGATGTATGCAGCACTGTGCTTGTTGAGAAAGCTTAGTAGACCTGAAGAGGTAAATTTTAAAATGAATGAAAAGTAGTTTTTACCCTTGGGCCTCTATAAGATCAAAAGGTATTGTCATCCCCTGTGCCATCCGTCTGTCCGTCCATCTGGTGTTACCAGTGTAATTTGAGAAAATTTTTACATTGAACTTCCAAATTGGACATGATTGTACACCACTATAAGGCCTATTTAATGTGTAAGCATGGTCGACCTTGACCTACTTTTCAAGGTCACATATGCAAAGTGACGTTACCGCTCTAACTTTTGAAAGCCTGCATCTAGCAATCTGAATTTTACACAAAAGAAGCATCATGGAGTGATTGAGAACCCTTTTAAAAGTCAAGGTCATACCTCTGTATTTGACTTTCTTTTTAAGGGTCAAATATGAAGTGCACAATGGTGATACTGCTATAAGTAAGAAGTTCATGATATATGACTTCCAAATTGCACGCGATTATGCGCTACTTTAAAACTTCAGTAACGGTAAGCATGGGTGACTTTGATCTACATTTCAAGCTCACATGTGATTTTTGGGCCAAATTTGGTTTCCATGTGATAGCTTAATAAGTTTTTGAGTTAGGACTTCCAAATTGCACCAAATTAAGTAAAGCTATGAGACCTATTTTGAGTTTACCAATGATGACCTTGAAAGGTAGGTCAAGGTCATGCATTGGTCACATGTGAAAAGTGGCATTACCGCCCTAACGCTTGAAAGCTGTTATCTAGCAATCCAAATTTTACACTCAAAAAGTATCATGGAGTGATTCAAAAGTCTATTAAAAGTCAAGGTCATACCTGTGTATTTTACCTTTTTTAAGGGTCATAAGTGCTTAATGGTCATACTGCTGTAACTAAGTAGTTTTTGAGATATGACTTCCAAATTACACATGGTTATTCACCATTACAAAACTTCAGTAACCTGTAATCTTGGGTGACCTTGCCCTACTTTTCAAGGTCACGGTATGTTTAACAGAATTTGGTTTGTGGGAGATGAAGAAAAGTTTTTGAGATAGGATTTTTAAATTGCACATGATTGTACACCACAATAAGGCCTGTTTCATGTTCAATCATTGTTGACCTTGACCTACTTTTCAAGGTCACACAGCGAATGACATTACTGTTCTAAGTACAAATCATAGGTGTATACAAACCACCTAAGATACCCATCAACATTCTCCTCAACAGCCTTTGGTGTTTTTTTAGTGACTATGATCACCCAACCAACACTCATACGGTCGTCCTTGGAGACTTGAACATTGACAGCCAATCTGATAAAAAAAGACTCAGCTTCCCTCTGTATTTTTTTCACACACCATGGTTAAGTTCAAACAAGCAACAAATATACTACAGACATGAGAACAACTCTGGACTATATTTATACTAACATTGAGTAAATTGTCACTGGAGTGGCTGAAACCTATTATTCATTCCACAAAGGGGTGTGGATTGCACTCTTATAGATATATAACACTGAAGACAACATGTAAGTATCCCTGATATTATGGGACACAAATTATAAAAACTGATATTATGGGGCAAAACTCATGATAGTATTTACCAAAATCAATTAAAAGATGAAAACAGTAATTGCGACCGAAGGGTGTTGAGTGCTTTGCACGGTATTTTTTTATAAACCGGTGTGGTATACTTTGTTAGGCTAGCATTGTCCAGTAACCAAATAGCCATCCACTGAAAAGGTGTGACTTAGCTTACAAATTTAGAAAGGTTTAACAAAGTGGCTAAGTATATTTCATTATTTATCCAACGTGGATAATTTTGGTAAAGGTGTTGGCTAATGAGCATGACCTGCTTGAAGAGCTTAATGCAGTAGTAACCAAATTGGCCAAAATGGCAAAATTCCTTGTGTCAGGCTGCCTTTATGATGACAGATAGAGAAAATTGTGTTTGTGCATGTGGTAGATACGGGACTGTTGTTAAATGATGTTATATTTTGAGAAACATATTTCTTGAAACACTTTAAGTCATAACAAGCATACAACAAATAACATGTTACATAAAGATCATTTGGAAGCAATGGATGCTTCAGATACAGTATGACCATACTGCTATTTTTTGGTTTTTCTCATCTGCAGTTCACATCGTTGGCAAGTACAGCGGAAAAGTGTTTGAAGACCGGGATGTGGAGTTTGTTGTTGGTGAAAGTGCAGGTGCTGGAGTTGTTGAAGGAGTGGATATTGCCATCAGAAAGTTTAAGAAAGGAGAGAAAGCTGTTTTAAGATTAAAGCCCAAATATGCGTTTGGATCTGAGGGCAAACAAGACTTTAATGTTCCTGGAGATGCAACTGTTGAATACACCATTCATCTAAAGGGCTTTGAGAAGGTAAGATCAAAACACCTGCATTAAAATCTAAAATGGTAAAACGGAAGTTCTCTTCAGATTAGCAAGGGTTACTGTATGAATTTTATAATAATTAGTATTTTAATTGTAATATATATATATATATATATATATATATATATATATATATATATATATATATATATATATATATATATATATATATATATAATTTATATTTATATATATGTATATATATAATAATTATATATTAATGTACCAATTGGGCTTCTTCTGGTGTTGTAACTTTTGACCGTGAAAGGTCAAACTCAGATCAATCTTTAGGGATAGTTCAACATTATCATCATTTTTGAATTAGTACTTAGGGTACTAAATTTCATGACCCCCCTCCCTCCCCCCAAATTAGTACTTTAAAATGATGATTTTCCCCCCAAATCATATCAAAATTGCACAAAACAGGCCAAAAATTGACCATCATTTTCCATATCCTGTGAAAGTGGACAGACCCATTTAACCCCTTCCCCCCTTGCGTACTGTAAGTACTAATTCAAAAATGATGAAAATATTGAACCATCCCTTATAAAACTTAACATTTTCATCTTTTTCTTCAAAACTTATCAACGGGATTTAATTCAAAAAAAATTTGGTGCAGATGTGGGCTAGGTAATCCTGTGTTAAGTGTGTTCCAAGATGGATGACCTTGACCTGATTTGCTAGGCTACATGGCAAGTACAGTGGTACCTCTCTTGAGAGACCCCTCTAATGAGAGACCGCATATCTTTTTAAGACCGCTCTCTCAGAACACTGCACTATCTTTTCCATGTTGTTGTACCTCTAATGGAAGACCACCTGTTTTGAGAGACCACATTTTGACCCACCGTAGGGGCGGTCTCTCAAAAGAGGTACCACTGTACTGGGATTGTATATCTGGTAACAACACAAAAACTTCAAAAGTCTTAAAGCTAGCTTTTTCTTATTAATGAAGATTATATCCCTGTGTAATGTGCTTCAGTATACTAAGTTAGCATGGCACAGGACTGTCAGTCATATTTATATTCATCAGTGTTTGTCTGGAAAGGAGCAGAATAAGACGGGAACCACACACAAAAAAATGCATAACATTGTTGTCTTCCTTGCAAAAATAAATTGGGTTGAAGCAGGATTTTGAAACTGATGTGGGCAATACATGTAAAACACGCAGTTTTGACAAGACAGGTTTCTACATCAATCTCTAACAGTCCTGAGACAAGTGTACTTCAGTAAATATTCCCAGTACATCAATGGTAATAATTTTCTATGCATGAGACTGCATATGGAAGACTTTCTTACACAGTGGAACCTTTTTGTATGCAGCACTGCTGTGAGAGTTCTCATGGCCACATTTTTCTGGACATAAGAATCAATTTCTTTGTTTGTTTACCTGCGGTGACAGGTCAACTGATGCATATAGCCACATTATTGTGGCAGAAACGGCGACCTCATACAGCAGATTCCACTATACTTCTATGTTTTGCTAAATTTTGCAGGTAAAAGAATCTTGGGAAATGGACTCAAACGAAAAACTGGAACAATCAGAAATGAACAAAACAAAAGGAACAAATTTCTTCAAGGTAAGTTGAGAGTTCAGCATCCTATGAATTATCTGTTGATTAGGACTTTTTCCAAAACAAACACAAAACGCATATGCTGGACAAGTGAATACAGTGAAATCTGTCTTGGAAGACCTCACCCGCGCCCCCATGAGAAAACTGGGGTTACCGAGACATGGTCTTTCAAAGGAGGCATATATAACATGAAAAGTAACCAAGTACAGTATCCAGAAAATATGGTCTACCAGTATGTGGCAACAGTGGCATATGTCTGTTAGCGTGCCCCTTGTTATTAATATGACAGTTTTTCCGACAAATTGTTATTAAGTTTAATACGGTTTTGGCATAACTATTTGCAGACCCAGTGCATGTAATCTTTCCTAAGGACTCCTTTCACAATTGAGGCCTGCATTTTCATGGTGTACCTGTATAACATGATTGCAGGCAGGCACATACGAGAAGGCTATCAAGTACTACCAGAAAATAGTAGATTTTCTGGAGCACGAGTCCTCTCTTGAGGGTGAAGACAAGGAGAAGAGATCGAGTCTGATGCTGGCAGCACACCTCAACATGGCCATGTGCTACCTCAAACTGAAGGACTATTTCAACACTACCAAACAGTGTGATAAGGCCTTGGAGATGGATCCTAAGAGTGAAAAAGGACTGTTCCGAAGAGGACAGGTTGGTAAAAAAAAAACTCTCTCTGGTGATATCCTGTTCACAAGTTTTGTTTCTCTTAAGATTTTTTTTATTTAGACATACAGTGGTCCCCCTCTTATAAGGCCACCCCAGGTGCAGCCAAAGAGGGGCCTTATAAGTGGGCTGGCATGTCTTAAGGGGAAGAATATAATGGAAATACCATACTTTCTGCACAATAATGCTGGCCTTTCAAGAGGGGTGGCGTCTGGTGAGAGGGGCCTTATAAGAGGGGGACCACTGTAGTACCATCGGCCACATAGTGTTGCAGCATCTGACCAGAAGAGTAGTCCATGTGTTGAAATAGTTATTTCATAGTACTGGTTGCTATTTTGATATATATATAATATTTCTTACTTTTTGTAAAAAGCCACCTTTCATGGTGTAACATGTTCCAGTTGACTGGAACAACCAGATTACAAAACAGCCAACTTGACCAAAAGAACAAAATCTTTGAAGGTGACTGTTTACCACCTTGTGGTTAGAATAAGACTGAGTCAATAGCTTTTCATGACCCTGGTTAGATGCAGTGTGCCCAGCCTGTGCTAGGGAGAGCTGTTGACTTGTGGCATGTTGACCTAGTTAGTCTTACCTTCATTTTGCATTCATGTTTTATATAAGCATTAGATCTTAAAGTAAAAGGTTAAGCAGACATGTTACATTTTGTTGTTTTTGAGCAGGAGAGGGTTATGTAGAGTAGAATTTCTTCCTCAAAATTTTAATCATATCAGAAATGTACTTCTCAACATTTCATCATTTGTACTTATATTGGTCAAGAGATGACATTTTCAGAATATTTTGACAAGCTCTCCTGAGGTATGGACATCACAATGAATTTTATTTGACAAGGATCAGGCAATAGCTATTGGCTAAAACAAGGCCCTTTCATACATACATACACGTCTCAAAGTTAATAGCAAAACACGTGCTGGTGTTTTTCAAATTGTTCCAAAGTGTTTCAAACTCCTCAAGCAATGCATTCCAGACTGCTCCAGACACTTAGAGAAGACTAGACAACTGTTGTAGTGCGTTGTGATGGCTCTGTGGAATTGGTTGGAAGTTTGGTGTGCGTGTTTGTAAATGCGGTGGGCTCTTAGTTTCAAAACCTGTCTTTTAAATCCATTGGGTTTAAGTTGAAAAACTAGTTGAAAAATATTTATGTTCCCCAAGGTCCTCCTTAGACAAATATGCACATTATGTGTACAAACAATTTGAATATCAGTAGAACACAACAACAGTATACATGTAGTTAAGAAATGTTCTGATCTCAGAAGTTGCATTTGGTAGGGTGTTACAGCCATGTTGAGCTGACTGCCATATCACCTTTGAAGTGTGTTCATTTTAACTTTTTTTTCCTTCCTTCCTTGTTTCAGGCTAACCTGAACTTGCAGGAGTTTGATCAGGCTCGCAGAGACTTTGAAGCTTGTCTTGCAATAGATCCAAACAATAAAGCAGCCAAGAATCAAATATCAGTTACTGCCCAGAAACTCAAGCAATACAAGCAGAAACAGAAACAGATTTATGCAGGCATGTTTCAGAAGTTTGCAGCTCAAGATGCCAAGGTAAGCCTCGTTTGAAAATATTGTGCTTGAAGTGGATTTGAAGCAACAGCAGAGGCCACTGGTACTTACATTGTGAATCAAAATTGTGCGCTGTTACAGAGCACTCTCATTCAAGTGCTAGCATGGCTGGTAATCACATCTATTATATTGGCATTGCCAGGGTAGATATGCTGCAGCTGCTGTGAGTGCAGTGCGAGTATGACTTACTTGACAATACAAAAAATACTGCCCAGACTCCTAAATACCACTTAGGCGTGGAATCTGTAAAGTGTTTGTAAGTTTCTATGAAAGTACCAGAACATATAGCAATTCTACGTTACAATCTAATATATGTCAACATATATATATTCCTTGAAGGTAGTAGGAAGTGGGCAGAAAAAGTGGGGCACATTTTAATTCCTGGGTGGGCTTTTTAACTGTGGTGTCATCTTACAGTGGTCATGTGATTATTAGCTTTTCTTTCATCTGTTTGTGGGCTAGGCATGCCGGCCAGGGTGACATTGGTTGAAGTGTTACCCACTTGAGCTGACAAGAGATTATGTATACTGGTCTGCCCCATGCATGTAATTAACATATAATTAGCCACCTGGTGGCAGCAGCACTTCTCATTCCATTTAACTTGACTTCTGTCCCATTGAATAATAGGTTGTGGGAAAGTTTCTTTTATCAGGTGCGATTTTGTAGTAACAGTTCTTAAGGTAGGTAATCTGTATTTCGGAAAGTGTAATTTATATCAACGTATGGTGCTTTTACCTTACCTCAGTACCATGGAATAATATGCTGTTTGGAAATCTTTATATATTTTGATGCAGTTTTGCGCACATAGTAACACTTACAACAGAAGGCATTATGCACTTTGTCAGGTACAGATTATCTCAGAAAGATTATTACAGTTTTTGGTTTGAAAAAGGTGAAGAAAAACTTTCTTTTAATTCTAGTTCAAAAACAAATTCATGAGAAAAACACAAAGTAGGACAAGACCTTCGAACCAGATTAGGGTGTGCTCTGTGTGTGTGTGTGTGTGTGCGTGCGTGCGTGCACACATACATAGTTCAGAGATCATTTCTCCAGATCTGCAAGGTGGGCATCTCATGTGCCTATCCCTCAGGAGAGTGCACATGTATTCTCGGCTGTGTAATCACACAGGTCAAGCTCCTTTTTGAAGGTTTTCTTGATACTTAGATATCACTGGACATTTGGCCTGTAAATACACTCCCTGACCTTTGTAGTGTACCAGTTTAATTTAGACAGCTACCTGCTGCTCAAGTAGCTTTTGAGCAACACTTCACCATGGCAACCACAGCCACAGTAAGCTGAGCCCTGGCTTCTCTGCTACACAATCACATTACATGCTTTATGTTGCAATACATAGCTACATGTCAAAATTTTAATGGGCCTAGCATCATTTTTCTTCTTATCCCTGACTCATAAAGTTATTGACAAAACCATGGTCCGACATACAAATACTGTTAACTGTTGTGGCCTTTGAGCAGCAAAAATACCTGGGTCCTTCTCTGAATAGCTGCCCAGATGCTAGCAAAGGTCCAAGCCGTGCAACTGTCAAAAAGAAATTCGCTTGACCTGTTTGTACGCGTTCTCCGTTCACACTGCTGTGAAACTGATTGAGGATTGATATTAAATTGTGGACTTGCTGCATGAAGAAATTGTAGTTTTTGGTTAAAAGAGTGCACTCTGGCATCTTGAAAGCAAAAGCTGGAGTATTGTATGAACTTTATAGTTAAATTGGTGCATTTCTGTTGTGTTTTAAGAGCTGAAACTTGCAAGTATACAGCTTTTCCAGTAAATATTTTTTGCTTGTAAAGGACGAGGACAAACTTGTCGTTATGTGAGACTACATGATGTTTTTCATGCTGAAAACAGCTACCTTGAAGCACTGTCCAGCAAGTGAAGGTTCTTTTTGTGAACCTATTATCTCATATTAATAGTAATTGTAAACACTGATTGATTAAAAACAGTCCCTCCCATAATGACAACAAAGGAAACAACTTTCTCTTCAAAGATAAAATCAAAGTACCAGTAACCAGCAAGCACACTTGGGGCTAATTACTCGCCTTATCATATAAATTAGCATAAAGAAACACTAAGGAATACATCTAAGATTATACCCAACTGTGGATTTTCCCTCAAATCCCAGCTTGGAGCCAAGTCAATGTTTCAAGCATATGAAATTTGACATGTTAAACTTTTCTGGAAATATAATGAAAAAAAGGGGGACAAGTTTGAGCCTGGGTATTAGTATAAGTAGTTACAATTTTTTGAAGTTTTTCAAGAATTATTTTGTATTTTTCTTGTTCGGAATGAAAAAATCCAGTATAACTGTGACAGAAGGTGCACGTTTTTAAGCAATGTATCCAGATGCCAGGGCATTTAGCAAAGAAAATCAGGGTCAAGTGACATAGGATTGTGGTACCATTATGTCACTTACTGGCACCACTGAGCTCTTAAGTGCCTCCACTGACTCTTATGACTCAAAAAATCCTGCATTACTGTAAATATTCTAAATTTCTACCACCCATTACAGAAAAATGGTGTTATAATATTCAAAATGTATGTCTGAACTGCAGGTTCACAATTCACTGCCTGAACATTTCCTACAATACCCTCAAATGTTTAAACTACTTTGAGTTTCCATTATATGTCTGTCACAGAAATCTGTAAAGGGTGGGAAGATGATGGTGGTACAAAAGAGTGTATTTTCGTACGTCTATTTTTCAACTTACCATGGAAAGAAATTACACAAGGATATAAATTCGAGGTGAATAGTTTTTGTTGGGAATCATTCCATATGACTTGTGTTTCAGCATGATGATGAGGACAAAGCTAAACTGAATGATGGCAGTGTGTTTAACAACATTGATGAGTGGGACAATGATATGGCCAAGAACATGATGTCCTTAGAGCAAGAACTTGAGGCCTTTGGCGAGGAACTGCCAGAGCCTCGTAGAAATCGCAATGGTTTTAAAAATGAGGATGAAGATGACTGAATGCACAAGCCAAGAAATGTAACCCAATTTGCCATGACAGTATTGAAGGAAGTTGCCTAGACAATGAGGAAAGCTAAAAGCAAGAGTGCAGGACATACGAAGTTTTTGCTTTGGACCTGCCTGTGCATAGAGCAGCAGTCTGCGTGCATGTATGGATATTTGAAAGACGAAAAGGTGCAGATCAGATCAGCGTATGCAGTGCAGTGCAGCATCTGTTGTGCACCAGAATAGGTGCAAGATGATAACCACCATGAATTAGGGTCACACAATTAGAGCATCAGGGACTGCATTGTGAAAAAGAAGCAAAACAGTAAATCCAGAAACTATTTTTCTTACGTGTTTGTTATTTTGTCAAAAAGCATCATGGTAATAAAACAAGCAGCAGCCGGTCAAATGAAGACCGTGCACAAGATACAATAAATGGTACTGATGGGCTTACAGTTGGTATGACAAACTCTTCGATGTATATTCATCCTTGTAAGTCTGTCAATGTGTCTAGTAGTGATATATTTATTTTTCTAATGCAGTGCTCGTCTGTACCATCGTGTATTGATTATGAGCTTTTTTGGTCACTTGAAATATGTCATCATTGAATATATTGTCTTTGTCTGAATGAAGGTGTGAATTTAGTGACATGTATTTATTTGCAAAAGGTTTACTTATTTCCAACCAATGAAATTGGTATGCACCCCTGACGGGGGGGGGGGGGGGGGGGGGGAGGCTCACATACAGGAACAAGTGCTTTGCGCATTTTTGTGTTCATTATGGAAACAAGCACATAGCTTTTGGCTTTGCTCCACCTACATGACATTCCAGCTACGCTATCATGTCTGAATAAAAGTATTTCTCTACTTCGCATGATAGAACAGGTTCAAAGTATACTAGTGACCCATTCACCATAAAAACATGTAAAAGGACACTGCAGTTGAACCTTTTTAAGATAAATATGCTTTGATGTTGCAATTATCACAGAGAGGGGGAGGCTCACATACAGGAACAAGTGCTTTGCGCATTTTTGTGTTCATTATGGAAACAAGCACATAGCTTTTGGCTTTGCTCCACCTACATGACATTCCAGCTACGCTATCATGTCTGAATAAAAGTATTTCTCTACTTCGCATAATAGAACAGGTTCAAAGTATACTAGTGACCCATTCACCATAAAAACATGTAAAAGGACACTGCAGTTGAACCTTTTTAAGATAAATATGCTTTGATGTTGCAATTATCACAGAGAATTACACGCGTCATTTCATGATCTAGTGTATGACAGTTGCTCCCATGAACTGACCCGTCATAAATTTTTGCAGCCACCTTAGGAAGGAAAATAAAGCTGCAGCCAACATAATTGCACTGATGACATGTTTATCCACAAAACTGTAGATAGAACACAAAAGGTAGAAAATCCTGTAACTTGTGTGCATGTAGGACTGCCAGTTAAAATTGAGACAGAAGTGGTCACATAAAATAGCTGGTCTTATGTGACATGCAGGATAACAAGGCACCAGGGGCACAGAAAAACAGATGGTCTTCAAAATGGGCGACAGTACTGTACAGTACAGACTAGGCTCTGTTTCTCTCTCCGTCTTGTTTTGCCTGAGGCAAGAAAATAGGCAAAATTTACCATTGACCATTTCAACTTTCTCGTTCACTTTTGGGCAAAATTTTCAAGCCTTGTGTTTCCTCCTCTTCTTTTCCAGCATGAAAGCCCACGTGAGAAAGAGAAGGGAGAAGGAGATGGGAAGGCTGAGCAGGTTAAGGAGCAAAATTCTGACCAGGAAATGGGAAGTGGTGAGGAAGAAAATAGTGACAAGAAAAGCGAAGAACGTAATGGTGAGACTGTTGCAGCATAAAGACATCCCCTGCCTGTAAAAAAGATATAAACCAACAAGACTGAGGTGTGCTGTTAAAAGGTGTAGATAGATAGGCACAGTTTGAGGAGGTACAAATAAACAAAAGCAGTGAAAACTAAAGCCTGCCTCATTTTTGCCATCTGTACGCGTAGTCAAAACCTGCTTCCTAGGAGAAATTTGATTGGATGAGTGAATTACACAACAGGGTCCATTCCACCTTTGTCTTGTTGATTCATGTGGAAAGTACAGTGAAACTGATTCCCCCGTAAGACGAATTTGACTGACACACTGGCTGCAGTCTCTAAACCATCTTATCCATTTAGTATGTCAAACTGGTTTGGTATTGGTAAAATACAATTTCCTCATACATAAAATTGCATGGAAAATAAGGAACTGTATTATGGGATAATAAATGTAACATTGGATAATGAATGGAGGTACATTTGTGTTGAGCAGTTTTTTTGACATGTAATGTACATGCTATAGCACAGATGTAAAGTTAGAAACTGTAGCAGCTGCAAAGTGTTTGACGCTGCAGGTTGCCAAAGCCTGGTCCTGAAGTGGTGACAATTACCATAATCTAGATGTAACCCTATATCTTAAATTGTTTCAAGTAGTTCACACAAAAAAATGGTGAAAAGGAAAAAAATGAATAAAAATGGACACACAGTAAAACCTGTTTTGTGAGACCACTGTGAGGAAAGGTGACCTGCCTTTGCAGACCATGTTTATCATGGCTCTGTTGCCATCTGACCCATGTTATTGCAGCTCTATTGAGAGAGCACCTGCTGTACGTGGCCACTTTTTGGGGCCATCCCTAGGGGTGGTCTCCCAAAACAGGTTCTTCTGTAATAAGCAAACAGAGCGGGTCATAAGTAAGTCATACTTGGGAATAAAAAGTTTATCTGCCCTAAAAGTGCTCGTGGTTCCTGTCTTGTGTGCTGTGTGTCTATCTTACTACAACTGCAGATGTTTCTTTTGGTGGGAGTAGATTAGGGGTGGGGTATATATACACAGAGGCAGCTCTGAAGAAAACTATATTTTGTTAACAACAGTTGTGTTTCATCCCATCGTTCCACGTGCCATTTGTACAAAGCCAGCCAGCACAGCCAGCATTGATCACATTTCATTCATGCTTGTATTAACAGCCCTGTGGTTCAGGGGCAGCATGCAGCTCATAGAGTTGACTGTTGGTTTAACCCTTTCCCCCCTTTTAACCGGCCAAAACCAGCTGGTGGTCAAATGTCTTCTGCTTCAGTGTTTTCAATCAATTTCAACAGTAATGAAAATAATTTGAGAATTTCTGATGAGACCTATCAAGATCACGTGCCCCAGTTTGACAGCTTTCCTTGGCATGGGTTGAGCATTTAGTGCCCCACCCATGCCAAGGAAAGCTGTTGAGTCAGTCTTAATTCAAGGGTGAAAGGGTTAAGCAAAACTAAAATCACAGAGAGGTATGTTTGACTATTTGGATGGAAACTGCCATGTTGTATCCAATGACAGGATACAGCTAGAATTTTTTTCTAGCAAAATTGATTGTCTACTGTTTGATCTGAGTCAGTGTATAAATATTGCTGGATGGCAGTATTGTTGTGTGTGTTGATTTTTATGTAAAGGTTAAGTTTAATTTGTTGGAAATTATCATGCGTGTATATACATCATAAACCTCATCACAAGAGGAATATTTAATGTTAAAAACTGTCGAGCTATGTTGATTGGTTTGTAAAACTGAAGTCCATGTTACTATGGATCAGAAGCATCACCAGTTTTGCCCTGTTTAGTCTGAAGGGAAGGTAAGAACAAAATGTTATGGTCAGACTTCAGCCCCAGTGGGGCCCACACCTCAAGGGAAGGCCAAAAAAATTCCCCAATGCATTATGGGTAGGCTGTGCATGAGTTTGACTATATGTTGGCACAAGTTTAATCTCCCAGTTGACAAGAAACATAATTTCATGGATGTTGAAATATTCAATGTGTGTAGAAAATGTGTTCATGTACCTCAGTCAAAATAAAAAGAATCCTTACCAATTGTCTTGTGTATTGTTATTTAGCCCATTCCACTTTTGATTGGGATCAAGTCTAACAGCTGTTCCAAGTGTATGTGTATTTTGATAAGAATCCATTAATTTTTTGTCAAGAAATGTGTTTCACAACAAATTGCCAAACGACTCCCTAAAGTTCCCAAACATGTCAAAAATTCACATGCTAACTACTGCAAAAAAGTGAAAATGTACACAGGAGTGAATAGAATGTGGATTACAGATAGCACAAGTGATATTCTTGGAGACGTCGACAAAATCAACACTATGAATGGTGCCAAATCAATTCATACCTTTGATTTCTCAACATTGCATACAAAGATTAACTTGACAGACTTAAACAACATGTTAATTTCAATGTTGGACAAAGCATTCAAAGGTGGCACATGTCGGCATATTAAAATATCTGGTGCTGAGGCTAAATTTGATAAAGGTAAGAAGACCAAAGGAATATCTCACACAAAACAAGAGTGCTCAAATGATAGAATACATAATCAACAATGCATACTTTTGCTTTGGAACGAGAGTCTATCAACAAATAGTAGGCATACAATGGGACCAGATCCAGCCCCATATATTGCCAACCTTTATTTACATTATTATGAATCAAAATGGATGGAGGAATTGGCAAAAACAAACTTTACAGCTGCAAAAAGATCATATTCTCACACAAGGAGATTTATAGATGACCTGTGTGCTGTAAACCGTGGAGATGAAATAAAGGGAAATTTTAAAAACATATATCCCAAAGAACTAATATTAAACCTGGAAAAGGAAAGTGATACAAAAGCTACTTTCCTTGATCTGTATATTAAAGAACAACCAGTATGTAACAAAAATATTTGACAAGAGAGACCAGTTAAAATTTGATATCTCCTACCCTGATCTGACAGGAAACATTCCAGAGAAACCAGTATATGGAGTTTGTATCAGGCAAAAGGTACATATTGCTAGAAACACCACACTTTTTAGCGAATTTGTCAATAGATTCAGAACTTTGTTGCAAAAACTACAACACACAGATTATGAAAAACCACAAGTACACAAAACTCGGTTGAAATGTTTCCAGAGCTATGACCAAATTAAAAAATACAACACTAACTGAAGAACATAAGTCAATGTCAAAATGGAGCTTGAAATGTTTAGTCTTCAAAGTGTTTAGAGTGGCAAGAGAGAAAGTACCCGGGTTAAA
Source organism: Hermodice carunculata (assembly GCA_964020975.1). Classification (NCBI taxonomy): domain Eukaryota; kingdom Metazoa; phylum Annelida; class Polychaeta; order Eunicida; family Amphinomidae; genus Hermodice; species Hermodice carunculata. Next base: position 40,144,610 of record OZ026612.1, on the reverse strand, counting down.
GTGTACTTAACCCACCTAGAGAATTTTTTCTCTATCCCGTCTTAAGTCAGAAAACCATGATCATACTCACTTTTTGCAGGATTTCTTTCATTGCAACTATAATCCAGTATAGTGGAAGAGGTGGCTGCCAGCTAATAACTTAGAACAGTTTACCACGTAACACCTCTAGTCAACTTTATGTTGCTAAAAATTGTATTACTATTTACCTGTTTATACCAGTGTCGGTATGGTTGAAAAGTGTATGAGGCTTTTAAGTTTCAAAGGAGATGTCCATCCACAATTCATATTTTCGAATTCTTCTCCAAAACTGACAACTAGATTTACTTCAAACTGGGTGGGGATGTACCTTGGGTGGGTCTCGACTAAGTTGTTCAACTGGTCACGCTCTAGTGATTTATTTTTTTATGAAATTTTTTGTTCTTTTGGGGGGGTAAATCTTGAAATCTTCTTCTCTGAGACCGCTCGCCCAATTCCTTTGATGTCATACAGGAACACTCTTAGGAACTCCTAGTTCTTTGTTTGTTCACTAGGTGGTGTTGCAATTTTTTACCAGCTTTTTATTATTTTTTTGTGTTATTGTTATTTTTGACTTCTCCGGAACCGTCAGTCAGATTAAGCTGAAACGTGGTGGATATGCTCCTTGTAGAAGGATCAAACAAAGTTGTTGACTGGGAGGCACTGCTTTGGATTCCTGATTTTTAGCGATTTTTTTACTTGGGGTACTTATCCGTAAATGCACCTTTGCTATTGATTGCTATACAAGTCAAAAGGCATTCTAATGCTAATTCACATTTTGGACTTCTTCACCAAAACTGTCCCTCAGATTGACTTCAAACTTGGTGGCAATGTACCTTTGGTGGGTCTATAGCAGATTGGTTCAAGTGGTCATGATCCAGTGATTTTTGGATTTTGGGGGGGGGGGGGGGGGGAGAGGCAAATCTTAAGAAATCTTCTCTGAAACCACTCACCCAATTGCTTTGATATCAGACAGGAACACTACTAGGGGCTCTTAGTTCTGAAGTTGTTCACCAAGTGGTGCTGCAATTTTTTTTTTCTTTTTTAACTTTTTTATTATTTTGTGTGTGTGTGTATGTTATTGTTATTTTTGACTTCTCCAGAACTGTGTGTCAGATTTAGCTGAAACTTGGTGGATATGTTCCTTGTGGCATGGTCAAACAAAGTTGTTCACTTGGAGGCACTGCTTTGGATTCCTGATTTTTAACAATTTTTTTTCAATTCGGGTACTTATTGGTTAACACACCTTTCCTATTGATAACTATGCAAGTGAATGGGCATTTTAATGCTAATTCACATTTTGGACTTATCCGAAGAAAATGTCAGTCAGATTGACTTTAAACTTAGTAGCAATGTACCTTGGGTGGGTCGCTAGCAGATTTGTACTTGTAAATGGTCATGCTCCAGTGATTTGGGGATTTTTTTATGAATTTGGTATTTTGGGGCACAAATCTTACAAAAAAATCTTTTCTGAAACCGCTCACCCAACTGCTTTTGATATTACACAGGAACACTCCTAGGGGCTCATAGTTCTTAATTTGTTCACCAGGTAGCGCTGCAAATTTTTTCTAATTTTTTGTGTTATTGTTATTTTTGACTTCTCCAGAACCGTCAGTCACGTTAAAACTTGATGGATATGTTTCTGGTGAAAGGGTCAAACAAGGTTGTTGAATAGGTGGCACTGCTTTGGATTCCCAATTTTTAACGATATTTTCAATTCGAATACTTATTGATTAACACACCTTTCCTCTTGATTACTATTCAAGTGAATGGGAATTTTAATGCTAATTCATAATTTGGACTTCTCCAAAGAAAGTGTCAGTTGGATTGACCTCAAACATAGTGGCAGTGTACCTTGGATGGGTTTCTACCAAGTCTGTTCAAATGGTCATGCTCCAGTGATTGGGGGGGGGGGGGGGATCTGTAAAAATGTTAAATGGGAAAGTTTAACATGGGAATTTCTAGTATTGCTTATGACTTCAACAATTTTGGCCAGATTTGTGTCAGACTTGGTAGGGATGTACCTTTGAGAAGTGTCGACCATTGTTTCCTATCCAAAGTTCACAGAACCACAAGTGTGGTGAATCTCTAGGTCAGCATGAGCATGGGCTATTCATGCAGCCCTGTTGTTTATGAATTTTCTTGTTCATTTTTCAGTGAAATCTTCTCCACAACCATCAAACCAATTGCTTTGAAATTTCATAGGGACACTTCTGGGGATTTTGGGACCAACCTAAAGTTATTCAGCCAGTTACACTGCAATTATTTTTCACCTTTTTAAGAATTTTTGTGCGTTTTCACTTTTCTCCCAAACCATAAGTTGGATCCTCTTCATATTTATTGGAAATGTATATGGATTTGATTTCCACCAAATTTGTTCACTACATGGGCATGTTCATAAAAGTCAGAAGGGGGATAATGTTCGTATTAGCAACAGTGATGATAGTCTTAAACAAAGGTGACCTTGATATCATTCTGAAGTTCACAGGACCACTTCAGTCTGTGCATGTAAGAGCGGAGCACAGGACTGTCACAGTCCTCTTGTTATAATTTTAGTTTGGCAGTGTGCTGCAGTTGGCATGAACTTGTAAAACTAGCACCCTATTTACTAGTATGGCACAAGTTAGAAAGAGGTACACAACTGAACCCCACATCAAGACTGTGTCAGTAATGAGATCATCCAACCTACAAGATGAAATGTATGTACCCATAGGTTTCTCCAAATAGAAGAACTCTTTTTTTTTTTTTTAAGAACTCTGATTTTGCAGTTTCCACAAGAAAATACATATGGAGCAATCTGCCTTGCCCTGAGCCTCATATCTCAAAGTATTGCTGCAGTTTGCAACAATGGGGTGTGTCACTGATGTCTCTTGATGCGTTACCATCATCAGGTAATTTGGTCGCAGGCTGCAGCAAAGGTTTTGAGAAAAAAGCCTCTGGAGCCAGTTTCGTGTTTGCCATATGATTTTGGAGAACACGTTGGTCTTCACATCAGGCAAAGTCAATTGAATGGAAAAGCCAGCTATGGTTTGGCGCTTTGACTGCGCATGCAGCTTGGGAAGGATGCCAGAGCATGTAACCAAGATGTGTTGTCTGCATGGGTACAGGAGCAGCTGGTGGCCTTATACTGGTTCTCTTGATAAATGCAAGAAGTAAAAACCCATCATGATGACCTGCTACGCAGCTTTGTCAATGTGGAGGACATGGCGTCTGTTTCCATTTCATGCTTTAAAGACGCGTAGCTTGCACCATGTGCCCAGTCCAGACTTAGCATATTTGTATCTATCCCTTTCACTACCACAAAGCACCTGCAGATGGATTTACATTGCTAATGTCTAATGTGACCAGTCACAGTCTGCCAAAGCCATTATTATGCATAAACCTAGCTGCCAATTTGTTTTCAGGCTTACATCCGTCTCTGTCATGGATGCAGCATAAAAAGTGTCACTGTCACATGACATGTCACGTGGCAGCGTCACAGCATCTTGATAACCTTTGACCAATAGAAGATGGCAGGCCACACAAACAGAGGGCACAGGAAGTCACAACAAAGCTGCAGGGGCTTCAACACAGAGGAAGCCCATGACCTGAATTATTAATGAATCCATGGATTAAAATGATATAAAATGTAAAAGTGTTTTATTTCATATCTTTGTTACTTTGTTTGGTATTATAAATGGGTTTTTGAGTGATTATAGATATAAGGCAGTCCAGAAGTGCTTAAATAGGAGGAAAAACAGCAAAAAGCTAAGACAGTGACCTGGTCGCATAACTTAAAGTGACCTTGACCTGCTTTTGGCAAAAAAAGACAAAGCAGTAAATTTTTGCTCCATGTAGTAACAGTTTGAAAACATACTCTCTTGTGTTTGTCGCAGATATTTAATGATATTCCTGACAGATCTTTTTAAGAATACACCACAAAATAAAAGAAAGCCTATGGAGGATTAAAATGGTACTTTTGGGTGATAATGGAGATGTTGACCCCCTTAATTATCAAATCAGGGGCTGAAATGGTAGAACTGGCTACCAGAGTGTCTGATTTCACACATCTTCTGCTTTCTTTGGTATTGTAAATGGGGTTTTGAGTTAGTAATAATATTAAAGTGCAGGAAAGCTGAAATTTGCTGAAACAGCAAAAATCCATGATGGCAGTTTTGGTCATGTAAACTGAAAACCTTTATGGTGAAAGTTCGATGAGGCTCCTGGGTCCTGAGATAGCTCTCTGTATGTAGAGTCATGTCATTTTCAGTTTAAATTGCTCATGTAATGTGGCATTGAGGGCTTGTCCATTACAGAAACGTGGCAGGGAAAAGATCAAGTGCACTAGTTCGCTCTTTTGACAGACTGCAGCCACTTATTCAACAGAGGTCAACACGGAGACGGTAACATTAGCGAAGTTACTGACAGGGCCTTGAAAGATGGTCTCGGAGCCAAGGAATGTTACACTGCAGTCCTCTGAAGATAGACATCTCTGAGGAGCCCATGGTTACCTGGTCATTAGAGCCAAGACATACATTGACAAACCAGTGAGTGTGGGTATCTGGGCCAATAGAATAGATGAGAGCGTTCTTTGATGTGAGGCACACGATGAATCGGAGGCTGATCAGTGTCTGCATACTGAAAAAAAAAAAATCACCAGTCTGTTCTATGAGTCTAGCCAAATACCCAAACAAGCTATGGTTTGGATTTGTCTATGTTTTACAGTGAAACAAATACACAAGAATTGATCTCCAACTGTTGATTCATGTTGACAAACTGCTCAGCAATACATTGTAGGGAAAGTGGTGATGGGGGCAGTATGGGTGTATCATTATGTGCTACAATGGGCCACATGCAGACAGTATTTTTAGCAACAAAGTTCCAAACTAGAGCAGACTGATTTTCCAACAGAAAATCAAATGTCTCCCGGTGGAACACTTACGTCTCTGAATGAGCTACAGGTGATAACAAATTACAAATGACCAAGTTTGCTTGAAAATTACAATCCTGTTTTAGCTCTCACCTAGATACATTACTCTAGCAATTTTCATAAAGTTCTTCAAGACTTATTGCAGAGAAACCAATTTCACATAAATGACCCTGTGACCTTGAAAACTAGGTCAAGGTCACCCAAATACAATCCCAACCTTGGTCTTACCTTGATACATAATCCTACCAAGTTTCATCAAATTCCATCCTGTTCTTCATGACTTATCGAACGGAAACCAATTTCATATAAGTGACCCTGTGACCTTGAGAATTTGCTCAAGGTCATCCAAATACAATACCAACCTAGGTCTCGCCTAGATACATAATCCTACCAAGTTTCATCAAATTTCATCAAGTTCTTCAAGACTTATCGCACGGAAACCAATTTCACATAAGTGACCCTGTGACCTTGAGAATTCGCGCAAGGTCATCCAAATACAATCCCAACCTAGGTCTTGCCAAGATACATTATCCTACCAAGTTTCATCAAATTCCATCACGTTCTGTATGACTTATCGAACGGAAACCAATTTCACATAAGTGACCCTGTGACCTTGATAATTCGCTCAAGGTCATCCAAATACAATCCCAACCTAGGTCTTGCCAAGACACATTATCCTACCAAGTTTCATCAAATTCCATCCTGTTCTTCATGACTTATCGAACGGAAACCAATTTCACATAAGTGACCCTGTGACCTTGAAAATTAGGTCAAGGTCACCCAAATACATTCCCAAGCTAGGTCTTGCCAAGATACATTATCCTACCAAGTTTCATCAAATTCCATCAAGTTCTTCAAGACTTATCGCACGGAAACCAATTTCACATAAGTGACCCTGTGACCTTGAAAATTAGGTCAAGGTCACCCAAATACAATCCCAACCTAAGTCTTGCCTAGATACATAATCCTCCCAAGTTTCATCAAATTCTGTCAAGTCCTTCAAGACTTATCGCACGGAAACCAAGTGTTGAAGAACCTGAACAACAACAACAAGAAGAAGAAGAAGAAGCGGAAGAAACGGGCACTAAACCAATATGTCCCCCGGCTTCCACCGGGAGACATAATGAGGCACGGTATGCTTGTGGGAACTGCAGGTGCAAACAGGAGATCAAAGGGTTTACCTGTCAAAACAAAGATGGATCCATGACCATGCACAGAGACACCACTGAAGTGGAAGAAACATCCAAACTGTGGTGCTAAAAATGAAATCCACACCCACCCACCATTTCCTGATAATCAGATTCAGCTCTCTTGACTGAGGACATATATTCCTCGATACAGCATTCCACAAACTTGATGCTCGTGTGTTTGTATTCATAACAATGTGTGTCCAACTGCCAGTCCTTCCAGTATTTATTATATCTTGGATTCAGAGACAAACAACATTATTGTATGTTTCATTTCAGGCTTTTATTTGCTGTAACATAGTTGAATAAATGGAAACTGCTACAATAAAACATGTAAGATCTTGTATAAACTGCACTGCTATCAGCTCTCAATATGTAAACTATAAATCTACACAGCAGTTGTTTTTTTTTTCCAAAAATAAAAAAGTTGACTAGTCTAAGAAAACACCTACCTGTATCTCTAAACCAATACAAAAAGCATGTACATCTAGTACTCCAATCTCAAGATCCCTTTTCTTACAATACTAGGTTGTATTTCTGAGAACTTGCCGGAATCACCGGAAATAAAGGACAATGAGGGTTACTGTCCTTTGAATTAGAATCACAAATTAGCACATGTATGTGGCTTCTGTTAAGTAGAATGTCCTAGAACAACAAAAGCATATCGAGCACAACACATGTATAATAATGTAGGAGTTCTAAACTATGGTGCAATCTAATGATAGTTGATCTAGCACGGACACATAACATGATATGTAAGAAGCCAAATACTGGATATTCAACAACACCACCGATCTCAGGACTGTACAAAGTGTTCAGCCACTCGAATACATCTCCTTACATTTGGGCCACTCACTTCAACATATACATGACGCAAGCACACTAGGTTAATAAATATCTCCACAGCCAGGAAAAAATGAAAAAAAAAAAAAAGACAAAAACAAAAACAAACACAGATCTGGAACCAATATGCTGTGGGTCTATCTGATATTTAATCACACAAGCAGCCACCTTCAGCATTTCTATCATGTTTAAAGGTAAAAGTGGGGCCACACCTTCAGCATTTCTCAAGACTTTTGCTTCCAGACATTCCAACTTTGTATCAACTGCTTCAGTTTTGAACGGCATTTACCCTTTCCCCCTTGAATTAAGACTGAGTCAACAGCTTTCCTTGGCATGGTTTGGGCACTAAAGTGCCCAACCCATGCCAAGGAAAGCTGTTGACCAGGGGCATGTGATGTTGGCAAGTCTCATGTACATTTCTCAGTCAAATTGTTTTTCATAACTGTTGAAATTAGTTGAAAATACTGAAGCAGACAACATTTGACCACCAGGCGGTTTTGGCCGGTTTGAGGGGGAAAGGGTCAAATAGATTGGTTCTGAATGCCAGCTGACAATTGCACACCAGCAATTCGAGTAGTGATCTCTTGTTAACATATGTGACTTAAACTCCTATACATGACTGGATTTCTATGGGTAAAACAGGCGGTGAAAGATACTGATAACATATTACCATTACCTTAGTATTCAGTTATTAATTTTCTTTTCTTTCAAGTTTGGGAGTTCAAAATATTTCTCATGTGAAATATGTAAACATTCAAACGAAAAGGTTTTTGGCACTTTTTTTCATGACCTTGTTCAGAAAAAGATGTGTTAAAATATTTTGTACATCAAAAGTTGGGAGTGAAGTAAAGATATGCAAGATCATTACCCAAGCAGTTTCAAAGACCAATGCATTTCAAAATGCATTTGGGGGAAAAATATCCATCCTCTCAACGTTAACATCCCTTGATATTTCAAATTACATCACTTTACACATACAGACACAAAATTAAAACACTCGATCCAGCCTGTGCACATCAGTTCTGCCAAAAAGGTCTACACATTGTATGATCACAGACAAATTTGATCTTCAGGAATAACAGTACATGTACTTGTGATAACATACAACCTCACACATTCAGAAGCTTCTTGTAATGTGGATGACTTGGATTCATACCATAAGCACACAAATGGAAATTGATATAATTCATTCCTCAAAAAACATTTATTTGATTTTCTTGTGCAACACACAAAAATTGGAATGATTGCAATAAACTAATATAAAGATGCACGGAAAATAAAGTAATCTTTGCCATTTTTCCCAAGCAGTGGATTCTTTCATATCACTTTCTACATTCTAAAAAGGGACAAGCACACAATATATTGTAACTCACATGAGATTACGTATAAAGCTTTCAAAAAGCAATCTCAGATTTGTGGAAAAAAAAAAAACATAAGTTGTCTACAAAAATATCTGCTATAAAGACACTTCCATCATAAAACAAGTAGATCAGCATGTAGGCAAGCATATAAACTACAAAGCCATCACTTCATTGAAAGCATGACAGCTGGACAATAGAAATCTGACCCGAGACAAATGGTCTCGCAACTTGGATGCGGCATCCCCGCTCAAAGAGCACGTACAAAGCAGTCTTTAAATGTAAGAAATGCCAGGAAACAAACAAAATAACATTTTTTCCCCCCTTCATCTTTTGATCGCTAAGCTTTTGTTTACTAACTCATAACAACTCAAAAACAGTTAACCCTTTGAAGTTTCCCTGCCAGACTGGGCAAAAGTGTCCAGACGTCCAGCGCTCTTTGCTCCAATGGCTGCTTCTAATTAGATTTGCTGATCAGATTTGTGAGGAAAGCTTGCCCTGGAGCAGTGCCTCCCCAGGCGGGTATTGGGTGCCGGGCACACACCTGCCCCGGGGAAGGTTGTTGGACTCCGTCGGAGTCCTTGGGAGTAGGGGGGTTAAGGGACATATATTTGCACTTTCACCTGGAAGCTCTATGCGGAAGACAAGACAACATTTTGGAAGCAAATATTAGAAATGTTTACAAGGCAGCTTAACAAACTAGTATTTGGGTTGAAAATCAATAAATATACACATGTATAGGCCACACTGGCAGCTTCCATGTTTGTGCATAGCACTTAAGCTCCCTGACAAAAACGGGCCATGGGATGTTTTCTGTTGGTCTCTGAGCCTTTAGTCCTCCTCTTGCTCATCTTTGGCTACCATAAATCAACAATATTAATTTTTCCCATAAAAGTACCCTTCAAACCAAGAAATACAAACTTTGCCAGAACCACTGCGGCAAGGCAAGTTAGACAATGTGAGTTCAAAAAACAAAAATTTACATGAACCTGCAGTGGGAAGCTATCATGAATTTTGTAGTGAATAATCAAATACATGTACTTACAATGTAAAAAAGAACAAAACTGAGTTGGGCAATAAGAAAACCCAGAAATAAGCTCTACATCATGTACAGTTTGAGAACCTGGAAGAGAAACCCTGCACTGACTAGGCTAACATGAGACAATATAAATGTGTCAACTGGACAAAAATTAAATGCATTGACACATCCTGATGCTGCATACCTTGTATACCTTAAATTTGTTTCCATAGTTACCATACATCTGATGGGCATGCCTCGTACACCATAAATTTGTTGCCATGGTTACAATACATCAGATGCTACACACCTCGTGCACTGTAACTGTTCCCATTATTACTTGCACCATAAATCTGATGCTGCACAGTTGGTATACCATAAATTAGTTGGCATGATTACCATACATCTAATGCTGCATGCTTTGTGCACCATAAATTTGTTGGCATGGTTACCATACAATGAAATGACCACTTTAACGTTGTACTTAGTTTCAAGCAAATATGCTCTTATATTTGGCCATCTATACTTGGCACACTTACCTGTGAACAAAAAATGACCCCATCTGTTAGCACAGTGTGAAGGGAAAAAACTAAAAAATGTTACGTGACCGCAGATAGCTTTATGCTTCTTTTGAAATTCACATAGTAAAACCTGTCGAGGCTGAACACCCTTGGGACCCAGCCAAAGTGTTCGTGTATCAGAGGTGTTCAGCTAATTAAAGGGCCTTGTGGCTACATCCTGCACGTGAAAACTTTGAATTCACCTGTAAGTGCACATGCACTGGCAAATTTACCAGCACCGATATGTATACACAATGTACCGGTATTTACATAATTTACAAAAAACTGTGAGGAAAGATAAAGTCTAAGATGAAAGAGAACTTTATAAAAATTCCAACCACTTGGGAAAACAGTTTATAGGATTCATAAACTTTAGGCTAACAGTACGCGCACTTCTCAATATCATTAGGCTGCATTACTACTAAGGTTACTGGTACATGCAAATGTACATGTACTGAGGTAAGTACATCTGTTCTGCCTGTGCCAGTGCATTTACATGTGCATAAATCAATGACATAAAACATCAATTTGTTGTCCAACGTTAACACACAATATGTGTATTACCCTTTATCATTTACTGCTACACTTCAGAATGCACTTGCTAGTTTGATAAGTTTAACCCAGTTTATTGTAGTTGCAACTGTAGAAGGCCTTGCTATTGAACCTACACACTACTGACATCCTTTGAATAGATTAATGCCACAAATTTGATGAAAGTGTTGAGTGTTGAATATTAAAAAAAAAGGTGATGTTTTTGTATCAAAATGTTCAGCCTTGACAGGTTAAAGGTTGCTTTGGGACCCAAATCAAGTGTTTGGTGTTCATAGTCAAAAGGTGTTCATGGATTGCCGGTTCCAACATGTGGCTCTCCTATCAAATTACTTACAAAAAGTTGGGACCCCCCAAAAAAGGGTTTTGGTAACAGAGGTGTTTGGCTTGGCAGATTTTACTGTACATGTATTATGCTTCCCTCAAGTAAAACAAGAAATATAAAGTCATATTGCTCAAGTATGAACATAGGCCTGTCTCGTATCATTCATTACTTTTGGGTTCATTTCATGCACAAACACAGGAGGCTTACTTTTTTCAGTAGTGCATTACACATTTGATTCCAGACAAACATCCACAGACACTCTTCATAACTGAACTGGTACCTCAAATACCTGGATCTGGATTAGCAATTTTGGTGTATATGCAAACCATTTTCATGTCAGAACAAGCATGGAGACTTTACCTGTCCTTGATGCAGATTAAGCACCTGACGCACATCAAGGAAAGCTGTTGACTTGGGACACGCAATCCTGATTGGGTTTGAGACAACCAGTCTGAAAATGTTTTCCATAAACCAGAAATTTTAGTTGAAATGTTCAAGCATACTGGTGCATTGTACCTGGTTTACATCCAGTTCTTTTTGAGTGGTGCTGGAGAGAAAGGAATGCCACTCTGAGAAACAAGAGGGTTATTATAAATAGAGTGCATCATTTCTTCCCCATTTTCTTGGTTCTTAACACCTGTTAAGGCATACAAGCCACATGGATGTATCCCTAGCAAGGCTGGACAAAGTTTATATCAGAATGAGAACTGAAGATATAAAAAGGGGGGATGCTGCAGAATTTTTGTGAGGCCAAAAATGTTTTGTTTCTTTTCTTTTGGTAATATGCAAATTCCTGCCAGTTTTTTGCCGAAAATGTAAATTACACACTTCAATATAATCCCAATTTGGATGAGAAAAAAATTATAATAGACTTTCATTCGGAATCCATACACACATGTACACAGACACATTGTCTGCATTTAAAATGTACATGTAAGCAAAACCCATATAGATAACCCCTTGGTTGCCTGCTTAGCTATCCTGGCTGCGGGAAGTTGCTTTCCTGGGAGGCTAGGAACAGCCCTGGCTAGACACTAACTGGGCAACCCACTGTCTTGCCTCTCACCTGGCGAGAAGATCAAAGGGTGCACAGCATACTGGACATGACACGAGACTTGTTGCCCTAAGTCTCACTGTACCACAATGGCAATGTAATCCGCTTGATCACAACGACAGTTGGGCGTCCACTTAAATACATCTGTGTACTTTTAATGTTCTCGGCCAGATCAGAAACATTTCACTGATTGCAAACTTTCATGATCATTGGGGGCCGCCATCTCCTCACTCTCCATAGAAATTACAGGGCCCTGAAGGTGTAGCTGGACAGGCCACCCCTTAGTAAGGATATTGAGATGTGGAATGCTCTATCGTACCTGTCAAGTCTCCCCCATAAGGTGGGAGTCTCCAACTTTTTCACCCAAATTTTTTTTTTTAAATTTACATGCAAAATTTTGCAAATTTGGCAGCATCTCCCCCATGAAAATTTAGTATTTTCTGTTATATTTTTTGTTAAAATACAAATCTCCCCCATGGATTTTTCATATTTACAAAAATCTGCCGATTTTGAGGCGTGGAATGTTGACAGGTATGCTCTATGCTTTTGTTAACTCACACATGGGATCACATGTTCCAAAAACTTCACTGTCAGACACTCTGATATGTTGACTTTTTCTTTTGTTTTGTTTGTTTGTTTTGTTCTGTTTTGCTTTTTTATCAGCCCAACCATTGCATTATTAAGTCAAACTGCTTCCGTAGCTAGCACAGCTAGAACAATCCTACCATACAACTCCCTCATATCCAGCTCACTCAGCTAATTTTGGGAATTACAGTTTTTAAAATAGGTGTCCTTTGTGAATGTTTCTAATGTTTAAAGAGCCCCTGACATGGCACTCCTCTTTCCGTTTCATGCAAGAAACTGGTTACCTTGATTCACAAAACTGATAGGAAGTTTTATGTTGCCCCCAACGCTGGCAAACCTCCACATAATCTCGACTACACTCCAGTGAGGAAAACTGAAGATTAGTCTGTTTAGCATGCAATGTTTTATGTGTAAAACTGCTTTTGAGTGCAAGACAAGATGTCCCGATAAAGGTTATGTAACCAGACCTACATGTGCATTATGGGTACATCATTTAACAGTCTGTGTATCATCAGCAATTTTGTACGTTTCTGTATTTTCTAGTTTCAGTGCATCAAAAGAGTGCTGCCATCTGGTATGCAGGACTAACAAACAAAACCAGTTGGCACATAATGCTACATATACAAGCATCTGTGAAGATCATTGCTGTAATGCTAGAATGCTACTGCTGTGGCTTTCATTTTCGTAAATTTTGATAGAGTCTTGAATTTCCTATAGCCAGGAAAATAAGACAATCCAGAGCGATGTTTCATTAAATATGACTTACAACCAGACCTGTAGAGGGGCGTGTAGAAAGTCCTCCTCGTCAAGTTGCAGTTTTGCTGAAAAAATATTCCACTTCCTGAATTTGTGACATTTAGCACACTTCCGTGTATGTATACATTTACACATTTTGCTTTTTACATCAAATATTTCTTGCTGGACCAAACAAGTTAAATGCAATGAAACAGACCATCTGAATGAATGTTATTGTGTACCTGATTTCTACCATTCAAGTTGCAAGGTTCAAACCACATGACTGATGAAAAATGCTACATCCAAGCACATATATACCATGCAGCCTTGGAAACGTGTCACTGTGTGTCCAGAAAATACAATTCACCACACCCAAATTATATCCCTTGTGTGTGCATATAACACTGAGACTACCCCCTCCTATTGACAAATATACATAAGTATACATGCAAATAAATATATTACACAAAGGCCTACAGTACAGAAATCATCACAAAATCAGCCTTTTGTATGCATCACCTAGATTCTTTCCAAACTGAGGCTAAAACACAAGTTACTTGATAAGCATTTTACAGTGTATCCTGGTGATGGAATATGTCAACCATTGAACTACTCTGTAGTCTTTTTTCTTTTAAGTACCATAAGAATAAACATGTCAATTTAGGTAACTATAACACCCAATACAATATAAATGGTTACTGGAGATTACTCAATGCCAGAACATACTTGTGTATGTCACATTCTCCACGTATGAAGTGGTATCTTCTCCAGTCCTTGCTACAGTGTCCCTATTTTTTTTCCTGTTAAGTTTACACTTGTACACGTATCTAAATACACTTGATCATAATGCCATGTTTACTCTTAGTCAAATACATACAAACAACCGTGTCGCTATAAAATAAATGCAAATGAGTCTGCCAGACCAGACCTTTACGCTGAGTGCATTGTGCCACTACATGTACCTGTGTCATGTGACCACGTATTACACAAAATAAACTAAGCACAACAGTACGATGGCTACTTTGTAGCTGAAATAGAACTCAACAATACTATGAGACATTTTATAGCTGTATCCAAAATGAATACAGTTTGTTGCAACTTAAATATAAAAAAAAATGCAGAGATACAGTAATAAATACAACATGTACAAACACTCACATTTGGAAGAATTTATGCAACGAGCATAGCTTAACGTTACTCCAATTACGTCATTTTGATCATGTGAACACGCACACAGCAGCACCAAGCTCTGAGGTAAATTCATGGGTTACCATATTATCCCTAATTAGCACCCAGGGTGCTGAGAACAACCTAAAATTGGGGCCTAAATTTTGAAATAAGTGGTGTGAAAATTGGAGATCCTGCATCAAAATGGTGTAAAAAATATGTAAATACTTGATTATTTTTTTCTGTTTCTGAATCTGAAAAGGAAAGGTCACCAACTATGGACATATTTTTTCATTAAAAAAAAAATCTAGTATCAACCCTTTCTCACCGAAAACAAGTCAAATACACACAGAAAAAAAAGGTGTGTGTGTGTAAACTAATTTGTCTAGTGGAAGAATTTCTCTCCTAACTGTTTAGACTTAAACTCATTCCATATCATACTGGTAATGGTCTTCATCATCAGTTTTGTGTAGCCTGCCACATCATACTAAACCTGCCTTAGTAGTATTGACTTTTCAGGGAATGCAAAAACTGCCAACTTTAGACAAAGCAAGCTGGTACTTCACACTTTCCATCTCCTATCGCCCCCCAAAAAGTACCCGGATGTAGAAAACATTTCTTCTTGAAATTTGTATGCAAGACCAATCATGACGGCACGCCTTAAGGCAACAGATTCCCTTGGCACGGATTGGGTTCACTGTGCCCAACCTGCACCAAGGAAACCTTTTGACTCACTTGTATGCTTACCAGGAATGGTTTAAATAAAAAGCCCCTTTTTTATGAAGAATTTGAACATGGCGCCTTCCTTTTATTGCCTCCAAGGCAGACCAAGCTCCACATTATCCTTACTACACCAGTGGAGTCGAGAAAACACAGAAATTGGTCTTGTTTAACAGGTAACTCCTCGTAAATCTACACAAAGAAGTGTGGGACTGGTATGGAATGAGTTCAAGGGGGTTGTTACCAGAGAGCTTACTTCAAACAAGATAGGGTTAAGATTACTGTCAATTTGCTTTGCATCAGATGTTTTGAACAGAAATAATGTGTTGGTCAATGTAATTTATGGCTAACATCATTTAAATGCAATTTTCATGAAACCTGGGGGGGGGGGAGGGGGAGGGGGAGAGAGAGGAGGTTGAGGCAGGTGGACAACATGGATATGTAAAAAGCACAAACCTGGCCAGTAAATATTGAAATCGTAAACTGGAACCAATGTAAAGCCAAAAGCATTGTGATTACCTCACAACAGTTTCACTAAATACTGATCATCAATGCCTACAGACTTACATATCATGGATGTCTCAATACACAATGGAAGATTCGTAAAATAGATAAACCACAATACAACCAGGAAGAACTTTATCAGCATATCTCGAAGCAGTATTCATTGTAGTTTATAATATAGCAATTGGAACCTTGTATCACGTGGAAGCCAAGTTTAAATAAACTATTTATTCAATAAATCTAAACAAAATAAATTTCTCTATCATCAACATTGATCAAAATGATAAAAATAATCATCTACAAAGAGCTTTGCTTCTAAAATAAGCATGATTTCTTTATGACTAAAGCACTGACCAACAAAACGAATCACTTTTTAATACACTGCATAAAGTGAGTAAGGAAGCCAAATTTTTCTAAGAAGACTGCCTTACAGAAGTGGCACTGGAATGGATTCTCACTGCCATGTGAGCCCATGTGGAGTATAAACATACTGTACTCTGGGAAGAGTACGTTACAATGACCACATCGGTGTATTTTACCGGTACGAATCAGCCCCTCTAGTATAGCATTGACATCCTGGTCTTCGTGAATGGTTCCGCTGATGAAGTGCTCCGCTGCCTCTTGGAGAATGCACTCTTCAAAGGAGCTGTGCCGCAGTGTTGCAAAACTGTTGGGACCCCGTGGGTGGGGGCTGGTTGTGCTATCGACAGCTGTAGCTGATGCATTACGCTCACTATCTGACAAGTTACGTCTTTGAAGGCGTTCAGTGCTGGGCTTCCGCAGAGTGGTCACTGTGGGTTGACGGCGGATGTATCCAGTAGTTGGCACCGGTGCATCATCGAGTCCCAGATCCTGCTCATTGGCCCCGTCGTCCTTGCCCTGTATGCTGTCACCCGCGTTGTGATCAGAGGAGGACAGATCTGTCGCCTCTGATTGGGAGTTCCTCTGGCGTATCTCAGGTTTGATGTCATTCTCACAGTCATCTGAGTCCACTTCAATGACACCAGCGCGGGGCTGGTGGTTAGTGCCATTGACTTGCTCATTGTACGTAGTGTGCCAGGACTCGTTGATTGTAATACTGAATGGGTGGACTGAGGCATCTCCATGGGCACCCACAGGCTGCGAGTTGTCCACGTTGGTGATCGCAGTGGTGGTCCAGGCTGGCGTCCCCGCATCGCCCAGGCCTAACTGTGCAGCCTGGGCTTGGGACACAATGGCCTGGGGTGGGAAGATCCCAGGGAAGGCCACGCTCATGGCGGGCAGGGCAGCTATGGTCTCCTGTCCATGTTGACGTCGACGGTGCTCATCCATAAACTTGGCACTATTTGTGCTGTAACCACAGTTTGGCACAGGACACGTCAGCTTCATGTGGCGTTGATGGGTCCATTCATGCGTCTTCTTGTTAGACTGTGACGAAAACCTCTTGCCACAAAACCTACACATGTATGGCTTCTCGCCTGTGTGGATGCGCTTGTGTTTGTCAAGGTTACTCTTGTAGTTGGTAGCATAGTTGCAGACCTGAAAGTGCAACATTCGGTCAACTTCATGAAACAAATCCAAACAAAGTACTGAATATATATGTCTCTTGCATTTATAATCTTCATTCACATCAAAATGTACAAATGACCATAACATCTGTCTGGGGAAACCTCCACACACAGGCACGTTTGATGTGTCTGGTCTTGTTTAATTCAGGCAACATAAAAAGGCAATGCAATAAATTTTATGTATGTTTAAGGCTTTGCATGAAGTGATAAAATTTCCACTACAGTGGTCCCATTTTTTATCCAGTAATTATGGCTGTATCATCCAGAAAAGGTGTAAGATACAGACTGGGTGATAACCCTGTCCATATCACCGCAGTGCAAAGGCCAATCCATATCACCAAAGTGCAAAGGTCAAAATGACCCAATTACTGGATCCTGTGTTACAGTTATTCATACGCAAAGCTATGCAAAGCCTTGTTTGATGAAATAAATGTTGAAACTGTTTTTAATTGTCTTTTTTTTTTTTTGTATTTAACGATGAACATAAAATTACACCTATAATTACTGGATAAAAGTAAAACCAGTCACGTGGAGGAGACTCATCAGCAGACTGGCCTCGTTCCCGCAGCGGATCACTCCTCATGCAAGCACTCGGAGTGATCTGCCGCAGGAACGAGGCCAGTCTGCTGACTCATCTCCGCCACTTGGCTGGTTTTACTATTATAACACCCCTCATTACAAGGCGGTTTCTGATACAACATGGTGGGTACCATGGCTCTCACTGAAATAGTTTTCCCATTACAGTGAAAACTCCCTATACCAAACACCCGTGGGACCGGAAAAAAGTGTTCAGTATAGGGAGGTTTTATAGCATTGAAAGTATATATTTGGGACTGAGAAACGGTGTTCAGTACATGGAGGTGTTCGGTTAGCGAGGTTTTACTGTGCTTCTATGTTAAAAGTCCCTCTGTTATAAGGCACTTTTGCTATAACACGGTATACCCTGTGGACCCCAACACCAGAATTAAAAAGACGAAGCGCTGTATTTCAAATATCAACTTAATAGGAGAGTCATCGATACTGAAGATACACGGACAGTTTGGAACACAAGTTACAATAGTAAGTAGGGTGTAAAGTTACAGACTCTGGACATACAAGACCCAGATTACCACAGCAAATGCTGACTTGTCAAGTTACAGACCCTGGGCAAACAAGGACCAGATCAGTACATGTGTAAAAGGCAACATGCAGCATTAAAACGTTTTGATGATGCCCACCCTGTATATGTGGTAACAAGTTGTTCTGGGGCCACCGAGGTTTTTTCCCCCATGTTGACTGACTGTGTACATGCTAATGAAGGTGATGATAGATCACCTGGTCTGCATATATAATAAGAAAAATGTACATCTAACCGAAGGCAGCTCATATTTGATTTTTCATCTCATGAAAGTACACCTGTACCAGCAGTCCCACATGGAACAAATTTGCAGGAAGCATACTCTCCATGTCACTGAGGCAGGCAATGGAAGACTGTTGCTTTCAATGAAAGTAGTTTTGCAGTGAAAATTTATGTGGTCATTGACTACTTGGTGAATGAAAATGTACACTAGCTTGCAACATTGCAGACATTAATTTCTTCCATAAATTTGATAGCCAGCTTCCAGAGGTTTCCATCTCAGCAAGCCATCTCCCACTTTTTGCTATATTAAAAAAGTTAATTTTCATTTCACTTTGTTAGCTGTAATAGCTGCTGAGCAAATGAGAATGTCTCTGATGATGCCTAAAATGGGTCAAAATGCAGGACGTGAAGGAGCAAATTTCAAAAATTGCCAGAGACAACATCCCCCCCCCCCCTCACACACACACATACTCCCCTAGCTACACTTGGAACCACTTGTTAGATCCTACTTTTCATTACCTCCGGGAAGGAGATCTCCCACTGTTAACTGGGGCTAGGTTGGCACCTCTGAGATTTACACAAAACCTACAGGCCCACCCACAGCAGTAGAGTGAAACACAACAGAGCTACAAACAGTTATCTGCTCCATTTCTTTCAGTGCCAAGTTGAAGAATTGACTGGAATTTTAGGTGTTTGCATGCAGAGCTTCTGGACAGTATACTTGCTCCAGATATTATAAGCAATCTCTTTTTTTCCTTTTTTTTTCACTTATGGACATACTGCTGTAGTTACCCTGTTGCATAACACATGGATCTGTGTGACAAAACATTAAATGGTCATTTCACTCTAAAATTAACTTCTGTCCATGTGACCTATACGGATGGGGTGTGGTGTGTGCTTCAGATCAGGCAATAAAGTCCAAGTTAAATACAGTGAAAACTCATTATAATGACACCATCTGTTCCCTGAAGTTGTGTCAGATTACTGAATATGTCAGATAAATGAATCACATAATACTGAAAATGTACTTTGTGTCCCTAAAAAGGTGTGTCGTTAAGCGAATGTGTCAGCTATCTGAGTGTCATTGTAACGAGTTTTTACTGTCCTCTTCCAACCAGAACTCTTAAAATGTTGTAATGCTTCCAAAAACAAAAGAGAAGAGGGGTGCTATGCATTTTAATTACAATAAATACAGTGATAAGTAACAGAAAATGGAAACATGAGACCCAGATCACAACAGCAACCAGGGCATAAAGTTAGATAATGGACACACCTGGGCCATATGAAATACTAGCTGCAGTGGCTGGGATGTAAAGTTACAGACACTAAAGCACTTGCCTCCAAAGCAGACCCAGGCTGTGTGTTATGTCTTACTCAAACACAGAACTTGGTCCACTTTGGAGGTAACTACAGTGTATGGGGTGCAAAATTACAGATACTGGACACCCAAGGACCAGGTTACTAGTGATAGAGTGCAAGTTGCAGACACTGGGCACACAGGGATTTACTTCTTTTTTTTTTTTTCCCCTCATTCAAACACATTTTTTGTCTTAACTTTTAAAATCAAATCCACATGTATTACAGCTTTCCTGGTGAAAATTCAGGGTTTTGCTTAGAATTTGAAAAGTGGTAAATAGGAACCTGGATTTTTTTTGGGGGGGGGGGGGGGGTGACAAATCTGCATCGAGCGGTACATTAACACATCTGAATAATTAAATTTTCAAATGAAACGAGAGGCCTACGGGCCTAATGCCTTGCTGGCACTGTGGCTATATTGCACTTATTCATTTCAAAGTTGCGAGTCCTGAAGTGGCTTCTCAAACATAATTATAAAGCTTATGTACATTTTAGTCTATAAAATGTCCACCAGATGCCACTCCACTGCAAATGTAGTCATAGCTTATTTGTGCAATTTCATCTTACTGCTGATGTGCCAAAACAACAATGAGTGAGTCCTTAACTTTATGTCCTCAGTGACTTTGGGACAGAAGATCAAGGTCACCAAGATTATGTTATACAAGAGGCCCATAGGCCTTGTGCTGTGCTGACATTGATGTCCAAGCTACACCCTGCAATTACAAAATCACCTCTTTCAACTTTACAGGCATGGTAACCTTACAAATATAGGTCAAGGTCACTGCTATTATAAAATTCTCGCTTTGAACATTGTCTATATATCCTATAAATTTGACATATCTAATCCAATTGCTTTTCAAGATACAGAATTTTGTATCTTAAAACACATTTTGACCTGTATATTACATAATACAATAGGTGGTGCCACCAACATTGGTGTCCACAATGATGTTTGAACACTTTATAACTCCTAAACATTATATGGGCCCATCTAAAAAATTATAAGGTGCAGAGCATTTGAACACGAGATGACCATTATATTCAAACTGGTAATTTGGCCTTGACCTTCAACTTGAATTAAAAAATTGTTGGATTCAAAATGTGTGCCCTACATTCAGCTTTCTATAGTCTGTTTGTTCAAATCGGGTAATAACTTTTCAAGTTATTGACGCGAAACAATAAACTTGGAAAAGGACCAAACCCCATAATTACTAGGTCACAATGACCAAAAAAAAAAATAGGCCACCAAGTACAGTGTTATGTATTATGTACTCAAGTGCAATATTGATCAGGATGCTCAATTCTCTTTGCCATTGATGTCCACGCTACAACCTGCCATTACAAAATCACCTTTTCAACTTTACAGGCATGGTGACCTCACAAAAATAGGTCAAGGTCACTAATACTACATAACCTCCTACCTTTCGCCATGGTCTACAGTAGTCACTGTCTTGAGAGGCCACCCAAAGGGCAGAACCAAAAGTTGACTCTAAAGACAGGTGGCCTCTTACTAGAGGTACAACAACATGGAAAAGATAGCACCAGGGACCTGCCAAAAGTGGTTTTTCAAGCCAGGTGGCCTGTCATTGGAGTGGCCTCTCAAGACAGGGAAAACTGTATATATTATATAAAATTGGCAAGTTCAATCCATTTATTTTTCCAAATGTGGAATTTTACATCTTAAAGATATTTCGGCTTGTAATTTCCTTCAAATTATAGGTGGCACCACTAGTATCATTAGCAACTTAGACTTTGAGCTCCCCCACAATCCCACCTAATTTGGTGAAGATCTGCCAAAAATTAAAGATGCTTAAGTGTTCAAAAATTTTGAATGTTTTGACCCCTATATTACATAATAATGTAGGTGATGCCACCAATATCCAAAGTGGCCAAGATTTTCAAATATTCTTTAAGTCCTGAAAGTTATATGGGGCTAACCTGAAAACTGTGGATGGTATCGTGCAAACAAGTAAAAGTTTATGGACGGACTGACAGACATGAGCGGCCACATAAGCTCTGCTACCTTTGGTCAGCAGAGCTAAAACCTCTTCTCGTAACCCCATGATTCCAAAAATGTGGAAATTGGTGTACACTTTTCCTCAAATTTCACTTCACAACTTTCCTGCAAAAAAAAGTTGAAATTCAAAAAAAAAAAAAAAAACAGAAACGTGCCCCTTTTTTTCCTCTTAAAACCTCATTCAGTGTGTTTTCTGGGTGTCATGGTTGTTGTGCATCCTTTTCCTGACACATGCTTCCTTACCAACATTGAGTTTTGAGCAAAATAAAAATAAATATGTTTTAAATATAATTTGATCCTCTTTATTTGGTCAGTTTTCAATCAACTTTAGCATATATACCCCCCGTACATTGTCCAATTGCTTGTTTAAACAGGAGAGAAATTTATACCACTAGGTGTTATATTTTAAAGTTGAGCAAATTAAAATCTACCCCACACCCCTTATAAAGATTAATATGTTAAGGAAAGGTAAGGATATCAGGATGCCCAATGACTAGTTATATATAAAACAAAACAGAACAAAAAAAGCTCAAAAACAAAGCAATTACGTCCAGGAAGATCACAAAACCCAGCATGGTACCTTGCACTTGAACTGTTTCTCTTCAGATGCCATGTGTCTTAAGCGGTGAATCCTCAGGGAGTGCTTACTGCGAGTCGTGAAGGCACACTCCTCACACTTCAGCATGGACACATTGTCTAGTTGCATGCTATGCACTCACACTGCCCCGGCTTGCCTGCAACAACCACCAAGCATGCCATAGTTAATATTTATATGTACATTTCTGCTGTAACGTATGACAACCAATCAATACTTTGTAAAGGAACGATATTGCATGAATAATATCGTTGGCCATTTCATTGATTAATCAAACGGTAAATTTGGACACAGAGATAACATATTGAGGGACCATCAAAGCCTCTTCTATATTTACATGTAGTAAGTAGACATGCAATTAAATTCTGGTCTTCAAGGGTACTCTTCTGCCAAATGGTATCTATGTTGGCAAAATGCAGTTCCAGTCAGAGAACAGTGTTTTTTTGTTTTTTCATTGATTGCGGACATCACATTATGAAATCTTGTCTATTGGTGGTCACTGACATGAAATCCTCAGTGACATTCAGATTGATTTTAAATTGCACAACTTCAGTAGGATACACACAATTAATGTATTACATGCCAGGAGTTTATTTGTAGAGTCTGAAACCTGGATACGAGGCTTTCACAGAAAGGTGTCACTTTAACATGACAATTGACACGAGGCTGACTGTGAACAAAAATGTCTACAACACACACAGATCCAATACAATAAAGAAATGCCTGTTATTGGTATGACAAGTGACTACTGTGGTGGTTCTGATAACATATCCCTATGAATATGCCCTGTTCAGCTACATGCACAGTGGTGCTCACATTTGATTTTTAAAATTTACTAACATTGTACCCAATGCCCCAGTGTATATTATTGATTTGCAACCCATAAATCATATATATATATATATACATATGTATATACACACAAAAGCGTTGACTAGTAATGGTTTTTAATTCAAGCAAACTGTGGTGCCAAACTTTTCATTTCCACTTTGCAACAGCTGTCCATTTTTCTCATGGCTTTGCACTAATTCACTGACACCTTCTTTAAAACACCACATCTTTTACAGATTACATAATAACATAATGTTTGCAATTAATGAAACAACACGGTTTTCACAAAGCTGAATCTCTGCTGTACATTACGTTTCCATGCTTGTAATTTAAGATCATTGTTCAGGAACTACAGTACTTAACAGCACGAACAGTGAGAAACAAAATCAAAGGGTTGCAGTCTTCTGCAAAAACACAGCAGCAAGAAGACACATTTCTGGTGCCAGTCCAGTATTGGTCACTTTAGAGGGGACACCAGGGGGTATCGGTACTGGCACATTAGGCATTTTATTTACCACACTTGCATACTGACAACCCTGTCGTTTTCCATCAGCCAATATTTCTTATAAAATTCTGATTTTCAAGGGCAAAATCACTACCTGTAGCAGTGTACTATGAACCAACCACCCCAACTTCAGCAAGCAGTGCAAGGGATGTACATGTACAAACTTCATGCAAGGAGGGGCATCAATGCAAAACTATTCCGCACCTTGTACTCTATGCACAAAGAGGCCTAACCAGCCTGGACGTAGCCCTGGAGTTTCTACCAACTCCCCTACTTTATGACGACCAGATACATTTGTATGTTCAACCTCAACACTACAAGACTCTCTTCCCACCCCCAGCTGCTGAAGCATTCGCTGAGCTGCTGCCATAAGCGCTGGGTATGGAGTCCTGGTGTACATGTACAAGGGCCCTGTACAGTTCTCTTCTTACCCCTAAGAACTGAACCTGCTTGCTGACCCACCTCCACTACAGCCTTAGTTACAATGCAGATGCATCAGGACTTGGAAATTGGGACCAATGGGAAATAACCTGCTACTGTGCAAGTGACTGGCCACACAGTGCACAGTCAAATATGACATGGCCACATCAAGGCCAGATAATCAATCCTGTCAGAAAACAAAAGGACTGTGTGCAAAGCCCATGCTCTGCTGACCTTGACATTCAATCCATAACAAGTCTCACCTTTGTCTGGGCCCTGGAGTACCAAGTTGTTCCCTAGCCAATTTTGAAGCAATTGACCGAGTAATTTCGAAGGTTTCTTTATGATTTTACCACTAAAAGATTTTAAAAATCAAATCATTAAAAATAATTCAAAAATCAATGGAGCCTGGCCATTGGAACAAAGTTGGCAGAGACCAACCCAAGGTACATCCCCACCAAATCTGCAGAGAATGTGCACCGGGGTTTTAGAGAAGTGGAACATGTAAATTGTGAACAGACAGACATACGGTGTATACATTTTCTTCCTCCATCTTACTGGTATTTTTGTAGTTCTTTTAACACAACTTGCTACAATCATCACAGCTACCTGTGTCAAACATGGACTCCAGCTTGCAACTGGCTAGACTTGAATTTAGGATGGGTTAAATGCATTTTATGGGTCCAATGTCCCCCCCCCCCCAAAAAAATATATATATATCACCAACATACATGAAAACTAGAAAAGAAGATTTGCTTAACAGCAAATCTGTCTGGGTGTCTTCAAAATGAGAAAAGTTTCAAATGCTACTTTGCCATTGTTGAACATAAACTAAATTTAGTGTATTACTAATTTTGATACATTAGAATGCTACAACTTTGGTCCTTGGTTTATTGGATGTGGCCATGTCACAAACTTACAAAGTGAAGTTTGAATGGCACTACTGTCTGTAATAGCTTTGAAGCAATTCAAGACTTTAACTTTGTGTATTTGCCTAATTTGCATAAATTAAAAGCCTACAACTTTGGTTTCTGGTTCATTGGATGCGGCTATGTCATACACCTACAAATATAAGTTCGAATGGCACATCCAGTCATCACCTCTTTCACATTTTTATAGCAGAATAATTCATCACATGTAGGTCCCTGTTGAAGGAGATGCCTGTTAAACAGACCCAGGATCCTTGACAATTGGACAGGGACCCTGAGCCACCAGCCAAATACAAAAATGACCCGACAGTTATCCAAGCAGGAAAATGCTGCCGTGACCAACCTGCGTCCCATCTTCCTACACACACACAGAGTTGCGCAAACATGCATATTCAGTGATAAGGCAGACCCCATGGGGCTCAGTTAAGAGCACTGTATAAAGGCAGACTTGCATATTCAGTGGACCCTGTCTAAAACCTGATCTTCAGCCAATCAGCAGTGAGCAGAACGGTTTTGTAGCCACACTGAACCCAAACATGGGGTTCCCTTAACAGGGTTTGCATGGTGATTATGAACTTTTTTACACAAAAAGTATCAAGTGATAGTTGTTCCATTAAATACTTCAATATGTGAATCTGACTTGACATCATATATAATTCATGATTACAGTCTAAATTATTTTGTGTCCATGTAACAAAATAATTTTTATTCAACACAATCTGCCCCCTTTCCCCCTCCCACAAGAATATATTCAGACAATTAACATGGCAAAAAAGCTTCATACTTGCCACATTTAGTTGCACTTCTAGAACTTTTGCTCACTGTTCATTGACAGATTTCTCAAACCTACAAGTGTAAGTTAGAACTTTGTGTCTATCTGCAATAGTTTGGAAGATATGGAGCTTTTAAAATTTGTATTGCCCCTAATTTGCATATTTTTAAACATCATGACTATTCCAAGGTAGGTGCCAAATTTCACTGGTAGCTCAGTCACCATTGCAAGTTTGGTGGTTTTCGAAATAATAGGGTCCAAGAAAAGCTCCCCACAAATTTGGTCGTAAAGAAGAAAGAAGGAAAGAAAAAAAAAGAACTCTTGGAAAAACAAAATGTCTGGGTTGGAACCCAGACATAATTGCACATACAAGTCCGAAAGTGTCTACTCGGTCATGCTGGTTTTCAATCTCAAGTGTCAATGTAGTTGTAATATAGCTTAAAAGACGAAGCCAGGCCCTCGCTTCGTTTTACAAATTTTAGTTTCAGTATAGGTACTTGTAGTATTTCTTTGATATCAAAACATGCTACCTTAAGCATACTGGTGTGCTGTTCTTGATGGGAATCTGATACTTATGTCTGGGTGCCAACCCAGACATATCATGTTTCCTTAAATTCTTTACTTCTTTCTTTATTTCCATAGCACCCACATTTGTCTGGACTTTTTCTTGAACACTATTATTCTGAAAACCATCAAACTTGCCATGGTGACTGACCTACTTGTGAAATCGTGCATATCATTTGGAATAGTCATGGTGTTTAAAATTATGCAAATTCAGGGCAATTAAAATTTTGAAATCTCCAGATCTTCCAAACTATTGCAGATAGACACAAAATTTCAATGTGCATTCCAAATTCAGTTTGTAAGTTTGTGACAGCCAAATCTTATGAACCATGAACCAAAATTGTAGAATTTTAATTTATTTAAGTTACGTGAATACACAAAATTTAAATCTTGAACAACTTCAAAACTATCATAGATACAGGTGCCATTTCAACTTTACTTCATAGGTTTGTGACATAGGGGCATCCAATGAACCATGAACCAAAGTTGTAGGATTATAATAATTATGGAAATACGGCGAATATGAAAATCTAAATCTTGAATACATGCACCTTCAACACTGTTACACATCAGTGGTCTCTGCAGCTTAAAATGGAAGGAGAGTTACCCTGCCCTTTTTCTTTGCTTCTTGCCTTTTAATTATGCTTCCTGTCTTTTTCTGTGATATATACATCATGCTTTGGTGGTTTATGGCATATTTCTTCAATTTTGACTACAAATCTTTAGTATGTAGGTTGAATTCAAAGAAAATATATTAAAAGCAGTATTTTCACCATAATTTAGATACAGTTATCAACAATTTCTTTAGTTTAGTGTGAAAGATATGCTATTTTATCTAGAACCTTACTTTTGAGGTACCCTATGTGGTCCCTACCAGCACTGACAAATTGCCCTTTTCAGATCAAACTACCCTGCCCTTGTGAAAACCTGCAGAGACCACTGCACATAGAGGTACCATTCAAACTTCAATTTGTAGGTTTGTGACATAACTGCATCCAATGAACCATAAACCAAGGTTGTCATTTTAATTTATGCAAAATTAAAAACTTTGAATAGCTTCAAAACTCATAGATAGCAGCATCATTCAAACTTCAGTATATAAGTTTATGACATGGGCATTATCCAATGAACCAAGAATCAAAGTTGTAGCATTTAAATTTTAAGACACAAAAGTTAGATTATGTTGAACAATGGCAAAGTGTAGCATTTCATACTGTTTATTTTATATCTTCCCCTGGGAAAACTGCATTTTTAGATGAAATTCTCTGCCTATGTTATATTTCCAGCTACTCTTGGGACATGTCCTATGCATATGAATGGAGACAGACCATCACCCATCCTGTAACCTCAGCTGACTGACCTGTCAGCCGAGCTATTAGTCTGTGAACAGTAATACAGTGAAACCTGTTTTGAGAGACCACCCCTAGGGCAGGCTAAAAAGTGGTCACATAAGGCAGGTGGTCTCTCAATGGAGGTGCAATAACATGGGAAATATAGCAAAAAGAACTTTGGAAATATGGTCTCAAAAGCCAGGTGGTCTTTCATTACAGTGGTCTCTCAAAACAGGTTTCACTGTACAGCTTAATACTGCAACAGCACAAAACAAACAACATCTATATATGTATGTAATAGAAAAACAGCCCAATGAACTACAGAATGTCCCATAACCAAATCGAGCCTATCCCCAACTTGTAGTCTTCTTCATGGGTTTGGGAAGCTGTCAGTGTTTTGTTTATTGTCTGACAACATAACAAGAAGACAAACGAAACAAAAAAAAAACAAAAAAACAAAAAACAAAAAAAAAATGTCACAAAAGCTCAGGTCCAGGCAGAACAAATGACATCATCTGTCTGTTATGTGGTGTCTGAAGATGCAGCAGATAATCTACATGCATACAGCAGCATGAAACTTGACACCCTTTGAATGTCAAATCATCATAATAGATACATAGTCTGTTCTTGGTACCAAAAAGTACATACATGTACTTGTATGATAATAAACAATTTTGCAACTAAACCAAAGTTTTGTTCTTATGTCTGCAGCCAGTGCTGTGGATCAATGACAAAAAAGATACATCTGTTAATATCAGAAATCATAAAAAAATAAATTGAAACATTCCAAATCCAGAATATAAGTCAGAGTGAAGTTCAAACAAAGAATCCAGCCAAGTTAACGTCTCACTCAGTGGCACTGGAGTCACTCGACAATGCAAGGTGGAGATATATAACATCTGTTAGCACTGTTGCCTGACAGTTCGCAGCAGGAATCCATGTGACCAGCTCTTAGTCTTTGTGTGTACATTGTGCACATGCAGGCATAATGTAATGCAGGTTATGTTCAAAGGGAACACAGCCCAATGTGCACAGTAACTATGTTTTGTGCCAGACATTTTATTTGTTGTCCATATTGTCCATGTAGAAGTCATTACTGAATGTGCAACATGCATAACTTAGATACAGTACATGTACTCTACAAATTTAATAACCATGAGAAAATTTACACATATATTCACAAAAGGTAGATGCCTTCCATATCAGTTTTCCCATCCTATGATTTTAAAAATGTTCAATGGGGCTCCAGGGGTAGAAATTAACTGCTTTTAACCAGTAGCAAAGGTTTGCTACCAAGTTTAATTTTTGGTAGCAAATCTGAGAAAAGAGTAGCAAATCAGGAGGGCTTGGCGAGCGCCCACCTGGGGTGTGCGAAGGCATCCCCCCCCAAAAAAAATATTGAAATTAAGCATGCAAATTGATGCATTCTGAGGCACTTTTTGACAGAAACTGAATTAGTGATTTTGACCCGCAAAATTTTGGCAGCAAAGGTTTGCTACCACACAACAAATATAGGTAGCAGATCATAAAAGTTGGTAGCAAATGCTGCCAATGCTACCCCTAATTTCGACCCTTGGGCTCATGACTGGAGAGTGTGCTGGCCACGGTCGCACATCAACATTCAACAGAAAGTTCATGGTAAGATGGGCTATGTGCAGTCTGGTATTGTCCTGCTGAAACCATACAATATCCATGTGGTTCTGCAGGAAGGGGATCAAATGGTGATGTACTGCTGGGCAGTGAAATTGTCATCAATGACTGAATGTGAGGTTCTCTGATGCCACAATATGCCAGCCCACATAATTACACCAGCACTTCCCCAGTGGTTTGCTTGCCTGATGCAGCAGTCAGCATACCATTCACCTACACTACACCACACCACACCTGATCTTAACTCAAACAAAATGTCAATTTATCCTAGAAAACCCCCCATCACTGTAGCGTCCAACATGTCCAATACATATGTTGTTGGCACAATGTTAAGTGACTTCACCAATGTTCATGGGTTAAAATGTTGCTCCCTAAAGGTCTTCTGGCATGCAGAGCACTATCCCTCAGTCACTGTTGCACAGCTGATGTGGGGGTGTGTGTCTCATGGGCTTTCACGGGTGGTGTGACTGGCTGGGTAGAATCTCTATAGATGAACCACTGTGATGTGCCTGTTCTGTTGTGGTGTTACATCACTCTTTCATGGCCAGGTCTCTGTCTGTCATTCACAGAACCCATCTCCCTATGGCATTTCAGAAGCTGGCAGACGGTTGAATGGTGGCAACCCAGGTGGCAAGCCACTTCCCCGTGACAGCCCAACCTGTAAACTGTGGCATCACCGCCCATAGAAGTACCATACTTGTGGACTTCTCTCTTCCTTTATACAGTGAACAGAAGCCAGGTATGAAAATAACCCCACAAGCATTAGCTGATTGCATGAGACTAACCTGTCAGGAAATTTGTGTTGCACAAAACAGGGGTACAAACAATCACTGGTCAGCAAATCACAGTATTGGTCAACAAGGAGCAAAGCTGTAGGATTAGAATACAAATACCCTGGGTACTTTCCATTTCAAAGTGGTGGGTTTTCATTGACTGTCAGAATAAATATACATGTACTAAACAGGAACTTATGAACATGATGAAAGTCTACAAACAATGGTGCTAAATGTGAACCTTGTAAAAATACAAAATTAGCCACTAACCACTCAAAGCTTATAAATTGAGATGGCAAAACCATTTACTGTAAACTCAAAGATTATCAAACAAATTATTGACCATTTAAGAAAAGCAAACTTTTGACAAAAGTATGAATTAGCACACATACTATAGTAACCTAACCATTAAGACTGTCAGTTATGATATACATATAGTACCAGCAGAAAATAGATTCTGTGACTTTTGTACAGTTAGTTGATTCAAAATGAGATACATTTCATGCTTAGTATAGTACAGTATAGTACAGCATAAGCGGATAAGTAAGGCTTAAAGCCTGCTTCTTTGTAAACTTTATTACCCAAACTAATATATATAGATATATATCCATTCATTTTCAAATAAACATAATATCCATGCCAATCACCTTTCATGCAAGTCATTACCAGCACTTAACAATAGCAAGAGTTATCTCCAAGCAGTCCTTTCATCATCACTGCTTTTACACATCAAATGTGCTTTTCAACAAAAGAGTCTTAGCACGATTAGAAATTCATATAATGCAGGTTGTTGCTTCCTGACACTCACCCAAGACTAAGAATAATCTATTTTGCTAGCAATAATAAGAGTAGTAAGTTTCTTCTACATGGGCGCTTTTGCCACAGCACAGAATGCACTTGGTCCAGCTGCCAGGAGTGGCTGCACACCTACCCTGGTTCTACTCTGTCTGCATGTCATTGCATACATGTACGTGAATAGAAAACATAGTTCCCACCAAAAACTAGAATACTTGATTGTCATCACTTCCAAGTTCAACTTAAACTATATGCAGTAAATTGCAGCCCTCAGACTGACAATGCATCACGCTGAAAGCGAAACCCGACCCCGTGCATTGTTTGGTGACCACAATGTGACTTGTCATTGCCGTCAGTGACAATGCTGAATGCACCACACTGTCAGTTATTTTTGTACCTCGCTGACCAGACCCTCACAATGACAGCAAATCCACCACCTCCGCTCGCAACAAACTATGGCTCGTTGTACAATTAACGACATTAAGAACATGCATTGTTGCCGTTTTTAACATAAACAATCGTCTGCAGTTCGACTGAATGAAAATCTTTAACATAAAGCGTTAAGTAAACATGACACTTGTCTTCACTTTGTTTGCCACAACGGAACATGTGCCCCAAAATAACTTGATTTTGGATGTTTAAAAAATCGTTTCTTGCAAGATGAAGATATCGTCACATCGTTCAATCACAAAACAATGGCTTTTACAAACAAATATACAAAATTTTACCTTTGTGCAAGCATTTTGAACATGTAGACACGTTTAGCTCGCATCCACTCGTTCATGTCTTTTTTTAGCCGCAATCTTGAATTCATTTGTTTGCGGTTTGCATATCAACCGGAAGTTCTATTTTAAATGGCGAACTGAAAAGTCAGATGTAACCAATTGTGCGTACCCGTTGCAACCGCATTTGTCATGCGTTTCCAGCTGGGTTTTCAGACAGCATAATCTGGCCAATCATGCACCTTTGGACAGTTTGAAAACTTATCAATGAAATGATCACCCAGAAATGTTTATATCACAAATCAATTGTAACATAGTACATACGGGTAAAAGGCTCCGAAACATGTTGAGTAGTTACCCGCTGAAGACCCTTTAATTTATTTGGGCTGATACAGCCTATGTCAAAATTTAACAGAGGATATGGACAATAGTAATTCCATATGTATATAGGTTAGACAGGGACAGGTTAGCTTATGGAGAGTAAAGAGTTCGGACTGCAGAATAGAATATTGACTACCAGGAAGTGGTTCTGGGCAAAAAGACACAAATACAATAGATTAATGAATTAATTTTAAAAAAGCAAAACAAAAATACAAAACAAAAAAAACACCCACACACACCAAATGGAATTAAATTAACCCTCAAAACCTCGAAGCACCAAAGTCCAAATGTCAAATCAAATGCCACCTGATTCATGTATTTTCTCTGAGTGCTGAGGATAGAGGTTGAGTTAACAGCTTTCCTTTGCATGCTGGTACTTGTATGAAAAGTCTTTTTTTTTTTGGCATGCTTTTTTTAATCTGGTATCATTATAATAATTCAGATAATGCAACATAAGCAATATCCCAGTTTATCATCAGCACTTGCATCATATTTCCTCTGCATCATTTCTTTAAATTAAATATGTGCATTAAAAAAATGCTCAGATAGGATTGGTAGCAGGAGCTTCTCTTGGTTCTTTTTAATAGGCCTATCCATGGCCATAACAACATATGTCATAAAAAATAACTACCTGTAATACATACCCTTTTTTGCTCCTTTATCAATATGTATGTATGTATGTATGTATGTATGTATGTATGTATGTATGTATGTATGTATGTATGTATATGTGTATGTGTATGTGTATGTGTATGTGTATGTGTATATATATATATATACATACATGTATATATAAACAAGAACTGATCAGATGCTTACCCTAGCGTATACCTTTGGCAATTAAAGAGGTCTCCTCTAACTGCATGGGTACAAGAAGACAAAAAGAGAACAAAGTCTCCCACTGCACACTTCAGCAAATCAATGAGATGACACTGATCCCCTGAATTGTTCCAAACTCCACTTCTGTGATACCTCATGTGCAGTACTGTCAAACTAATCATCATAGTCCAGAAGGCTTGTGCTTGGATTGGTCAAGCTAACTCGCCACTTTTACTATTTGTGATGGGGTGATATCACATTGCAGGCTACTCAACCTAGAGGTCCAGTGACCTCTGCGGATCACAAGCTGGCGTGATAAAGCTCCAGGCACAATTCTTCTGTCCATTTTAGACATGAGGCTGGCAGCATTGTGACAGGACCACTCAGTTAATTAGGCCTTATAGGGATCTGTTCAATGTGAACAGTTAGTGTTAAAGACTCTGTGTGTTTCCTTTAGAACCTTATATTTTCATTGCACAATTGTTAAGTGGGGTTTTTTTTGTTTTTGTTTTGTTTTGTTTTGTTTTGTTTTGTTTTTTTTTTTTTTTTTTTTTTGTTTTTTTTTTTTTTTTTTTTTTTTTTTTGGGGTGGTGGTGGTGTTTTTGTTGTTTTTTTTGCTTTTTTTTGGGGAGGGGGGTTTTGGTTTTTGGGGGTTTTTTTTTTCCCCCCTTATTTGTTGCATGACCTAAGCCTGTCAGACTAGAGAGTTCATTGTACAGTAGATAGTAAGTTGCCTAGGAGACAGGTTCTGGTTGTGAAAGCTAATTTATTATGCATGCAAAATGATTGTATAACAGCATGGAGGAGGTAGCTTCATGGTGACAGAATCCAACTTGGGAGTATGTACGTATTATGAGGAATGTCAGTGCATTTAGCATATATTGAAATTCCTCAACTTTTGTTTCAATGCCATTGGATTTGCTTGTTGAACTGGAAAGGGCAGCTCTGTCTAGAACAGTATGAAGATGTTGAAGACTTAGAACTTCAGTTGCCTCTGATTCACATAATTTTTAAAATACTAATTATTCAAAACAGGAGGACCAATTTCAATAATAGGGCTATGGCCATGAACTATTTTTTATTTTTAGCCACATGTATAGCAGTCTCCCAGAAAACTTCTAGACAAAATCTAGTTGTAAAGAAAGGACAGAAAGAAAAAGGAAGAAAGAAGGAATGAAGACAGAAAGTAAGAGAAAAAAAGAAAGAAAGAAAGAAAGAAAGAAAGAAAGAAAAAGAAAATTAACAAACACTTTGTCTGGAAAACAGCAAGCACATGCTACTCAGCATATGGTTTTATACAAGTACAGTGGTACCTGTCATGAAAGACCACCCTAATGAGAGACCACCTGCCTTTTAAGACCACTTTTTAATATTCTTTTTGCAGTACTTTTCTTGTTATTTGTACCTCTCATGACACCACCTGCCTCATAAGACCACATTTTTATCCTCCCTAGGGGTGGTCTTTGGTGACAGGTACTACTGTAATTAGTTGATGTTAGATAGTGCAGTGTCAACGACACCATCCTCCCGCTGACTACCAGAGGGGACACACCAACAGCTCATGTTAATCCTCTTAATGTTTAACTAAGGAGTCTAGTAAATGTAAATTGAGACTTGGTCTATGTGTACTGTATCTTAATACATTATAGCGTAGGAACAACAAACTTAAAGATAAGCCCACACGGGTATTTAACTGATAACCACAACGACTTGTTTAATGCAAGCTAGGACACGTACCTGTATAGATTTTTGTGAGTCATATATTGATGATGGTTTTTACACACACTAGCTTTTTCATTCAGTAGCTGTCAATGTATGATTAGTTCACAAACTGATGATAAAATGAAGGTTATAAAAGATACTATTCTTCATTTATGGCAATTGAATGCTCCCCACACATGAACGTCATTGCACGGCTTGGTGACCCTACCCTCCACTGAGTAGACACTTTGGCTTGGTCCCAAGCATACTCACTTAACAGAGGTATTACACACACACAGTCTCTGTGTATGCATGTGTGAGCACATAGATAGCCAGGTATAAGGCCCTTCAGTACATGGCAGGTCCCTTGTTCCCCCCCCCCCACACACACGTAGATATACATACATACATACATACATACATACATACATACATACATACATACATACATACATACATACATACATACATACATACATACATACTTGGGTATGAAGCAAATTATATTTAAATTTCTGAAAATTTCTTTACATTAATGTGACCTGTCAAGGTCAAAATTCAAGGTAAAATGAGAAGAAAATTGGAAGATATGTTCCACCTATAAAGAGAGAGAGTTTGGCTCAATAAAATGTACACACAAGGGTAAAGTGTTACAAATTAACATAATTAGATCATGATATTTCGATGTCAAGGGTGTGGAAATTTTCTACCTCAATTTTGCAAACATAAAAAGTCCCAGGAGCCCATGTGTTTATGAATTCCTTTCAGAGCCCCCTCCAGGAAATTGTGCTTCTAACTTAGGGAAACCATGACCCACATTTTTTTTTTTTTTAATGACAACCCAATTAATAAAGGAAATTGTTAAGAGTGCAATTCAAATAATTTTCATCAGATAGAGAAGGTAAAGATCAAATGATTTATGTTTATCATAGTAAAGGACACTGCAGCATGCGTTGGGGAGGGTTGTGCATCCCCATAATGATTTGCTATCAAATTACATGTATGTGAAAAAGTGTTGGGTACAAAAATATTTTATCTTCCCAATCAAAATGTACAACTAAAATGTTTATGCAAATTTCAGCTCAAAATATTTTAAAACTAGCTATTTTATTTGGACTTTTGTTACATACACATGCAATAGGGAAGAGCAAAGTAAAAGGTTACCGTATATATCTCCTGTAGCCAGAGCTTCAGTCAGAAAGGCTTAAGAGTTCTGTATTCCCATTACTTTTCATTGTAATCAGACCACTGCACAGAGAAACAGCAAAGTTTTCAAGACACAAGTAGACAAATAACTTCAATGATTCTAAAAATTTGATTTCATTAAGCTCTGAAGTAGGATGTTAATTCAGGGTTACTTTGACATACAATATGATCCAATGGGAATACACAAGTCTTAAAGGTGCAAGAATTTTGTATATTGGGCTGTTTGTTCAGATGGATACCCATAAAACTGTCTTTGAAGGTGCACCTGACATGGTAAACCAATCTGAATCTAGTTGTTTTAAAACATGTTTTAGATATGTTCATGTTATTGCATGTTGTGTGTGTTATGGACTACAGGGATAAAATTGTATTTGGTATTTATCAATAAAATCTACGTATTTTTTACCTTCTATTGTTGGGATTAATCCATATAGATTTGTGTGGATTGAACAGTATATTCAGTTGAATACACAAAAAATCCACAAATCACTGGGGCATGAGTGTTTGAATAAACTTGGTACAGACCCACCCAAGGCACATCCCCACCAAGTATGACCTGGATTTGGCCAATGGTTTCAAAGAAGTCGAAAAAATATAAATTGTTGACGACAAACAGACAGACGACAACAGACCAGAGGTAAGCTCAACTGACTGATGAGCTCCTTATTACAAGATTAAAAAGTGAAATTAGGTTGACATCAATGGATGAGCTTCTCTAAGCTGGGCCCTCTAAGGATGCACCAGACTCACTGGCGTAGGTTTTAGCACACGACTTTTACAAATGACAGGTATTGTCTGTCCTGTTTTACGACGCAAGAGTATAACTTCAATAATGAAGTATGTAAATGCAATAAATGTTAACTGTGTTACACCACTGTCCTTTTTTTTTTTTTTAATGGGAGAAATGTGGTTTGTGTTGAATACATAATGTACTATTGAATTTTTCTGCATGCAGCTTTCAATTTTAGAATAACTGCGTGTATCTGAACGTGTATAGATTGTTCTTACAGTTAATTTTCAATTTATTCTAGCTTGTTCAAAAGTGTCTCTGTTGCTGGTAAAATAGAATTCATTTCCTACTACAGATATATTCTTGGTCATATATTTCAGACAAATTAAGTCCAAAGTTTTTCCTGTATGATGATCGAGGTCCTTAAATGGATCACATTTATAGTTTCATGTACAATTTTCACTCTTGAACAGTTGCCCAACTAATTCACATGTACATAAACGGGCGCATACAGCACTGAATGGGTCTTTTAAACATCAACAAGTATTGATTATACAGTGGTACCTGCTATTTAAGACCACCCCTACAACCAACAAAAAAAAAGGTCTCATATAGCAGGTGGCCTTAAATTGAAGGTATATATAACAACAGCAGAGGGTCTTGAAAGAGTGGTCTTAAAAAGACATGAGGTCTTAAATTGGAGGTGGTCTTTAGAGCAGGTACCACTGTATCTCACCTGTACTGAATTGATATTAACAGAATTAACAAGGCAATTCTGTTGTG
Organism: Hermodice carunculata; assembly: GCA_964020975.1. Lineage (NCBI taxonomy): Eukaryota > Metazoa > Annelida > Polychaeta > Eunicida > Amphinomidae > Hermodice > Hermodice carunculata. The sequence continues at coordinate 40,107,315 of OZ026612.1, read as the reverse complement.
CAATACAAGCGTAAAGCCTCCAATAATGCATTGAAAAAGGTATCCTCTAATACATTCTATCGCATTTCTATACATGTAGTATATAAACATTAATATTTACAGCATGTAGGTTTTGAATTGAACGGCAAAATTACCAGCTCTATAGAACCAAAGGCATCGTTCATTACATTTATAAAGTAGCAAGACGGAGCAAACACCTGGTAATGTTCATATCCTCTGTTCATTCGCAGACACTGCTTGCAGACCAGGTAACAAAAATCATTTATAGCAGCTCACTTTTGTATCATTCTTTGGGGGACAAAACTCTTTGTGAATATGGGGTCATCAGTCTGAATAGCCAAACCCTCACTTGACAGCCATCAGACCAACAAGGAGCACTTACGTAATATTCATGTGGCCATCTGACAAGTCAAACAACATTCAAGGTAAACTGTTAATTAAAAAAAGTTTATTTAGCAATTTTGCAGTCTGTACACATACACTGTATTACACAATAGTTTTGTTAAAGCTCTAAATTTCATGTGCACTATGTGCATTTCAATAGTGCTTTGTGAACAATAAACTGTTGATGTCAACATTACCCATAAATTCAACTTCTGTGTCCATGATATACAGCAGTACAAAACTCTTCACTGATACCATTTTCTGTTGGTAATGATTTCCTTCCAAACAAAACATGAAGAAACAATTGTGGAAATGCTACAGATGAGCTCCAGGCCAATATTTTCAACATCTACAAGCATGTACATCTAATTTGTATCTATCTGGATATTAAGAGCACTTCCATGTCAACGAATCGGCGATTCTCACACAGTTGAACCATATATGGCATGTAACTGGTTTGGTATAAAATAACCTGTGGATCAATTATTTATTAATATATTAAGCACCTAATGGGACTTGCCAAATTGCTTTACGTTCAACACAGTGTGAAACTGGCTTCAAGAGCGCAATGAGACCAGACGCCATACTTAACAAGATTCCTTATGCTGTCCCCGTTACCAAGTCTCTCTCAAAAAAACCTGCACACATCTACAGCAGTTTTTTGCCTTGCCTGTGGAAGATGAGCCCAAATTACCTGCCTTCCTCAATGTCATACCAGTTTGTGGTCCATATACACTGTCAATATATATATATATATATATATTTAGTTGATGTACCTATTCTCGATATGTACCTATTGTTGATAGGATGGGCAAAAACACTGTTATTATCACTTGCTAATCTATCTTTATGTGACGAGTTGACGGAACTGTGAAATTTTGTGCAACAATCTCTACCTCCATTCCCTGGTGTCTCAGTAATGAAGGTAATTGCTGGTAAAGGCATTTTTGGCTTCCTTTGTGCAAAGCAAAAAGCACACTCACGAAGAAGTCGAAAATAGCAAACACACAAAAAAAAATCAATAAAAAATTGCAGCACCACTTGGTGAACAAATTAAGCACTAAGAGAACTAAAAGTCCATAGGAGTGTTCCTGTGTGATATCAAAGCAATTGGGTGAGCGGTTTCCGAGAAATAGATTTTTTTAAATTTGCCCCAAAAAAGAACAAAAAAATGCATAAAAAATAAAAAATTACTAGACCATGACCTTTTGAACAAACTTGGTAGAGACCCACTCAAGGTACATTCCCACCAAGCTTGAAGTGAATCTGGCTGACGGTTTTAGAGAAGAAGTCAAAAATGTGAATTGTGAACAGACGGACAAACGACTCAGCCTCCTAAAAACTGAGCCTCACTAGCAAGTCAGCTGAGCTATAAATGTTTGCCATGCTGACCCATTCCTAACTTTATGTGTGTGGAGTTTTCAGTTGCTATATCAAGAATAGGAACATTGTTTTTACAAGCTTGTCACCAGAATTAAAGTGACCTGTCTTGCACAGACCACTTGCGTTCATCAAGGAAAGGAAAGTTTGTTTAGGTTTTACCATGAAAGTACAGCTTAAAACTTGAAGTCTCTGCTTCATAAGAATAATTTTCCTATCTATGGTCAGTGACGCATTGTGCTGCATTTTTACAAACTGCACAGCTTAGCCTACAGAGAACTGGTACATCATGCATATAAATATATATATATATATATATATATATAAATGAAGCATTTAGTAATAAATTCCAGGTTTTATGTGTGCGTGTGTGTGTATATACACACATGTATATATGAAGCATTTTGTTACAAATTCCATAAAAACCACAGGTATCATATTTGTTGTTTATTTAATGATTCCTTTCAAGAAAAATGGAAGTTCATCTGCCAGGCTTTGTCAGGGTGCTTCAGGATACTGCGTGCATGTTCTCTGTGCACTTTCAGTGATAAATCAACTGTATAGCCAAGATCAGTGCAGAGAGTGTAAACTTGTGCGCACCTTCCCTCAACTCAAAACATTTTTACCATTCTTTCACCCTTTAAGCATCAACAACAAATAAGTTGCAGCTCCCATAATAAACAACAAAATAGATTTTAATGCCTAAAGTTTAAAATTAGTGTGAGCTTTTCTCATCACCCAGACAGCATAAGCACAGCAAAGTCTTGCTCTTCCTTATCACTGAACATGCTGAATGGGACACACCAAGTACATGCATTGATACATGTGCTTTAAATACATTGTGTATATAAAAAAAAAAAAAAAATATATATATATATATATATATATATATATATATATATATATATATATATATATATAATATATATATACATATATACATATACATACATATATATACATATATATATGTATATGTGTGTATACATATATATATATATATATATATATATATATATATATATATATATATATATATATATATATATATATATATATATATATATATATATATCACACACACGCATACATATGCATGTATGCATATATACCTATACATGCATACATACACACAAGATGGAAACTACACGGACATCAAAGAATCACAGAATGTTGAAGATTTTGATAATGGGGTCTTTTAATATGAAAGGAAACAAACCTGGTGCATGCAAGATTTTAATCCCACTTTTAATGCCATACTATATATACCCAGTATTCTATCCTGTCCAACTATGTTATCACTCCACGTTTTGCCAAACATATCATTTTCAGTGTATGTTTTTGTTTTTATTTTTTGTCTTTGCCACATAGTGTAAACAAAACAGGACATGAATTTGATATAAATAATAACACCACAAAGGTATAATTTGTCATCCATACTGGTATTTAGCACAAAAGGCAGCAAGCACGCTGCTAAATAGACTTAGCTGCTTAGTGCCATACCATTTTGTTCCTATTTTTTTTTTTTAATCACGAATCTTCTAAAATATTAGCTGCTGACCACAAACGTTATGGTAGCTGAAGGTCTATTGGTCCACACGTCACATTGTGAAACAGTCCAGCCATGGTCCATGTACAACAATAGTTGGTTACTATGCCAGCAATTAACTGACACCAAAGTGATCCATTATTGCATCAACCAGTTCTGCCTTTTTCGTGCCTGCATTGCGGATCTTGGCTTGCTTCACAAAATCTTTCAGCACTGGCACTGTCAGCTTGTTCAACTGTAAAATTAACATGAAATAATTTTTTTAAAGATACATGTTTATAAAGGTTAGCCAGGGACACGTTTAACTTAGTTTATAGAGTATATGGAGTTTGCACAGCAGAATAGGGTAACTACAACCAGGAAGTGGTTCTGGATATAAAGACTAGTATAATATCACAACAGTAAATTACTGATATGGCAAAATATTACATCAGTATAATGTATTGGGTGATTTGTAATTTTCTGAAAGTATACAAGTTTGTAAGTACAAGCAAGACAATCAAATGCCAATGCTACCAATAAAATTTTCAAAGGCACAAATACTGGCAGTAAAGCCGGTGCAATAGACACCAGTTCTTGGTGATATGAAATCACTAATGTATTTAAGTATTCTAGATGTTATAATAGCAAATACCATCAACATCTTATTTGTTTTAATCTTTTTTGTTTTGCCCAAACTTTCTTGAATTTGGTCTGCCTGTGGATGAAATCTATAATCACAACTTTAAAATTCCTCTTTTCTAGTCACTGACGAATACAAATGCAATTACAGATCACTGGAAGTATTCCCATCCCCAAGTATCATAATATACTATATAGGTACATGTAGTCAAGTTTTTAAAAAAAAGCCCCTGTGACTTTGAAATTTACATATAGGTCATCCATTCATGATCCTAGCACATAATTAAATAAAATCATGGGTAATTTTGGTGTCCAAATGACATTAAAAATCTTTGTGCTTGGCTCTTCCACATGATTCAGGCTCTATACAAGTCTCAGCAGATTTCCCATGGATGACCCCACATGTACATGTACATGTAACTCAATATGGAAAGTCATTGGGCAACTTTCATGGATTTGGTTCCTGAACGGGAACTAAAGAACCATTTCCGTAAACAACTTTTCAGTTTCATCTTGCATCGTGCCACTTAAAAATCATAACTGAAATATTCCGCTCTCCCTCGGAGAGTCCTAACTTGTGGGTATTCAAGACAGGAGCTGTATGTGTACGTACTCTTCCTGCTCTGGCCTCTTTCTCCACATCAATTTCTTCTGTTTTACCCTTCTTGGCGGCAGGGCCACCACCAGCACCTCCACCCTGTAACAGTTTACATTGTTGACCGTATCACCTCAGCATTATACTCTCCAGTCTACTTCCATTTTCAAGCACAGATACGACAGCATAATGCCCAGGTGACAAGCGGCATAAATCCTATTTCATCATTCAATATATAATATATATTTTGGAAATTAGGGACCACATACTGATAGAACTACATAATTCTGTGGTTTATTCCAGCATGCTCTCAAGAAATCACATTATTCTCCTCAGATAAATCTGCTGCTATGCCATCATGCAACACTTAAAGAGTAATATCACTTTATTACATTTACATATATACATTATCATGTACAGTGTCCCAATCTTATAAGACCCCCCCCCCCCCCCCCCCCGTGCACTGGAAATATGGCCTTTTAACAGGGGTAGCTTTTCTTGGGGGAAGGGGGGGATATAATGAAAATACCATATTTACATTGAGAAGTGGCCTCTGTGGGGGTGGGGGGTGGGAACCTTACAGGAGGGGGACCACTGTCCAGTCATGTATGTGCACCTTCTGGTCAGTTATCATCAATATATCTTTAACATTGGGAACTTTCAAATAGAGACTTTTTTTAAGTGCACAAAAAATGAAGGCTGCACCTTTGTCATTAATGAAATGGTTGACAAATTACAGTCGTGTGTGTTCTTACCCTTTTCTTGGCCCCAGGTGTGTAGCCCTCAGGGAACACGACGTCTTTGAACTCCTCGATTAGTTTGCCAGCACGTTTGGCAATCAGCTCCTCATTAGGTTCTGCAACAAATAACAAGAAAACAATGAACCCTGCCCTTTATGACAGGACATTACATGACTTTATATATATATATATATATATATATATATATATATATATATATATATATATATATATATATATATATATATATATATATATATATATATACATTCTATATTGATAGAGCTATATAATTTATGTACAAAACTTATGGAAAGCCATAAAACATAGAAGTGTGACATGGAACAAGTCTGTTTTAGCAATGGCAAGAGGGAGTAAAAAGCCCATTTTGCATCTTTGTCAGTATTGAAATTGTCCAGCGCACAAAATGTCAGAAATACAAACTTGCAAACAGAAAATATCCTTCGTGCATTGACTGACTCACATTTTTACTATTTTTCTTTTATGTATGGAAAGCAAAATGCAGACATTGCTTCATTTTGTTCCTGTGACACATCTTCACTTGACAATTGTCAATATCATACTCATAAATGCATACGGCAATTATGTACTCATAATGCAGAATAGTATAGCAGCAAAAATTTGGGATATGTCTTATACCAGGAGGTCCATGTTACAATAGAAAGTCAACTTCACTTTCTGTGGGGAGCCAGTGGGTCTGAGCCAAATCTATGATATTTTAGATTCTCCTTTTTTTTAAAAACATTGAACTTCTGATGGCTTCCCTTAATTGAATGACCTCTACTACGAACTTGCAAAGTCTGTGACTTCTTCTGGTGTGTCCCTGTCTAAGGCCATAGCTTCAACATTGGCATAATGTTGCTGCAGCGCTGGGTTCTCAAAACTGTCTGGTCTAAACTTGAACTGAAGCTTCTTGATAATCTTTTTGGCTGCATCGACTTGCACAGTCTCAGCTGAAACAGAAACATACCCCCAAATAATGCTTCAATGAGGTCCCAAATGTACTCTGTGATTAAATTTTGAACAAAAAGAAAGAACAGAATCGAAAAATTCAGCTTGAAAGATTAGGGGACATCACCTCGTGGCATATTCTCCTCATGATTTAGTTTCCTGAAGTCATCAGCAAAAGGCAGGAAAATCAGATGAAATCCAGGGGGCAGCACTTGTACATTGTTCTCATCTAACTCTTCTCCCTTAAACACCAACATACAGGCTGACTGTACTGACATGCAAATAATTTCAAGCTAGCAACAATACACGTTTTATTAATTTGAACATCACTGCAGCAACACTGGCCATATTAATAAAGACATGCAAGTGATTAACTTTTCATGATAAGATTACAAAAGTTAACCAGATCTTTACAAGAAAAACTAGAAGCAGTAGTCAAAAGGCATACTGGATACCCCCCGTGACATGTTAGTACATTGTGCCTCAATGTTTTCCATGAACTCGAAGCTGAGAAAAAACTGTTGCTTTTAAACAGACATGTCATTTGCATTTTACCTGCTGTGACCTTGACCTACATAGCTCAAGGTCACTGTTGCTCCATGACACACCCTTTACTCAAAGAGAATTATACAAAGTTTGAAGAAGATCCATACATTAATGAAGGAGTTACAGTCCGGACAAGATTATGTCTACAGGTGCGAGCTGTGACCCTGAGCTTTAGAGATCAATATGTCTATAGTTCTACTTACACATGCCTGCTGTGACCTTGACCTACATAGCTCAAAGTGACTGTTGCTTCATGACACACCCTTTAGTAAAAGAGTATAACCATACAAAGTTTCACGAAGATCCCTGCATTAATGAAAGAGATAGAGTGTGGACAACATTATGTCTACAAGTGCCTGCTGTGACCTTGACCTACATAACTGAAGGTCATTGTTGTTTCATGACACAAATGCAAGATAAAAGTTAAATGTCACTATGGTCACTTGGCATGTAATTGTACAACTGACTTGGTATATGGTACATTTGTTTCTATATTTATTATTCAATAAGATTGTTACATGGTTAGCTACACTTGGGAGATGTGAACAAACAACACATATCAACTTATTTGACTAAGGACAGCAACGAACTTGGGAGGTGTGTTCCTGCGTGGAATATATTGCTGCACTTGGGAGATGTGTACAAACAACACATATCAACTTACTTGACCCAGCAGAGCAACAAACTTGGGAGGTGTGTTCCTGCGTGGAATATATTTACAAATAGCAATGACATCCCGCTCCAAACACTTCTTCAACAAGGCTGTGAAAGCAGTGGTGCTGCCTTGTACAATCTGGTCAACAAAACAAACATATACATGTTGGTGACATCCCCTTAAAACTAAAAAAAAAAAAAAAAAGAAATGGGTAATTTACATACAATATTTAAAGCCCTATTGGATCCTCCTATCACTGATAAACAGTAAAACTAACCAGGCACATAATTACCAAAATCTGACTGAACAATGCATTTTAATTGTCCAGCAAGATGTGTCATGTTAACTCATTCCATACCAGTCCCTGATATTAACGTATACTTACCTACATTTAAGATGACAATTGCATACATAATTTTTCATGAAAAGAGCTTTCCTCCAAGTACCAACATGCCTATAGTCTTAAGTCAGTGCCAGAACCACTGACCAAGGCCTGGGTTCATAGTATGGAATGAGTTAAGGAAGTGGCCCTCAACAGGAACAATGACTTCCCTTATCACATTAATGAGCATAGAAAAACATGAGGGAGTACAACAATGATGTCTATACTCTAATCAGCCATTGAGGTACTCAGGATTGGACTTGTGCAATCTTTAAGCATGCTGAAACCCTCATGCACAAGTCATACCCAGGTGTCCTTTTCAAATATTGTTTCTCACTTCAGTGGCACGTTTCTTTCTGGATATAGTCTCCTTACACTACACGGAACTAGTTCCCCTCTGATACAGCACATCTTGTCGCGGAAATACCTGCAGCAGTACCAGTTGTATTTCTATCATATCATCCTCCTAGGTAACCCCTTCCCACTGATGTGTCCACTTTTGACCACCTTTTGAGTGGAAAAGGACCAGTGTAACATAAATGTGGTTCTAATATCATTACACTGATCGGCTCATAGCAATTCAAGCACTAAAATTACTGACTGCTTTACAGACTGAGATACGGTCATACTCACTGTTTCATCAGGGTATATGAACTGAGCTGGCTTTACATGGAAGTATCTCTTGAGGGAACTTCGAGGCTTGAAGCCCATCAAACGTAACCCTGCACAAGACATGATACAAAAAAATGCCACAATGTTCAATATGTTTTCAAGTACAATGTCATGTCTGTAAAAGAACAAAATATAAAAATACCGATTAAAATCTATAGAGCAACACAGGAGTCTAGAAATATAATAAATCAGATCAAACAGAAATTTCATGTGTCCGCACATAAAAGGCTGAAATATAGCTAGGGCAGACAAATCAAACTATTTACTTGTTAAATTTTCATTATTTTCCTCTTTTTTCCTTTCATCAACTTTGACGATTGAACTATAACAGCACTTTTAAATCAAGATTCCTTAATCGATTGAACACGGTACCCTTTTGTCTATTTACTTCACATTTTTTCAAATACATGTACATGTATTTCACTAAAAATGGCCAAAGGTTAATACAAAATTAAAGATCCTTACTCCATTGAACTATTAAAGCATACTTGTTTGTTTCATACTTTACAATAAAAATGAAGAAAGCAAGTTCCAAACTACAGTTTGCAGTTGATGAATAATTCCAACTTTACTATTTCGAACAAATAGCATTGAGACAAATACTTATCAACAAACACATTGGCTTTCACAGTCTGCAATATACAAACCCTACCTGGTTTATCAAATTTCTTGATTTCCTTTACTTCCTCTTGTTCGAATGAGATCATCTTTCCCCCATACACCTGTGCTTTCTTCATATCCTGTGGCATCAGCACTTCTCCCGTCTCCTGAGATTCATACACAGACTTGATTCCATACACTACCACAACACAGGCTTGCACAACTTGTATAACCCAGAGTTTCATTCATGCAGAGGTTGTGATTTTATCAGCAGTGTTTGTTACCCATTTACCATTCATGCAAGTTTTGGTGACAAGACATACAATACTACTCAGATTGGTTACACGAAAAAAAAAAGGAGTTACACATTTTTTTCCGCATAACCCACATATGGGTAGTGCTAAATTTTAATTTGTACAGGCCTGCCACATATTCTACAAAAAAAGTCTATAGTTCTTGCATCCAATGGAAATCACTCACGATGGTTTCACTATATATGCATTGATATTTTGCTACAATGAAACAATTCAAAATGAAAGTTAATTACATGGAAGAATTACATGATGTCTGTTAATTATGCCTCAGCATTATGCTAAATCTCGATTACAACTTGCAACCGTGACAAGCCAAAGGTAACATTTTACAATGTCACTGCACATAGCAAACTTTTACCATGAAATGTTAACCCAAAGCACACAAAATTTGGTGTTTCATCATTGACATTTAACCATACAGTGTACATTGCAAGCACACATTATGACCATGACAATTGGCTTCTAGCATCTAGCAATTCATTTACTTTTTATCAATTCTAATTATAAATGATAGTTCACCTCTAAACATTTAAGAGTTCTTCAGTTTTTAATAATTCACTACATAGTTACGTTTATGCTCCAAAACTATAAAATGACAAATACAAAAGCAACAAAAATAAGTTACAAACACACAAGAAACTAGAGAAGCTGTTCATTGCATTATCTAAAACAGATGTATTGCAAAAAGCATTTAGCTAGTAGAAAGATGACCTTGTCATTGTTAAAATATTGATCTGAGCAGGGCCGTAGAGACGTGCAACCAGCCACAGCAATACTAACATATGACTAGGAGACTTACCGCCAGGAATGTTTTGGTGACACTTTTTACTTCCTCGTTTGTTTTCTTGTACAGTTTGACCATGCCGGGACGGTCGGTCTTCCTGACCAGTGTATATCTGCAGGTGCAGCACGTACAGTGAACAAAATTAACCCTTAAAGTGCTCATTACCCTTAAACATATCATGGTTAAAAGATTCAAAATCTTCATGAAGATACCTTTCATTCAAATACCAGCAAGTGTACTCTAAAGCAAAAAGTAGTCTTAGTCAACAGGTTTACTTGTGACATTTTGCACGCACAGTGCAGTGTCTCGAGGAAAGCTGTTGACTCAATCTTAAATCGGTGCTTTAAGGATTAAGTAATCATCAGTAAGGCAACAGTCACCATTTATCATAAACGTCGTTGCAGTACATTTTGTTTTAACATGGAAGTACAAATAGCCTGTATGAACATCTCTTTGTTTCTCAATAATAGACCATAAATTTGAATTTTGGTCCATTTGGAATTCTCATTCAAACCTTTTGGCATAGAAATACTTATTGCTCACATCCTGAGCATAAAGCAAAATTTTATGAGCCAGAGTCACAAAACTTATCATTAACCTTTAGACTGATTTTTTTTTCTGGCATTATCTACTTCATGTCAAGATAGTGCACAGAAAAAAATTTATACTTACACACCCACAGAAAGATTAAGGTCTTCACCCAGGGAGAGAGGAATTCTGGTCATGGCTCTTTTCTTGTGATCTTTTGATCTTACTCTGAAAGGAATACCACAAATGTGTTGTGAGATCTCTGTTCCATGTCAGAGTTTTATGGAGAGAAAATTATGTAGTCCTATTGTTTGAGAGAAAATTATGTAGTCCTATTGTTGCAGATTTGTTTCAGAAACTTTTGACATTGTCTCTGATGTGACATATCATTTGTGACATACAATTAACAAGCCCCTTGTTTTCTGTGAGGCTAACTGAGCAGATTTAAAGGTTCATCAAGATACTGCACATAGAAACAGAAAAACAGAGCAAAGGAAACAAATACAAAAAGAGAGACACACAAGAAAAACATTTGCTGCTCCATGTACCTTGTAAGCAGTTCCTCAAACTTTGCGGCTGGGTCTGCCAGAACTACATTTTCATCATCATCCATGAATAACACATCCTGTAATAAAAAAATTTGTTGATTACAAACAAGACTGTGTGGTCTTTTATTAGTAGATAAGACACATATACAGAATCTAACCCAAAGAGTGATCATAAGATAATATTTTGCTTCACGTCGGCATATTAAAAAGTTATGCTATGTCAAGTAGAATACATCGTAGCCCAGTACAAAGTAGGAATTTTTATCCTTAACCTGACTTAGGAAGGATTGTCTTTCTCCAAGGCCCATTCCTGCAAGATTGAAGACTTTCCAGCTCAAACATCATACAACTCAACATCATGGATCCAACCTGGCTGCCACATTCTGTGACTAGTAGGACACATCAGATATACAATGTACATGTACTGTTCTCCATGGGGGCAGCACCTACTCCCTGTGTCATAGGACATTCTTAACCAATGAATGAAGTTTTGCTTATCCACCAGGTGCCCCCACCTGCAACAGGTGGATACCATCCGGAAGTTACCTGTGGTGCCACCTACACGTACAAGAAACAGGCTCCATTCTCTTCATAGAAGCTTGGCATCTTTAGCTTACCATGTGCAACTGCACACCACTAATGATATGCTATCGTTTTTGCACATGTACTTTTCAATAAAATAATTCCACCAGCCTTGCATTCAGCAAGGCAAATATTTCCGGAATTGAGTTATTTAAATGAGTGACAATTCAGGGTTGTGCCCGACACCTCAGCATAATCCTTACTTTGTAGAAGAGCCCCACATCAAAGTCATGGGCCTCCTGGTTTATGTGCATCAGCTCCAGCTCTATGCCATTCTGGTGTAGATCTTCTGCCTTCGTCTGAGCTTGTCTCTGCAACACAAACAGACCATGTGCTGCTTGATAGAGAGTGTGCATTAAGATATATTATAAACATGACAAGTGTTGCCGTATACATACATACATACATACATACATGCATGCATACATACATACATACATACATACATACATACATACATACATACATACATACATACATACATACATACATATATATATATAACCCTTTGCTGCTCAAAATGGTAAAACTGCAAAAAAGTCAACTGTCATCTGCTTCAATATTTTTACATAAATCAATCCTTATTACCGAATACATATTTAAAATTCAAATTTTACAGGACGCCTCTAGGGGTGGCATGTCTCAGTTCAACAACTTTCCATGGTGCAGGCTAGGGAACTAGCCCACCTGCACCATGGAAAGTTGTTTACCAAGTCTTATACTATCCTGGAAAGGGTTAACAAGTGATTGTATAACCAAGTTACATATATGACCCAATCTTGCATAATGACAACACTCTGGATATGTGTTTACAAATAACTCTAAAAATTCAGTATATTGTCTCTGTATCATGTGAACAGGACTTTTTCTTTTTTTAATTTCACTTCTTTAGATCCCACAACTCGAAAAGCACCAACAAGGTAGGACGTATACTTAGATAACGACTCCAGGTTTTTATTTATGATCACAGAGCAGGGGAATGTCCTCTGCTCACTCTTGTCTAGGAAATGAAAAGCTACCTTTAATTGAGCGTTGTTGCCGTGAGGGTTGTCATTGTTGGTGAACAACAATATCCTCTTGTACCCAAGCTTTTGTGAGCTGCAATAAAAACACAACCATTCAACCAATTTCTCTCCCCCAGTTGTCCCCTCCACCCTTGCATTAAGGCTGACTAGACCAACTTTAAGCCATAGAGGCACCAAGCGCTCAACATGTCCTGAAGAAAGTTGTTCACCTTGGGCATGTTACTTTATTAGATGTAATCTGCAGATTTCACTCGTCATGCTTTCCCTTCAAGAGAAATAAAGCAGAAATGTGGACATGCACACCACTCAACACCTACAGCTTTTGGTTGATGGGCAGCACCCAAAAATTCACGGAGTTTGAGCCGTGCACATTTAATATCATTGTCCCCAACACACAAAAGCAACTACATGTTACACAAATATAAACTTTAAGCATTGGACTTTTCTCACATCTTGGAACTATTTGATCATATTGCAACAACAAAACCCACTACATTACCTACTAGTAGTAATGATCCTGTTTCCATATCATTTCCCGCATTATGATTATGAAGTGACCTCTGGTGGCCAAAATATTGCACTATCTCCACAGGTTCTCCCATCACTTACCAGTTAGAGAACATGTTGGAGCAGGTCCACAAAGCGTCACTTAGTGAAAAACTGTTACTGTGTCCAAATTTGGTCTTGAAGTTATCATTATCTGGCTCTAGAAAGGAATGCAGTAAGCAATTTTAAGTTCATTGAATGTATTTATTGACAAAAGTTTCTTTTTCCTTTCTGCATTTCAGGCCTTGAAGTGAAGGACTGCTCTGCATATTATGTTAAACTATCTGTTCACAGGATTTTCAATATCATATTTAAGTAACATCAGTTATATAAACACTGATAAAACTGCAGAGAAACAATGTAAATTTACAGTAGAACAAGAACTTCCTTTAAAGATGTCATCAAAGTCTTTGTGATAGTAAATTTAAATATTCTTTACCTGCCTATAACATGCATATTTTAATATTTAAGTTTCTGTCAACATGTATCACCCTCTCGAAATCTGGCCTGTGCAGAAGACATGCTGGGAGATGCTTTTGTATTAATATGCTAATGTTCACTGACCAAACCCAATTATCCTGATTATGCTATTACCTCTTCCCATCAGGAGCTCTCACACCAACATCATTGTGTGGTCCAAAATATTGTGCAACTTCTCATGATATGTACATTGTATGGTCACTCTTTACTTCCGAATGTTTGATCCGTATGTATAGTTGGTCATATATTTGTGACGTGCAAAAATGTACGCTGGTCCTTGTTAAACGTCAGTTCACGAACCTTACATGCAACGTGTCCTCTATTGTAGTACATTGTTGAACATTGGTAGCCTGAAGAAGTCTGTTGCTTTATATGTGTTAACATCAACGTAATAGAAAGTTGAAATAATCAGTCAACCTACCATCCAGCAAGGCATCTAGTTCTAGAACCTTCTCAGCACCAGGCTGCCCTAAATCCTGAAAACAATACCATACCCATCAACATCTTGAAAAATCATGGTCAAATCCAAAGTAGCAATTTGATTTTTTTCAGAATTGTCTCAATTTCTCTTGGGCTCATTTTCCCATAATAACATTACAGTACAAAAACAACACAAACAAGTGAAGCTGATTTGCATTACGGGACACCTCCAAGGCAGACTATGTTCAGAATTATCTCTCATACACTTGATCTGTTCTTCTTTCACAGGATTGTATATAATAGTAATGGTAATAAAACTATACTGTGACCCTCCCTGTAGACTGAGTCACCAATGAATAAATTGATCATTATCACATTGGCCAGAAGCGGCCTCTTATTTTTCATTTTCCTGAACAAATGGATTTAACTGCTGCCTGAGCTTCATTATTTAAATTAACAACCAGCACCTAGCTACTCTATTTGTGTATCTTTTGATCATTATGGAACCATTCATGATCTCTTCATTTAATCATGTCCACCCCCAATAAATTGACCAATGATTGAAATTCAACCTCTCTTTTTAAGACAGCAAAGCATTTACTGATCAATAAATATTCTACAATACAAACATTTACTGAGCTGTAACCATATTGTGCAAGTTTTTATACTTACGTGGAAAACATAAATATGCTTGAACTCTGTTGGGTTCTTTTCTTTCTCCTGAAATTGATAAAATCATGTGCAGTCTTAATCATTCTTTCACAGCTGTACATGGATCTCTTCCCAATGGCAAGCATCAAGTTTTGAAAATGCACATATAGATTCACATATTAGCTATGATGCATATAAACATTCAGGTCTCTCAGGCTAAAATCAGAAGCAATTGTTTTGCTGAGCCAGGTGACTAATTGGTCCATATTATAATAAATTTGCAGTGCAATGTAAAACAAAAGTGATCATTTTCACACAAATATCTTCGAAAGATATTTGTGTCCCCCCCCCCTAAAAAAATAAAAGTCAACGAAAACACTTGTAGCATAAAAAAAGAAATAAAGACAATGGAAGTATTTAAGTATTAATTGTGCCAAAAAGAAATTATAAATACAATGGTAGTTCTTGCTGTGCTCCCCCCTCCCCTCCCCCCCCCCCCCCCAAAAAATAATAATGACTGAAACTGCATTAACGCAATAAGACCCCCTTCTGCCAGGGTAAAAATATGAGGACCCCTGGTGATCTTGACAATGGGTCAAGGTCGCTGAATGTCAAACTCAGATGAGCTTCCAATAAGATGCTTCCACAGAACAAGCTTCACAATAGACCCCCAATTTGTTCAATTTGAAGCATTATTGCACCTACACAAGTAAAAATATGACCCCTGGTGACCTTGAAACTAGATCAAAGTCACCGAATGTTAAAATCAATCAAGTTTCCAATGAGACACTTTTACTGTACAAGTTTCAAGATGGTAGATCAATCAGTTCAAAAGTTATGGCATCTACAAGGGTAATGGACAGACAGATGACTGGCCAGTCAGACACATGCACGGACATGATGGCAATGCACCATCAGCTGATACAGCTGACAGGATAATGAAGGGGGCAATGGGGATAGTTACTCTGCAAACAAAGAGAAAATAAAACGGAAAATATAAGGGCAAAGTGAATACTAACTGTGTTCAAAAAAAACAAACAAACAAACAAAACAACAATAATAATAATTAAAATGCAAGCAGTGATTGCTGGATCCATGCCTCCCCCCCCCCCCCAGTTATAACCTTGGTAATTACAGGTCTCATATTGGAATAACTTAGTCAATAAAAATAGGCTATCACTGTGATCCAGATACTTAACCAAGTGACTTATTTCTGTTTCATGACACACCTGCAGGTCAAAATATATATGTGCGTGAAGTTTCATGAAACAATGATAAATATTAAAAGAAAAATAACCAAGACACAATTTTATAACTGTGTGTAAAGTTTCCAATAATCTAAAATGAAGGACAAGCGAATTACAACCTGGACACAAATTGCGGAAGGACAAACGCAAGGATGCACAATACTTGACCTAGTCATCTGCTTTTGTCACATGACAAACCTGTGGATCAAGATGTGTGTGTAAGAAGTCTCATGAAACCTACTTAATGAATAAAGGAATTACAGTCTGGACATTATTTTACCAAGATATATAATAACAACCCAGATATTTAATCTAATGACCTACTTTTGTTGTATGATACACCGTTAAGAAAAGATATATGCATGTATGAAGTTTCATAAAACTAAGTTAAAGATTAGAGGAATTACAGGCCGGACATAATTTTACAAGTCACTGTGACCCACATACTTGACCTAGTGACTTACTTTAATGCATGATACACCATTGTAACCAGATACACAGGTGTATACAGTTTCAAGATTCTAAGTCAAAGGGCAACAGAATTACAGTCCGGACATGTAGTGTAATGTAGTTTTACATGATTCTACCACCATGACCCAGATACTTGACCTAGTGGCCTGGTTTTCTTTCATGACACACCTTTAAGTCAAGATATATATATGTGTGTGTGTGTGAAGCTTCATGAAATTATGTCAAAATAGTAAAGAAATTATAACCTGGACACAATTTTACAAGGATATGTCACTGTCAACCAGATACTTGACCTAGTGACATACATTTGGTACATGACACACTCTTATGTCCATATGCATGTGTGTGTGAAGTTTCGTCAATCTAAGTTGAAGGATAAACAAATTATAGCCTGAACATGAACAACAGATGGATGTCTTCTGCAAACATTTTTTCCTTCATTTTACTAGTTATTGTAATCTTGTTACAGAACTTGCAAACACCATCATGGAAGCTTGAGATATTCACATGGATCCTGGCTTGCAACGAGCTAGATGCCAATCTACGGACAGACGGAAAAAGCGATTACAGTGTGCCCCTCCTCCAGTAGGAGAGGGGCATAATAATAATAAAAAGAAAAGGCAATAGCGGTACTTACTGTGCCAAAGAAGACTATCCCCAGCAAATCTTTGTCACTGCTGATGATCTTATTCTGAATCACACACTTGGCACACTATGAAACAGAAGACAAATATCTTTGTGCTTCTAACCTATGCCTTCAAAAGGCCCAAAATCTTTCAAACATGCCATTACCAATCAACCAATTGCAGTTTTAAAGCTAAAAATGTGTTTTTATGGTACATAGCTTCACTCAAATTTGTTGGTCTCACAATGTAACCAAATGGGCTAAGCACGAAGCAACCCACAGTTGGAGTTCTAACTTTACCCGCTAGGTATCACCACTTCTGTGGTAATTCTGTATAAAATTTGTCTGGTGAAAGTCATGAGGTCACCTGACCTCAGATCATCAAGGTTACAAAAATCAAAGGACCAAGTCATTTGCTGCACATTATAACAGTTAATGGATCTGACGATGGGTATGTTACAGGCTTTTGGAATTTATGTTGTACACATACTTGACTTATGTTGACATTACATTGAAACTGTACAATCAACACCTTGTATATCACTAATTTTTCAATTAATTATCTCTAAAAAACAGTTGTTGCAATATCTTTGACTTTGATGGATGAATTTTCATAACACTTGGCATGTCACTTTAGAATATAGTGTTTTGTTTGTGCAATGAATATTAACATGTAGCTCACATTGACCTAATTCTCATATTCATGTTGACTTTTTGACTTCATTCTGATGGATGAACTTTTATCAATTATGACCATTTGGTTACACATATGATGTACTTTTGATTCTATGAGTATTCAACTCACAATGACCTACTTTTTATGCCATATTGTGACAGTGAAAAGGCAAAACATCTTTTCTGAAATTATTTAGATTAAAACATAAAAACATGAACACAAAGGCTGTTGTAGCTAGGTCCACATGTATCACTGTCAGTGTTTTAGTTCAGATTTATCTCAGGGGGGGATGGCAAAAGAAAAAAAAATTCTGGGAAGGCTAGATTTTCATGAATTTTACTTGTCAATACTCAACACAAGACATTTGGGGGTTAATGGAAACACTGACTATCAATATTGAATTCTACATTTGTAGTCATTACGCTTATACATACATATATATATATATATATATACATACACACACACACACACACACACACACTTTTCTGTACCTTAATGCACAACTCAAATGGGCTTCCTTCCTCCTCGGAGTCCATTTCTGCCTTTGAGTCAAACATAGGCTTGGTGCAGTCAATAAGAAAAATTAATCCATCGCGTGTTCCCCACTGATACTGAAACACACCAATTTTATTCATTTTATTCTGAGACATAGATGCAGCCAATTTCTGGCTTCAGAAAATGTCAAGAGTATTCATCAACAAAGTTTCTTTGAAGGCAAAGCTTAACAGATTTTTAAATTTATGTTTTTTAATTTGTATTCAAATTACCTCCAAACGGGATTTTGAAATACTACACACATTGAAACAAGTTAAATCTATTAAACTGTATCAGAGCAGGGGTATATTTCTGAGATGTACTCATTGTCACATCTGATCACGTTTTAACATATTGTGATCAATGTTTATACTTGATGAGACTAACAAAAACAGGCACAGCCTCGCATCCACTGGCTATATAGCTTTACCTGACAGAACGAAAAGTATGATTCATGACTTCTACTGGAACAGACCTTAAAATGTGACAGGGTACAGGGTACCTGCTACTGAACATGTTTGAGGTCATCTTAAAATACAAGTAAATGTATTTGAGAAAAGACTTCACCACCATCAAAGAGCAACCTTTGGAAGATGTGGCCAGTCACAAGTGGTGGCATTTAGAGCAGGTTCCACTCTACAACCTAACATTGGATCAATATTGCTAACATCATCAGATGTACCTTCCCAACATGACCTTACCCTCTGGAAGTCGCCCCCTTCTTCTTCATTATCATCGTCATCGTCATCTGCCCCAAATTTGTTGCCCCATAGATTGTCCCAGTCTGCAGCTGACATCTTCCTTGTGTGTGTGTGTGCAACTGCCAGGTGGAAGGGAACTCTGACACTGGTTCTGATGAAAACAGGTAAGAAATGAATGAGGCAGGGTGCAATAGGATCTACAAAGAACAATTACAGTTGTTCCTCTTTCAAAATACCACACGATTGGGACCACTTGCCTTTTAAGATCACATAAACTAAGTTCCTAGATCTTCCCGTTCTGTATTATTTACCTCCAATGAAGCACCGCCTGCTTTATGTGACCACTTTTAGACCTGCCCAAAGAGTGGCCTCTCAAATGAGGAGCCACGATATTTCAAATGTAAATTACACCTGTAAATTGTTCTTTAAGGTTCCACACTTTCATTGATGGAGTGCTACTTGTATTGATGATCCGCTCTCATTTACACAAGATTTTTCCTTGGTGTAGTGGGATGGTTTCAGTAGTGAGCCTGAGAGTTCTAGCTCTGTACTCATAAGCATGACTAAAGACAGGGCTTTCATTATGTAAAGTGGGATGGCCTTTTTCATTTATTTCGAGAAACAATTGTTCAATTTTGTTGGATGTTCAAATTTGATGCATACATGCTGGTTCCCTGTCTGTTCAACCTTATTAAGTGACACCATTTGACTTAAAGAAGACATGAACACAGAGAGGGCAGTACCACTACACCACTTCTTCGTGCTGTCACGTACATGTGTGAATCAAGAGCATGCTGACTTGTCAGTATCAATTTTTTTAGGGTATGTTATACATGCACACATGGTTCCCTCCAATTTTGACACACATTACTGGAGCTGTCAAACCTACCAAACCCTTTGATACCTTTTTTAAAAAAGGTACATATATTTTGAAAATGTGTTATAGAAATAATAATAATATATTGAAATGGTAACATCATATGAACAATAAAGTACATAGCACATATATGGATTTGGGACATAAAGTTGAAAAAAGTATGATGATCCAAAGGATCTGTCCCCAATCAGCCTATTTTTTTAAGACTGCAAAACTGCATCTCTGGGTTTAAAATTCATTGGAAAATAGTTGTCCATATGATATTCTATGGTATAAATTCTTCCTGGCAAAGGTCAACAATGAGCTATGCTGCACATGCCAAAGTAATATGAAAGCACTGCATGCATACAGCCAGGCAATTTATAACATGAATGCACATTGCACATGCCCTCCATATTAATGTTTCATAAGTTTATGGAAGATGTAGATAAGTTTCTGTACCAGTGATGTTGAAAAAAGGTCAAGGATGACAAACAAACCATGCTGCCCAAAGAAGGTCTGGTCAGCGCATGAGCAATGATGCACATGCCTTTAATACAATGCATGTGTGAAGTGGCACAGATTGTATATGCTTCAAAGTCCCATTTAGTGACTGTGTGACCTTCTGGTGCTGGTGACCTTGAAAAAGGTCATGGTCAAAAACAAACCACACATGCCTTTATTACAATGTATGCATGATAAGATACAGATTGCATTTGCTTCAAAGTCAAGTTTAGTGGCTCTGTGACCTTGAAAACAGGTCAAGGTCAACACGAAACAACACTTCCCATGCCCATCATAGGATGCACTATATACATGTATTACATCATTTATTAGATATCCGGCTATATGGACCTACCACATTTAGGGGTCACATGACCTTGAAAAGAGATCAAGGTCAACATGAAGCTACACTGCACCTGCCCAACACAGGAAGCATCTCTGGAAGAAATTCCATAAACCTACCTTAAACAGTTCATTACCTAGTGGGTTGAACGGATGCAATGGAAGGACAAATGGAGTAAAGGACTGACTGTCCCTATCTGTATTATTTCTAGGTGACCCTATGCCACCTTCGGTGGTGAGGGACAAAAACATTTTCAGAGAATGAACATTTCATTGAAAAGAAATTGGATTTAAAGATGAAAAAGGTCTAACAGAAATTTTGACCATAATCACAGATCACTAACCTTGCAACACTGCTGGTAAGCATATCTGTGATTTGTGTCTTGGTAGACTGTTCTCCAGGACACACATGTCTGATTGCTTGATGACCACACCACTAATTTGCTGGTCATCCTGTACCTAATTGATCCTCACATCACCAATATGTTGGTGATTGTATATTGCTGTCTCTGCTGTAACAAAACCCATTGAAGGCAATTGGCAGGTTACCCTTTGAGGACAGAGGCTCAGTGATTTTGGCCAGATTTCCCTTTCCTCCTTCCCCTCTGACCGCCAATAACAGGCAGTGACAATGAGTGTAACTGAACTTGTAATATGGACAAATTCTATTGTGTCACATACAGAAACAGGAACACAGAACATAAAGGTAGGCGATCAAGGCATCTACTGTAACCAAATGAGTTGTCAACAACATGCTCAGTCAACCATAAGATAATGTAATGGAAACTGCTGTGCAGCCATATGGACTTTTAGGCAAAATATATTTTCGCCCAATTGGAATTGTTACCCAAAAATGACTGGCGCAAAATGTATTTTGTCGAAATGTATCCTACCACAAGCTTGATAAAACTGTCAATGAATAACATAAACTTTATCATACAAATTTGACCTATACCAGGATAACAAGAGAGGAACATACATTCTACAGTACCCAATACTACCTGATATGTGACAAGTATGCTGACTCTTCATGGTATTAGTGCAGTGTTGCCAGGTTATCATAGCCCATTTGTCTGTTGTTATCTTCAGAGAAGATGTCACATTACACATCAATGTAGGTGGTCATATCATTTCTAAAGTAGAGGTTCAATTCATGGACTTCTTGATCTGTGATTTCACCTTTTTTTTTTTTTAATTTTCTGGCCTGGTGTCAATGTAAACTAACTTTTATCAGGGAAGATGTCACATACTACATTGCTATAGTGTAGGTGTTCTTTCTATTTACCTTTTTTAGGTGTATATTTTACAGTGAAGTTCAACCAGTGATATTTATAGATGTGATCTCGGGAAGATGTCCCACAGTACATGCTCTATTTTTTTCTTTATTGTGTACTGTATTCATTCCAATAAGGGCACATCCCCACTTTTACCGAATGATCTCCAAGTTACTTATTGTGAAACAGGTGTGGTTTTCAATGTAACGCTTTTATCACCATGCATGACTAGCTATAAAATCAATAGTTTTCCAATCAAGTACAATTCTTTATAACAAAAAAGCACGATGGTTTGTTTGTTGTGTTTTGTAATGCTCTCCACCTTATCTGCATCTCGGTGTGTACTTTGAAAACAAGAATTAATTTGCTGAGCACTTCCTGTCATATTGCACATGCTCACTCGCCACTTCCTATGTAGGTAGCCATGCTGGCTTGCTCACCTGGGAGGCAGACCCAGGCATTTAGTTGGCTGAATGTCACCTCTGTTTGCCAAATTTTTTGTTCTCTTTCGACAGAAATAAAGTTTGATATGCATGTTATCATCCTCTGGTGTTTAGGTGAATTTACAAAATTTATATTGATAGTTTTACCTGCAATTTTACTGATGTGAATATGATGACTGTTCCAACTCTTTGGAACACTTGCCATGGGAAAAATTGGAGGGGGGCGCTTATGATCGATTTTTCTGGGCAGGATTTTGATGTATATTATTATTTTTAACCGCACACAGTGTGCCAATTGGAATGATTACGATATATAGTTTATAGTGGAAGTTCAACCAGTGATATTTTCATAAAAGCCATATTGTGGTGTCAATGTAAACTTTAGTTTCATTGATCATGTCCCTATGATGTAATTTGCCAAAGATAAAGTGATGTATGCTGTGCTGTGATTTGAAGACATTTTCAGATATCAAATGCAATTCAAAAAATGGCACTATGTAATATTTGTACACACACAGAAAATCGGTCGCTCAAAATCTCAGTTATTTTTTCTCTCAATAACAATGTTGGAAACCCTGTTAATGAGTATTAACTGTGCAAAAAATTGTATACCGGGGGCACTTTTTTTGATCAAGGATAAAACTGTACAAGTGTCCTCTCTACTCTTAGTTTTGCTTTTTACAGATGGATGAGTACTATAATAGCTTATGATGTCCTCTAACAGCACAGCTAAAAAAGTGATGCTGACAGCTACATCAAGGTACTGCCCTCTTGTGGACATTTGGGTAACTAAACTCAAGTGAACCCTCATTGAAATAAAATTACAGTCAAACTTCAAGCAGTTTTCCAGTTGTGAGGAACTCGAAAATTCAAATTCCTTTCCCATCTGGGTTTAAGTGAACTGTTGTGTCAAAAAAACCAAAAGACACAGTTGCCAAAAATTGTAAAGAAAACACTAAAACATGGTGTCAACCTGATCCTAGTGGTATTACGTGAGTAATTCGGCCAGCTTCCAGGTAGAAGGATTACAGAGTGTATATTAGAAATGACTCGTACAGGTACAGGGGGGCAGTCTCTTACATAATTTTGACCACAGGAACATATTTTTACTCAAACTGACAGGTACAGCGTGCAGTATTTATTGACAGGTCAGCTTCCAATATACTCTGCATAGTGACTTAATACACATGGCCACAATATGAGTACTCTAAGTCACCGTGCAAGGCAGCGTGACTGCTGTCAGTACTTTGGTTGTAGCAAACGGTAATATCTAAAAATTTTCCCCATGATGACTGGGTTTTCTTGTTCTCAGATAATGCAGAATATTATAAAGTACAATTTGGCATAGGACATGTTTGGGTTTATAAGATGCAGACTGCAACCTGATTTGTTTACATTTTTTGCGGGTTGAATTAGTAGCGTAAGACCTGTTTGCTACATCAGCGACACCATGTTTTAGACTAGACTGGTGTTTACTTTACAATTTGTTTATCTAGAATGGTTCAAAGCACTTTCGATCTTCATTATCAACATTGAATACATTATGACGAACACAAAAGTACGTAACAGTTGTTACATTTGTTCCATAACCATTGACAATACCACCTGGAGACTGGAGCAGCAGAATCCGTCAGGAACGTGAAGCCACTGAGCTCCGTCTGCCAAGACAGGACGCACGGCTCACTGATCGCACACCCCGTGCCGCCACGGGCGATAATAAGAGACTTTTAAAGCCGGATTAAACTTGATTTGCCCAGTGGTACGGAAACAATATATGTCAACGCTAATCTCATTTTCATGCAGAGAAGTAAGCATGAACATTGCCAAGATACATACCTTGCTCTTTGCAGGTGTCACACAACCTCCAGGAAAGTACGAAGTCAGCAACTCCAGCAAGCAAGCAAGAATGACCTCGCTTTCGGCAGACTTTCGCGCCACACATGCGCGAAAGGCCTGCCTGAATTCACTTCCGCTCATGAGGGGATCGCTGTCAAACCGGTGAAAAGTTGGGCAATTTCCTTCCAACATGGCTTACAATTACGTAGTCACGGCGCATAAACCTACTGCCGTGAATGCATGTGTGACAGGCAAGTATATAACGCAATCTGCGTGCCGTTAAAGTTGTGACGAACCCCAAAATAAAACATGGTGCGCGTGCAAACAATAATCCAACATGGCTGATCACAGATCAATGCAAGCATGCACGCGTTTTCTCATTGTTGACAAATTGAAAACCAGCGTTACTCAAGGACACTCTAGATCCGCTTTACAAGATCTGAGTTCTTTGATCTGATAGAATCGAAAAGCAACCCACCTAAGGTAGTGACAAGGTGCATGCATCCTCAAGAGCAAGACTACTTGAATGTGAAGTCAGGCTGTATGTCCATGACACATGACGTAGCTTTGGCCTGTATGGAAGTACTTGTAAAGCCATATACATGCTCTTCTGTGTTGTTGTTGTTGTTGTTGTTGCTGTTGTTGTTGCTGTTGTTGTTGTTAGATAACGACACCATAACAGTATGGAAGAGCATGTGTATGGTTTTACAAGTAGTCTTGCTCTTCAGCTCTTGATGATGCTGGTAACATTTATGTGTCCTATCACCCAAAAAGTACATGAATATGGAAGTAGGTTCAACCTAGTAGCGAGCGGAGCATTTATCCTAAATATTTTGTAGGCATAGCCTAAGATATGAACGTCAGCATTACCAAGTATCGACAATAACGTCAATACCTTGGGTGGGTTGCTTTTAGATTCTATCTATATTCATTCGCCACCCACAGATTTTACTCGCCATATCTGACATTTAGTCGCATTTGGCGACTGCTAGCACGAACCTAGGTTATACATTACTTGGCACTTTTAGGACTGCAAATGATACATTTTAGCTGGGACACAACTATAATGAGAGAGAAAATATGTTGCAACCTCAAACAACACAAAGGAAATTTCAATATGTGAAATAAACAGTGATTTTATTATCAAAACACAGAAAAGATCACGTTGGGTGATGATAGGGGGTTTTACCTACCGATGTTTCAAAAGGCTTCACTACAGCTTCAGATTTTTGCTTTGCTTATACAGTGCTTCATTTTGTATGCTCGTTGAACATATTTTCACTTAAATTCCTTTCTTATGTATAATCCCGAAGCTCCAACGATGTGTAACAATCTCCTCACATTCACAGCTTGAAGCACGTTTTTTCAGTAAGTCTTGACAAGAACAACATGCATTCATGCTATTTTAAGTACATTCATTACTTAATCAAGTACAATAACAAAGAAAAAATACTTTTTGAGGAATTTGGTAACTTGAGCAGAAGGGTATAAAGAAAGTTGAATGAAATATTTTAATGAAAAACCGGTGCCAGATTATCTTTGATAATTGTGTGAATAAAAACCAGCCTATCATAAGCATAACAAAATCCAACACTTCACAAGATATATTGATTTCAAAATCAAACATTTTTTAAAATATAAAAACTGTTAGATTGTATATAATTAAAAGATCTTTCGTGGATCTAATATCATGCAACATGTCAATTGTCAGACTGTAATAGTATGAATTTCTGTCACATATTACAGATGTGTACTCAGAAATATAATGAAAGAAAGGCAAATCAATAAAACTGAAAAGGCATAAATGTATTAGAAACAAAGAGCATAGATAGGTCTGCATTGACGAATTGGCATTTAGAGCCTGTGCTGCAAAAATATGGGACAAGTAAATTCAGATTCAGTGTGGAGAACATGACAATGCGACCATTTTGAGCTGGCAGTAGGGGTGGTGGTGAACAGTAGGTACCATCGTAATAAAACTGTTAAACCAAGTTACCGTATATTTTCATCAATTTCAAAATGCATGTATCTGTCTCGGAGATATTAAAATCTCATTTCAATGAATTGAACTTGTTTCTTTGTGTTTTAAGACATAAGACTGCATGTTACAAGGATGTCAGTCACTGCATATCATTTATAGTGGTCCTAAATGCCATTTGAAAAAATAGATATAAACAAAATAAATCAAATTTCTCTGTCTGCGTACCCATTTTTTCCCAGCTTGTCAGGGGACACACAGGTATTATTTTGTTTGGCCTAAACCACATGTGGCACAAGCAGTCATTGGCTGTATTTATACACAGCCCTCCTTACGTTTGCAGTACTGAAGTTAAATGGAATGAAATATAAATTATCATGTGACAAACTGAAAAAGATGCTCATTTATCTACCTGAGCATTATGATTTTTTCCCTGCAGCTGTTCTCAAGTTGTATTTGTCATTTGAAGTAGTTTTTTTTTGGCTCTGGTGACCAAAGATTGCAGAGCTTATGCGACGGCTCGTGTCTGTCTGTCCGTCCGTCCATAATTTTTTGCTCGTTAACGTGATACCATCCACAGTTTTCAAGTTAGCCCAATATAATTTTCGGGACTTGTAGGTAGGGTGCATGAAAATCTAGGCCACTTTTGATATTGGTGGCGCTACCCACATTATTATGTAACATAGGGGTCAAAATGTGAAAATCTTGTGAACACTCTAGCATCTTTAATTTTTGGCGGATCTTCACCAAATTTGGTGGGATTGTGGGGAAGGTCAAAGTCTAAGTTGCTAATGATACTAGTGGCACCACCTGTAATTTGACAGAAATTATGAGCCAAAGTATGTTTTAAATTGTAAAATTCCATATATGGAAAAGTAATCGGGTTATACTTGCCAAATGTATATGATGTATAGACCATGACCAAAGGTAGAATGTTGTGTAATATCAGTGACCTTGACCTATTATTGTGAGGTCACCATGCCTGTAAAAATGAAAATGTGATTTTGTAATGGCAGGGTGTAGCTTGGACATCAATAGCAAAGAGAATTGAGCCTCCAGATCGAAATTGCACTTGATTACATAATACATAAAACTGTACTTGGTGACTTGCTTTTTAGATCACTATGACCGAGTAATTATGGAGTTTGGTGCTTGTCCAAGTTTATTGTTTTTCCTCAATAACTCAAAAAATTATTACCGATTTGAACGAACAGACTATGTATGGAAAGCTGGATGTGGGGTGCATATTTTGAACATAACAATTTTTTAATGTGACTTGAAGGTCAAGATCAAATGCCCAGTTTGAAAACTGGGATCATCTTGTGTCTACATCAAGTCACAACTGCAGATAGATCAGTCCATATGTGTTCAAGTATTGACTTGTGCTGCCACACAAGTCTCAGACATGAGGGTAAAACATGTTGTGTCCCTCTGTATTCCCCAATTACAGTTAGCCAGAGCTGTACATTTTTCATGACCATGTGCCCCTCCAAAAGTAAGTGATCCCCACCTTACCCAATTTAAGAGGGCAACAACAGCAGTTGGAAGTTTACTCCAGATGGAATAAAGCCTAGGAGTCTGGGTTTTACTGTATCACACTGGCCATGTTTCACATTCATTAATGAAAAGCACATTACTTTCCAAATTCATAAGGGAAATGTTGACATCCCGTATTATTTAGAGCATGTGGTACCAACTTTCCTTTCATTGCTTCCATGAAATAGCATTGGCTGATAGAATACCTGTACAGACCTGATGGGAGTTGTTTAAATTGGCTAAGGTTATTAAGTCAAGTTTATTACATTGGGAATTACAAATCAGATGAAGTTGATAGAAATTATGTTGATTTGTCTGCAAGACCAGCGTTTTCAGACGAAACTTAGCTATTATAAACTGTTTTTTTGCTTTTAAATACAGGGAACTTCACATCCATAGATGACTTGAACTTGATAATTGCGCGGAACACGCGCATGGAGATCTATTTGGTCACCCCAGAAGGACTAAGACCAGTGAAGGAAGTGGGTATTTATGGCAGAATTGCTGTCATGGAGCTTTTCAGACCTCCAGTAAGTATAAATTTTTGAAAAGTGAACTAAAAATGAAAATTAAGTCCATTTTAATTCAGAAATGTGGTGATAATTTGAACTATCTTGTGTCATCATACAAAAATGCAACTCGCCACTTTTCTGGAATTGTAGTACAGAATTTACTGAAATATGTACCCTTTGCCAAATCTATAAAAAATGTGGATGGTTAATGGTTATATTATGAGAATGTACCAGAATAGTGTATCGTTATTTTGTACACAATTTTGTGAAGTTGAGCTTACTTAATCATTTAAAAGTACAGTTACCCTCGCATTCAGGTTAACAAACGCCAAACGCACCGTTTCCCAAACACTTTCAGTGAATCTCAAACGTTTTGCAAACGCGTAGCAAACACTTTGCAAACGCTTTACAAACACTTTGCCTAACGCTTTCAAACACTTTGCCAAACGCTTTCAAACACTTTGCTGAACGCATTTGGTGAAAGCCGAACGTTTTCAAACACTTTTCCAAACGCTTTCAAACACTTTACACTTTGCGCCAAACGTATGTGATACATGTACATGTACACTTGGTAATCTAATTCTAATTGCAGGAATATTTTTAACAAGTGTCTAAAAAGCTTATCAGCACCTAAAAATCCCAACAAAATGTGCATGCCTTCATTTAGGGATAAGCCATAGAATTAGCTCCAGTGGAGTAAGCCTGGTGATACTCCATTGGTCCTTGGAGTAATTATATATATTTTAATTGAAAATTAGGAACTATTTCGGAGTAAATTTATAGGTAATATCGTGATCAGATCATAAATCATGATCTGATCATGATATTGCCTATGGATTTACTCCGAAACAGTTTTGGAAAGGTGAATTATTCATGCCATCTTAAATGAAGAGTTAAGTCTTTAATTAATTTTAGTTGAATTAGACACTTGGGTAAACGTATTTGGATCGTGTTTTATATAAATATATACAACCTATAATGCTGGATAAGTGCACATTTACATGTATGTACATCATATATTGCTGGACCTGTTGCAAATACGTTTGGATATTCTTCATCATTTAAATGGAAGTGTTTGAAATGCATAGTGTTTGAATGCGTTTGTTAAAGTGTTTGAAATCGTTTAGGTAATTGTTCAATGCATTTGGAAAGTGTTTGGAGAAGTGTTCGGTAGCTTTGTGAAAGTGTTTGAACATTTTGTAAAAGTGTTTGAGATTTTTCCCAAATGCTTTCCAAACACATTCCAAACACTTTCCAAACACATTCCAAACGTTTTCAAACATTGCCAAACACCAGCAAAATGCGAAAAAAGCGTTTGGCTGTTAACTTTTAGCCGGGCGTAACTGTAGTGCAGGTATTTTTGTAAGAAGTGCTCTGTGGGCAAAATTTATGCTTAGACTTTGATCATAAGAATACATTGATCATATATTATTTATTAATTTTTCTGGGTGGCCAAGGGGTTTTAAGGCATTAGCCGTTATGTTTTTAATCTTGCATCTTAATAGGGAGAAACCAAGGACTTGCTGTTTGTATTGACATCACGCTACAATGCCTTAATCCTGGAGTGCGAGCAAGATGGTGACAACTTAGAAATCATCACACGAGCTCATGGTAATGTCCAGGTAAGCTTGAGGCTTTTGGCAAATCCCAGAAAGTGTGTAACTGTAGTTTCAGGTGACCATTATGATGGCATATTTCATGAGAAAGTTGCACAATTTACATGGCACAGATGTACTTTTACTTCATCTGAGGAACATATGGCTTATAAATATACCATTATAAAAACATTATGTATCAAGAACCCATACTAAGTTGTGCGTACTTAAAACTATTTTTGCACAGATACAATGTTGGGAATTCAATTTAAGCAAATTACTTAATATTTGGCCAAAAAAAGTACAGTGTATATCTATCGGGCAGGATCATTGTTTGGCCAAGATTTGTGCCTATGATGCACTGGTTACTTGAGCCAATCTGTCTTTAGGTTTGCTCCAAACATTAGAATAGCTATGTACATATATATATATATATATATATATATATATATATATATATATATAGGCTTGTGCCTTCTAGAACCTCCAAGCTAGCCTCTGTTAGAAGTAGGAGATCTCTCCTCTGGAGGTACTGAAATGCAGGAGGGTGAACACCTAAGGCACGAAGCATAGCTGGGGGGTCTGGAGGCATGCTCCCGCTGGAACAAAATTTTAAATTCGCACTTTCATTTCCTGCATTTTGAAGCATTTAAGACACCATTATAGACATATTCCATGCGTATATAGTACAACAGCATGGCAAAACAGTACAACTTTACAGCCACCTATGGAATAATGGTACATTTTTTAATTTTACAAAAAGCATGAGACTGGGAGACTGTTTAAAAAGTGGGAAAAAGTGGGGGACTTGGAGGCTCTGGCCTTCGGTCTGCTGCTGTTTCTATCAGTATGTCAGGATCTTTCTTGCAAAGGTAACCAATGACAAAAGGAGAATACCTCGTCTGCTTCCCAGTTGTTTCATGAATTAAATGTATGTATGTCTGTAACTCAAGCATACGAATATGACAGCGATTTTAGACCAAACTGGAGTGTCGGCTAAACGTGGGTCAGATTACCTCTGGCTCAATAGTTGGGTGTAATACTTGATCTTTCATTCAGCGTGGCAACTTTTGATGCAAATCCAGATACATGTAATTGATTCATTATCTGTAAAGATACAAGTGCAGTGGCACTCAACATTTCACCACTGATGCCCAAGTATGTGTGTCCACAAGAACTGTGTGATCGGAAAAGGCAATGCTTGAACAAGCTAATGTTCATTTTAAATATCTTAACTGATTTTGCAGGACCGCATTGGCAGACCATCGGAGACCGGAATCATTGGAATCATCGATCCATTGTGCAGGGTTATTGGATTGCGCCTATATGATGGACTGTTCAAAGTCATTCCTCTTGACAGAGACAACAAAGAGCTGAAGGCATTCAACATTAAGTGAGTTTCACGAGTGTATTATATTAAAACATGTACATGGTAAATGGGTGATGGTATATGACGGCAAACAATGTACAAGTGCATGTGGATGGTATCGATTCATGTGTTTTGTGTGACCATGACATGCAATTTCAGTATAGTCCTGTGCCAGAATGAGAAATATGTCATTGAAGTAATTGTGAAGACATACTGTCAGCAAAGTAATCCATGCAAGCAGGTCTTCAAGAGAGAAAAACACAGGACCAAGACATTGAAGATCCTGTCGTCAATCCTGTAGTCTGTGTTGAAATATGTACTGATTCTTGACTGTATTGTTGTAGCCATATCATACAAAGACATCACATTTCAACAGATTTTTGGGATGCATTGTCTTAACCCTTTTCCCCTTAAACCGCCAAAACCGGCCGGTTCAGTGTTTTCAATCAATTTCAGCAGTTTGTGTAATGAAAAACAGTTTGATTGAAAATTGTAGATAAGACCTATCAAGATCACTTGCCCCAGGTCAACAGCTTTCCTTGGCATGGGTTGGGCACTCAGGCCCAACCCATGCCAAGGAAAGCTGCTGACTCAGTCTTAATTCATGGGGGAAAGCATTATAAGTAATATCTGAATTGGTTGCCTAGAGTTTAATGTGGAGTTTATGGGGAAAATAAAATAAAATATTGTTCACATTTTTTGAAACTGAAGTGACTCATGCCATACATTTAGCCAGGGGTGTGATTGAATATGGATATGCAATGGGCTTTGGCTTGATTGTTGTATGTGAACTGGTTCATCTCAAGTGATGGACAGCTGAACTACTGGAGTTGCTAGAATAACTTTGACTGTTAGTTATCTCCTGCTAAAAGTACCATGCTCTGTCTCAGTCAGCACATCTGTTTAGCATCATGACACTGCATTCCAGTCACAAGTGGACACAAAGTACATGATTTGCGTTAGATGTTGGAGCTTGCTTTGTGATAAATGAGACTTAAACTATGACTATGTATGAATGTCCTTTCCTGAATATTCTACGAACCTGGCCACAAAAAGGGATATGCTCTAGTCCTCATACATGGGCATTTAGATATCTGTTTTTGCACAAGCATATGAAAAATGAATTCTGACATTTATATTTTGCGCAGACTTGAAGAACTGAGTGTGATCGATGTCCAGTTTCTTCATGGCTGCCAGACCCCCACAATAATTCTTGTTCATCAGGTGGGTTATTTTTTACACGTTACCTCTTTGTTTTGCTATCTGTTGTGTTAGTATGTACTCTTGTGTGAATTTAATTCCTGAATTGCCATGAATGCTAACACAGATGTATCATTCTGAATTTTCTGCTCTTAATAAAGACTGAGTTAACAGCTCTCTGCTTATTATGGGTGGCATACCCTTGCCAAAGAAAGTTATTGAACCAAGACATGTTATTTTTATGGGGGGGGGGGGGGAGGCAGACAGGCGCATATATTTGGTGGGCATTCACAATTCCTTTAATTTTCCATTAATTTTTTTGTAAAATTTAGCGAAAAGCTGAGAGCAGGCCTTCCACATCCAGTCAGTTTAGCTTTGTCACTTGAAAAAGGAAAGAAGAGTTATTGATGATCAAACGAAGTTTTGAAAGAATGCAGACGTTCAGCCAAGAACTAAGAAGAACTATCTTGGTATTATATGGTACCAGTCCACAAGTTTACTTGTTTCTGTTTATCATAGGACCCACATGGTCGACATGTGAAGACCTATGAAATTTCTCTCAGAGACAAAGAATTCCAGAAAGGGCCATGGAAACAAGACAATGTAGAGACAGAAGCATGTATGGTTATTGCAGGTGAGTGGACAAAACAGGAAATTTTATATATGCATGTTTATATAAATATCTTGAGTGCAGTGGGGGTGGGGGATATATAGGTTACTCTGATTACAAAGTATGTTTGGGGTGAACCCTAAAGTTGTAGAGCCATTATTTATCACTTAACTTTAAACATGCAACTTCATACCAAAGACAGATCAACATTAAGGTTTCTGGAAACTCCCTCAGTTTCCTTTTTTTTCCACACTTTGGGCAACCTGTGGGTTAAATTGCTATTGAGCTTTGAATCTTTTATTGCCCCAGGCAGTAGGCTTGCCTTAATTCACAGCCCTGAATGAGAGCACATCCTTTTACCCATTTGATGCATAACATTGCATAGATTTTTTTTTAACTGTGTAAATCTTCTTCACAAAAAATATTTTATTGATACCCAGTGTACTTTGCCAGGTAATTGGCTTCATGTTGAGAAATTCCTACACTGTAATTTTATATATTATATGAACGTGCACACACAGTTTTTGCAATACACGTTTCCCGTTCTTCAAAGCATTTCTGCCAAAAAATATGTGCATCGTAGGATGTTGAAAATGGGTCATTAGATGTATACTTGGAAGCTGAGGTCAGTTCAAGACATCTTGTCCTTGGCCCAGAGAGTAATGTGTGGCAATCCAAATACAGCTTATTTTAATGTAGATGGCAGCTTTATAAAATAGAAGGAATCTGAATGTATCATTTCTTGCCTGATTAGGAATACCTGCCTGTATAAGCATCTTAAAAATCAGGCCCCTTTATATTTACCGTATTCATTCCAATTGCGCACTGTGCACTTAAAAAAATATTTTACTTGAAAATCCAGCCCAGAAAAATTGATCATGAGCGCACACCCCCATTTTTCCCATGTGAAGTCTTCCAAAGAGTTGGAACAGTCATCATACTCAGGTCAACAAAATTACCTGTAAAACTATCAACATAAATTTTGTAGACTCACCTAAACACCATAGGATGATAACATACATATCAAGATTTATTTCTGTCGATGAAAAACAAAAATTTTGGTAAACAGAGGTGACATTCAGCCAACTAAATGGCTGGGCCTGCCTTCCATGTGAGCAAGCCAGCATGGCTTCCTTAACAGGAAGTGGCGACTGACCATGTGCAATATGACAGGAAGTGTTCAGCAAAGAGGGAATTCTTGTTCTCAAAGTGCACACAGAGATGCAGATAAGGTGACGAGCATTTAAAAAGCACAACAAACAGACCATCATGCTCTTTGTGATAAAGAATTGTACTTGATTGGAAAACTATTGATTTCATAGCTAGTCATGCATGGTGATAAAAGAAAACCACACCAGTTTCACAGTAACTTGGAGATCATTCAGTAAAAGTGGGGGTGTGCGCTTATTGGGGCATGTGCGCTAATTGGAATAAATACGGTGTGTATATATATATATATATATATATATATATATATATATATATGGAAACAGGTCAGGTTTATACTGCACATGCCAGTTTGCCTGTTGTGAATTGACAATATGCACAGAAGTCAGCTCAGTATACAAGGCCAGTAATTAATGCAATATGGACAGTTGGGTGACAGGGTCATATTTGTATCACTGAGGGTATTTTTGTCTTTTAGTGAGATTCTGTTTGTACTGTGTTAGAAGGTTTGTGCCAATTTAAATATTACACTTAGTGTTTATGAAGACAGTTCATGGATTATTTTTACTTTGTAGTACCAGAGCCATTTGGGGGAGCCTTGATCATTGGCCAGGAGTCCATTACATATCACAAAGGTGACAACTACTTAGCCATAGCACCACCAGTTATCAAGGTAAATTTTAAAATCATATATTCATTATGTGTGCAGATGTATATACATGTACATGTAATATTAATTATAACACATAAACTTTGTGTAAAATCATATTCTGAGCTTTTATTTCTACATAACAAGGGGTAGGTCTCTGACTCTTGAAAGTACTCTTCCTCTGTTATGTTTTAGATTTCTGTGTTCACCATTGTAAAATACCATGATTGTATTTTGTACTAGCAGTGTCATGACAGTACAGTACTGTATATACAACTGTCAGTTAAACCTCTTTTGATGGTGATCCATGGTTTTTACAGCAGTCTCTTCATAACATGTTAATTTACTTTGTAAGTCATAATGGATTTTTGAAAATTCAGTTGGTGCAAACTTTCTGTTTCAGCAAAGTACAATCAATTGCTATGGGAAGGTTGATGCCAATGGATCCCGTTACCTACTGGGAGACATGGTGGGGCGACTCTTTATGTTGCTGCTGGAACGAGAAGAAAAAATGGATGGCTCTGTCAATGTCAAAGACTTAAAAGTGGAACTGTTGGGAGAGGTATATATAATCGTGAAAAATGTAGATAATACAGTTGTACCGTTATATGGATTTCTTGATCTGGAAGTGGCACTTGCAACATAGGGCTAACAATGCAGTTTAAGGTGGCGATCTAGTGAACGCATATGAACGGACATTGCTCACCATTTTTCGCGATTGTGAAAAATAGGCAACAGTAAGCCATATAAAAGTATACCTTTTCTAAAAGCTAAGTGTCTAGCGCAAACGAAGATACCACCTTTATTAAAATCTATCCAACAGTATTTATTTTATGAAGCCACAAAATCGGACAATCGTTTGTGCCAACCCAAAGCCACTCCAGCGAAATTGGGAGGTCAACAGATTATCCGATGACCACTTCCGTCCGTTTTACCGCTAGCGTAGATTCTTGGCCATCAAAACGTGTTTTGTATTGTCGATAACGCAAACGAGCCCTGGTTTAGGTCACAAAAGATATTTATAGTTGTGCCATGTACATGTACTTTGGGTGAAAGCTCTGCGAATGACGGTGAAACTACAAAATTATTCCCGTTATCAACAAACAAAAACACGTTTTTAGAGAAAATAAATGACTTATCATACATGCCAAGTCTGAACAGAATCGAGCCAGTGGATTTTTCCCCAATTTCGCTGGAAGTGGCCGTTCCTTCGTAAAAGTGAACCCGAGAAAACAGGCTATATCTCTCGGTCTGATGATCTTTGACCTTCGTCGGTCAATGCCGCCAAAACTATTCGAGACAGGTTCTTTTTTTGAACTTCCGCGATAAGTACGACCTCCCTAGTTGTCTATCAATGTTCAAAACATGTAAAATATAGTGATTTATAGCTAAAAATCACATATTCATAAGGAGGTACGTCTCCTGTCCTTTTAAATACCCTCGTGGAAATTTAGCGCCATATGACGTTTTCGCGGAAGTAGGCGGAGTTACCCAGCGAGCATGCGTACTAGAACTTGAGAGAGCTAATTATGCAAATGTGCCAAAGATAACCGCTGCCGCAACAGCCATGAAAGTCGACGATAGCGAGGGATGAAGTGTACAATACAAGTAGGGTCGAATGAATCACACTTTTCATGAAAAACCAAGCGATGAATAAGAATCTGTTTTAAATTACCCCGACATGTCTCACTGTTCTGCGATTTTCACAGGTTGTTTTGCTAGTTTACAACAAGTTCCAGCCAAACAGGCTTCATTCAGGCTGGCGGACGGGTTTCATATTCACAGACTTGAAACCCTAACCAAGAAACTAATAAACCGAACTTCAATGTTGACGAACGGTGCATTTAGCCCAATGAAACCCGAAAATGGTGAAATAAATTGTGGTCATAAAATAAAAAGATTGGATCACAGCCCCATCTCATAGCATTTTATGTGTACATACTCAACTTCTTCCGGGGACGGATAGGGCCTGTATTTTTCCGTTTCAAAATGAGTGTTTTTCCGTTTTGGGAAACTACAAATTCCGTTTCATTTCCGTTTCACAAATTCTAGGGCACGATTTTAGCACTGGTCAATAAAAAAAGGAAAAACAGTTGATCTTATCGCCTCTGGAAAATGTTGATCCATCGACGAACGGCAAAGTGACTCCATATTGTTTACTATGGACGTTGACAGCCTCCACCTACAGACGGCGCTATTATCATTGTACCTCTGTTGCGCGTTATATCTATATGCCATGCAAATGAATGGATATGGTAGCAATGGGGTCTATAGCGCGCAGGTGTCCGGTCTGTCGTTAAATTTGCTCCACGTGGTATCGATAACGCCGCCGACTCGTCAAATTTGGATCCAAGTCCATGCGTTTTGCTTTATGCGATGACATATGTGGTGATTTTGAATTATTTGAGAGGCAAAATTCACAAATTCCGCATAATTTCCGTGGCATTTGCCGATTTCCGTTCCAAATCATAAATTCCGTTTGAGATCATAGATTCCGTGAATTCCGTCCGTTTTCCGCGATCGCGGAAAAGTACTGGCCCTAGACGGAGCAGGGGCAGAGGCTCTGGTCACACTAGTTTCATTGTCCAAGGAAATATCCAGTGCACGCATACATTTTTCAGTTAACTTTTAATTTTTTTTATGCGTTGCTGATAAATGAGTTTTCCCGTCGTCGACATCGAGACAGTCCGATTCATAATCGGTGCCGGTGGGTGTGGATGGCACAACCGCTGAAACTAAAAGCTGGGGCCTGGGCTCTTTAGGCCACGTTCGGTATTACGAGCCCTTGTCACTATCGGCAAGTTTTGTCCTGATATCCGTGTCCATTCGTACAATATATTTTTTTTCTTTTGCGACCCTTTTTCCTTTTTCTTTTGATGGGTACGGAGGAACCGCTCTGAAGTTGTGTTGGAGTCAGACCTCGACCCCCTGACCTCGCTAGATATGTATCAGTGTGGACGCATCACAGGTCAGGTGACCCAACAAACCGGCACGTTCAGTGGCAGCTTTGTTTACACTCCAGTTTGGTACCACCCCGTCAGGAAAAGCAACGAGTTTAACGTCAATGTAAAAAGTATTTAGCAACGAAACAATGCGGAACTTAAAGTAAACTTGTTAACAGACCAGAAAATGTAAAAAGTGAAACATAGTTGATTTTTATGTTGTTCACTAGATCGCTACCTTAAGTGTTTCTTTTTGAACGTAAGTGTCCCATAAGTAAGTTGCAACAGAATTTTGATGTAATTATGTTGCCACAATGCCTGTGTCAAATAGGGGCACTTTGCATGGCACTGCACAATGACAAATGCTAAAATAGTTGAATCACATTCTTGTACTCTAGAGAAGTTAAAGATCAATGGCCAAAATGTCATAACATTAAGCTACTTATTGGAGCCACTGGCATATTTTGATAAAAGTGAGACATTGCCGTATGCCTGTTAAAAATTTCCATGCTGGAACCATGTCATCTAACTTGACTGTATTCTGGGATTGAGGTACACAGTCATGTCATATGAAAAATAATCTGCATGAGGGAACTTCTTTTGGCTATAGGAAGTACTTCCTTGCAACAGATTTGATCTTTTAAGGTATGATGTGTGTATGTTTGCAGACAACAATAGCAGAGTGCATTACATACCTGGACAATGGAGTTGTATACGTGGGATCCAGACTGGGAGACTCCCAGTTAGTCAAGGTGAGTATGTCATCAATGATGCACATGTTTACCCAGGGACCCCTTAACCTGACAGGTTGAAACAAAGAAGCTGTTTAGCATTCATGTATGCCTCATAACACAGCCCTTTCCTGCTTAACAAAGTGGTCTAGTGATGCTTGACCAGGGTTTGTCATCGCACTGACAACAGACTCAAGATAACGCTGTGTACTGCCATGTCACTTGTAGCATATAGCGCCTCACTTCTACAAACATGGGAAGTTCTCTTGCTTGCAAGTAAATAAAATCACTGCAAGAAATGAACAAAACTAGCTAATCAAATACTGAAACTCAAACACTCCAGTCACTTACTTTTGTATCAGTTACCAGACACAAAATACTTTTGCAACAGGCTAACATTTTAAAACACTGTTACACCAGCTCAGTAAGGAGCATTTCTGAAAAATTCAAGCAGTATTTGCTTCTTCAGCTGCATTCCCTAAAATGATTAATTTGTCCATATCTGTGTCTTTAGGACAGAGCATTCCCTACTTCCACCAGTTTCATTGTTTTCCATAAGCTTTCAGCTCTGCAGACCTAAGTTTGCAGAGCTTATACAATCGCTCATGTCCATCAGTCTGTTGTTCTGTTGTAGTGTCATTCTGCCCGTCTACTGTAACCTGTAAGCCTTTGGGTTGAGCAAGACACCATCCACAATTTTCAAGTCAGCCCAATATAACTTTCAGGACTTATAGGGTGTATGAAAATTTAGGTCCCTTGCGGTATTGGTGCACCACATACAATATTATGTAATATAAGGGTCAAAATATGAAAATCTTGTGAACACTCTGGCATCTTCAATTTTTGGCAGATCTTTACTGAATTTGATGGGATTGTGGCGGAGGTCAAGGTCTTAAGTTACTTATGATACTAGTGGGGCCACCTATAATGTTACGGAAATTATCAGCCAAAATGTGTTTTAAGATATAAAATTCCATATTTGAAAAAGTGATTGGGTGAGACTTGCCAGATTTATAGGATATATAGGCCATGTCCAATGCTAGAATGTCATATAATATCAGTGACCATGACATTTTTGTGAGGTCACCATGCCTGTTAAGTTGAAAGAGGTGATTTTGTAATGGCAGGGTGTTGCTCGGACATCAATGGCAATGTCAGCACAGCGCCATGCCCATGGACCTCTTGTATTGCATAATCTGGCTGAGCTTGATCTTCTGTTGCAAGTTCACTGAGTAACATAAAGTTAAGGATTTACTCATTGTTGTCTTGGCACACACAACAATATCCATCACAGAAATTGCACAAATAAGCTTTGATTACATGTGGAGCAAAGTGCCACCTAGTGGACAAATGAGACATAAAATCACATAAGCTTTTTATGTTCAGAAGCCACTTGAGGATTCGCAACTTAGATAAAGATGTAGGTGTAGCCACGGTGCCTACAGAGCATTAGGCCCATGGGTCTCTTGTTCAAAATGTAGGCAAAACAAATTTATCATTCTGAACTGTATCAGCTTTTCCTACACTGCAGAATTAATCAAAACACACCCGTACTGTAAAAAAGATATGTGTTGATGATGTAGAGGTTGAATACCTTGAACAGCATAAAAAATAGCAAGGTTCATGCAAACTACCACTAAATGGAACACAAGCCAAGCAAGACAAGACTTACAAGTGAGCAGAGTAACTCTTTGAAGCGGGTGAGGTCTCGCTCCCCCTGAGGCCACCTGCTTGACATACCTGAGACCATGACATTGTTTCTCCCATGGCCATTGCATGGAAAATGATAAACTAGCAGGAGCTGAAAAAATACAGGATGTTTTGTGACCACGAAACCAACGGGTCTCAAAACACCAGCAAGCATTTCCCTTTAGCTCTGCTGACCATAGGTCGCAGAGCTTATATACTATCAGTCATGTCCATCCGTCCATCCATTTTTAAACATTTGATTGTCATCATGATAGCATCTACAATTTTGAAGTTATCCCCTTGAAATTTTTGGACACATGGTATGGATAAAAATCTAGGTTCCTTTTGTTATTGGTGGTGCCACCTGGTGGTTTACATAGTAATGGGGCGAAAAAGGGAAAAAAAATTGAATATGCTTTGATGTGTTTAATCTTTAATGGATCCTAATGAAATTTGGTGGAAATATTCTGGAGGCGAGTATGAATAATCAGAAGAATACTAGGGACACCACCTATAGGTGAACAGGAAATATGACTTAGTATTTGGTAAATGTAAGAAATTCATCATCTTGAGAAATTACATGGTTAATTTCACCGAATGTTCAATAAATGTGTATCGTGTGCAAGTTGAGTATTGCATAATATGGGTGACCTGGACGTACCCTCTCAAGGTCACAGGGAATAATTTCGGGAAATAATATTCTTGTGATGGTCAATACATCTGAATTTGGGGACACACATCATATACATGTACCAGTGCATGAATATTATTCAGGTGGAAGTCTTATGAGACATGGAGTCAATGTGGCACCACTGGTGGTAATCATGGAAACTAACATTTTTAGGCAGACCTACCATTATGGGCAGACCTGCCAACTGTAAAATTTAGGCTTACAATGTACACTTTTCAGCTTTATTGTACTCCTGCAAGTTTTAATACAAATTTTTTTTCTTCTCAGCAACATATGTATTCAAGTGCCAAATATAGGTAGGGTGCAATAAAATGAACAAATCATAGTGAAATGCTTACCAGTAAAACTGTGTTGTGACACCTAGAGAAATTCACAGTGGAGTTTAGTTCAATACAGTTTCCAGTTAGATTTATTCATGATGCAAATATCCTGTAGGTACATAAAAATGCCCCAAGAACAACTCATCTTCAGTATGAAATGGAGCTGAGTTAAAGATGAAACCAAGTACACCATTAGGGATTAAAATATTGTAGAGTTGTACTGGTAAACCGGTGTAAAAGAAAGAGGCAATCTTGTGCCCACGTATCACATCCTGTGTGTGTTTTCAAATATCACTTACATATTACAGATTTGTTGTGTTGTTTTTTTTTATTTGATAAGAACAAAACTGGTATTTGTGTTGGCCTTGCCACACCATCTATCATTATGATGTCACAAGGTTTTTACATCAAATAACGGGACTGTGTAATATGGTGACGGAAAGGAAAATAAAAACTGTCCTTGGTCAGTGGGAAGGATAAAACATAAGACAGTGTTGTCAATGATGGGGAGGGAATAAAACTACACCGTAGAAGTGTTAACTGTAGAAAAAGTCTTGTTCCATTCCAGATATATTGTGTCATATTTTTATCATAAATTATAGCATGATGCCTTATTTTTACAGCTGAATGTGGATTCTGATGAAAATGGGTCATATGTACAGGCAATGGAAACATTTACAAACCTGGGCCCCATAGTGGACATGTGTGTGGTAGACCTCGAGAGACAGGGCCAAGGGCAGGTGGGTTCTTTAATGTTCACATTTGTCTCTGGAAAAGTCAATGTCAGATGATGCTTCTCCATACCCACAACACACTCCAAAGCATATTAACTTTGTTTCTATGTTTTAACCTTTTCCCCCTTGGTTCAAGACTGAGTCAAC
Organism: Hermodice carunculata; assembly: GCA_964020975.1. Classification (NCBI taxonomy): domain Eukaryota; kingdom Metazoa; phylum Annelida; class Polychaeta; order Eunicida; family Amphinomidae; genus Hermodice; species Hermodice carunculata. Next base: position 40,064,959 of record OZ026612.1, on the reverse strand, counting down.
AGCTTTCCTTGGCATGGATTGGCCACTTAGTTTTTTATTAGTGTTGAAATTAGCTAAAACACTGAAGTAGGCGACTTGTGGCCACCAGCCAGTTTTGGCCGGTTTAAGGGGGAAAGGATTAATTCTATTCTTTACAAAAACAAAACCAGAACAAAAGCTGTCTTTCTGTGTAGTGCCCCCACAGTGCCCTTCAGTAATTATAAAACAAGCACGTGTTTGTCATTAAACTTAAATGTCTCATAAGGAAAGAAAAAAATAAAGACGACAGAAAAAAGGGGGAAAAAGACAAATGAAAAAGTTATATTTTTCAATGGCAGGTCACAGATGATATCCCTTTGAGATAACAAGATCAACTCTGTGTGTTCATTAATGTGATTACCTTTCAGCTTGTCACATGCTCTGGGGCTAACAAAGAAGGTACTCTAAGAATCATCCGGAATGGCATTGGAATTCATGAACATGCCAGCATCGATCTACCAGGCATCAAAGGTCAGAGTTGCTTGAAGTTGACACCTTTTGCAAATGTGATTTGCAGGTTATGACTTCTGTGGCAAACTGTAACCTGTTGAGAGCAAGTACCACTTGTAAAACACCAATAACGTAAAACACAGCTCAAGTTGAAGTAATATATGACCCATATTAAAGTGTTTTTGCATTTGTAGACGTGTTTTAGGTCATTGGTACCAAATTGCCAAGCCATCCTTTGTGTTACAACATTGAGGCCTCGCTTAGGAGTTGTCTCCTTGAAATGTTTGTACATTTTTATATGGTTTCATTTGGTCTGCGTTAAAAATTTTTTGTGAGGGAGGCTTCAATTGTTGCTTCTTAGCACATCAAATATTTTAGAAAAATTGTCTGAGGCAGTCTCTAGATCCCCCTCCCAACAGTCGTACCTTTCTGGTAATTAGTCCCCCGCCCACTTGGTGGGGGACTATAGGTTTGCACCTCGTTCGTCCTTCCGTCCGTCCGTCCGTCCTTCCGTCCGTCCGTCCTTCCTTCCGTCCATCCGAAGCTTCTCCGGGCCATATTTCCAACACCATAACACCCACAGCTACCAAATTTAATGTGTTTGTACTTCCTAGGATAGAGGTGTATGGTGTGCCAAAAGTAGGTCACTAGGTCAAATATCTGGGTCACAGAATACATATGTATGAAAAATCTTGTCCGGGCCATAACCTTTTTGTCCTTTTACTTAGAGTCATGAAATGTTACACAAATGTGAAGCTTAGTCTAAGAAAGTGTCTTAAAGCAAAACTAGGTCACTAGGTCAAATATTTGGGTCACCGATCGATATGTAAATATACAGAAACAAATTTTGTGCGGCACATATCTTCCCTATATTAATGCTACCTCTTCAATTTTTTTATGGTGGGTAGACCTTAGGTAGTAGCTGTGCATAGGCATTGTTTTGTGTGGCTAATTACTTGCATTAATTAATTATTTAACAAAGTTCGTTAAGCAAGACAAATTTTGTCCGGGCCATATCTTCTAAACTATTAATGCAAGCCCTGTGAATTTTTTGTGGTGGATAGACCATAGGTAGTAGGTGTGCATAGGCATTGTTTTGTGTGGCTAATTACTTGCATTAATTAATTATTTAACAAAGTTTGTTAAACAAGACAAATTTTGTCCGGGCCATATCTTCTAAACTATTAATGCTAGCCCTTTGAATTTTTTATGGTGTGTAGACCTTAGGTAGTAGGTGTGCATACGCATTGTTTTGTGTGGCTAATTACTTCCATTAATTAATTAATTAACGAAGTTCATTAAGCAAGCTCAAGATACAATACAAATTTTGTCCGGGCCATATCTTCTAAATTATTGATGCCAGCCCTTTGATTTTTTTTATGGTGGGTAGACCTTAGAGGGGATATGGTAATGGGCACCGTCCGTGTGTCCGTCCGTCCGTCAAATATTTGGGTCACAGTAATACATAAATGTACAGTATTTTCATGTCCTTACTGTAATTCTTAAAAAATTTTGACTTCTTGTTATAAAAGTTTACTGATAATGTATTGTGACATAAAAGTGTGTCACGACGCAAAACTAGGTCACTAGGTCAAATATCTAGGTCACAGTGTAAACTCCATGTAAAACCTTGTCCATGCCATATTTCCCTTACTATAATACCTACAGCTACCAAATTTATTATTTTAATACTACTTGGGGAGTTGTTGTGTCACATGGCAAAAGTAGGTCACTAGGTCAAATATCTAGGTCACTGTGAAATCCATTCAAAATCTTGTCCGGGCCATAACTTTTTTGTCCTTTTACTTAGATTAATGAAATTTTACACAAATGTGAAGCTTAATCTAAGAATGTGCCATACTTTTATTTTTTTTTTTCATCTAGGTCATATTCCTATATAGTAGTCCATTCAACCTCGTTGGCGACGAGCGGGGGACTATGTATTGCTCTGCAATACTCATTAACTTGTTTATTTTTAAATCTCTGCATTCCATAAAATTATTTGTGGTGAAAACCCTGCTGGGGCCCCTCATCACAGATTTAGGTGCCAAAAAGTAATCAGGTTTTCCATCTGTCTACAGCTCTGTCCATCCAGATTGGTATTCTGGACAACTTTTGAAATACTTTTGCAGTTTCTTTCAAATTTTATAATGTGTATCTAGGTAGGACCTTGCCTGGAATTGATTTATAAGTGGCGTTGACCTGAAGATCAAAATTGTGTGACATTTTAGCAAACATGGTTTCTGTACGATAACTTCAGAATAGTTTGATGAAAGTTCAAACTTGCTCAGGCTATACCTAAGCAGGACATTACTTGGGATACCCATTCAAGGTGTCTTTGAACTCAAGGTAAAGGTCACACAACTATAAAAATTTGATGCGCTTGGTGCCTTGATGAGCCAGTCATTGCCCTAGTGAATACCCTATAACCTTTTCTCTTGATTTGGTGCTGAGTCAGCATCTTTTCTGGGGCCAGTTGGATGCCAAGTGCTTTATCTGTCCCCAAGGAAAGCTGGTAACTTAGAACATGCTTTTCTCATGTAGCTCATCAACAGTTCATGCTGGAGTTCTTTGTTTACGAAGATGGAAATTAATTTTCAAAAAAATCATTAAATCAGACGTTTTACTTCCAGCAATTTCTGACTGGTGTTAGGGTGAGTAGCTTCAAGTCAGACATGTTTACAAGCCATCTTAGTTAACTAACAACTGGATGGTACAAATGCATTGTTAGAAGAGATGGCTTCCACAAACTTTGAGATATTCCGTACATGCACACTCTGAACGGAAAAGTATCTTGGTAACATCAGAATGTTTATTACTTGGTGCACCATTTCTGTATCATGTGGTTTTTAGTGGGTACTGAAATTGGTCCTGACTTTGTTTCTGACTTGTAGGTATTTGGCCATTACGAGTTGGCTCGGGGGAGTATGATAACATGCTGGTGTTGTCTTTTGTGGGTCAGACCAGGTAAGCAGTCTCCATGTTTGGCAGGAGTTTATCTGGAATGTTGAAATAACTGAAACACTTAGTGGAGAGAGAAAGTTGTTGCAATTGAAAGAGAATATATATATATATATATGTTTAACAGGTACATAATATAAATACTCTTGTAATGTGAAACAATGTGGTAGTTAATGACAAGTACACCTTTAAAACAGTGAAATTTGTGTCTCATTTGCTAAATCAGGAAGTAAATGCTGCTCGGGTGCATGGTTGGCCAACCAACAACACACTAGTTTTTCATTGCTGTGACCTGTGCTTGATTCTTAGCTCAGGGTGGAAGTGGAAAGAGTCCTTGACAGTTTAACTGTGCACGGTGACTGTCTTTGAGTCCTTCAGTTTCCTGAACCTGACAATAAAATAAGTATACTCCAAATCAGTGCCATGGAGGGTGATTAATATAGGCTTGGTCTGCTTCCGAATCCATGTAAAACATGGTTCTGTATTTATATTATATATTTATACTTCTGTTCCTGCATTCTCTTGGTTAAAGAGTTGAACATCATTTTCCTGGACTCAATTTTGGCATGTTGACGAACACCTTGTTTTATGTAAAATTGGGGCATATTTTGCACATAACCTCCAATGCTACAGGAGTATGACAGGTGTGCTGGATTGAAGCAGGAGTGGTACATTCTGTAACATCACCTCCACTGTCATATTGCAGTGATAAATTTAGAGCATTTTCATTTGATGCCTTCATGAAAAATTTATGCAAAATAAAACCATTCGGTCTGAGTGTCATGGGGAAATAGGCCACTTGTGGCATATTATGCTGAAAACCACAGTTCAGGCGCCTATCCCCCATTGGCATTGTTTGTACTGTGCTTTGTGACAGAAGACAATACATGTTTTCTTTGCCCTAAAGATTGCTAATGAAGGGTCACATGGACTTGCTTACTCCATAACTAGGCACCATGAGAATTCCTGGACCAGTTAATTCACCTGGTAATCATGCACTTTAATCCTATGGTTGTCACTGAACATAGCTGTGCAGGATAACCCACACTCACTGAAATCAACACCAGGGGGATGTGGCACCTCCCTGACAGCTGAATGTCTAAACACAAAACCAAGTGCCCTCAACACATTGATCAGGGTCTTTCCAACATGCACCAAAGAAAGCTTATTGACTGATGACATTATGAAAACATAATAATCAAATGACTTTTACAACATCAGATGCTTCTGGCAGTTATTTCGAATGGGAAAAAGATGCGTCTGATCTATCAGTGTCCGTCTCTGTGGGTCAAGTAACAACTTTCACAGCCCAGTCTGAACAATTGTATTGATGGTCTCAGGACACACACATTTATTGTGTCTTTGTCTTCAGAGTACTGATGCTGAATGGGGAGGAAGTGGAAGAGACCGAGTTACAAGGGTTTGATGCAGACCAGCAGACCTTCTTCTGTGGAAATGTAGCTCACAATCAGCTTCTCCAGGTAGGAAATACTACAAACTCTGTAGCTTGTGTGTGAACATTTTACTGTTTGTAATTTAATTACATTACCATAGATAGGTAGGGTATTAAATAAAGATAGACGGAACAACACATTTAGAAATTTTATGCATTACAATTCCACATGTGATCTGTTTTTCAGTTCTTGCTTTTGACCAGGTATAACTGTGCTGTCAGAATGTGAACTATTTGAAGTTTGATTGAGGGAAATTCACTTGTATTACATTGGGAGATTCAAATTTGCAAGGCACCAAAAAGCAACAGGAGTGGAGCATTTAGTTCACTGTTGCCAAATATATTTTTAACAGGCCATGCCTTTTTTAGGTTGCCAGACTTCCAGATGTTAAATAGAACCTTGCTACTGTGAATATTTGAATATTTCAATTTACAGATCAGTGGTGCTTCAGTACGACTTGTAAGCACAGAGAATAAGACTTTGCTGCATGAGTGGAAGCCAGAGTCCAGTAAAAACATCAGCGTGGCCAGCTGCAATGGTTGCCAGATACTCTGTGCTGCCGGCAGTGAAATCTTCTATCTAGAAATCAACCAAGGTTCTGTCAAACATGTTAGGTAAGACTTCCCTTCATGGGACATTTTCTCCAGTTTTGTGGCTCAGTTGTATATGTGTTGTTTAAAGGTATACAGGTTGGTGTAGATGCGGGTACACATTCTTTATTAGTATCAAGCTTGAGGGTGTTTTTATTTTTATCAGCATACATATACTGAGAATCAAAACGTAACGTAGCAACCATATTTTGTACCATATAATAAAAAAATGTCAAGTGTAGAAAGTCATGCCTGGATGACTTCAGAAGAAAGAAGACTAAATTTTTGTATTGTTCTGGAAGTAACGTGATTTAGAAGAAAAAAAAAGATAGCAATATACATTGTGATTTGAAGGCTAAGTATGTGCCAGTACTATTGTCTTTTACTTTTAACCTCAATAGTAGAGCATGGTGACCATCCCTTTTTCTTTTTGAAGTAACAGTGCACACCTCAGCTTGCCTGTTAGATTTCTTTAAATTCTCTAAATTCTTCCAAAGTGATGTGCAGCATCGAAATTAACTCCTCTGAGTTTGTCGGTGAGACTGAGCTTAATGGCCATCATTGTCCTTTCTTTGACTCCCTATGAAGATTTGTGTTGAATTTCTCTATACATCCCATCGTGGACCCACCACTGAACTGGGTAATATTACAAATGTGATTCAGTTCCACATCTACTGCTCGTTATGTCTCAAAACTTGTTCTTCTGCAGAGATCCCTCTCTGCATACAATCAGCTGTCTAGATAAGCTAAAAGTGCTGCCTGAGCTCTGGAAACTGTAATATCAGAAGCAGTCACTTCTTTTTACCAGCATACTTAAAACTGTCAAATGTTTCTCAGCTTTCTGTTAAGATCATCCAACCATGACCTGCCATGTGTGTTAGCAAGAAGTTGTTAAAATAATGGTATAATATCAATATTGATATTTTGTATACATTTTACAACACATAAAACTAAATATTACTGTTTGCCACACTTTGGTGGTCAGTATAATTACATAATTATATAGTCTTACTCAACAGATTTTGAGCATATGGTTTTGGTTGACACAGAATGTGTGTTTTCATGGAATAGAATCACGGACGTCTCCACGTCCCATCCCATCCCAGCCCCACCCCACTCCCTGTATGAACTATACTCTACGTATTACGCTTTTACTCAACAGAATGCATAATAGTGGTAACGTAAGCCGAATTATGAAATAGCATTTTGTTGTAGTTCTACAACAATGGATCATGAGGTAGCCTGTTTAGATATGACTCCGTTGAAAGAGGGTTCAACGACAGCCGAGATGTGTGCTGTTGGGCTGTGGACAGACATATCAGCCAGGATCCTGAGGTTGCCAAACTTTGAGAGTATGCACGTGGAAATGCTGGAAGGAGGTAACGGAAACATTGATGTCAACTCTTTTTACTCGGAGAGCTAAATCTGTAACAGGAGTACAGAGAAACCTCATTGTAAGGACACTCAGATACCTGACCTATTTAGTTAACATACAAGTTTTGAGGGACTTGAAGTCAAATTCTGTTGCTATTTGACTCATTTATCAGACATACTCAGTTATGTTGCACATTTTGCCAGGAACAGATGGTGTCATTCTAATGAGGTTTCACTGTATTACTGGTATTCCTGACATATGCAACGCTTGTAAGGTCACCATGATAGTGACTGTTGATCATCAGTTTTGTACCTATCTCAACATACTTGATTCTTTGCTTCTCATCTTGGTACAATAACACAAGATAATGGGAAGTTTTATTCAACGTACGTGCCCGCGTTGCCCGCGTGTGTGTGTGTGTAACTCAATTTTAAAAATATACAGTATATTTATTTAGTATGATGTGATAGTTTGAGACCAGCCTCTGTTGTCGAAGGGACATGTTTTCTGATCAGTGATTCATCATCTGATCCTAAGCCTAAGAACTATGAGCAAAGGAGCTTATTGCCACCAAGTAACGAAATATATTGTGGAATGCAGCACATGCAGGGCTACAGGAACCAGAGTATAATAAATGAAAGGAATTTATAAGACCTGGTGCCAGAGGAACACTGTCAGGGTCCTGTCCATTCTACAGGATAAGCACTGATGGAAAAGCAGATTTTTTTGTTCATGTTAAATGCTTGAAACCCCTACATCTATACTGTTCTAATACATGTAGTCCTTTTAAAGCTTCGTCTTTCTGCACCGTTGAAGTGAACTGTTGTTTCCCATTATTAATTGCTATAGAGAGCGTAGGATGTGATAAAATGAAACACTTGAATACATTTCAGAAATCATCCCGCGCTCTATCTTGATGACAACATTTGAAGGCATCCACTATCTGCTGTGTGCACTGGGTGATGGCTCCTTGTTTTACTTCAATCTCAACACATCAACAGGTAAAGTGTCCAAATCATCAGTGATTGTTTTATAGAAGACACAAACACATCTTGGATTTCAGTGGATAAGAAGATAGAACTTTCAAAAGCTATTAAAAGCTGATCAGTGATTGAAAAGAGCTGGTAGTTACTCAATTCATCTGCAGTATGTGAGAAGTCAGCAATACTTACACCTGAAAAATCCAAATTATTGCCAAGGTATTTTGGGGGGGGGGGGGCTTTCTTTTGCAAATTAGTCATTCTATGTCATCCACAGGTTTTAAATTCTGTGAATTTGACATCACATATAAGGAATTTTGCATTTTGGTCACACTAAAATCTAAGGAAGGTTTTATTTGCAACGCACAATATATGTAAAGCCAAATTACAATAAGTTGGTGAAAAGACATTTTAAGCTTTATAATATATATGTAGCAACTATTCTCATTTGTTTATTTCAATGTATTTGTGTTTGTTTTTAAGACTGCACAAGAATGAGGAGAAATCAAATACATAATGTCATGTATATATAGTTCCAGTGTAGAAAACAGAAATTGATATTTGCAAGGTAAAATGCATGTTCCCCTTTATTTGTTGAAACTCAGTGTGTGCATTTGTAGGTTTGCTTAAGACCCTTTCTTAATGAATTTATTATAAAACAAAATAGCTAATAACTATTATAAAAGTAAATGACAGGGCGGTAATAGCGTTGAACTAGAACGAGCCAGGCCGGGAAGAGGCCCATTGTCTCTGTTGCTTTTCTTGTTTTCTCATGGTTTTCTGCGACCAGATCTGCCTACACAGCAACATAGTGGTTTTTCTGCACTTTCATTAACCTCAGCAAACCCCTTGCTGTGTGTATCGTGTCCAGACCACTGACATATTACCTGTGGTCATGCTTTGGTTACATTTCACATCCTTATTAACAGGTCAATGAAGAACTTGTCTACATGAATCTCTGAGCATCAAAAAAAAAAAAAAAAAGAACGTGTGCTTGACTTTGATGGCAGTTGATTTGTCTCATCCTGTATAAATTCCTTCCCTGCAGGTTACCTTAGTGACAAGAAGAAGGTGACGCTGGGCACCCAGCCCACCGTGCTAAGGACGTTCAGGTCCTTGTCCACTACCAATGTGTTTGCATGCTCAGACCGCCCTACGGTTATCTACTCCAGCAACCACAAGTTGGTCTTCTCAAATGTGAACCTGAAGGAAGTCAGCTACATGTGTCCGCTCAACTCTGAGGGATATCCAGACAGGTACCCATTTAATATTCACACAGTCTCATCAATCTACGTGTTGGAACTTAGGTCATGATGTTGATGACCCCAACATTCCGTGGTCAAAATAAAAGACTTTGCTTGCCATAAGTGTTACACGGACAAATTGAAAAGCACACTAACAACAGATATCCAAAATGCTGAATATTCTGCCACAATATTAGTATGAACTCAGACCATACATACAAGTGTGTAAAACTTTGCATCTTGATTGTACAAATGTCCACAAAAGAAGGACTTGTGGAAACCAGTTAATTTTTGTGATCTTTCCTTTTTTTGTCTTTTCAGTCTTGCACTTGCCAATGATAGTAGTCTGACCATTGGTACAATAGATGAGATCCAGAAGCTACACATACGAACTGTGCCCCTTGGAGAATCTCCTAGGTGAGTACACTAGTGTTGCACATTGAGCCATTCAACTTTTATCTCCTTGCGTAGCTCATTCACACCAGTGTGGCACATGGGTTCATTTGTGTAGGTTTCAACTCCAAAATATTTTTAATTTGCATATCCAGGTAAGTAGTACATCAAAACAAACAAATTGGGCCATTTTCCCCTCAAGTTTGCCTCATTTTAACAACTTACAGAGTCTCAAAATTGGGACCTGCCAATGTCGTGAGAGTTGATATGTATGTGTCGTCTCCTGTCACATTGGGAATTCTTCCAGGGGAGTGCACCAGTTTTGCACGTGGAAACATCAGCCTTGTTGCCTGTAAGACAGCTTATTCTCCCAGAGGGGACAGAGTTTTTGCTTACATCTTCTTGACAGAGTTCAACTGAAATTTTGGATATACACGATTGATGCATTGATTCCTGCCTTGAGGGACTAATTACTGGGTTTACTTTGCTTTGTACTTCCATGTTATTAAAACATGCAATGAATGGCCACCTGTTCGTTGTAGATATGTTTTGCTCCACTGTGATATTTGTATGATAATGTTTTGTGGATGTGTTTATGAAGTGACTTGAAAAAGCTGTGTGTCGCAGAATCAAAAATGGCCCGGGCTCTTTCAGAATTGTGATGGGAAAAGTAGGGAAATCGATCGGTTGTTCCTATGAATCAATGGCGTGGACTGTATCGTTGTGGTAAATTGTCTGGTCAGTTTCTTTAGATGCAGTCAATGACTTAGTGTGCTTTTTATGCATTTTCTTGGAGCAAATATGTTCGTGAATCATGACACCTATAGTCTCTTGCAACATTGGACAATGATTTTCAACTCTTGTGTATACAGACGCATAGCATATCAGGAAACTTCTCAGACGTTTGGGGTCATTTCTACGCGAATGGATATTCAGGACAACAATGGCACCAGTCCGGCACGTCCCAGTGCCAGCACGCAGGCTCTGAACACGTCAAACAGCTCAAGCAGCAAAGTGATGACCAGTAGTACCAGTGCTCTGAGGGAACACATGTTTGGAGACGAGGTGGAGGTCCACTCATTGCTCATCTTGGATCAACATACGTTTGAGGGTAACTATTCTTTTGTGTCCAAGAAAAGCATACAATGGAAGCCTAATGATAAAATGTATTGTTTTAAGAATATGTGTACACAATTTTTCTGGATTTTGCCAAGAAATTAAAGGTTTTGCGAAGGCACCCAGCAGTCCAGATGTGCCATTGTGAGTCCTCAAAGTTAACTGTTGTATGCAAGTTTTAAGTGTTTTACACACAGATTTTTTGGGGGGGGGGTGTTTTTTTTGGTTTTTTGTTCGGAGTAAGTTTTTCTATGATTTCTCTGCTTGGTTGGGCACTTTGCCTAACCCTTTGGTAACAGCACACACAGCTACTGTGAAGTCACACAGATTCAAGCTCCTGTCTTCGGGGCTTTGTGGCACTGTTGTGCCACTAATTTAAGCCTGAAATACACTCATTGACCCTGCAGTGTAATCACAGTAACCTTAACATTTTTAAGTCTACTGGGATTCAAATTTGCTTTGAGTCATCTCTTACTGTGACAACACTGGTCTCAGTAAGACCGAACCTCTGTGTTTTATAATCAGGGCTGCATGTTTTGCATAACAACAGAAGTTACCCCTTGGTTTATAAACAGGGTTCATGTCGGTTAACCAACAGTTCCTGACGAGTCGCGGAAAGCGACGAAACCAGTCAAACTTACCGTTTGCCATTGTGACCTTTGCTCGGTCCTTTGCTAAATTCTACGCACAGATGTTTCGAAATGTCTTTTTTGAAGAAACAGTGGAGTTACATATGGTGTGGTTTGTTTCAGTGCTTCATGCCCACCAGCTGATGCCCAATGAGTTTGCAGCGAGTCTTATATCAGCTAAGCTGGGAGATGACCCCAACACATACTTCATTGTGGGCACAGCCATGGTGTACCCAGAGGAGGCAGAACCCAAGCAGGGGCGCATCATAGTGTTCCAGTACCATGAGGGTAATTATGGAACAGGGATGAGATACACAAGACAAAATGCTCTGGTCAACCTCAAATATGATGTTATATTTTACATTCTTGGAAAAAATCTTTAGTAGTCTCACCAAAGTTGATTTTTGATCAGGAAAAAGAAGAAAAAAACACAGGGAGGTGTGTGTATTAACATGAGGAAAACAAACAACAACAAACACTGTATGGAAGTATTTGCATCTTCATCCCCATGCCATTTAATGGCACTGTGATGTTGATATTTGTAAATTTAGGTGCAGTATATTTCAGTTTGGGATGTAGATTTAGAAATGGTTATGGAGAACATGAATTAACTGTGTTTTGCTATGAATTGTTGACTTTCATCCATACATATCCATTTGTATTTCCCAGACCGGAATGTGCTTAAGCTTGCACAGAGTCAGGTGCTGTGAGAAATATCACAGAAGGCTGACCTGTGTGCAATTGGTGTAGCGAATGCTGAATGAGCCTGTTCAAAAGTGGAAAAAAAAGCATCCATAGACCTGACCAGAAAGATAGTTAAACTTCTCTTAAAGCGCCCTAAAGCAGTTGTATACAAAATGTCCCCTGCCTCACTCATTTTACCTTAGTTCCATCATGAAAAAAAATGAGTGAGAGTAGTAGTTTGAGACCTATCAGACTTAGTATGAGGTTGATCAACACTTTTCCTTGGCACTGGTGGGTAACTCGGTAAAAACCAATCTACATCAAGGAAAGCTGTTGGCTCAGGCTCCAAGGGTGGATACGGTTAACATTAAGAGTTTAAAAATCTTGTTTGTAGGAAAACTGAACCAAGTTGCAGAGAAAGAGATCAAAGGGGCAGCATATACACTGGTGCAGTTCAATGGCAAGTTATTAGCAAGTATTAATAGCACGGTAAGTGTGATGCTTCAGCAGTTGTGTCATTGTCACTTCAACCCTTCGAGATAGGTATATCAAGGGTCTACATTCCATGTTATGTTGTCCAGGACAAGTAAAAATTTATGCAAAGCAAGTAAAATTTGAAGAAAAAAAAACAGCTTGCAACAGGTAGGGATACTTGCCCCCTGACAAGTGGACTTCAAAGATGATTATAGAGCCCTGTGTATGTTCATCTGCATGCAACTTTTACATTGAAAATTTACCAGAAATGATCCAGTGTCATGAACATCATGAGCTTCTGTTTTTAACCAAGATTGCCAAAGGTGATTGGTCAACAGCTTTTCCTTAGCCAGGAAGAAAGCTATTTTCCCAGTAAAGCTAATTTCAACAGCAGCAGATTGTCCAGCTTCCACTGCATGTGGAATTCTATAATTGATACAGAACGTGTGTGTGTGTGTAACCTTAACAACTATCAATAAGGAACACTATCATGATTTACAAATGTTTGTTGGCCATCAAAAGTCGGTATGAATGTGGTGCAAGTTTCTGCTACACATGTCTGGAGATCATCATGATGTTATTCAGTTTATACATGTCCTCCATTAATGCTGTTCTAAGCAAATAACCACAAAATGCAGCAAAATATTATGTGTGTACATATATATATTTATGTATATTATGTATATAAAATAATGATAGTCCTCAATAAGGAATCCTTGTTTCAAAAGGATTCCATGACAAAACTTTTATGATTAAGAATATCTTTCACTATTATGTTTCAGGTTCGTTTGTTCGAATGGACAGCAGAGAAGGAGCTGCGAGTGGAGTGTAGTTACTTCAATAATATCATAGCCTTATTCCTTAAAACCAAAGGGGACTTCATCCTGGTTGGAGACTTGATGAGGTCTGTGGCCCTGTTAGCGTACAAACCCATGGAAGGCAACTTTGAAGAGGTAGGTGTCTCATTTGTGCGAAGCAGATTCCACCTGTAAAGCAAAGAATGTTTTTGTTTGTTCATGCTTCTTTTATGTGTATTGAAATTATTTAAAGTCAGTACTACAAACACCAATTTTTTTTTCTGTTCCAAGGAGTGACTCAAATTTCTGATCATTTACACAGGCATACTTAGAGTATTCTTTTATGTACTAAGCTCCTTGGGCCAGAAATTAGTTCTGGTATAATGCAGCTTTTGACATGGATGTAGATCAACCTCTACATTTTTGCTTAAAAAATGCACATTGATCTTGCACCTTCTCCTTCCCCTCTCCTTCTCCCACTTCCTACCCCTCCTCCCCATTGTACTCTGTGTATGGTGGTGAACCTTATGACAATTTTGAAAACCTCAAAGTCAGCAAGATGAAATCTGTTACAACAATAAATTTGGTGCGTGTGGTAATGATAAAAGCTAAGAGTGTCCAACCCTTTCTCAGATTGATGCATGATTTTTCTATTGTATGTACGGCCACTTCACTCTTACTGCCTGAAGTAGGCTGTGAATGGGGTTTCTCTGTGGAAGGAGAAAGAGAAGGAGAAGGAGAATCAAACAGTGTTAGTAATGTGAAAATTATTTTAAGCACAATGGAAAATTATCTGTAGCAGAACAGAAAAAAATTGAAGCATAATTTCTGTTTGCATTTTGTACAGCACTTTCATTGTCTGTCTGATCTTTATTTTCAGATTGCAAGAGATTTCAATCCAAACTGGATGTCTGCAATAGAGATTTTAGATGATGACACATTTCTAGGAGCTGAAAACTCATTCAATCTGTTCACATGCCAAAAAGATAGGCAAGTATTTCCATTTCCCAGTATGCAATGTGAATGAATTTAGACAGGTAGTGACGATTTTATCCTGTAACAGATAACGTATGCTGAAACTTGCAAGTGAAAAACAAAAATTTATTGAATAAAACAACATGTACACTTTTACAGTGCTCTTTGGGATAATTCTGCTCCATTTCTCTCCGATTTCTTTCTCTGTGAGGTCGGCAAACCTTTTCTCCACCATTTTCACCGCACTGAGCAGATGATAACAGTGGATCAAGAATGAGCCCATTTATGTATAGTACCCTGGATGGTACTCATTAATATTCATGAGCGTAATTGCAAAACAGGCATATAGAAAAATATACCCGTCTTGCTACTAGGCAGGCTACTGAAGACAGGATACAAAGAATTTTTGATTATTTTTAAAGCAATCAGAGAAGGTAAATGTTACCTATTACAAGATAAAATACATTACCTATCCACTACATTTAGTATATGATTTCTTTAGATCAAATCTACTCTGAAACTCAAAAACTATTTCTCCGTATATGTTCTTCCGGACTGGAGGCCAGTGGGACTCCCTGTATTGGCTGGCTGGCTGGCTGGCTGGTTTCCTTGCCCCGTACTTGACCTCCAGATTTTATCCAGTCACATCAGTTTTCTCTCTTTGACTGCTTTTGCATCCATGTCATTTTCTTCTCTATAGGGCCAAGCACATGGTTTTGACTTTCATCGTTTTTGTTAGCTCATCTAATCTTCCTTAATTTGGTTGGTGTGAACCAGCACAACTTCAGACATAAGAAGGTAGGAGTTCCATAGGGTTGTTCATGGAGCTAACTTTGGTGGTGCATTTCCTGCATCACTGTTTTTCCCAAGATGGCGTCTCATGATGGCACTGGTGAAAGGGATGCCAGAGGCCATGCAATGTCCAAGTTGGGACAGAAGAGAAAGAAACAAGCCTGGATTCAAGCCCCAGCTGATTTTCACTAATGAGACCAGTCCATGTCTCCTGTACTGGTATGGCTACTGTCACCGCCTGCAGTATCCACTGCCGCCACACTTGCACGAGGAGCCGGATCAGCCTCTGCTTCAGATGCTCCAGCACCATGATCACAGGCACAGGCCTTGACTGACACACGGCTTCAGCGGGGCTTAGCTCCATGCATTAGTTGCAGGGAGGATACACCAGATATTGTTAATTTTCTTTCAATTGAAGGTGTCAGTACAGGGCCAGATACAGTTCTTGTCTGAAGCTCAGCATTCTGTGCTTCCCATTCTCCAGCTCTGGCTTCACAGTCGGTTCCCTCTGTTCCTTCCTGTGGTGAGGACTATGCCAGGGAAAGGGAGAAGAGAAGGGATCGTTGCCACAAGGGCAAGAAAGCAAAGAAGCATAGGTCCCATCTGTGATGTCATACCCTTCTTTGGAGTGGTGATCCCCCTCTCTATATGTATCCAGGACCAAATGAGGGCCATGTCAGAACTGTTGGCAGTTTTTGTCAGCCAGCTGCTCTCATAAGTTCAACTTGTGAGAATTTCTTTCCAAGTCGAAGAGTCATCCCAAGATGTACCAATATCTGGCTTCCACTTTGGACTTTTAAGCCTCATCAACCTCAGGAGGAGTTAGGTACCATATGCACAGGAAAGAAGTCACTACCCAGTGTCTAAATCCCACAGAGGAAAATGGAGGGTATGATCGTGGACATAGGGATCATCTTATTGGCCTTGTCCAGATCTGATGTTGAAGACCATCCCATACAGGACAAAGGCCACAAGTCTCATTTGCAGATGCTGCAGGCCTTCCTTCAGTAACATCACTGGAAAAAGTTCTAGGGTGGGAGGGGCTGTAGCTGTGGAAAACAGAAGCAATTCTAACAACAAGGCAAGAAATACAAGTGTAGCAGTGGCCATGATGCCTATTGCCCGGGATCCTTTGGCTGCCATTTCCTCTGGGAGTGGTTTTCTTCAGCCAATACAATGACTATTTGTCCCTTAAGGGAATCTGTTCTTTTGAGTGGAGCACTTTGAGAAACAGTTCAATGTGCTGGAGTCCAAATGATTTCCCTCCTCCACCCCCTTGGTAAATCTACCAAACATAGTGGATTGGTAATGTATTATGAGACAAATATGGGAAATTTATAATAGTTTCTATATTTGTTAGTAATACTTACCTGTCCACTATACAAAAGCCCACCTAACTGACCCTGCATCATATCATTCCAAGGCTAGTCTATTGTGAAAAACTGATTTGATTGGTCAGTACTGGAGGTCAAGTACAGGGCAGGGAAGCCAGCCAGTAGAGGGCACCCAATTGGCCCCCAGTTCAGAGGAACATGTACAGAGAAATCGTTTCTGATGGGATAAAGTTTTGGAGTAGATATGATCTAAAGAGACCATATTACAAATGTAGCGGATAGATAAGTATTACTAACAAATATGGAAATTGTGATAAATATCCCAGTTCTGTCAGCAAATATTTGGAGCATCTGGTAGCTTGTGAGTTCAGTACTGACCTGTACATGACCTTAATACTTTTGCTTACAGTGCTGCCACCACAGATGAGGAAAGACAACACTTACAAGAGGTGGGACTGTATCACTTAGGAGAATTTGTCAATGTATTTAGACATGGTGAGTTGATTTGAAGGTGCAGTGTACAATTGTCAGCATAATAATTATTCTCAAGGACTCTAGAATGAAAAAGTTGGAATTTTGTTTAAAGTAAAGGTGCAAGTGTCAGCCAATCAGATGGATTCTTCCCATTCAAGGTGATACGTTTCTTTTGAAGACAAAATCTTGTAAATATACAAAATTCCTTGGTAAAATCAGTTCTGTGAATATGACAGCCACTGTGTACATGTACATGTACATTCATGTCCAGTATTCTCTTGATTTTGTTCATTTCAAAGGTTTAATTGTCTCAAAAATATTATGGCAAAATATTATGGCTGAATGTGAAATAACACCAGAACTTGTCCTTAGGACTAGACTAGAAAGTGAGAATTGGTGAGCCCCACTTCTGTGTTGTAATCAGTGAAAAGAATATGTGATAGTTAGCACCAGAGGTGGCTCTGGACATGTTTGGAAAAGAAAAAAAAAAGACCAACAGGAGAAGCTGAGACTTTTATGTGTGACATGAAAGATGCATCATGGTTATCCAAATACTTGTTTGAAACAAATTGCAACTGTTACTTTAAAACCTGTTCCCCCATAAACCGGCCCAAACTGACTGGTGGTCAGATGTTGTCTACGGCAGTGGTTTCAACTAATTTCAACAGTAACGAAAAACAATCCAACTGAGAGTTGTAGACGAGACCTATCAAGATAACATTAGATGAGATGAGACCTGTCAAGAAAAGCTGTTAACTCAGTCTTCATTCAAGGGGAATGGGCATAATAACAAGTGGAATAATTTTGTCAACATAAATTGGAGCACAGTTGTGGATGGCCACATACCAAAATGATGATGATGATTTTTCAATGCAGGTTCACTAGTAATGCAGCATCCTGGAGAGACAACTACACCAACCCAAGGTTCTGTACTTTTTGGGACAGTCAATGGAGCTATTGGTAAGGTTTATGCGTATTGCTTGATCCATTCATTATCTATCTTACGGAGTACTTCTTGCTTGCAGAACATCTCAAGCTTTTTGTTTCTTGTGTGATTATACATGTATAATCTCGGTGAGCCAAATTCAAGAATGTGGGATGTTCGCAATTAAAAATTTGCTGTGTCATACTGTTACAGAAGCATCTTGTAATTCTGAAACATTTTGGATATCTGAGTAGTAAAATTGTGCAATAATAATGAGAGTAAACAAAAAGCAAAGAAAAAATGGACATATATATATATGTGGTAGAACTGTCTCCCACAACTTTTAGTATTTTACTCACATTTCGACTTTCATGCACAGGTCTTGTGACACAGTTGCCTCAGGATTTCTTCAACTTCTTGCTGGAGGTGCAGAACAAGTTAGCCAAGGTCATCAAGAGTGTTGGCAAGATCGACCACACCTTATATCCTTGATTTGTTCTCATGGCTCTTCGTACTACTGGTCCATGATATGGTTGGACAGTATGCATGCATATAAGCTTGACCTGAAGCAAAGTGCCTTAACATGTTAACACTAAGAAAAGGACAATGCAGGCTTAAAGTGTAGGCAATAAGCATGTCCGAAGGGAAGAGACAATAGGATGGTCCATGTATTTAATAGCGGGAAAACTGAATGCTTAGTTGGACAGTGAAACCTGTCTTGAAAGACCACCCCCCCAAGGAAAAACCAAATCGCAGTCTTTCAAGACAGTGGTCAGCCATTCAAGATACATGTATAGAGAACATGAAAAGTGCTGTATAAAGATCTTGCAAAGGTGGTCTTGAAGGCCATGTGGTCTCTCAAGACCGGTACACTGTATTGACGTATAAAAGTTTTCAAAATGTGCATGTTTAATATGTGATGTAGGGTAAAACCATAAGGTGACTGGCATATGCTGTTTAGGTAGTTGTCCACTTGCCTTTCATGTGGGTCGTTCCTTGACCTTGATGCACCTGGAGGTCCTTTCACACGGAGAGGAAGACTGAGCCATCAACAGGCTTCATAGATGGGGACCTGATTGAGAGTTTTCTGGATCTGGGCAGAGACAAAATGCAGGAGGTTGTGCAGGGTTTACAGGTGAGAAAAAGGGTACTTGTTCATCTAACGGGAGACAAAGTCAAATTGTGATATATAAAACGTTTTTCAAGCATCCTCACATTCCTAATTGTACATTCCATTGTTTCAGATTGACGATGGTAGTGGCATGAAGAGAGAAGCCACGGTGGACGATTTAGTCAAGATGATTGAAGAGCTCACGCGCATTCACTGAATACATATACATGTACCTGCTGTACTCAATATAGCCAGAAAAGCGTGAATAATTACTGCACGCAGGCCCGTACTTGGGCTGAAGAGGCCTATTCCCAGCAAGTGACGTGGGTCTGTGGTTGAACAGCAGCAGACAATTGGATAGTCAAGTTTCCACTTCTAGCCTCTTACCACACAGGATGAAAAATTTAGGCGTTGGTTGTGCTGTCATGACTGCACACCAGGCAGTTGAACTGTAACACCCAAGACTGGACTGGGGCCCGTTGAGTGGTACCACCACTTCATTGGTGTCTTCATGCAGGATGCCGTTGCTGATGTTTATAGTAGTACCTGTTTTGAGTGACCAAACGTAGGGCAGACCAAAAAGCGGTCATGAAAAGTAAGTGGTCGCTCATGGGAGGGGCCAAACACACACCATGTCAGTTTATCAGTCTATCATGTTAACAGGCGCAACTTACGGTGGATTTTCCAGTGGCCATCACGATTGTGCCCCTCACTTCATCATCATTGATCATGTGTACTTTGAAAAGAAACCATCATGTGTTAAGTTGCATGTTGGTAAATCTTTATTTGGATAAACAGTAGTAAGGAACAGCTTACTCTTGTTTTGGAGTTAAGGTTAATATAGAACAGCTTAAAGATATGTGCTGGTCTGTTTTGTACAATATTTCCATTACCCCCATGCTTTGCCTGGGTACAGAGCATTTGTTTGCAGAACCGCTTGAATGGTTGTAAAATTATATTAACTACATTAGTTTTCTGTTAACTTTAATTTGCACATTTGGTAGACCATTATTCACCACAACTCATTAGTTAAGATTGAAATACTAGCCTGGCATTTATAAGTTGTGATCATGTTTGTATGGGCGCCATCTTCACCTCAAATCATTCAGGAAAGAGGAAACTCAGTCAGCTTTCCTTTGATCAAGCCACATGTTGATTGGCGGTACTTGCATGTCATTCTTATCTGGCAAAAAGTTTTCCAAGTTCTTTGAACATATTATAATAATGATGATGATACATATGCATAATTAATGACAAATTACACAAAGCTTATCATTGCATCATGCTGGTTGACCAACGCATATAAAGGCCAATTTTTTTTAATGAGCGTGTTTGTTTGAAGCAATATTTCTGTGGTCATTAGTCATGTTGAGCAGGTGGTCATTCTTTAGAGGTAAATCATTAAACTTGTTTTTGCATTAAGAAAACAGTCACAATAGCCAGGTGGTCACTCATTAGAGGTAAATTATTAAACTTGTTTTTGCATGAAAAAAAAGGGTCGCATAAGCGAGATGGTCCCACATTTGCGGGGTCGTTCAAAGCAGGGACTACTGATTAGCATCGCATACACAGAAGAGACTTCTTGTTTCATAATGCAAATCTAGGCTTAGCTGCTGTTGTGTACACCAGTAATATCTACATCGTGTTAAGAATGGAATGTTGTGTCCCTCAAGGGGGCTGCAGTCTCTTAATGTGATTTGTAATCTGTGGCAGTAACACACATTGCGCGATAGGAAGCCTGGTGATGTGGCCAGCATCCAGCTTTTGCAGTTGTCTACTTACAGACTGATCGCCGTGTTTTCTCCAGTTTTAGTAGAGATAATACAGAGCCTGATCTGCTTGGGAGGCAACTTTTGCTGTAGACTGGAAACTCAAGTCTGCCATGTTTGAAGGACTGGGAATTTGATTCCAACAGATAAACCAGAATAAAAGGAATGTACATAGTCATATTGGTATTGAAAGTTTTTGTCCAATACCAAAAGCTAAATTGTAGAATGTCTTTGGAAAGAAATTGTACATGTATTTAGTTGATATATGTTAGTTCTATCATATTGTGCATTATTAAAGTATAATCATAATTTATCAAGTTGCATGTTTTTACAGATCCTATTCACTCTAGTTGTAGCACATGCCCTGATAGAAATACACCCACTATTTTTATTCTGTGTAGTCAGTTGACATTTTTTTTTTATATTTGTCAACATTTCATAAAAATGTGGAAGTGATGGTTTCAATTAATGCTAAAGGCTACTGCTGCCCAAGTCTGCCAAGTGGGTTACATAGCAGTACATTCTAAAGGCTACAGCTGCCCAAGTCGGGCAAAGTGTCCTATATGTAGAACTCCCCTTATCCCCTGAAGAGTGATGCCCCATAAAATACCCAAATCATTTTTTAAGGGTCCGCCCCATGCGGGGAGGGGGGGGGTGTTTTTCGTTTTCAGGTTGTCCATCCGGATGTGCGCATTGTCATTACCGCGATATCTACAGAATGCCTCCATGTATTTTGTTCAAATTTGGCAATATGCTTATCTTGCCTCAGGCTGACAAGATGAACTTATTAGATTTTGGTGTCACCCTGACCTAATTTGAGCAAATGGCAGCCTAATTGCTGGCATACCCTTCAGTCAACGCTTTGCGTTGAAGGTAAGTCAAGTTTTTCTAATTAAAGAAAAAAAAAAAAATCCTGGATGGAAGACTGTCCACACGCAATAAATACCAAACTGGGCTGGCCCTGGCTATTAGCTATAAAGCTAATGGAAGTTGGATCTGGTGACACATATTAATTAGCTTTCAGCAAAGTTGGCTAAAGAAATTTTAGATTTAATTTCGGGCACTGAAAGCTACTGACTGAATAATGTAAAAGCAGTGTGGCTGAAGAAATGCCAGTCTGGTTTATATATTTGACTATATGCCAACATCTGTGTCATGCAGAGTGATCAATATCATGTAAAATAAATGGGTTTATACTTACATTTGGTTCACTTTAGCCATAGTGACTACACATGAAGAACTAATGCTATCCCAGCGTATGTCTTGTGTCGCATCCCTAGAAGATGATAATGTTTGCTTTCTAAGATCCAAGATTTGGGAGCACTAGCCAATGGGCTTCCAGGAATGTGGTCACAAGATCATTTTAGATCTACGGATTCTGAACCTGCTGCGCTTTCGTTTTTTTTTTTTTTTTTTTCTTAGCTAAGCTGACTTGTCAGTCAGCTGAGTTTATCTTATGGTCCTCCAGCGGTCGTTGACCATCTGTCTGTCCTTTATCAACAATTTACATTTTCCACTTCTCTAAACTGTTGGCTAGATCCATGTCATACTTGGTTGGAATGTGCCTTGGGTGGGTCTGTACCAGGCTTGTTCAAATGATCATGGTCCAGTGATTTTTGGATTTTTAGCTCAGCTGACTTGCTAATCAGGCTGAGCTTTCAGAAGGCTCAGTTGCCATCCGTTCAAAATTAAATTTTTGACTTCTCCAAAACTGTGTGCTTGATTCACTTCAAAATTGGTGGCAATGTACCTTGGGTGGGTCTCTACCAAGTTTGCTCAAACTCTCAGGCTCCAGTGATTTTTGGATTTTTAATTTTTTTTTTATTTATTTATTTATTTATTTGGGGGGGGGGGCAAATTTTTCAAAAATCTCCAAAATCCCTCACCCAATTGCTTCGATATCACACAGGAACAGTTCTTTCCTATTGATTACTCTGCAAGTTTATGGGCATTCTAATGCTCAATTTTATGTTTTTTTCTCTATCAATTAGCAATGTACATTTTAAAGTTCTCTTTAAATATTCTTCCATTTCTTGTGCTCCAGTAAAATTTATATATTTAATGAATTTTTCTTAAGGCAAATCTTAGAAATATTTCTTAATGTCATAAGCACTCAGCTAAAGCTCATCACAGGTCTATTCAGTTCTGTTGCAACCCTGATTTTGCGAACAAGCTTAGGTCAGATGAGCTTGGTTTGTTAGCTCTGCTGACCTAAGGTTGCAGAGCTTGTACAAACACTCATTTCTATCTGTTTGCCTGTAAACTTTTGCTTGTGAATGCAATACAGTCCACAGTTTTATGGTTAGCCCCCACAACTTTCAGGACGATTTCTTTGGAATGAAAATCTAGGTTGAGTATAATGTTGCTGGCGCCACCTAAAGCAGTGTGTAACATGGGTGAAAATGTGAAAATGTGAAAATCTTGTGACCTCTGTAGCATCCCAAATTTTTTAAGGATCTTCATGAAATTTAATGGCATTATAGAGGTCAAAATCTCGGGTTGACTTCATGGAAATTATGGGCCAAAATGTGGTGAAAGATACAAAATTTTGTGTGTTGAAAAATAATGGAGTTAGACATGCCAAATTAAAAGGGTAATATATATAGAGCATGTCCAATGCTCATATGTTGTTCAGTATCAGTTACCTTGACCTACTTTTGCTAGGTCACCAGGCCAGTCAATTTTAAAGAGGTGATTTTATGACAGGTTGTAGCTTGGACAACACTGGCACAGAGAAATGAGCTTCCTGGTCAAAATTGCAGTTGAGTACATGGTTGACAAAATTTTACTTGGTGACCTACCTTTGGGTCACTGTGACCCAATGATTATGGGAGTTAGGCACTTTGGCCAATTATATTGTTTTTCTGCTGTAACTCAAAAAATTATAACCTAATTTGAACAGTCACAATATTTTTTAATTTTAGTGAAGGTGAATGTCATTTGGCCACTTGAAACCTAGAGGTCACAGTGTGAAAATCTTGCAAACACTCTGCAGCCCCAAGTTTTCAGTTAGGCCCATATAACTTGT
Organism: Hermodice carunculata; assembly: GCA_964020975.1. Classification (NCBI taxonomy): domain Eukaryota; kingdom Metazoa; phylum Annelida; class Polychaeta; order Eunicida; family Amphinomidae; genus Hermodice; species Hermodice carunculata. The sequence goes on along the minus strand of OZ026612.1, from coordinate 40,041,386 downwards.
AGGACTTATAAAGTGTATGAAAATCTATGTTAGTTTTTTTATTATTATTATTATTATTATTATTATTATTATTATTAGTGGTGGTGCCACCTACAGTATTATGTGATATATATGGGTCAAAATGTAAAAATCTTGGGACCACTCTAACATCCTGAATTTTTTATGGATCTTCCATGAAATTCAGTGGGATTGTGGAGGAGGTCAAAATCTTAGTTGCACATGATACAAGTGGCACTACCGAGAATTTGATGGAAATTATGAGCCACAATGTGGAGAGGTAAAAAATTCCATATCTCAAAAAATAATTACATTAGACATGCCAAATTTATAAGATAGATAATGTCCAATGCGAATATGTTATATAGTATCAGTGGCTTTGACCTATTTTGCTTACATCACCAGGCCTGTAATTTTGAAAGAGGTGATTTTGTAATGACAGGGTGTAGCTTAGAAATGAATGACAAAAGAGAATTGAGCCCCTAGATCAAAATTGCACTTGAATACATTGTACAAAAAACTACTCCCTGACCTACTTTTGGAATCTATCCTCCAGATCCATATTCCACTTGAACTCTGCATTCCCAATCAAACAATAAACACATTAGTTTAACCAGATTGCTGTTGTTTGGTTTCCAGTCTTTATATTTTTTTAATACATTACAAGTCAGCAGAGTGCCAGGCCCATGGACCTTCTTTGTTTATGGTGTTTTTTTTTTTTTTTTTTTTCCTTTTAAACTCTAGACCTCGCATTATGTGTAACTCAGCTGTAACACAAACGGCAACATTAGATTTGTCTGCAACATGCCTACAATTTTGGAGGAAACGCAGGCTGATGACCCTGAATTGGAGCTCTACTGCAGGCAATTTTGCATTGAGATGAAAACACGTTGCAACCTATTTGGTAAACTTGGGACAGCTTGTTTTTAACCCCTAAAGTGCCGATTTAAGAAGGAGTCAACAGCTTTCCTATTACATGTAGTGTCCTGAGGAAAGCTGTTGACTAAGACCACCTTTTTGCTTTACACTAGGCTTGCTGGTATTTGAATGAAAGGTATCTTCACGAGGAATTTGAATCTTTTGACCATTATGTGTCTAACGGTAATGAGAAAATGACTATATCCATGGTTAGCACTTTAAGGGCTAATCAGAACTTCTGAGCATGCCTAACATCACACAATGCGCTTGTTGAATTTGTGTGATGAAATCCTTACCTCTCAGGCAGCCCTGCAACCAAAAGTCAAGTACTGTCTCAAACTTAGCAGACCACATTGTCGTAAATTCCTTCAAACTCAATAATAAAAGCAACACTGACCTTGCTTCATCTGTGCTCTTTAATATATACTTTGTTTCCTATATTGTACCATCATGCCTGTCTACAGGCCTGACACTGATGGCATACCAATACATGTGGCTATATGGAAGAACACTGTCTGTATGAATACAGCCATACAACAGTTGGTCAACATTATAGACTCTTGAGTAACGCTTGTCATACATACTACTTTTCTCATGTGGGAACTTCCAACTTTCCCATTTGTTACGTTGTAATGCAATACCCTCTGACCTGGTGACCTCTGTCTACCCATCAGAGTGGGGGTGGGGTTGGGTGGGGGTGCTGTAAAAGTATCCACTCAGCTTTCGTTTCCCCTGACGAAGACCCAGGCACAAAGGCAAAACATGTTGGGAGGTGGGGGGAGGGGAGGGGAAGGGGGAAGCTACTCGCTGTAAAATTACTCCTGTACCGGTACTTGTCTTTCTACTCCAATACTCTGTTTAACAATCATTTTGGTACCCTATGGCTACAAAAGGAAAATTGTAGGTCCCAATCTGCAAGTTCTGTTTCCATGTTAATTCTCTATCTAAGCATCCAGACAGTTACCGGAGACCCTGCATGGTATGTCTACTGCATTAGCTACATTGCATGTAAGCTGCCCTTGTGTAGATTCTATACGCAGGTATACCTTTGTTTCAAGTAATACCCAGTTTAGCTACATCAGGGACGTGATTTATGCTCAAAAAGGCAAATTCCTCCCCGTTCATTCCTTGAAATTGTCCAAATAACATTACCGTGACATTTCTTGACTTTGAATGTTGGTTACTACCTTTGTCTTTTTGTGAGGGGGGGGGGATTTTCTCAAAGAGAGCAATCTCATTCCTGAGCATACATGATATCTACCCATGTTAATCCTTTGCCCCTTGAATTAAGACTGAGTCAACAGCTTTCTGTGGCATGGGTCATGTTATCTTGATTGGTCTCATCTACAATTCTCAGTCAAATTGTTTTTCATTACTGTTGAAACTGGCTGAAAACACTGAAGCAGACGACTTTTGACCACCAGCCGGTTTTGGCTGATTTTTGGGGGAAAGGGTTAACATGCATCGCACATGTAGTTACCAACATTTACACACTGTATCAGTATGATGACCCACCATAAATTTCAGTGTAACCGCCTATATTAAACCACAGCATATTGTACCATGCTAAGCGTGGCATTTTCCAGTATGTGTGAGGGACATGCGAGGACTTACCAAAAGGGGAAACCCTATTCAGTTTCAGTATAAATTCTGAGGATCTATCAGTCCACAGGACTGACACTTTTTGATACTTGTCAGTCCATTGGACTCTGGTCAACAAATTCATGACCTTGCGTTGTTTACAAGCTGAAATGAAATGACATTTTCCATGCCTATGTTAGCTGTATGTTTTTAGACAAAATTGAAAATACTGAAGGTTGTTAAACACTGATGAAAGCTTAACAATTAAGACTTTTCATCTGATCCAATTTTGTGTCAAAATGTTTCCCAGTAAGTCCTGTCAGTCCACAGGACTGGCAGATCACACAAACTGTCAGTGCTCCCAGAAAGCTCAGCTCTGGGCTGAAGGACTAGCATTGATTCGACCCCTGCAGTTTGCTCTGAAGCTGAACAAATCTGTCACAGTTGAAGTGAAGCACTTCACTCTAATTTTTATTAATAGCATGACAAACCTGGCACATGCAATTGAAAGCTTCCTTGGATTATCATAGATTTGCCTCACATTCTCGCATTTCCAAACTGGATGCAAGTAACAGCCAGTGATATTGGCACATTCGATAACCTGCTGCCGACCTTACAGTCAGGTATGTACAGTATTCACGTCACTGTCAAATACATCAATCATCACTCCATCAATACATTCAGCACTATATGTCTACACATATATGAAATTGGACTTGGCTTCTACAAAAATATATTTGCTACCTAAATACATTTCTATGGTGTACATTTGGCCACAATAGGTACACACAACACAGATTCTTCGTGATTTGATGTGTAGATACACTGTTTTCATTCAATGATTTTTTTTAAAGTTGAGCACAGTTCAGCATCTGATGACAATTACTGTCACTGAAACTTCTATAAATTAATAATAAAATCCTAATTTTTGTGCACAAACTTGATAAGCACACTGCATTATACACTTTTTTTTGTTTTGGTTTAATTTTTTTTTTTTTTTTTTTTTTTTTTTAAGGTATTTTGCCACGAACCATTTATTTCTAAACCTGTGGGATACATTTTTTAGTTTTTTTTTCTCTTTTTTTAATAAAGGTACCATACTTCCCTACAGCAAGAAAATATTTTCAATTTACTGGTGCTTTGGCCAAAAACAAGGCTTGGTATTTCATGTCTTTTTTTTTTTTTTTTTTTTTTTTTTTGGCATTCTTGCAGTTCTATGGCACAGTACAGACATTTTTATTGAGCCTAATGTGGTATAAAAAGTAACAAAAGCATGAAATAAATGAATGTACAGTGATCCCCATCTGATTTAGCCAACGCAATTAAGATAGATTCAGGGCCAGGTGTCCTAAATGCCAGGACACAGAACTTTGTTTTGCACATAGGCATTGATGGTAGGTACTAATAAAATCAAAGCTATGATTGACCTTTCTATTCAGAGATGCGAGTGTAAGCTGCACAAAAAAAAGAGGCCCATGGGCTTTAGTCAGCTGCTGTCATAATGCAAGCTTTCAAAATTAAGATAGATTAAAAGCAGGTCAGTGGGTCACACACAGGATACACTTCAGACATGACATGCATAATATATTTCCGTTTAATTTTGTAATAGTAGTTATATTCACATAATTTTGTATACATTTAGCTTCTTTTTTTCCCCCGGTTGTAGTTCAATACGTTTGTAAAGCTTGGGAGCACCAACATTATGTCACTAAATCTTGTTGGACAGACTTGCCTCCCTCACATTGCCATCATATATTTTGAAGAAGTATAAAAATTCAAAATACGGCATAAACTAGAACTGTTGCCGCAGACAAGACTTGATACCCCCCGCTCGGATATTCATTGGCCTGGATATTTTGCTTGCAAGGATTCTGCTACAGACCAAACTTGACACGATTATTGCTTCTTACCAAAGGGTATGTCATTATTGCTAATTACAAAAGGGTATTTAATACAAAGAGAAACTTAACAAACCTAATTCTGTAAGCCCATGTACCGTTTGAACACTATCAAGTCCGATATTCTAAGAGCAAAGTCCTATTCCGTACCATTCACTGAAAAACTGCATTGTTCTAAATCATAATAGCAAATCAATTTATGAAAGGAACAAATCATATTCATAAAATTTGAAAATTTTATGTGATGAAACCGGAAGGAAGGGACATTGACTAAGTAAAATTCACAAAGCAATGAGAGGATGGGTTTTGGTAGACATTTACTGTTAATTTTACAGAAAAAACATAATGGAGCATGTACCACATACGAAGACAGGGATGAAAATCAAGGAGGAAAGGACCCAAAAACCAGTTAGAAAAGTTTGAAGTGACCAAAAACCAAAGAGGACAGTGACCAAACAGGACAAGCTGAGGCTACAATGGCACCAGCTGTTACCAATGCCACCACTGGGAGGATCTACACAATACATAGTCAAGCTATGCACAATGCAGATAGATCATGCAAAGTGACGTTTCCTCCAATAGATTTCAATTTAATGAATCCATATGTTTGTCGTTTGATAATGTCTAACCTGAACAATGAGTGATTAACTGAATCTAAATTCGAGGAGATATCACAACAAGACAAAGTTTGATGGATGACCTTAAATTTCATCTGGCACCATGACGATTAAGCATGCATGTAAATCAAGATTAGCCGTATAACTATCTTCAATACCACAAGGAAAGCTTACTTCCCATACAAATACAAGATATTATACGAGTGTCAGTACAACTATGTGAATTCATATTTACATGTTTATTGTACATCAAAGGTAATCAGCAGAATTTCATCCTTTCAAGTGGGTAATTGTTGATTCTTTCGAATATGCATGGTGACTGATAACATCCTCTCAAAGATGATGACTAGTTTTGATGAAAGTGTGACCCAAATACTTGACACAGTGACCTAGTTATCATCACATGCCATCTTGACCTATAAACTTCAAGATCAATGTTGGTTCATGACACAACCTCAAGTGATAAACAACAGTAATGTACAAGGCTTTTCCACAGACAGACAGACAGACAGACAGACAGACATGGTGAAACCAGTATACCCAGCGACACAATGACATACCCTTTTGTAAGAAGCAATAATCATGTAAAGTTGGAGGAAGATTTTGGGTCCACACAAGAATATTTCTACCCACAAATGCTTGTCTACTGACAAATGGCCAGTGTGACCTCGACCTACATAGCTCAAGGTCACGGTTGCCTCATGACACACCATGCAGTGAAGGAGAATAAGTATACGAAGTTTTAAGAAGATGTGATAAGATTTTGGGTCCACACAAGAATATGTCTACCAACAAATGCTTGTCTACTGACAAATGGCCAGTGTGACATTGACCTACATAGCTCAAGGTCATGGTTGCCTCATGACATCATGCAGTGAAGGAGAATAAGTATACAAAGTTTTAAGAAGATGTGATTATTAATGAAGGAGTTCTGGTCCAGACAAGGGTTTGGCTACAGATGCCAGCTGTGACCTTGACCTACAAACCTCAAGGTCAATGTTGCTTCATGACACAACCTCAAGTGATAAACAACAGTAATACACAATTGGAGAAATATTTATGAAATAATGAAGGAGTTATGGCCCAGACAAGGCATTTCCACTGACAGAGGTCTCCTTTGAAACTTAAAAGCTTCATACACTATTCCACCATATGGACACTGGTATAAACAGGTAAATAGTAATACAATTTTTAGCACCATAAAGTTGACTAGAGGTGTTATGAGGTAAAGTGTACTAAGGTATTAGCTGGAAGCCACCTCTTCCATTATACTGGATGAAGATTGAAAAGAAAGAAATCCTGCAAAAAGTGAGTATGATCATGGTTTTCCCGACTTAAGACGGACTAGAGAAAATTCTCTAAGTGGGTTAAGTATACTTTACCCCGGATACTTTCCCTCTTACCACTCTAAACACTTTGAGGACTACACTTTGTCGTTTCAAGCTCCATCTTGACACAGTTTGACTAATGTTCTTTAGTTAGTGTTGTATATATTAGGTATTTGGTCATATCTCTGTAAAACATTTCAACAGAGTTTTGTGTAATTGTTTTAATAACCTTTGTGTTGTAGTTTTTGCAACAAAGTTCTGACTCTATTGACAAAATCTCTAAAAAGTGTGGTGTTTCTAGCAATATGTATCACTTGTCCAATACAAACTCCATATGCTTGTTTCTCTGGAATGTTTCCTGTCAGATCAGGGTAGGTGATAATATCAAATTTAAACTGGTCTCTCTTGTCAAATATTTTTGTTACATACTGGTTGTTCTTTATTTCTATATCCAGATCAAGGAAAGTAGCTTTTGTATTACTTTCATTTTCCAGATTTGATATTAATTCTTTGGGATATATGTTTATCCAATTTCCCTGACGGATTGACAGACAGACATGGTGAAACCAGTATACCCACCCTTGCAGGGGGGGTTCCATGTTGAATGACATACCCTTTTGTAAGAAGAATAATCATGTTAAGTTGGCGGAAGATTTCGGGTTCACACAATAATATTTCTACCCACAAGTGGCCACTGTGATCTTGACCTACATAGTTCAAGGTCACAGTTGCCTCATGACACATCATGTAATGAAGGTGAATAAGCATACAAAGTTTTAAGAAGATGTGATTATTAATGAAGGAGTTATGGTCCAGACAAGGGTTTGGCCACAGATGACAACTGTGACCTTGTCCTATAAACCTCAAGGTCAATGCTGCTTCAGGACACAACCTCAAGTGATAAACAACAGTAATGCACAGTTGGAGGAAGATCTATGTAATAATGAAGGAGTTATGGCCCGGACAAGGCCTTTCCACAGATGGACGTCTCCTTTGAAACTTAAAAGACAGACAGACAAATGGACATGGTGAAACCATTATACCCACCCTTGTGAGTGGGTATAATAAATTTTAAAACCCAAGTAATATTGAAAGAGAGTCAAGGTCATTCATATTACATAACATTTAAGTTCTGAGGATGATTTGCAATTCCTGTAAGTTAAGAATACCTGACTGAATTACATCTGGATTTCAAACTCATTTGATCACACATCACATATATTGTGTCTGATGACCTTTAAAAATTAACTCAAGGTCAATCATGTTCTGAACAGTTTTGACTCTTGATGAAATTTACATAAAGTAACAATTTGGTACATCACAATTTCATTATTGACTAGGACAAGGACATGCTCTCTGGAATGGATACCGTGTGTCGTGGGTACAGATATGTTCCAAATCGGTCCAACTTTCTCCTGTCACAGGAAAAAAATGGTACCTTTCTTACCCACCCTGTGGCAACACTTTGCTTTGATATTGCATTTTGTCAACAGATGTTTTACAACAAGCGTTGACAAGTGGAAATACTGCAACATTGTCAGCTTCGATTGCCAACAATCAATTTCATCCAACACACAAATATTTGTCTAACAATATCACTACAAATTGGGTGTTCAGTGTATCAACTGAATCAAGTATATGGTTCCTCATTCAGCTTGCACTTTGATGATAAAATGCCAATTAATACATATATTAAATATAAAGCATGCTTTTGCAGCATATGGAGAAAACAGTTTGGACACAACACATTGATTCAATACTATAAAAGCCCTTCCATGAGGCTGGACTTAAGCCATATGAATATGCACATGGGCACAATCAGATCACCTCAAAGGGGTATCCTTTCCAGAGAGGGACAATATACTTGAAATGACACTTTCAACAAGAAGAAAGTGTCCTTTGATGTGGTATTGGCCTTTGGCAAGAAAGGTCGTGTCAAAGGAAGATCACTGTACCTGTATGTAAATACTAATCAACCACTGTAATGAATAAAAAAAAAACAAACAAACAAACAAACAAACAAAAAAACTTGTGTATACATAACAATTGAGACTGCATCAAGACCAAACGTACAAGTGCCCTGCTAGTAACAATACGAAGATTTAACTTCCAAAGAAACACTCAAGTCTGTGCCATGATATAAGGTATGTTCAGTGAAGTTAGGATCTCTTACAGTGCACGACCATATTAATCATAAGCATGATTCCATGCTTGCTGTACCCATGTATCATGATAACACTCAGAACCACCATACATGGTGCCTGTTCTTGAAAGACCACCTTGTGAGAGACTGCACATCTTTTTTTATCCCTATTGCCCTTTCATGACACCAGTCTTTTACTTTGATAAATTCACCTGTATTTTTGACCACCTCAAAATATTATACAAACATAGTCTTTGAATGAAGTCAACACATGGTTCTCAGGTCCCTAGAACCATGTTTTGACTTCATTCAAAGCCTATACTTGTTTTATTATAAGATCTTGGCATGTACTTCAATAATTAAAATAAAAGCAACAAACATGGTTACATTGAATCCGAGCAGAATAGCAGGCAAAACTGGTGTCGCTGCAGCAAGGTGTCCAATGAATCAGTTCATTCCGCATTGCAAAATATAGGTGCAATGCATGATCGCATCGGCATTGTGTAAAGTGATTGGACGAACAGTACAATGAAGCAGAGGGATTTATCAGTTCAATTTTTAACATGAGCGGTCAACAGACTGTCCAGTGACTAACCCTGTTGACCGTTGAGTGACATGCATGTAGAATTTGGGCGAATGCATGTATTTAGACAATCACACGCGACCTAGTTTTAGCCAATTGTAAAACCCTGAATATCTTGATCATATAATAATACTTTTTGCTGGCAGCAGGGTTGGTCTTAAATTGGAGCCTACTGCTGTAATATGTAAAACTGCAGCTACAAGAAACAGTTACACCTTACAGAGGTGCATCTAGAACCACATTCACCTCTGCTGAAGAATCTTGCTGACATCTTGCTACACTAATCATTATTACATAGCATGCAAACATTATACTGCACAGACATTTTACACCTATTTACTCATTTAAATAATTACCACACGTATTTCCATTTAGAACTCATAAACCATTCATTCCTACCCTACGTCTGTTTAAAAAAGGGGAAAAACATATTAAAATATATATGAATATATCTGAAAAAATATAAATCCTCATATATAAATGGTGTCCCAAATATGTTGTGCATTATGAATTGTGCCCTTCAAGACACTTGTCTATTTGACTGATCTGGGACCACGTTGGATATGCACGATATGACAGGCAGTTAGATGACCACTCCACACCATTATGCATTTCTCTTTAATCTTCTGCATCTCCTCCAGCATTTGAAGTAGTCTTCTGGAGTGAAAGATGCTAATCTAGACACCTTTCAAAAAGGTCCTCTCCATTTGAAGATGTTGTAAAGGGAAAAAATTACCATTGATACAAAAGTCTGGCGTCCACACTCTAAATATGAATTGTCACTTTTGCTTTGACATCCAATCGTTTATCACCACTTATCAGTGTTGCCAACTCACCAAACTTAAAATCCTGGAGATGAAAAGTGAAACTGTGGGAGACTGATAAATTACTATGAAATATAGAAGGAACATATTGATGAAATGCGGAGGGGGGGTGGGGGGTGCTAAAAATCTACAATTTGTCAAGAATTTTCATCATAGAATTCAGGGAGCTTCCTGGGTGATCCAACCGAGAGGGTTGGCAACACTAACTCACAGCGGTCAGGGCCAGAATTTCGCAAAATTTTGCGAGAATCTATTTGGACTTTTGTCAATTAGTTTTCTTTTTAAAGAAAGAAAAGTTAAGGAGAATCTTTATGAGAATGGAATATCGGATTCTCGCCGAAATTCTGGCCCTGCAGCCAATAATGTATACTTCCTAGATGATAAACGATACAGGGCTGAACATAGCAAATCACAGATCACAAATTCACACATCCCCTGCCTGTGAGGGGTGATTAAACAGTGGGTTTTGTTTGTCTGTCCAGAAGTAGAAGGTATTTATCAAATGAGAATATGGCATCTCCTACAACTTCTTGTCCATTCAAGCAGCAATCAAATTGTCCGTCAAGATTTTAACACTTTGTTTTAACACATCACAGGAACTTTTTCAAAGCTGAAGAACTTGCATTCTTCCCATCAACTTTCTGTTGATGGACAGACAAATTCTACAAGTAAACCGTCAAGACATGTTAAAAACAGAATTACAGTTTACTTTCAATAAAATGTGTCAAAATTCCGGCATGTAAAAAAAAGCAGACCAGTTTCTTGCATGTCTTTTCTCCATTAGATGCATTCAAAGTGCATTATCAACAAATATATTCCTATAAAATTTAGGAATCAATAAACAATGCACCAACAGATGGGATTTTTTATATATATACATTTATATATATATATATATATATATATATATTGCAGGCATCACAGCATGGCTCGCACTACTGATTGCTGTTTACTTTTTAATCATCTGCCTTCAATTCTTCAAAAAGACATTGGTGTCTTCAATGATACACATATATATGGAATACTTTGTAAAGACGTAAGCACCAAAAGTACTTCACATAAACCAAACAAAATAAATGCATCCACGTTATAGATACGATGTATTAAAAACGGCAGTAACAAAATTAACATGTATAGAAAAAAAATATTCATTATGTAGCATACAACAAAAAAACAACATATTCTCTTATAGGACTACTATATGCGTACCCAGTAAGCTAAACTGCATGATTATAGTCACTTACCCAGTTTTCAATACTGACTTTATAATGGTGCTGGATCATTTGTCATGACACAGATCTTCATTGTTTTAATTCCTGTTTATACACTGCTCCTGGGGAATGCTAATTGTGCTTTCTTAAAACTGATGATCTTTCATGCAGCATATTTATAACATGAATATATTGGCTAGATATCTTCTCATGGTGGTGTTTTACATATACCCATAATACCTACTGATAAGAATCTTGCATGTTCGTGTCTCTACTACAAGGCGTACATGTATGCACTTTTTAATGCCCTGTACAACAGACATTTTTAAATATATACGAGTATGGAATATACTTGACTTGACAATATACCACACTGAATATACTTTTAGAGACATAACACAGAGCCTAGGCTATTGCTTGCTCCATACCCACCACAATATTATGCATGTCTATACTGACAGACACATACTAATCTCTTTGTCTGTCAGCCGTGGCTAACACTTCACAAGGCAAGATTCAGCAGCAGGCAAACATATAGCATCAGAGATCCAATAAACAGTATGATTTTTTTAATTGTTTTTACATGGATAGGCCATTTGCACAAGGACAGAACACACTGAAGCCTCTCCTCTCTTCTCAATGCAAAAGTATGATGACTACATGTATCTGGGTCACTATTTTCATTTTAGGAGTACATGTACTCTTTTTGAAGGAGATAGAGGAACATGGGAGCACTCTGTACAACTTTTGAAAATGATGAAAAGTTTGATTGGCCCCTAGGTATACTGGCACATATTACATGTATATGTTCATATCACTGTGTTAAATATATACTCTGATGTCAAACAGCACTTCCCTGCCTTCAAAATTAATCTCTCAAACTAGTGATTTTCAAATCGTTCACTTTTCTTCTCATTACTAAAACTGTTTCAACCATATGCCTCTCCCCTGGTATTGAGAGAGTTCACTTTAAATTAACCACACATTTTAAAATTGTGATGTCATATTGGATCATCCCAAAATTATTCTGATCAAAACAAAAACAAAAAAAAATAAATAATTATTGCGACTCCAGCCTGCAGAAATGAAAAAAAAAAATGTTTATTCACGTGTGTGTGTGTGTGTGTGTGTGTGTGTGCATGTCGCACATACACACATATATTTGTATGCACACATACATAATCAATGTAGTTGTCCATTAATTGTGTATATTTTTGCCACCAGATGGCATGACAGATGTTCGGTTGGCACACAAATGATCAGCCATTCATTCAGCTCGTGTAGTTGTCCAGCTCCTTGAGGGCCACATGGTCCTTCAGGTACTGGGGCAGAGGTAGACTCGCCACCTTCTCCAACAGTGCAGGTCCCAAGGTTCTACGTATACAGAGTCGACACAGGTGCTGGAGGGAGTGTGGCTGGCTGGCCCATCGCCAGATCTTTTCCAGCATGTCCTGATCTTGTTGTAGTGGGCGGGGAAGAGTTCCCGCACGGACATGACTTTCCAGAACATCGATGCTGACCGGAGACCCTGCAACAAGGAGCATGTCCAGTATGCTGCCAAATTTTCTGTTGGGTTTGATGCGAAATATGTCCAGTTTCGTGACATCACAGTTATGCTTCAAAAGGACTTTAAGCACTCTTCTAAAAGACTCCTCAATGGCTAGCATTGCTGGGGTGTTTCCACGTAAAGCCATAGCATCTACACTTGCTCCATGCGACAGTAGCAACTGAGCACAGTTGGCATGCCCTCCTCTGGCAGCCTTGTGCAGTGCTGTCAGTCCATTAATCTCTGAATGGTTTGGGTCAGAGCCTCTCTTAAGCAGCATATCCAGGACGGTGTAGTGGCCCTTGGCTGCCGCCAGAATGCTGGGGGTGATTCCATTGACTGACACCAGGATGTCTGGCTGCAGCCCTGCGTCGAGCAGCTGTTTGACAATGGCACTGTGATTGTGCTGTGTAGAAAGATGCAGCGCTGTCCAGCCTTCGTCTGTGCGAGCATCAACGTCACAATCTGCCCGAATTAAAGCTCGGACAACCTCTGCGTGACCGTGTTCAGCGGCAGTCAATACAGGTGTCTTGCCATAGAAATCTCTCAAATCAGACAAGGCCCCTGCAGACAATAAAACATTCACACACTCTGCTGATCCAATCTTTGCAGCCATGTGAAGTGCTGTTTTTCGATAAATATTGAATTTGTTGAGGCTTTCGTTTGGATTGTTAAGCATCATGTTGACAATGCTCTGAAGCACAGGTTTGTGGCCGCTACGTGCTGCTAGCATCAGTGCTGTATCTCCGTTCTTGTTTGGACGACTAGGATCAGCACCTTCTCTCAGCAAAACCTCCACACAATATTGATGCCCTTTATCAGCAGCAAAATGGAGCGCTGTCATCCGTTCATCATTGGTAGCATTGACTTTCCACACCTGTTGCTGCTTGGATGCTGATACCAGGAGCTTGATAAAGTCTGCATGTCCACGCCATGCGGAGAGCATAAATGGCAAGTTCCCCTGTATATCTCTGCAGTCGATCTGAGCCTTGGCGTCAATCAAAATCCGTCCACAGCTGAGGTGTCCATAGAAAGCTGCCTGGTGCAAGGCCGTTTTCTTGTGTTTATCGGACAGGTTTAATGCACATCCCAAGTGAGCAAGGAGGGCTACCATTTTATTGTGGCCATGTTTAGCAGCATACATAAGGGGCGTCCATGAAAAGTGGTCCAGTTTGTCAATTTTGGCTCCACTTCTACAAAGGGCCTCAGCGCCTGGCACCCATCCCATTTTGGCAACATAATGAAGAGCGCTGGTGCGACCAAAATCACCCTGAGCTCCATGTTGCAGAAGCATACGAACCACCTCCAAGGATTCATTTCTAATTGCTGCCATCAATTCCGCTCTCCCGTTAGCAGCTCCATGGGTAAGTGTAGCCCTTGCAGATAGTAAAACCCGTACACATTCAACAGATCCGCTCTTGCAGGCCCAGTGCAATATGCTCACCCCTTTAGCATCTTGTAAGTTATTATCTGATCCAGCCTCCACCAGATGTCGACACACCTGATCATGGCCAAACTTGGCTGCAATTGCAAGTGGTGACATCTGATGGGAGTCGGTTAAATTACAGTCTGCTCCAGCCTGCAGCAACAAGGCAGTACCCTCAGGGAAGTCGACCACAGCAGAGTGATGCAGTGCTGTTCTACCATCCATATCTCGTGTAAAAAGTTCCACTCCAGTTTCAACCGCACACTGAAGAATGTCGAGCTGTTTTCCCAGAATGGCGTGGTGCAAAAATGTCCTTCCCTGTGGATCTTGGCTGTTAATGTTGCGGACCCATGGCAGTATCTGCCGTAGTGTATTGGCGTCATGATGTATTGTGGCCAGTATCAGGGGTGGTGTCCCATCTGCTGTGCAGACGTTACAATCTACCCCATTCTTAATCCAGTGTTGAACACTAGCACAGTCACCTCTCTCTATGGCCTGAAGGAATGACGTCTCGGCCTCAGCATGCTGGCCACCAGTGTCATCTGCCGACATACTGTGCTCCGGCTGTCCACTTGCAGTACTGGGAGGCCATGCACCTGACAAAATACAACAACAACACAAAAAAACACCTTAAAACCCTTCCAAACTTACAAAAGCCCAGACACATACGTTTACCAAGAGGACTGTGACAGCCCTTTGCTCAGCTGACTTTGGATGCACATACTTAAGTGGTCCTGTGAGCTTAGGAATAATATCAAGGTCACCTTTATTAAAAAACCATCATCACTGATTGCAATATCAGTCTTCATTCATGTGGTTCTGAAGTAATAATTTTCTGAATGAAAACTGACAGGACCCACAGTTGACAAGACATAAGCCACCATGTCAGTTTGACCTTCCAAGGCCACTAAAGCTCAAAATTAAGAACACCAAAAGACACTCTATAGGTCCTTTCTTATTTGTGTTTAATAGTACCCATGGGTCTAGTATACAGCATTACCAAGATATAAGTCAATATATGTCAGTTTGACCTTTCAAGGTCACTCAAAATCAGACTTAACAACACCAAAAGAAACCCTGCAGGTACTTTCCATTGAGAGTTTGATAGTAACTGTGGGCCTATGATCCACTCTTTCTGTGATATAAGCCAAACTGTCAGTTTGACCTTTGAAGGTCACTCAATGTCAAAATTTGTGGAGATCTAGTCTAGGTACATTCCAACTATGTCCAACATACAGTTTGAGAAAATTCAAAACAGACAGACAGACACACACACACACACACACACACACACACACACACACACACACACACACACACAAATTTGTAAAAAAAAAAAAAAAAGTAGGAAAAGATTCACAGCACCACCCAGTGAGCAAATTCAGGTATCAGGGTCACCAGAAGTGTCCCTGTACAATTATAAAGCAATTGGCTGAGCAGTTTCAGTGAAGATTGTTGCATATTTTACCAAAATTATGAACGGAAAATAATTAGTGCATTACTTTGAATATACCCAAAGATTCATCCCCACCAAGTTTGAACTGAATATGGATGACAGTTTTGGTGAAGAAGTCAAAAATGTGAATTACTGTTACAATCTGACTGACTCGCATATCAAAAGGACTTAGCGGTTTTGGAGAAGATTCATATGCAACTGAGATTTCATCATCCTCCACAATCCCACTAGATTTCATGAAGACTTATCAAAAATTTAAAATGCTAGAGTGGGTCACAAATTTTCACATTTTGACCCAAAAATATATTATATCATGCTATAGTTGATATGCTACCAATAACAAACTCAACCTTGATTTTCATACACCTTATATGTTCTGAAAGTTATATGGGGCTAACTTAAAAACTATGGACTGTATCGAGTTGACAAACCAGTTTGCAGACGGACATATGGATGGACAGACAGACACAAGTGATCACATCATGAGCTCTGCGACCTCAAGTCAGTAGAGTTAAAAAACATATAAAATCCAAAAATGACTGGAGCATAACCATTTGAACAAACTTGGCAAAGACCCATCCAAGGAAAATCCCCACCATTTTTTAAGTGGATCTGGCTAATACTATAGTTCTGGAGAAAGTCAAAACTGTAATTGCATGTGGATGGACAAAAGGACAGATACATACAGCTCAACCAACTGGTAAACTGACATTTTTGTTAGTTTAAATGACTGATAAGGCAGCTGAGCTAAAAAAAAAAAAAAAAAAAAAAAAAAAAAAAAAAAAAAATGTGCAGCAAAAATTACATTTGCTTTCCAAAATTGGATAAGACCGACATGAATTATTGACCTTATTACAGTGATTCGGCATTTTCAGGTCTACTCTCTTCATCAAACTGACAGCCAATGTACCACGTGGCCTCTATGACTTTTTCTTGTGAACTATTCAACATAATATTTTGACAGCTTGTTGTACTTTTTTTTCTTATCCCTGAACATATCAGCCTTCTCATCAAGATTTGAAGTATGAGGTTGAAGAAAAATGTAGGCCAATACTTATGGCACATTTCTATGTACAAAAGATATACCAAAACCCAAAAGTAGCAAGCCAAAGTCTGGCAATAGGCCATTTGAGCCTCCTACCTCCTGCTAATGACAAGGCTGCTGTATAGACAATAGATATACTCATTTTTTCAAAGTGCTGATTAAGCTATGTGCTGCATGTATAAAACATACAAAGCAGGCATTCCATCATAAATCAAACTATTCAATATATATTTTGGTGCCAAAGTGTTCTATACATATAGTAAAAATCAAATCAATAAATGACTAATTTGTCTCTGGAGTCTGGGTAACAAGATGTCCTTCGAATGATTTTAGGATTAAACAAAACCACGAAGAAAAAAATAAATAAACAAAAACAAAATACGAAAACACAGTTTTGAAAAATAAACACACACACATTTTGCCCAGACGACACGAGAAAGACATAATGAATGAAAGAAAGAAGAGGGCACTTGTTCTCCACTAAAATGCATTATTAAGACTCAACTTCAAGTTCTCGCCTTTTGTTTTACAATAATCGCACATAATTATTCTTAAAAACTCACAATAAATCCAATTCAACTTCCCGCTATACCAGCTGATTGCAGTGACATTATCCACCACAAAATTAATGAATGTTGGCTTCGTTTTATGCTTACAGTGACAGGCAATACCATTTACCTCAATGTTCTTGTTTTGACAGCTCAAGGCTCTCAACACTCTCCATTATCGCCCATACGCCTCCTTTGCAAGTCGCACTGTTCAACTAAATTATTGGACCACTAAGTATTTGTCCCTGTTTGGTCTCTAAGTATTCTTCCTTCATTTCTGATGCTTAGTTTGACGTCTAGCAATTTTCTACACCAGAAATACAAAGAAAAATTTAAAACATAAAATAAACAAACGATCAGAACTGAAAACCGGGACAAGACTGCCACTATAAAATTAGTGCCATCTGGTGGCAGCTACGAAAACTATTTATCAAACTGAAAAAGATTTGCTTTGCAGCAAATCTTGCCCGTCCTGAATGCCATCAACATGCTCTGGTTCATATATTAAAGTTATTAAAATAAACATTGATTCAGCTTCAACGTTTTTTTTGTGTGTTATGATTTTGAAGTTTATACATATTTTAAAATTTTTAATTCACACAGATTATAACTTTCAGTTTCAATTTTATTTGACTATAAATCTTGTAATTTTGTATATAAATTTCAATCATGTTTAGAATTATGCCAATTAGGAGCATTGAAAATATTAATCTCATATGTCTTCTGAAAAATGAGATGATAGAGGTGTGATTGCAACTTCTAGCCACATATGTTTGTTGTAAAGGTATTATATTGAATGAGCATTGAATCAGATTGCCAGCAATTAAAGTAATGTTGATTAAAACTTGTAAATGTTTAAATAAGTTTGAAACTAATGCATACAGAAATTTCATTCCAATATGTGCCTTTTCATTTGAATAACTGTGTATGTCATTGTGGAACTCAATGCTCACTCCAGGAAACAAAATTATAACTCCTCTAAATCTTAACCATAAAGAACTGGCTGCACCATTAACGCTAAAGGGAACCCAAACTTTAATCATAACCACCGGGTGTACACGAAATATTGACATTTTCCCAAAATTTCACAACATAATTTTATATATTATTTTGACATGTGTCCAAATCAGATATTTCATGCTGCCTGATCTTTATTTTTTAAAATGAGTGGAAGAAAGACTTGTAGTGTAAAATCCACCTGGTCATATTCAATGCACGAATCAAGATGGTCAGAAGTATTTTTTTCTTTCTATCCATTTATAAATGTACCTCATTTAACACGATGCAAATGAACCATTTCAAGCTGTTGTTCAAAAGTTTAATCACAAAACAGTAGTTGCAGCAGTCAAATGTCACTCATTCATGCTAAGATGTTGCATTTCTATTTATTATGTATATATATATATATATATATATATATATATATATATATATATATATATATATATATATATATATATATATATATGTATGTATATATGTATATATATATACATATATATATATTGGTGTATGTATATAATACTTACTTAAGTTATCATTGTGAATGTCTAATTCCGGCTTCTCTTTATAAGTAAAATTATGTAACATAATATTTGAGTAGGCTAGAGATGAGCATCTTACAAGGAAAGACTGGGAGAACAAGTATACTCATCCGCTTTTGCAGCTTGCAAGAGGAGTTGCATCCATGGTCACCGACCAGTTACTTGGGCCAAAAACTAATACAAAGGTACATTTTATCATTGGATGACAAAAATGCCTGTGATTTGCATAAAATTTTATCTTTTGAACATGAATAACTGACTTATCCCTACAATTTCTGTGAAATATGGATACCTTTCTGAAAGTCATATTTGACAATAAATATATATAAGTGTTTGGTGAATATGCAATAAATTGTTAGGCCGGTGATCTGCTGCGCGTGTGATAAGGACAGAAATCACCATTAATTGGACAGGTGGAAGTCTTGGGGGGGGGGGGGGGGGGGGAGGCTTGTGATTGGCTGCAGATGTCATAACCGCACCTTGCAATGTAATACAGGTAATATGCTCAGAAACATGTTGAGTAGTTATCCGCTGAAGACCCTTTAATACATTTGGGCTGATACAGCCTATGTCAAAATTTTACAGAGTAACTTGTACAATATGGACAATAGCACTTCCATATGTATATAGGTTAGACAGGGACAGGTTAGCTTATGGAGAGTAAAGAGTTCGGACTGCGGAATAGGGTAATGACCACTAGGAAGTGGTTCTGGCCAAAAAGGCACAAATACAATAGGAAGGCTGTGTAAACATTTGTAGCATAATAGTCAAGTTCCTAGAAACAAGAGGGCTGCATGAGCAGCCCATGCTCAGCTGACCTAGAGATTCATCACGCTTGTGGCTGTGTGAACTTTGGACAGGATCAAGATCACCCATGTACTGAGTAAGTCTTACCTTTATTGAAGAACACTAACATGTGCAACATCAATGTCCCAGTTAAAGTTATTGTGAAGAGTAAAATTGACGTATGTTGCACTCTGACCCTAGAAATGAGGTCAAGGTCACTCATGTACTGTCTAAGCATGATCTTCATAGAGAACATTAACATGTGCTACATCAAGGTCCTGACTCATAATACATGTAGATCTCAAATTATCAAGTGAACAGTAAATTTCATGTCACTGTTCTGTGACCTTGGGAATGAGGTCAAGGTCCAAAAATCACTAGAGCATGACCACTTGCACAAAATAAGTAGGCACTTATCAAAGGTACATCCCTGCCAAGTTTGACACAAATCTGTCAAAATTATTTAAGTTATAACCAATAAAAGAAATTCCCATGTTATACTTTCCTATTAAAACTTTTTTGAAGATTTTCCAGAAAAAATCATTGAAAAAATAAAAATCACTGGAGCATGACCATTCGAACAAACTTGATAGAAACTCACCCAAGGTACATTGCCACTAAGGTTGAAGTCAATCTGACAGACAGTTTCTTCCAAGAAGTCCAAAATGTGAATTACCATTAGAATGCTCATTGACTTGCATAGTAATCAATAGAAAAGGTGGATTTAGCAAAAGCTTCCGGAATTGAAAAAATCGTTAAAAATCAAGAATCCACAGCAGTACCACCTAGTGAATAAATTTGTTTGATCCTTCCACAAATAACATATCTACCAAGTTTCGGCTTTATCTGAGTGCCAGTTCTGGACAAGAAGTCAAAAATAGTAAAAACACACAAAAAATCATCAACCCCCCCCCCCCAAAAAAAATTGCAATGCCATCTGGTGAACAAATTAAGAACTAATAGTATCTAGGATTGTCCCTGTGTGATTTCAAAACCAATTGGATAAGTGCTATTGAAGAAAAATATTTTTGAAGATTTGTCAAAAAAAAGACCAAAAAAATCATAAAAAATCCAAATTTCACTGGACCATGACTTTTTGAACATACCTGGTAGAGACCCACCCAAGGTACATTGAATTCAAACTGGATGATGGTTTCAGAGAAGTAAAAAAAATGTCAATTACTGCCTACGGCAGTTGCATGTTTGCCTAATTGTACTTAAAATCCTGTTAAGACAAATTGTTTTGATAGCATGTTTTTGGCATAAATGCTAATGACTTCCATTCTTTTCTGACATGCCTAAATGCACATTTACTCACTATTAAAAAATTACTCAAAATTGACAGTATTTTCTCAAGTGTCACAAACCTGACACATTAAGTTGACACATTGACTCAGGGTTGGCAGTTAAAAAGAGCTTAATTGTTTGAGGAGTAGGTGTCATCATGGAGTTTGTTTTACATCTCTGGTACAGGATGTACATTGTTGCAGTCCTTGTTAGGATTTTCCTTGGTTTGTACAGGTGGTCCAGCTGCAACTGTTATTTACAATCACTGGGACTGAATATAATGCCCCAGCTTGTTTCCACTTCAGTTAAACATTGGCGGATGGTTTAAGTAGGAAAGGCTGTCCAGCTAGAAAGGGTTCAGGGGTAAGTCAAATTGTTCTTCTCTGAACCTGTACTATGAACATTTGGTAATTATGGTTTGTTTGACAGGTTTTCTTCTTTGATATGAAGCTCTGCATTTACAAGCAAAACTTCACATATTTAGCTAATTCATCAATTGCCACGTACATATTTATTCATTATTATGTGGGTTGTCTTTGCTGAATATTTAGCTTAGGCAAGGAGCCGCTACTCAGAGAGACATGTACAGGTAAAAGGCTCCGAAACATGTTGAGTAGTTACCCGCTGAAGACCCTTTAATTTATTTGGGCTGATACAGCCTATGTCAAAATTTTACAGAGGAACGTGTGCAATATAGACAATAGTAATTCCATATATATACAGGTTAGACAGGGACAGGTTAGCTTATGGAGAGTAAAGAGTTCGAACTGCGGAATAGGATATTGACTACTAGGAAGTGGTTCTGGGCAAAAAGACACAAATACAATTACCATTAGAATGCCCATTAAAGAAGCTCGGTACACCGCGATATGCGCAACCATTTATGGTCCAATGCCTCTATACAGTTAGAGCTGGTATTTGTCGATACCTGCATTAGTTGTTGTTCGCTTTTCCTATTTTGAACAGTTCAGTTTGAGAAATATGGATTGTTTACGAAGAGTGAAAAGGAAAAAGAATGGGCGGTTGTTAACAAGTGCCAAAACAAAGGACTAAATGCTTTAAAACAAGGCAGAATACGTCGAAACACGGCAGTGGTGGATCAAAACGCATATACACGATCAGCAAACGCTGACCAAGCCACGTTCGAAAGTGCCACGCCCACCCCCCAAATGCCACATGTGCATGTAAACATTGACAGTTATAACTGGGACGAAGGTCGTAGAATAGTGGAACTAAGTGTACTAGCCGATAATCGTGTATGCGAGGAATGTAAAAAAAAAGCATTGTCCCTAAAAAATACAGAATCAGAAATACAATATGGCTTGGCCAGTGTACTCTACATTTCTTGTGAATGTGGTACGATAAACACTGTCCCAACTGGAAAAAACAACATTGTCAACAACAACACAGTAATACCTCAGCGTCAAAAGGTGGCACAGGCATATTTGATAAAGTGCTACCTGTGTTACAATTCGACAATGTATTAAGGCAACTATAATTTTGATATTCTTTTATTTACCTCTTTTTCCACATTGCTGTATTGCACTATGGAGAGAATCTTAAAATGTTTGCCTCTTCTAAGTAAAACTATGAAAGTATATATTATGACTGGAATATAAAATTAACGACGTACTGCCGTTTATTTAACCTACATACATGTATATTGATATGGTATCGAAGTTAGACAATGAATGGGTACCTTGTACCTATGAACTTAGAACAAATTAAGTCAACTTGTATGAATTCTTTGTACAATTGCGGAAAAAATAGCACCGTATGATATCTTCTTTTGTTAATCAATGAAATCAGTACATATTTTGGAAACCCCCTACAATTTTTCAGGGATTTGTAAATATTTTTTCTATCTCAAACTTAAAAAATAATATGAGCACTTATACATTTTTGCAAGACGAGATGAATTCAAAGTCACATTTCAGCATGTTTTGTCCACATATTTGTTATTAAAAGGCTTGATATACATTGCATACACTCATATTGAGTTACTTTATGCGTCCTTAATTTATTCTTATGCTTTTGCCCTCATATATAATGTTTGCTATCAAATTTCTGTAGTCCTAATTTGTATCGCCACCTAGCGACAAAAGTAGCACCGCGACATGCCAATTTTTGCTTGCATTTTGCTTCAAATGCCAATATCTTTATTCACACCAAAAACCAGAGATTTGTAAATTCTTTTGACCAGTGTACCGAACGTCTTTAACTTACATAGTAATCAATGGGAAAGGTCCATTTACCGATAAGTACCTGAATTGAAAAAAATCATTAAAAATCAGGAATCCACAGCAGTGACACCTGGTGAACAACTTTCTTTGACCCTTTCACAAGGAACATATCCACCAAGTTTCAGCTTAATTTTAGTGACAGTTCTAGAGAAGAAATTGAAAATAGCAAAAAACACACAAAAATCATTAAAACAAATTTTTAAAAAAACAAACAAAAATTGCAGCACCACCTGGTGAACAAACGATGAGTCCCTAGGAGTGTTCCTATGTGATAACAAAGCAGTTGGGTCAGCGGTTTCAGAGAAGAAGTTTTAAGATTTGCCCCCAAAAAGAAGGACCATCCTATAAGCTCAGCTGACAGACAAGTCAGCTGAGCTAAATATTTTAGATAAAAAAGATTAATATACTGTGAATACATTTATTTTCACAGTTTTTCCAATTTGGACTTTTCACTGAGACTTTAAATTCACTATTTTTGTTTTACTTCCAGTCGTTGCCATGTTAAAATGTTGTCAATCAATGTATTTCGACATGTACAATTAAAGGTATGAATTACATACAGTTTACATATATATATAGATCTAGCTTGTGTAGGCCTGATTGTGTTAAGTTAAAACAGGTTCATAAATATCACTTTTATACATCTAAACAAATAAGATGATGCATTGCATACATTAAACTATGTTTTTATATTATAAGGGAATAGTACATGAGTCTTACATCAACCCCTCCATGCACACTCTGTGTGAAAAATAGTACAGTGGTACCTGCTCTATGTGGCCACCACTTCTGCCAAGAAAAAGTGGCCACATACAGCAGGTGACCTGTCACCACAGGTAAATTATACAAAGAAATTGACTCCTTTGTCCGAGCCTAGTGACCACAAAAAGCAGTATGGCTGCTCACGGCAGTGGTTGCATATAGCAGGTACCACTATTCTCAAAATGCTCATACACTTGGCCCACATATTATGTAATAGTATAGGTGGCACCACCAATATCAAACTTGACCTAGATTTTCATACATGTGATATTAAAGTCCTGGAACTTATATAGGGCTAACATGAAAACTGTGGACTGTATTACCATCCACAAGCAATAGTTTATGGATGGCCAGACATAAGTGATCACATAAGCTCTGTGATCCATGGTCAGCACAGCTCAAAAATAAAAGCAATAGGAGACATTCATATTTACCTGCGATCCTGCTCACTTCCTGTGTTGCCAGGGCAACAGACTGATGCGTCCACCATGATCAGGGCAGATTTGTATTTATACTACATAAACATTCATAAATAACACCTTTTCAAGCACAAGAGAGCCCATTTCCATTCAATTTAGGCATCCTTTATGTTTAAAATATATGTTAAAATATTTTCTTAAGATTATTATGTGTTCTTTTTGTTTATTTCATTGAGAAAGTACTTTTTACCATGCTAAATATATGGATCTGCCCTGATGCAGGTGGCTCCCTCTTTTGCTGTTAGAGTAGGACCGCATCTGAATAAGAATACATCCTATTGAGGGTGGAGATGCACTCATCTACAATACAATTAACTAGATCGAATATATTTTGTATGTCATCTGGTTGATTGATATGTTTAATAATAGGATACAACTTGAGGAACCATGAATGCCAGTATTCATGGATATGCCTGGCATATCCCTGGTGCCATATGCCTCGTCCACTTCATCTGGCCTAACAATTAAACTATTGATTTGCTGGGGCAATTCCCTCCTTGCATATTGAAAACCCCAGGTAACAAACTTGGCTACTGAATGGCGCCAGATGAGTACATCATGCTCCGTACTGGTGAGTAAATAGGTCAGTTGCCCACTGTTCTGATCATCTATATTCTCACAAGGTATCCTAAAACGTAATTTTTGTTAAGATCAGGTCCGTTGTACTTGTAAAGAAAAAACGTTTTCCTTCGATCAACATGCATGTTCAAGTAAGTTACAAGTGAAAGTAACACTGAAGTCAAGGGCACTTAAAAAATGTCTGGTGCTTAACTACAGCATTCATGCATGTTTATCACTGATTATGGTGTCAGGGTATATTGGACAGCCATACAGTTCTTGAGATTTTGCAGAGAATCAGGGGAAAATGACAAATTGCAGTTTTTTTGTTTTTTGTTTTCAACTGCTGTACAATATGTACAGACATAGTGTAACTATGTGAATTTTCCCCCATTCACAAACTTGGTTCAGCATGATTTTTATCAGATTACAACTTTGAGAAAACTGTGTTTATGGATAAGTAGGTCATGGTAAAAAAAAGGTAGGTTACAGGTATTGGTGAAATATATGATGCTCAACTTCAGACTGGGTACGTGTGTATGATGAAGCAACATCTTCATTGAAGCCCAAGGGGTCACAAAATCCAGCATTCCAAATAGGTAATGCACATGAATCAGCAGATAGATCACAACAATGTACAAAGAGGTAACAGTTACCCTGAAATGCTTATCGTTTCATGTGATTTTTATGAGGTACCTTTGTGCCAAATTTTAGCTTTATCTATCCAGGCATATTTTGATGTCTGGTGGAAGCAAATGAGAACCAGAAGGACATTTGGACACATACACACGAACAATTAATCCAGACACATACCTCCATTAGTGGTGTGCAGGTGTGTTTTGCTCACACCATTTTTCAAAAACACATCCAGATGTCAACCCATTTAATAGAGTTGATAGGAGATGCACACTCACTTTCATGTGAAAATGGGAGTTTGCACACCCAGATATCCAAATCGTGCCTAATACTATGGTGAGCATGGGTGCAAGACTTAGGAGGACATGCAGTCTCAGAACTAGACATACCTTCAACGCAAAGCGTTGACTGAAGGGTCCACCAGGAAAAAATGCTGCCATTTGCTCAAATTAGGTCACAATGATACCAAAATCTAATCAGTTCTTCTTGGCACGCCAGATAAGCATATTGCCAAATTTGAGCAAAATACATTAGAGCATTCTGGAGATATTGTGGTAACCAGCATGTAATTAGGCTGCCATTTGACCAAATTAGGTCATGGTCACACCAAAATCTAATCAGTTCATCTTGTCAGGTAAGATAAACATATTGCCAAATTTGAGCTAAATACATGGATGCATTCTGTAGATATCGCGGCAACGAGAATGTGTATATCCGGATGGACGTAAATCTGAGAGCATGTAATTAGGCTGGCATTAATTTGTTCAAATTAGGTCATCCTGACACCAAAATCTAATCAGTTCATCGTGCCAGCTAGGTAAAATAAGCATATTGCAAAATTTGAACAAAATACATGGAGGCATTCTGTATATATTGCGGTAACAAGAATGTGAACATCCGGACGTCTCTAGTATGCTACACTTATCTAGAAAAACATGACCCATCTTCATAAATTTCAAACCCAACAATGACAGAAAAGAGATTCCAGAGTTACCAAAGCATCACCATTCTTCATCCAATACCAATGTGAAGAAACAAATTTCACTACTGACTTGAGACAGGCAGTCATCCATGAAAGGCAACGGACGGACAAACCGAAAACATAAAGGGTCCCCCCATTTGACAGATCCTTAATAAGTGAACAGGACTAGGCAAAGGTCACAATGTGCAGTGGTGGTTGTTCAACTGCTTTTGTCTTTTACAAGACTCATCAGGAACTGTTGGTGAGATGATGTGCGCCCTTTTATAAACTGGAGAATGACATTTCTGTTGCTATGCAAAACACCTTATTGTGATTGCATAACACAGAGGTCCAGGCTTTCTGTGACTGTGATTGTCACTTTGAGCAGTGATTCAAATAAACATCGAATCACAGTCAACACAAGAATTCTGTGTTTACTGTCAGTACACTGATGGGGTCAGCTAGTGTACTTCAAATGCATTTGGTGGGGAAACTGCGGTTCCCCAATAACCCTGAATGAGGAGTTATGGACTGTGTGACTACACACAAAAAAAAAAAAAAAACGTGCATTTCCAGAGGGTGGACAGAATGTGAACCCAAAGCAGTTATCAAGAAAAAGTGAGCCATGAACTAAAAATTCAAGATACGACTGAGCAAGAGAGCTCACTTTCCCATGATATAAGGTTCCATTGTGGTTGTGTCAAAATGGTGATCGATAGACACATGAACTACCAACTTATGATGTAATCTTTCCGATAACAAAGTTCAAGAGGAACAAGAGGGCTGTGTGAACAGCCCATGCTCAGCTGATCTTGACATTCATCACACTTGCAGATCTATGAACTTGGGAAAGGATCAAGGTCACCCATGTTCTGAGTAAGTCTGGCCATATAAAGAACACTAACATGTGCAACATCAAGGTTCAAGTAGTTCTCAAGTTATAATGAAGAGTAAAATTCATGTATGTTGCACTGTGACCCCAGAAAAGAGGTCAAAGTCATTCATGTACTGTCTGAGCATGACCTTCATACAAAAACATTAACATGTGCAGCATCACAGTACTAACTCAAAACAAATCTCAAGTTATCAAGTAAACAGTAAATTTTGTGTCAGTTGTCTTGTGAATTAGCACTAGAATGCCCACTGACTTACATAGTAATCAATAGGAAAGCTGCATTGATTGATAAGTACCCGAGTTGAAAATACTTAAAAATCAGGAATCTAAAGCAGTGCCACCTAGTAAACAACTTTGGTTGACCCTTCCACAAGAACATATCCATCACATTTCACTTTAATCTGAGTGACGGTTCTGAGAACAAGTGAAAAATAACAAAACCATATAAAAAATTCATAAAAAAAAAAAAAAATAGAAAAAATTGCAGTGCCAGCTGGTGAACAAATTGGGAACTATGTGTCCCTGGAAGTGTCTATCAACGATATCAAAACAATTGGGTGAGCAGTTTCAGAGGTGAAGAGTTTTTAAGGTTTGCCCCCAAAAACCTCCCAAAAATCATAAAAATTCCAAAAATCAATAGAGCGTGACCATTTGAACAAACCTGGTAGAGATCGACCCAAGGCACATCCCCACTAAGTTTGAAGTCAATCTGGCCAAAATTATTTAAGTTATTACCATTACAAGAAATTCCCATGTTAAAACTTTCCTATTAAAACTTTTGTAAAGATTTTTGGAAAAAAAATCACAAAATACTCCCAAAATTCATTGGAACATGACCATTGGAACAAACTTGGTAGACACCCACCCAAGGTACATCCCCACCAAGTTCGAAGTTAATTTGGATGATGGTTTTGGAGAAGAAGTCGAAAATGTGAATTAGCATTAGAATGCTCATTGACTTCCATAGTAATCAATAGGAAAGCTGCATTGACCGATAAGTACCAGAATTGAAAAAATCGTAAAAAATCCGGAATCTGCAGCATTCCCACATAGTGAACAACTTTGTTTGACCCTTCTACAAGGAACATATCCACCACGTTTCAGCTTAATCTGAGTAACGGTTCTGGAGAAAAGGTCAAAAATAGCTAGATCACAGAAAAATTCATAAAAAATTAGTAAAAAATTGCAGCGCCACCTAGTGAACAAATTAAGAACACGGAGTCCCTAGGTGTCTTCCCGTGTGATATCAGAGCGATTGAGTAAGTGCTTTTGGAGAAAAAGATTTTTTAAGATTTGTCCAAAAATTGAACAAAAACATTCATTAAAAATCCAAAAATCACTGGAGCATGACCATTTGAACAAACCTGGTAGACACTGACCCAAGGTACATCCCCACCAAGTTTGAAGTTAATCTGGATGACGGTTTTGGAGAAGTCGAAAATGTGAATTAGGATTAGAATGCTCATTGACTTCCATAGTAATCAATAGGAAAGCTGCATTGACCGATAAGTACCAGAATTGAAAAAATCGTTAAAAATCAGGAATCTGCAGCATTCCCATAGAGTGAACAACTTTGTTTGACCCTTCTACAAGGAACATATCCACCATGTTTCAGCTTAATCTGATTGACGGTTCTGGAGAAGAAGTTGAAAATAGCTATAACAAACAAAAATTCATAAAAAAAATAGTAAAAAATTGCAGCGCCACCTGGTGAACAAATTAAGAACTACGTGTCCCAGGGAATGTTTCTGTGTGATATCAAAGTAATTGGCTGAGCGGTTTCGGAGAAGAAGATTTTTTAAGATTTGCCCAAAAAAAGAACAAAAAAATTCATTAAAAATCCAAAAATCAATGGACAGTGACCAATTGAACAAACTTGGAAGACACCTACCCAAAGCATATCCCCACCAAGTTTGAAGTGGATCTGGCTGACGGTTTTGGAGAAGTCGAAAATGTAAATTGTTGACGGACGACGGACGGACGGACGAAGGACCATAAGATAAGCTCAGCTGACTGACAAGTCAGCTGAGCTAAAAATTGTGATATCATTAGAAGCCAGCATCTTTGACCCTTTACAGGTAGCCACATTTCATAATCAAACAGGATGCAGGGTAAATATTGTGCACACCATACCGTACCTGCAGTGAGGTACTCCCATTTGCCACAGAACTGCAATCTCAATTCCAGAGTCCAACCCTGGGCCCCTTCCCCCACTCTTTTATTTCAAAGCCTCCCCTACCACCCAATAAAGCCTACCCCTCCTTCAAAATTTAACTATTTCCCATCTCTGAATTATTCACCCCCCTCAGCCCTATTCTCTCCGCGCTCCATCCTTGGATGTACCTTTTCCCCTCATCCAGTCACTCTTTCACCTTTCTGGAATACCTATCCCCTCCCAATTTATGTTATTCTGGACATTGGTCTTTAACAGAAACATTAACATACCCCTCACTCTATTCTAAATCTGCTGCTCATTTCTATTAAACTTTACATCTTTGCACAGACCAAATACCCTGGTCCCTTTACCTATCTAATCCTGATCCTGTTTTCCTTTTAGCACCCCATCCCAACTTCCTACTCAAATCCGACTTCCTCTCCCTCCCTCTACCCCCGTATCTATACAGTGGTATCTGATGTATGCAACCACTGCCGTGAGCACCTGCATTGCTTTTTGTGGTCACTAGGCTTGGGCATAGGGGTCCATTTCTTTGTAAAATTTACCTGTAGTGACAAGTCACCTGCTGAATGTGGCCACTTTTTCTTGGCAGATGGGGTGGCCACATACAGCAGGTACCACTGTATGTATATATATATATACACACAAGCATGAAAGTGACTTTGCTGAAAAAAAAGTGAAACCATACCCACCCCATCATTTTTTAAAAACCAGATTAAGGCTTTCTGGGCAAAAAGGACATTACCTTTTTTCTTTGACTTTTGAGCAAAAAAAAAAAAAATTCCTGAAAAAAACTGAAGGCTTTCCTCCCCG
This sequence comes from Hermodice carunculata, assembly GCA_964020975.1. NCBI lineage: Eukaryota > Metazoa > Annelida > Polychaeta > Eunicida > Amphinomidae > Hermodice > Hermodice carunculata. Next base: position 40,011,125 of record OZ026612.1, on the reverse strand, counting down.
ATATATATATAATGCAGGAATATTAATATTTCTGGCTAAAAAATATAATGAGGTATAAGACTGGTAACAAATCAATTTTAAACTTGCTGTAATAACACAGCTACACATCTCTTGGCAGAGCAGAGTGTCCACATACATAAAACATGCACAACAAAAACAACACTTTGATTGTCCATTCAGTCATAAATATATCGCCTTTATTTGTACGAGCACTGTTCAGGTAGTATCCACAGCTAAATCATTATTTGGATTACATACCTATCCACGCATAAACCAAAGTAAAAATGGCTAGTTTCACTTCTTCCAAACATTCTTATATGGCAGCAACATATATACAGTTAACAGTTGCTGCAGGGCATCTTGGGAGTCCACGGGATATTGAAGCATGGATGTGCACCTCTCGTGCCAGACATCACCAATACTATTACAGGCCCTTCGCAGCAGCAAAGCCACATCCTGGCAAAAACTAAACAGCTGGGTATTTCCATTCAAGCTTTTTCGGGATTGGTTTTCGTAACTGTGCTCTTAACAATTTCCCAATTTTGTAGCATCTTAACTGGCAAGTAATTGGTGTCCACAGTTGTCACAATGATCAAGCTCCACAGAAAAAAAAAAATCCAAATGGCAAAATTACACATTCCACTTTAAATGATAAGATGAACAGAATTATGGATGGTCATCAGTAGTGGGTTTTTTTTTTTTGTTTTTTTTTTTTTTTTTTTTTTTGTTTTGTTTTTTTTTGTTTGTTTTGCCTCAAATAAATGATGTGTCTACCCACTGAGATAACTACAGCAATATGGTTACGATAGGTAGATTCTATGGAACAAAAGGTATACCTCTGTTACTGCACATATATGGCTGCCATGGCAACAAATGCTGTCTTTATTAAGTAGATCTATCATACACACATACACTTTGGACACACTGGACAACTAGTATCACAAATCAAAAAGTGCAGTAAAATCATAAACCTACATAATTAATAGGTAAGTTAACATGAGATTGCAATGAGCTTAACTGCTCTATAGTATACTGCCAAAGCCTGGCTATTCCATTGTTGCAATATAAAATAGAAATAAAAGTACCTGTATAGGAAATTAACTCTTTACCAAACATGGACGCATTTTCGGGCGGAAAGTTGCTTGTAATTTGTTCACTGGCACACTGCCGGAAAAGCATCCAATATTGTGTATCTTGGCAAAAGTCGCCAACTCCCAGTATTCTAAATCAGGTAAAGAGTTTAAACTAAAGTTGCAATACATGAAAGGACAAACAGAAAGTGGTTATGTGCTTTGAAGTGACAGTTTACAGTGCCAACTAAAAACATTGCTATTTCTGAGGTTATTCTCACTTTTTTAAATGACAGTTGAATTTTACATTTTTTTCTACACACACAAGAGTATTGGGCATCTTTGGGATTATTCTAACACATTCAGTGGATGAGATCTTGGCCCTTAAAACCTTTCATTAAATTAACTTCTTGACTGTGACAGCTGAATCACTACACACATTTTCTTAACTCCTTCACCCTTAGGGACCTAACGCAAATGCAAGGACATCCACATTTTTTCCATTTAAAATTACCAGCATGCGTATGATGTAAATTTTGTCTGCTTCTTTCTTTTTTTGTAATTAACAATAACATGCCTCAGTCACCAGCTTTCCTCTGTGATAAGAAAAGCCGTTCATTCAAATCTCCCGCGGGTTAACAAATTTCCTTTGGGACACAAAGAAACACACCATTCGTGAACTGGTCATTTGTCTTGTCAACTCAACACCAATACAAACTGCAACATCTTGGTCTGATTTTAAGGTAGGCGTCTCCAGAGCATACAAAAGAAGCAGGGTAACAAAGATCCTTGTCAGTTGATAGAATGATGGCTCACACAGCAACTCAACTTAACATGATTTGATATATTATCTCCATGAGCCAATGTACAAAAGCATTATACAAATACATGTACAGCAAAAGCTACATTCAGTATATATGCAAAGGACATCAGACATCAGACTCTTTGATATAGTTCAGCATGTTGTAATTAAATACTACATCACAGTCACTGTTGTCACATTATTGATCTGTATTTATAGGAAACAGTGACTTCTCTCAGAAATCTCAAAACCCAAATTTGATATTCACATCACCAAAAAAATTTGTATGAAAAGTACCAAGACTGTGGATCCTTTTCCCTAAACCTGATTTTATGAGATAATGAAATAGTTCAACCACATACAAGAACAAATGAAACTTTGGTCAACCACTCACGCATAGCATTTTTACTATTGAACTTTTATCACATGCACCACAATGTAAACATGAAAATAACGGTACCCTAGGGCAATGTTGTACTATTGCCTACACATCATGTATGACAGACTTCCAAGAGATATCTTACTTTGACACTGAACTGTTATCTGTTTGCATTAATGAATGTTTCGACGCTAGCTACATTTTACCTTTGCTTTTAAGAGTTCTATACATGTAGATATAATTAACTGTGCTGGTCAAGCCTGGGTTATCCAGAAAACTGTGAACTCCAGATTTTATATCCAGCTGGCCCCTGGATGGACTGTCAAGAACTGGACGTCTCCCAGATTGTACATGATGGATGTGTCTTACCACAAGATGTACTTCCACCAAAAATTTGAATGATGCACTCTTCAATTGCACCCACTTTTATGTGAAAAACTGTGAACTGAGCATTCTTTTTCTCCACCTTCCATATTTTCTTTAATCTTCTATTTTTTTGTTTGTTTTTTTTTTTCTTCAAATTTGTTGTTTATATTAAGTGTGGGTGTTGTCTGTTACGCACAAGTTTGTCTGTTGAGATTTGTTTTTTTGCATCATTATGCCTTTGGTCAGCATTCAAATCCTGTCTTCTGGCACCACCTATTTTGAAAGTACAATCCACAAAGTGAGTGGCCAACCGGGAAGGTCAGTGTGGAGATATATCAAAGCAGATAAACCACACAGAGCACTCCTGGTAGCTAGCTTCACCACCAGGTGGCCTCTGTGGACTGTTGACACTGACTGCATTTCAAAAATCCAGCACAATCCAAGGTCTTTCTCCCCTGATCATTTGTCACTGTGATCCCACGTTGAGAGTTAGTGATGCCATTTCTCTTTTTTTTTTTTTTGCAAACACTGTCCACCAGGGAAATGTTTTTGACATTTTTTCTTCTTTTTTTATGCCTGGTACTGAGTTTTGAGATTTCAATCCTCATTCCCTTCTTCCTCCTCGGACTCCTCTTCTGCTTGCTCCAACCATGTCAGCCACTGATTCACCTGCAAGCATATCCACAGATCAAAATACTGATTTGACCAAGCTTGGAACTTTCATCCTAGAAATTTGTGAGAGCAGTTCAATATACATTTTTGAACACTAAACCTGGTTTAACAGAACTGCATTTGCATTATTTTCTCACAAACTTTTCTTTTTTCAACTAATGAGGGCAAGATGGCTTTTATGTATTTTTATTTTTAGCCCAGAAAATATCATATCTACCAGGGTGAATGTCTTAATAGTTTTTGTTTCTTAACCATAACAATCAAAGTAAATAGCACATGAACATAAATTACTTCTATATATTCCATATTCTGCAACTGTGCTTTAAGCATTTGTATCATTCACAATTACCTGGTTACAGAATATGAAATCTTGGAATAATTTCTTCATGCATTAAACAATATGATTCAAATACATGTATGCTAAAAATAAAGAAAGGGAGGTGGAAAAGTCTTTTGCAGGTCTTCTAGATTTGCATGAGAAAGAAGTTTGAAGCTTCTATGGAAACAAGCATTTGTACACCCTGAAATTAATGCTCCAGTACAGATCTGCAATTAAAGTTTTCAAGAGTTCTTTGTGTCGAACCTGTGGATTTTGACAGGATGTTGGAACTTAAAGAGACATTGATTTAATTTCTCAGATGGAAATATCTGTCCTGTACAAACTATAAATGTTTGAAGCATTTATTAGTGGTATATGTGTCAATTTCACAGGAAAAACATTTAACTCTTTGAGTGCCAGCACTTCTAAAGCCATGCTGAACATTTGTGGTGCCCCAGCCAGTGTTAGTCACGTTATTTGTCATGCTTGATACATCACTTAACCCTTTGAGTGCCAGTCACGGCTTAAGCTGTGCTGATGAAGCTGGATTACTGTATTGATTCCAGATTCATATTCCTCATTAAAAGACCTTTCATTCAAGTACCAGCATGCCTATGTTCCCAGTGAAAAATTTGGTGCAGGTCAACAGCTTTCCTTGCGGCACTTTCCGCGCAATGCACGGAAAGTGCCCCAAGGAAAGCTGTTGACTCAGTCTCTAAATTGGCTCTGTAAGAGTTAAATTGCACATATTTACTCTGCAGCAATTTGTTTGAAATCGTTGTTACCGTATGTGACTGACTTCCACAGCATCAAATGTTATTTAAGTTATTTACAATTAGGGGTTAGTTTTATCAAAAGCAAAACTAATATGTTTGGAAAAAACAATGCTTCAATGTGCAAATGGAGTCCAGGCACAAGACCCTGCCTTCATCAGTACCAAATGAATATCCTTCTGCATGTCTTGCAATTGTAACAGAAAGCTCCAGAAGAACTATCCCAGTCCTAATCCTATGAAAATATCGAAGTTTTTACACTTCCAACACACAGGTACTTGTATCGAAATAAATTATCCAAATAATGTGTTACAATTATACTAGTGTTTGCATGGCTATTTGTCACGCCTCCCCGACTTGCTGGGCGCCCAACTGAGGGTGCGAGTGGGAAAGGTAGGTTTGAAACATTCAGACAATAACCGGTCACACCGAGCCCCACAGATCAGTCACCGTTTTGTCACAGTCATGTGTACATTTATCCATCCACGAACTGTTTTCTGCACGTAATTCATAGTCCTCTGTCATATCCAAATGGCGTGAAATATTCCATGTGTCCGTCACAAACCGTGACAAAACGGTGACTGATCTGTGGCCCTCGATGTGACAGGTAAGGGTCCAAATTTGAACTTTGTTGTGAATAAAGATTTTTGCGGAGCCGTGAACTCGGAACAAAACATTTGATCCGACTGAAAGTCAGCATACGAACTAAAAAAATTGTGTTGGATAAACGTTGTGAATTACATGGAGGTGGGTTGAATAGATCGTGAGAAATAAAAGCGAGTGTGAGACAAGTCAGTGTGACACAGATTATGATGTTTTAAACCTTTCCCACTAGCGCCCTCAGTTGGGCGCCCAGCAAGTCAGGGAGGCGTGGCAAATAGCCATGCAAGCACTAGTATAATTGTAGCACATTATTTGCATAATTTATTTCGCTACAAGTACCTGTGCTTCAACAGCATCAAAAGAGCCACATTTGACACTTTTATAGTGCATGGCGATCATGCTTTCACCAATGGCATGTTGTTGAGACCTGGCCGATCTCCATGCTCAAATTGGTCCACATGACTAATCTTCAGGGTTAATTATTCAAAAAGATCATCTAACGATCTGACATTACCATCAGCCAATACAAAGGATAGTTTGAATAACATTTCTAACCTTTGAGACAGCAATGTATGGCATAAATTACCACATTTTGGTCACATTTAGTCAACGAGAAAGCATTTTACTGATGTAGATGGAAGTTTCTGAACTTTCCAATTACACCAAAGACGTGGTATTTACCAGAAGTCTTTGAAGATTCAGAATCAGATGTACATTTTGCATCATTCCATTTACTCATGAACACTGACTTGGGTGATATATATATATATAAGCAGCACGACCTTCACTCCCTCTACACATTGTTATCATATTTCATTTCAGGAGATATTGAACTTTGCAATTTTGTGAGTGATTAAAAACCAAACACACTGCAATATGCCAAATACCTGCTTATAATGTGTTACATGTATTATCCAAATCATGATTCATCAATAAAAATTCCAGACCTTATGCAAATGAAAGTTTGCGAAATTAAATATTGCAAAAAATGTAGAACACTAATTCACATAATGCATGCAAAATATATAATGTTTACAGTAGTCCACCGATTTTGATTACAGTTGACCTGTCAACTGCTTTCATCCTGTAAATGATTAATGTGCCACCGTTGTGCCTCTACACAAAACCTTTCCTGGTAGTAAGACTGTACATCAGTATAAACTGAGCATATCATGCCAGACAGCCAACATCAATAATCCAAGTTCAAGGACTGACCTTTAACTTGCCTTTAGTCCATTCTTCAAAGCAGTAATCATGCTCATTATGAAAGTCAAACAATAGCAGATCCCAAGTTTTTTAAATAAAAACAAAAAGACAGACAAAAAGACTGTCAAAACAGCTCTGCTGATGTGGCAATGCAACATAGTCAGAAGCTACTGCAATTATGCCATAGAATGAGCTGCAGCTGAGAAAAGAGGGACATACGGTGTTCTGGTGGCTGGCAGCAGGCAAAATGCCTGAGAATCTATCAGTACCATGCATACCTGGAAGAGGGCCTTTCCTTTGCCGGCATACTCATCATTGACTTCTTCCTTCCAACGCAGGAAGGCGTCTTCCTCAATCACCTCCATGTCGTAGAAGTGCATGAAAAAACGCAGCAGCATACCTGCAAGTACAGGTGCCTTTCAAAACATTGCATCCACTGCCCACCATGAATGTTTATGCCACACTTAGTTATGCCACAACAATGCTTTTTTTTTTTTAAATCACCCACTGACAGTGCACTTGTGACCAGTTTTAAACCTGTCAGTACTGTGTTTACAAGCAAACTACGTGTCTTCCCAGCAAGAAACTGACTCACAAAAAGGATCTCACATTAACACAGCTAATGACAAATATAAGATGAAAGTGTCCTTGCACTAAATTTCTCAACATCTCAACTAAATGCTGACATTCTAATATCTGATGACAATTCCATCGCCAACAAAATTTTACTTTCCAAAGCAAATAGGACACGTTGCACAGGTAAAAGTGCTGATTGACAACAAACTGACCTGAGAAATGATACTGACCTTTTGGGAACTGATAACTGTGACAGAGGACCTGCATGGCATAGATGGCAACCACCTGCAGGTCTGCCCGGTCATTCAAGAACATCTGAAGTATCCCCTGTACACAGACCATACGTTCATCATCAAATTTAGAAAACACACATTTGTCAACGGTACTGATGGTGAATATAGAACTTGTGGGAAGTTGACCCTTAAAGTGCTAATCACTGCTACAGTTGCCTTATCATTACTGTGAAACATATAATGGTTAACAGATTTACATTCCTCATGAAGATACCTTTCTATCAAATCCCAGCAAGCCTAGTCTAAAGCAAAAAGTAGCCTTAGTCAACAGCTTTCCTCGGGACACTTGTTCCTTCTACTGCAGGAAGGCGTCTTCCTCAATCACCTCCATGTCATGTTTCCCGAGGAAAGCTGTTGACTCAATCTTAAATTAGCACTCTAAGGGTTAAAATTATGTACATGCACACTCAAAAAAAACACAAAAACAAAACAAACAAAAAAGAAACAAAAAAAACAAAAACAAAATCATAATCAAAACAAAATTTGTTTACTATATTCCGTTGGCAGTGAGTTCAGGACCGAAATTACATTTCTACCTTAATGTTACATGCTTCAAGTCGTTGTCCAACGACTGTAACAACATACAACTCTAGATCATGAAAGCATTATATTCATGTATCAGACACAAAAGGTCTGCTGCCAACACTTGCTCACCTTGTATTTTTCCAGCAGTTCTTTCTCCTTTTCCTGCACGTGTTTCTCAGGCAAGGTGTTTGGATCCAGACCATCCTTGAGAGTGCTCTCACTAGTGATGTACCGCAGGATGCTGATAACACAGTCAGTCCACAAGTCAAAAATACCGTACAAACACCATGCACTTATCAACAAATTCTTTTTCTAATAATACCCTGTCTCTATGAAGTATACACTTTTACATATTTTTAATTTCTCCAGATTATGGGACTTGCAGCGTGCAAGGTCAAAGATAATACATGTAGGGCCTCTATTTTTCCGTTTCAAAAATCTAGAAATTCCGTTTCACCAGCCAGAAATTTCCACATTCCGTTTCAATCAGTAGTTCTCTTTGTATGTAAAACACACTATGGCAAAAGAGCAAATTCTGTTTCAGAGGTGACAACGATTCATTATTCCATTCCGTTTCTGTTAAAAACGGAAAGTACAGGCCCTATACATGTACCACGGTAAAGGATGAAATATTTGTTGAGAAGCAAAATTATTTAACCACTGGTGTCCTCCTTGAGGCAAAACATACAATGTGACATGGACTAAGAAAACTGACTCCAAACACAATCGCAGACTGTTGGAAGCCTAGCCCCTTTGCCAGCAGCTTGGGTTGTGATAGACGTGCGTGCAGACTTAGGAAACGTCAGGGCATATGAAAAGTCATTTTTTAGACATAAATGTGGCACAGATACATTCATATAACCCACCTCTGGAGGTCTGGGTAGTCAAAAATAACAATATTGTGCACTGAAAATGGAAAGGTAGCTTTTCAATTTCTTGGAAATTTGACACACATGAAAATAACAAAGCTTTTATTTCCTAAAACTGAGTAACAATGAAGAAGACAGCTTACTTTGTAGTGAGGACATTGATGAAGCCGAGGCTGGTATGGAGATCAGGGTCCACATTTTCTTTGATCCATTTATAAATATTACCAGGGTTGGGGTCTGCCTTGATGCGTTTCCATAGGTCAGACTGGACACGAAGCAGAGGAAACATGAAGCTCAGTCCACGGTCCTCCAGTATCTCCATCATGCGGTCTTTGTTACGGTCACACTCTGTACGTATACATAGAACAAAATGAGCTTGCAAAAATACCACACTTCATTCGTCATCTTTTACTCTTAAGAGACATTTTCCTGATTGTAATATTGTTAGATACACATTTTGATACACACTGAACGGCATCAGTACATTTTGACCAGCTATGGCTATTTGATCCAGGAGACTTCTCACCCATATCAACATGTAGCATGAGTGTTGAGAAGAAAAAAGAAATGTTCATAAAAAATATGCTTATAAAACAAATCTTTGCTTTACCGTGTGTATCCCTGTCATTCATTATAATGCTTACAGGTTCTAATTATGAAAATTACTTCACAAAGCCACAAAAAAAAAAAAATAAATAAATAACTTCTACACCTATACAACCAACTTGGCAGACCATAGGACAATATTTTCAGCAAAATGAACTCACCTGGCAACATGTTCTGTAAGTTGAGCTTACTGTCTTGGAATGCTTTAACCAGCCAGTCCTTGTCTTTAAGCTTGTGAAGCTGCTGCAGACATAGCAGGAACAGCGGGTAGTGTGCTCCACTCTCCATGGGCTCCGACAGATCCACCAGGGAAATTATATTGTTCCCAACTGCTTGGGCAGCAAACTTGGCCACATAAGACTTCACCAAGGGAGTTTCAGCTTCTAATGTAGACAGTTGATCCAGTAAATTGTTAAAGCCCTGCACAGAAACACAAGTCATACGCAAAAATAGTTATCATTTCATACAACCTAAAATATAATATTTGACAGGGCTAACAAGAGTCAACTATGTCCTTGCATGCAAAAAGCTATGTGCCACAATGTTTGCTTTTTTCTTTTTTTTTAAATTCCTCCTGCCTTGGACTTGCTTGAAAATTGACAATAAACCATAAAATAGAAAGCCTTGCTGGTAATTTTCAACTGTTCTCAATATGTATATGTAACTTTTCATGGAATTAAGAGCAACTATAATGCAGTAAAAAAAGTCCCATGTTTAGATACTGTCACCTACCTCCATAAAGTTTTCTGCACAAATAAGATTTTCTTCTTTTAGGCTATGTATGAGTTTGCTTGCATTGTCCCTTTCCTCATCTGTAAATTAAAAAAAGATAAAAAAAATAAGTTCTAAACTTCTGTCATAATATGCATTATCACATATAGCCATCGAATTTGACAGCAAAGCAGTAACTTTAACGCTCAGAGATAATTTATCTTATTTAGAACCCGTGACCATCACCTTTTAATTCTAAATTAATTATGTTACTTTTCTATCTTAAGGGGATGTGGTCTCAATGCTCTTCAGTCCAGTAGTGTACCACATGATTCAATCCAATGATTTTATTTAAGCTGCCTTTAAGCTTTTCCACATTGAATTGAGACAAGGCAACAACTTTCCTTGGCACACACAGGGAATGTTATTTTTGCTGGGGACATCCTCATTTTTTCATTCAACATTAGCATCCATCAGGCATGTTAAAAAAACATTCATCCAGGATGTAATATATATCAAAACAGAGATGTACGCCTAACTCGAATTATCAAATGAAAACCAGGTTTTGTCGAGGTTATGATTCATCAACTTAATAAATGATTGGAAAATCAACTGTCACTGTTACTCTTGACAGCAGAGTCATCTGCAAATGAACTTTTTATGAAGGACAATATCTTGTCAATAGTCATGATTGATTACTCACCTGACTTGACAATAGTTTTCTCCAGAACGTAAGACAGCAACTCTGACATGAACCTGTAATATTCAAAACATATTTTTTTTTATTCAGTACCAACATCCAAAATATGTGACCGATTAAAACATCTACCCTGCTCTGCTTCAGAACTATACTCTCTTCCCAAGCACAGAGCACGATCAACAATGCACGAAAAATAATGATGCTCCAAAACTGTGCATGTCCATTTTCTAGACCTTCGTCCATGGGATGTAAAAAACTTAAGTATCTGTCATGCTTTCACTGCTCGTGACTTTTGGAGATCATAGTATTGAACTGTGGGTTTTTTTTCCAGGGTCAGTAGTTTCCAGGTCACTTGAAGCACTTATCAGCCAACGATTTAACGTAAAATAATTTTTGTATAAATGAAATTTAGTACCTGTACTCACAACTAACATTGAAAGTTCCTTGACTTGGGAGCTTCTGAGGCTTATCCAAGCCTCTTCATCAGCCTAATGAGCTGTTGCGTCATCTCGTGACCCAGGTGTTATGGGGTCACCGGATGAGGCAACAAAATATATTTCCTATCATAAATTTACAAACAAAAACTTACTTTTTGGGTGCACCCATCTCTTTAACTGCTGTGACTGCTTCCTCTGTATTGGCAGACTCCATGTATTTTGTAACCATATTTTCCTGCAAACAAATATGGGCATCAAATTATGGAACAGTTTACAGATCAACTGGCACTGGAGATGTCGCTCAAATTCCTTGACAAAACTGCAGTGGAACCTTTCTTCCATGTCGTGTGGCAAATACTGACCCTCCCACCCCACTCCCCCCAGTAATTCATTACAACATGTTTTGAAAATTTTTAATAGCAACGATAAACATTCCTACTCCATTTGGCTTCCCTACAATACACTGTCTGGTACTTGTACAGTCTGTATTTCATTTTCATATCTCTGCAAGCCACCAGATTTGTGTCTCAATCATAAAATCTTCAATGAGCATGTACGTATCACTGCATTTCTAGACAAGCATTTCCATTTTAATTACATGTACCATAAATAACTCAACGTATGCAAATGCTATTTTACCCTAAACCAAAATTGCATCCATTCCATGCCACTAAGTTTGACTACAAATACCAAGGCCAGATGGCTGTAAAACATTGACAAGAGGTTCATGTTGAGTGGATTAACGTGCTGGATGCTTACTGTGGCCTGCTTGAGTTCCTGTTTGCTGGGGGTCTTTTTGGGCGGCTTGGCCTTCTCCTGGGCAGGCACCTGTTTGATGGTGATCTGTTTGGTAGGCAGCAGTGGGTTGGTGCTCAGGGGAGGGTCCAGGGACAGCTTTGCCATCTGGAATGAAAGACAGGTCATGTGTGTCTCTGCCGTACACAACTTGCACTTCCAAGTACAGAATACACTTTACACATACCAGCAGGCATACAAAATTAACATGTCACCTGTGCAACTCTTGTGGAATTGTATGAAGCTTAACTTCCATTAAAAACTAACTTCAAAGCTAACTACACAATGCAGAAAACAAAAAGTACTATGAAGCAGATTTTTTTTTTTTATAATTTTTTCATATACATTAGTTACTCTGAAAGAGCTAGGTTTCTCTGCATTTTACAAAATGGGACCTGCTCTGAAAAAACAGGCACTTGTTGGCACCAGCTAATTGCCCATGAATGACCATATAGATCCCCCCCAAAAAAAAGAAAAAAAAATTCTCCAGATCATTTTTTCTAATGCACAAATGAATGCTTTAATACACAATGTATCAGTTCATGAAGATTTATGTTGTAAAATCTGCTCTGTTGGTGATTTTAGACACAAAACATGTGGGTTTAGGTCATAATCATGGTCAAGAGCACAGGAACAAAGGTCAAATCAGCATGAACTGGGTCACATTTTTACAATTTACATTTTCGATTTCACCTGGGTGCACTGCACATCATTCTGCAGCTGATTACATCAGCTATCGCTTGTTTGTGCTGTCATTCCATTCTAATTTGAAATCAACCGGAACCAATTTTAGCTGTGTAAACTGCTGCTCACTGTTGCTACCCTAAGCATAAATGAGTGGCTCTGAGTGGTAGAGAAGGTGTTCAACATCAGCAAGCATGCACAGTACTGCGAATCTGTTCGCTTCCATTCTAGCCACGTGTTGATCGATCAATGCTTTCTCGTTGAGACAGAGGTGATTCAGATCACAAATTTGTCAAATGTAGATCTAATCATGCTTGGAGTAAACTCGCAAACATGCTCAACAGGGCCATCCTTTACAAAGTTGCTTAATTCTGGCAGAGAATGCAGCACTGATAACAGCAGGGTCTTAGAAGTGATTCAGGAGTATTTTACTGCTATGTGTACTCTTTGTCTACTGATGCAATTTATGATTATGCGCTACATCATTTTGATAACTATTTGCATGTTTAAAGCACATGTTTGTATGTTTAAAGCACACTGTAAAATATGTACCCTGACAATGGAAATTTACAATGGACAACTGCACAATAATGTGTGAAAAAGCAATGCTCAGATTGAGTAAGATGCATTACGATCACTGATGAATCTCTCTTAATGGACTTAGTCTTACTCATTGGTGACAATGAATACAAATGAAAGAGTCCCCCTGTTTTTTAACTCTTTCAGTGCCAAATTATGGACTGAGTCAACAGCTTTCCTCTGCACACATTGGGCACATCGCCAAGAAAAGCTGTTGACCTGGGATATTCTTTCTGGAACTATAGGCATACTGGTATTTGAATAAAAATCTTTATGACGAATACAAATCTGGGATCCTTGTGATAATTCAGACCAGTTTGGCAGTAGATCGACCTTAGTAGTGCTTGGCACTGAAAGAGTTTATGTTTCAGCCACTCATTCACTTTGCAAATGCAAATTATATTTGCTCTGTGCATCAGTGACCCCACAGTCATTTGATGTTTTCAAGTGTAAACAATGCCAGCACGTACATGCTAGGTATTGAGGTAATGGGGGTAGGGCACTCTGGGTAGGTCCTGCTGTAACTGATTATGCAGACTGGGATCTCAGTAAAGTGAATGAAAGTGTGCTGATGAAATAAATGATAAACTTTCATAAAAAATCAGATTAGTACGGAGGGTGTACTTAAATTATTGATCATTCGGAAGAAGTAGGCCGATAAAAGGTTATAATGACTGAGGGTGTTGTCATAAACAATACTGAAAAACTTTCATGAAAGTCCTAGGGATTAAGACTAGTCTAGTAAATGGGGGGGGGGGGTATATATAAAGTATAAACTTAACACTTTCAAGAGGCAGACCTATTTTAGAAACATGATGATTAATTACACTTTGACTACACAGTGTAACTGATTTTTTCTCAAATGGATCCTGTTGATGCAGAATCTGATGATTCAGTTATTGTGTACTACAAATGCATGCCACCAGGAGGCATTTTAGCACACGGATGTATACAGTGCCCTCCTTGAGATAATAATATAGTGAATTGGAGTCTTTGTGATACGCGTTTTAATTGTTGTTCTTTTCCAGCCAATATGTCTTGTGCTTAAGATTTGTCACCAGGGGCACTATCAGTACTTCGTTGCTCAGTGATTATGCAAAGTACACAAGACTTCCATGCACCGAGAAGCAGGTCACATTTTAAATTTGTACATGATGCTTTTTGGCCCTGATATTTTCAGTTGTTTTTCTCAAACATGGAAATTTGCCACCAGGGAGTGCTGTAAGTAGCATGTGGATCGCAGTTTCTGAATAACTGACTTTTACAAGGTTATAAAATACCAGTTAAATATGATTTCACATGTTTTAATATTTGATAAAACTATTTTTTACACAACAGTATTCAATTTTCGCTTGTACACTCAGGGTGAATTTTCTGGGGAAAAAAAAAAAAGATGCAAATATGCAGTGAACAGCAAGGGACTCCAACTCATGTAGATTTCAAGGGACTTCCACCATTTGGGTATATATAGATGAGGATATATACGTCTTCTTGTGATGTGCCTAAATTTCAAGGACCAAGCTAGAGCTACTTTGGTTGCTAAGGTGACTGCAGAATGAAGGGTGTAAAACACCCAAAATGAGTTGTCTAACTTTAAAATCCATTTTTTCCATTTTCAGTTAAACCATTTAGGCAATTTCTTGCAAACAAAACTATCTACAACTTCACTTTGGATTGAGATATTAACAATTATTACTACTTTATTTACTTATTTATTTATTTTTTAATTACTGTAAATTGCTTTATTTTCACGTGTATAAATTTTTCAAGGTTTTTGTATTTTTGACATTTCACTGTGGTTTTAATTTCAATGTTTTGGACATAATTCCTATTCAAACAATGTTAAAATACTGTTTCACTGTGTTTTTATTTTCACGGTTTTGTGCCATAACCAAAATAAGCAAAAATAAGAATACAGTGAAATTAAAGGAATTTACAGTATTTAGCTGGAAAGCTGAAAGTCTCGCCTTTCCACATCTACAATAAAATAGACAGATTTTCACCCCCAAGAGCTTGATTTTACCAGAGTAGGTCACCAATGATATGCAACAGTTCTGAATCTTTCTAATTCACTTATACTGTTAAAAATTTTACAGGCCACAAAATTTTAACTGCTCCACATACAGCATTCTCAAAATTCAATACAAAGTGCTAAGACAGTGTCTTCAAGACTTCCACATACCTGATGAGATGTTGGGATGATCTGAGGCTGGGCTGACTTGGGCAAGTTGTTTGGGGATCCAGGCTTAAACAAGTTGAAGTTCTTTGCTGGCCTTAAACTTATCTCTGATTCTCCAGGTCTCCCAGCATTCTTCATGAACCGTGGTGGGAGATCTCGCGGCGCTGTCAACCATACATAAATCCATGAGGCCAGGCAAATTCTGAGCAAAATCGGTCTGACCATTTCCAGTTAATATTTTTACCAGTATTTGTTCAAAAAGGACCATACATTACATGAAATGAGACCAATATTACACAAATATCAGTTTTTTTTTCTCATTGCAGAAAAATGGTTGAGGGAGGACTTTAAAACTGATGCAAACACTACTTGAGATTTGGGGGGAGGGGGCTGTAAGCAGTTCTCCTTCTGCACAGTTGTTTGCAATTCATGTTGAAAATGAAAAAATCTTTTTCATTGTTCAGTTCAAAAGATACAATACTTTACACTATAGTGTTCAGAAAGTCATGTTCCCTTACCACAAAAATTACTTTGACAACACAAATTTTTCCCTGAATAAACTAGACAGTCTTCAAACTGAACTGATGCAGAAACCTACATATCAAATTAAAATATCAAGCATTTATGACTGTACACATACAAAACACTCAATCCTTCACTACAGCATGATAAATAACAGTTAAACTGGTTTCCTTTCACTAGCAACACAGAGAAACGGAAACAGATATATATGCAAATGCTACATTGGTTCAACATAGACCTATACAGGCCTACAAAATATCGACAGGGAAACGACTAGAGACATGCTTCTTTCACCACTGACCTATATCCCTACTCTGCTGCTGCTGCTGTTGCTGTTTGTTTGGATGGGACTGGCTCTGGTGGTGATTTTGATGGTGCAGCTTGGGAGAACCATTGTCTTGTTGCCATCGCTGACCTCCATACTGACCTGAAATTACAATCAATAAAACATCAGTATGCATGATTTAAATACAGAATATGTATGCTTTTTCTCCTATGTCTGAAGCTTATCCTGAATGGCATATCCTACATGGGTATGAAGGATAAGGTTTTAATTGTAATCTTTCATTTGATTTGTCACTCATCGGTTTCAAGTAGTAGACAAACCAATGAGAGGCCATGGTACATTCAATAAAATATACAGACTCCTTCCACTTTCAAAATGGCATCGTTTTCAAACTTATTTCTCTGATAGAACTTTGATTTTGGTGCGTGTTTGCCCTTTTTAGACACAGGAGAAAGAGAATTCAATATGGGTGGCCCATTGGGGATAACTTTGAGATCAATCATTGTTGTATTTAAGTTTTCGCTCAGCAAAACATGAAAATCCAACAACTTGTTATCCCAACGTTATCGTCAATGGGCAACTCATACTGGATTCTCTATATCCCCCATCCTCTGACACAACAAAAAACAATTTGATGACTATGAAATATTTTCCTTGCAACATACAGAAAAAAGTCATTAATTGTAAGCAAAGATTTGGGGATATATGTAGATACTACAGCTCAAGTGGAACATGGGTTAAAATCTTAACCAACTGGACTACCCATGTAAATTTTTTCTCATGTTTTAGTCTATGCACCTTAGCACATATATCAACTGAAGAGTTTTGGACCTAAACTTAGGGTAGGGAACATAAGAATATGTGGTATGTGTAGCATTTAAACAAAAGACAATCTTTCAGGCATATGGATCAGTAAGAAAAAATGGTGTATAAAAAAATAGTCTCTTATTTATTGAGGATATAACGGAAAACTTCTAATTCAGCTAAGTTACTTCAAAAGCTCTTGTTACATTATAATGATAAAACAGTGCGCAAAGACACTACAAAACACCGAGGATATTGCACCTTGGTTCTGCTGAGGTCCACGAAGACGCCCCATATTGGTGGAGTAGGCAGGAGTGAAGTTATCCACATGAATGACACCTGGACCTGTACCTATGGATCCTGTACCTGAAACATACAAACCACACCACGTTATTAAGAAAAATTGTAGAAGAGTCCCATCAAAAGAGCCCACACTACAGGTGACCAACTTGTCCGGCCATCAGTTGTTCGCTCAATGTCATTCCACAGGGAAAAGGTTTTATGTGATACATGAATGGAAATACCTAAAGCAGTCAGTAATAATATGCATGTGGTCTTGCACGAACCTTTACCATGATGCACTACAAGTAAAACTAGTGGGAAGCGTGAACAGCCCATGCTCAGCTGACCTAAGCTTGTCCCAAAAAATCAAGGTTGCAACTGAATCGACCTGTGTTGAGCTTTAGCTGAGTGCATATGACATTTGGAAGTATCTAAGATGGACGACTGAGCCTCCTAAAAGTGCAGCCTGCCTACCTGACTAGCAAGTCAGCTGAGCTAAATATTGCAGCACTACCTGGTAAACAAATTGAGAAATAGGAGTACCTAGTAGTAGTCCTGTGTGATATCAAAGCAATTGAGTGAGAAGTTTCAGAGAAGAATTTTTAAGTTTTGCCCAAAAAAGAAAAAAAAATATATATAAAAATCCAAAATCACTGGAGCATAACCATTTGAACAAACTTGGTAGAAACTCACCAAAGGTACATTGCTACCAAGTTTGAAGTGAATCTGGCTAACGGTTTTAGAGAAGAGGTTGAAAATGTAATTGTGAATGGATGGACACCAGACAGATGGACACCAGACAACTAAGCCTACTAAAAGCTCAGCCTAACTAGTCTGTCAGCTGAGCTAAAAAAAAAAAAAAAAACAAAGCTTCAAGAAGCAGTATCCCTTATTACAAAATACAGCAGATTCTCTCATTTGGAATCTATCTACATCGGGACCACTCCTTACAAATGCCTCTAAATAGTCTGTTTTCTTTTGTTTTTATATATCATATCTAAAGACAGATTCTACTATGTACAGAGTGTTTTACAACGTATTGGATACATGGCAAGGCCAGAATAAGCCAAGTCAGTATCCAAGGTTAGCATGCTCAGTGAACCTTAGCCTCCATGTGGGTCACATGTCACTAGGGATAGCACTCTATCAGTTAACATAGAAATGTACAGAGGTCCAGTTGAAAACAACAGAAAGAACTGTTAGTGATCAAACGTTGGTTTACTCAGTATTTTGTTCGGGTTTGTTATTATCAATAGGATGTACAGTTCATTAAATTGGACTGAGAAAGTAATCAAAAAGAAAAGTTTGATTCTGGTTGCTAGGGTAACTTGTCAAGTTGAGTGGGGAAAGGGCACTTCCTTTCCCCCAATGACCTCTCTTTTAAACAGAGACTAAGCTCCACTGAGCATACTCAGCTGGGATGCGTACTTATTAAAAACTACAAGTGTCTTACCCATGACTCCCTGTGGCATAGTTCCAAACACATCAGTCATGCCCCCTCGTGGTCCAGGACTGCCATTCATCACAGAACGACCACCAAACAGGCTTCTTTGTCCCTGCATGTTGGGTGGTGGATAGTACACCCCAAAGTCCTGAAAAGCATTACAGGCAAATACTTTTATGTATGAATTACACGCCACCACAACAAGGAAATAGTTATGTTTTGAAATGTACTTTCATTTCCATTCCCATTCAAACGTCAAAAACGAAAGGTGGTGCAAACATGCAAATTGCATCACAGTTACATGCATTCTTATATTTTATCTATGTCAAGAGATGCTGCAGACAAGCACCAAACAGTTTTCCTTACTGGCATAATACTGTGATTAATTCTATCCCTATCACACTGAAAATGGAAGAAAAGAACTGGTTATGTGATCAATGCACAAAATATAAGGGCATCTCTACTTTTCAAGCACAGTGGATACATATTTACGCAATGCTCTGGCCTTAAAGTGCAATCTAATCCTGTATGACAAAGCTACTTTATTTTGCATAGCATAGTCACACCAATGGTGTTGCATGCAAGTCATACCAACTTTTTGAAGCATCCAGACACAGAACACTACAGTGATACAAATCTGTAGTGCACTCTTGGTAAAATGTTAAACATGCCTACATGACAAAAAGACATAGTGCATTCAACACACGACCACCCTCCCTCCCATTTAAATCTCCTGCAAATACAATCTCTGTGCTGGGACCACAGAAGTCGTACCTCACAGAACAGATGGCAGAAAATTTTTAACATAACAGATAGAGGATATCCCACCTCAGATAAGAATGTACTGTACGCTAATTCATTTGTTTCTATTCAAAACTAAGTTGCATTTGTGTTGGTCTATAAAAAGTTACTCTTGGTGTTTTAAAGCACTTGGGAACTTTATTTCATGAGGACCTATTTGTTTTGACCATTCATGTCTTCATTTTGTTTTACGTTTTAGTTAGTACACACTTAAGTGAAAAACTTGCGAGAATCTTTGATATCCTAGAATCAATAAAAGCAAGCAAATAGCGTAAGACTTGCAACTTGCAATGTCACACATTTTGTTTTAGTTTTGTGTTATATTTTACAATAGAAAAGAGATATAGATGGGTGAATCTTCAGTTAGACACAGGTGGGCCAAAATACATTGCTCTCTTCTGGGAGCCCAGGGACAGGGGCTCATTTTCTGTGGGAGGCAAGGACTGAATGGGCTAAAAATATTATGATCTTTCACTGCAAGAGCCAGGAAAAGCAATGTGCCCATCTCCCTGAGTTTATAGACAGGTCACAGTGACCCTCTGGTTTAACCAGTTCAATTTTTGTCTTGTGAGGTAAACACACCCAAAACTGGTGCAAAATCTGTCGCCCATTTTTGAGTTTATGTAGTAGAGCAATGATAAATTTAACCACACTAATGATGTATAAACCTTTAACATTACCTTCCCCACCCACCAGGGATACATACAAATACTACATTTCCATATCACTTCGGGTTAAAAAAAACAATCCTTTTCAATCTCTGAAATCCATATGATACCTGTCACAACATCATGCTGTTTGCCATTTTTTGCAAGTATTCGTAACAGTGTTATGTCACATATAATCACTGCCCACTTCACCATTCACAGGCCTCAAAATTCAATAAACATAAACCTTGATGTATCGATGAATGTTTAGCCGGTAGTCTTTTGAAAAGACTTTTTGTGTTCAAATGTAAATTCTGCCTTTCCTGGACAAATAAAGATGAACCGTGTTACACCCTTATCCTTATTTAACAGAACCTTAACGAAAAATGTTCATGCACAGCTATGTATTTTTAGTATATGGCTGACAAGCTATATTTTTGTGGGCATGAAGGTCGAAGAATTCCGTATGTATACTCCTTCACTTCTTCCTTCATCTGTCTACACCATGATTTTACAGAATACTAGTCACAACTCTTCCTCAAACACAGATCAAGGTGAAAAGATCTGAAAAGAAAGGGATTTATTACGCCATACTTTGCAATACAATGAAAACAGCAAGAAGAGAATCTTGAAAAAAATGGTAGAGACAGCATTCACAGGCCTCAAGCCGCTGTTGCTGATCTTTGACAGCTGTTTGTGACTTTTTCGCCATTAAAGATAGAACATAAAATAGGTTTTACGACGAACTAAGCAGTGAGTGCACACTTGGTGATCTGCTTTTTCAAAATTTCTTGTGTACAAAACTAGAGGACCATGATGGTCCTGTGCTTTGGTGACTAACATCACATAGATCACAAGAGCTAACAGAAGAATCTTTGAAGGAACATCAACATTTTGACCTCCCATATAGTCCCACAAAATTTTATTTTATGACCTGCAATAAAAAAAAAGGCTAGAGTGCTCTGAAGATTCCACATTTTGGCCTGTACATTACACAATACTATACAGTGGTACCTGCTCTAAAGACCACTTCCAATTTAAGACCGCATATCTTTTTAAGACCACTCTTTCAAGACCCTCTGCTGTATTTATATGTTAAATATACCTTCAATTTAAGACCACCTGCAGTATGAGACCACTTTTTGTTGGCTGTAGGGGTGGTCTTAAATAGCAGGTACCACTGTATAGGGCACTACAATACTAAATTGAAGCTAGACTGACATACATGTGATATTAAAAAACTTGGTTTTGAGACAGTCCTACTGTTCATAAAGCATCACTCGTGCACATTTTCAGTCCACACTTTCCCGACTCTCTCAATGCACACACAGAAATCTTTCTCCTTTTATTTAAGAAATTTGTAACAAAAACATGGAAACTATTAACTGAGGTATAGGTATTTCTCATTTTGCCCATCATTTCCTTCATATTGGCATATCATTATTCAGCGCTGTTTTGCATGCCTGAAATATTCTGAGTACCATACCTGAATTGATGACCCCATAACCTCACAGGTGTTTCCAATATGGCTATCATCATCAGATTTTAATGATTTTTATGGCGGGAAATGTCAACACGCATTAAATTTAGCCATCAGGAGGAGAGTACTCCAAAATTGAACGGACTTAAGGCTTTCTTTCTCACAGTACCAACTACTCTGGTTGTAAATGAATATGACTGTACAGGGAGCACAAACTCCCCATTATTCTGCAGATTTCAACACCTCTTCCCACTGTACATGACTGAAAATGCTTCTTCATACTGCCTGCACCAATAAATATGAACATTTTACCGCAAAAAAAAACAAAACGTCACAACTGAAATCTACGACGTGTAATCAGTCATACTATGCACACATGCAAACACCTATGCCCATAACACATGGGTCAGCATCTGTTTTGGTGCATTCACAGCACATTTTTACCAAATATGAGTAGAATGGACCAAAAAATGCAAGAATTTTGAGGGGGGAAAGGGTTAAGACACGAAACTGATGTTTTAAAAATACTTGAATGAATGTTTTAACCAGCAACTCAGAAAATAAGCATTTAGAACTGAGCAACATATTACGATCACCCAACAACCATGGCTAAGGCCAACTCGCTGGCCAAAGTCAACCCTCGAGATAAGTTGAAATAAAATGTTGTGTTTTGTGTTGACATCACTGCAAAATATCTGCACACACTGTTCAGATTTTCTGTTTCTTTACAGCGTTCTTGTGGTTGATAAGAATGACCGATACAAATAAAATGCTACACTGGAAAATAATGGAATGCACTGTTCAGATTTTCTGTTAATTTACAGCTCGCTTGCGGTTGATAAGAACGACGGAGATTTACCGAGGAAAGTAAGGTGGGTCTTTGTCCCACTTTAACCTCAAGTTTAAGTATAGACCCTAACTTCTCACAGTTGCACCAGGCTGACCGCTTAGTCACCAATTTCACTTTAGCGTGTGGTGGATAGTTTATAAACCACAAAAGGGAACAGAATAACTCCATTCTCTATGGATTTCAATACTTTTGATGATAGAAAAATAGTCTCTACTTACTGACTGCTATCATGATGAATAAATATTCACCCATGACAACTAGCAACTGGAATATTTACAATTTCTTCACCCACTTGCCCAGCTAAGCCACCCACGAAACCATGATTTCATACGTGCTAACAACCCTTCACAAATCTGTCTGTCTGTTACCCCCATTCGATAAACTTTGGGGACTCTATGAGTCACCAAAGCTAATAAACAAATGACTTTCAAGAAATAAGAAGCTAACTTTGGACAAGCAAGACATTTTTATGCACAATCAGCATAAAGATCTGGCAAAAGGCATTAGTTTCAATGTGATAAATGAATTCATGTCTTTTCAACCAATTTCAAGAAATGGTACCTTTTTTAATCCTGAAGATATAGCCTCACTTTCAATTAAAAGCTAGACACAAAAAATGGCAACTGTATTTATTTTTCCACAAGAAAACATCTGAAAGTCTTTCAGGAAAAAAAGCAACAATAATCATCGACTGATTACCAAAGATGTTGGACTCTTGAAATTACATTCATTAACAATCCCAATATTGCATTTATGGCACCAAAATAGCTGTCAGACTTGGGACTTGCGAGTTTGTTGAAAAGCACTACACAAAGCAACATGGATAGGTCAGTGTCTTTGAGAGTAGTCATGCAGACAGCTGAGGCACTGTTTTGTCTTGTGTACCAACCTCAGTCATATGTGATCCATTCATCAGGACCAAGTTGTTCCCCATTGCCTGCAAGCACATGGCAAATTGGCCAAAACAAATTCACAAAATTCAGTATATCTTCACAAATGAAGTCCTTACTCTAACAGTTGAAAGAGAACAGATACAGCAAAGTTTACAGCTTTTTTTTCCTTGTTATTTCTGTATTTTTGTTATTTTTGTTGTGAGAATGGTGAGAATGACAGAAAAAGTATGAACTCAAAAGCCAAAAAAAAAAAAAAAGTCAGGATATGAAAAATCCCCAAAATAAAGAGACTAAATCAAATAGACACTGTTTGTATACTGATTCAGCTCATGGGGAATAACTGTGCCATGATGATTTATCACCAACATGCAATAGGCTGCTCCAAGAAAATACACCAGTGATGAAAGCAAATACCAATGTTTGACTTCATCTTAGTGGAGTGGTGAGGAACTACACAAATTTTAAAATGTCTATCTATAAGGAGAAAATTAAATAAATTTATGAAGTATAATGTTGCATAAACCATTGCAAACATCCTGGTTAACTCTCAAGTAGCAGCCTTTTCTGTACTATGAACATGGAAAGTTTGTCAAACAGTAAACTCACCCTGGCTGCATCCTCGCGAACTTGTTGAATGGTCTTTGGTCCTTGATCCACCATGATTTTCCGTGGTTGCCACTGTAATGGGTAATGGAAAACAAAAATCACACATTCATGCTGGCAACAACAAACAGATGGGGGGCCTGTTACCATTCTGACACTGGCTACCTGGCCATTTTCATTTTCTACAATGCTCTGTTGTAACATAAAACAATTCCCTGCTGAAGTTTTAAGAAATATCTATATGCTGATTTCATTCCACAACTTGCAACTTCAATCGTTTCTATTTCTTTTGTGTGTGTGTGAGACAGAGGCGAGAAATTCACTTCC
The DNA here is from genome assembly GCA_964020975.1 of Hermodice carunculata. Taxonomy (NCBI): domain Eukaryota; kingdom Metazoa; phylum Annelida; class Polychaeta; order Eunicida; family Amphinomidae; genus Hermodice; species Hermodice carunculata. Next base: position 39,987,042 of record OZ026612.1, on the reverse strand, counting down.
CAGATCAAATCACACAAGCATTGTGCCATATGTTTTACATGTAGCTGAAGTAAAAAAAAAAAAAATCTGTATTCCATAGCCACACTAATTTTCATGGATGGAGAAGTAAATTTACATGTGGGTTGGTAAAAATTTAAAGGAGAATGTGCTCACATTCAGTCATTCACTTGGTACAACTGACATAAATTTGCACTTTTTGATACTAAACAGTGAAAGGTGGCCTTACCTTGCTGGCCCGCAACTCTACCACGTCTTGTAACATGAACCGTATGCGTGATGGAAGCTCCCTTTGGTTCCTGAACGATTTCATGCGCTCAAAATACTTGTCCATCCATGCCTTCAAAATAAAAACATAATATAATATTTGTTATTGTCACAAACACCTCTAACCACAATAAATATCTTAATGGTTTACTTCTTCATTTTGTGTTCTTCAGAACAGCAATCCTATCAAACTTGGATACAACGAAATATGCTTTTCCAATTTACATAAGCAGAATGCGAGTGTATTTTTTCAAGGGAACTGTGCTTTATGAACTGTTATGTTACAATTTTGTGACAAGTAGTACACTGCAATCTTCTAATTACCTTATTTACAAGAAAACAAAAATTTAGACAATAGACTGAGATAAACATACATGTATTTTTGAACGATTACATTTACATCATTGTGCACATGCAAGACCTCCCCTCCCTCCCCCCCCCCAAAAAAAAAAAAGCTAGAGGTACTGTCTGCTTCAACCGTTTTATTATTATTTTTTCTTGGACCAGTGAAAACATTTTGATGCATCAACAGCTTTACTTGCCATGTGGGTTAGTGCTCAAACCATGCAAAGGAAATCTGTCCACAGTTAACAACCTAAGACAGAACAATGTATTATGTTCAAAACCAAAATCAAACTACCTTCGCCTTGTCTGTGTCAAGGCGTCGGCCAACTGTCCGCATTATCTGGCACAAACACTCAAGGTCTTCTGCCATATCCTTAACTTGAACATGTTTTTTCTTCTCCAAAAGCTGTTTAATGCATTTATGTAGAATACCTTCGTGTAGCATCTCCAGTTTGCCAAGTTCTCCTGTAAAATCCATTAAGCCATATGTTAATTAGCCAAAACAATTTTTGCAATTTTAATTATAAGGACAAATAAACGCATTAATTTATGAACATATTTAAACATCACCCTTTTTATATCTGTTTGACAAAGTTTACATAAGTAGATTTTGTTTGGGTCCAATGCCAATTACAACTACAAATGTACTGATCTAGGATCCAGTACATCTAGTCTGACACAGAAAGTTCACACATACATGTATCTTTCACCAAACTAACACTGTGTATAGACAATGAAATGCTGATCAACACTAATCCCACCAATCATCAGTCTTTTTTTCCATTTAGTCATCTTGTTTCATGTTGTTGGCATAACCCCACCACCGTTTTAGTTGTTGATTTCAGATGAGGGTTTGAAATAATTTAAGTTTACCAATAAACTTGATGTTTCCCAACATCTTTCTCTTGGCCAGAGAGAGCTGTTCCTCTTCCTCTGGAGTGAGTGGGCCATGTCTGTCAAACACTGCAAATGGAGAACAACATATTACAAACCTTCATTGATCAGCTGAAGGCCAGCACATTTACCATTCCAAATACACACACATTTTTAATAGAACATACGCCTGTATTTTTTTTTTTTTTTTGCTTTTACACCATGATAGAAAAATATAGATATACATATTGCTCTGAATCGAACCATAATTCATTTTCCCCCAGTACCAGGACTCCTGGCATGAAAAGCAAACATATATCACATCAGGCTTCTGATCATTTAAATTTTTTGTGCACACAAGCAACAGCACTTTCCTATTTAATACAGTGTTTTCTGTTATATATTTCATGAGCATTACTATCAAGATTAAGACTTCAACCTACCCTCTGTTGCCCGCTTTCTATTTTCAAACTCATCTTGGCACTTGTTTAGTAACAACCGCCGAAAGGTCTGAAATGAAAAAAGATGCAATTGTCACATGCCAGGTATTTCCCTAAACCTTTATTCAGTTTGCAAAATATCAAGTTCACACTAGCTCTGAATGTCCAGCAACTAAAAATGTATTTATAAATAGCAATTTTTTGCTGTAGTTCCTGTTTTTTGTCAAAAAAAAAAAAAAAAGTATACATGTGACATCATATATGAAACAATCTGATACATTTCATTTGAGCATGATACACTTTGTGGATTAATCACCATTTCAATCCATTTGTCTGTTCCCAATTTTATTCATAGCACAGTTGGTTATCACACTTTCATGTTCACTTGTAAATTTTGACTACAAAGATACATGCACGTACACTGTATGTGATGATAAAACTGGCAATGTGTATATTCAGCATTAACCAACACTCATGTACATTTTGGAAGGCTTGTGTTGTTTAAGCTCCATGGATTTCCCAATCACAACATAAATACCCTTGTGACCTTTACACCTATGTCAAAAATCATTGTGAGTTTTCCATCATCATTTTACTGACGGTCAATTCTTGTTTCACCAGGCTTCAGTTTTCAAGATACAAGTTAAGTAATGGCAATACATAACCTTCTATTTTCCACACCAAAGTGACCTCAACACTGTTTTACACAAACCACATTCCCTTCCCTGGCCATAGGAAGTTCAAGAGTCCCTGAATCTTTCAGCAATTTGAAAGAGGGTTCAAAAAAAAATAATACTGGTATTGTATTTCCTAACATTTTAAATTAACAGAAGTTGGCTAATACAGGGGCAGATGATGGTTTCTTTTTATTGATCAAATACTGATGATACCCCCATCCCACCCCACACACAAAGGATAGTAATGTCAGAATAGGGGTGATCTGGGTTGGTTTAACTTCTCGACACACAGCCTTTTATTCCCATGATGCATGTTTGTGACACCTAGCAACCCATGCAATTTGAGGTCAGGTGGGTTGACAAAGCTCATTACATTACAGTGAACCTGAAAGTTTTACCCTGCATATGAGGACGATTTTTGGAATTATCATCTTCTAATCTACCCAAAGTACATACTATTATCTTTCAAATACACCCAGGTGTGATAAAATGAAAGTTTAATGCTTATTTGGCAACATGTTAAAGTTATATCGACTAATTCCCCAATGTTAATCTATGGAGAAAAAGTGAAGGTCATGGAAAGGGACCACAAGCTGTTGGCGGTCAACCATGAACAGTATGGGCAGCACCACCTTTAGGCAAATTTAGAACTAACCCAGATATACACTCTACTTACTGTGATGTTAGAGGTAGGGGGTTCAAAGTTTGGCGCGTCCTCACATAGTCGGTGACAGAGTTGAGCATACAGGAAACTATATTTCGGTTCATCTAAGGCTTTTTCAAAAATCTGTAACAAACATAACACAGCATCTCAACTGCTAGAATTCTTCAAATTCCTTTCACTGACATGAAAAAACCGTGATTACAATAGATCTAAGACCCAATCTGAACCAAATTTTGCCATCAAGTGACTTCAAAAGTATCCAGTTTAACAAATCAACCATTACGCATATGACAAAACTTGTTTGTCAATAAATAATCAAATAAATTTTAATAATTAACAAAATGCACAAAATTTTGTGACCCAGCTTATCTGGTTCTTCAGATATATGATGTAATGAATTGCCCAGAAAAAGCAACTGGTGGTTAAAAACTGGTCCTTTCAACCTTTGAAACAGTTTCATCATTAACTAAAGACTTCTTTCTTTTTTTTCCCAAAACATACATTGTATTCATTCCAATTGTAGCACACTTCATACAAACCAATTTTCATACAATATGTACATCTTGAGGATTTTTATGGAAAATTCAGTATTTTTCAATTTTTTTAATAATTAACTGCTTCTGAAGAGGGAAGAGTGTTCTTTGATGTTATTTTATGCTGTATTCTATAATAAGTGTTATTGCTGTGGTATTGGAAATTAAGACATAATTATCATTATCACAAAACTCTATGAAAACTATGTCTGCTCCAGGAAATCTTTGCATTAGCACAGCATGCAACTACTGGAATGAATATGGTAGGCCTAACCACCTAAACCCAAATTTTATCACTTGTCATTGCTTTACCGTGTTGGCACTTGACATTTAGAAGCGCAACCAATGTTTAAGTTTTGTGATCATAGCTTATCTGGCCCTTAAGCCACACGCAAGAAACTCAAAGAGAATGGACCATAGTGACCTTTAAATTGGGTCAAAGGCATAGTTTTGTTTTGTTTTAAAACTAGATGCAGGCTTTCACAAAGGTGACCAGCTGTTAAAATCTCGTGATCATAGCAAATCCCCTTTTTGAGATACCGTGCGCAAGAAATTCAATATGTAAGATGGATGCACAATACCCTCCCCACTCCCCGAGTCTTTATGTACCAAAGGATAAAATTTGCATACAAGATTCTGCAATATCAGAATAGAATTCTAAATCTTTTATTCAATGCATATGTACTAAAGCACAATCACAATTTTTGTTCTTTTTCATATGAGTAGTGTTTAACTAATGAAAATAAAATTGGTTCAACATGCTGGTCACTTTTGTTCCCTGCATTGTAACGCCACCCACCTATATTTGAAGAACATTTTTAGCTCTTCCCTCACAGTGGTTTCACAACAGTTACTACTAGCTAAACTTCCATCATGCGCACTCACTTTTTTCTTTTAAACCTTACTCCATAACAAAGAGAACCAATTTCATACAATATGTACATCTAGTTAGGTGTCTAACAATATACTCGATTCAATTGCTCAATATTACATTCAAATAAGCATAAAATTTCATGTATTTAAACTTATTAAAGACAAGTTTACGAATATTATTTATTTACTTACCAAGAGGATTATCCCTTTAAGGATTATCTGTGTATCAATGCCGACATTCAACAGTTCAAGGCTTAGCTTATCAAACTTCTCTGGGGCAAGTTTATTAAGTATCCTGCAAATACAATCAAATGTACAGGTCAACATGAACACTGGTCTTCAACCACAAAGGTGTAAAAGCTGGTCTGAATTTTGTCTTACATGCATGCAATCTGTCACCGTCCCCCAAATGAAAAATGCATCAAAGAATAAACATGTAGTTGTTTTCCTGATAAAATCTCTCTGCTTTTGTATTTTTGATCATCAATTATTCTCAACAAGCACATTACACACATTGTAGTTTACTTTTTTTTTTTCTGTGAATGTATAACTGAACACTTTTTGCGCTCTCATAGCTTATGTAATTAATGATGCTGCTTTTGATTTGTCCACCCAATACATATGACAGCAACAGGTTAACTTAAATTAGATCATTGAGACAAATGTGCTCCTTTTACATAGTTAACCAATTTCACTTGCCAAGTTGAAACCTCTACAAAGAAAAAACACTATCAGTGACAACACCAGTGAATACCAACAAACATACTGATACATTCTTTGCAATTTCATCTCAGAATTATCTGAACAATTTTGCTTACCCGCGCACTTTTCTGAAGATGGCGTCATTTTTATCATCAGGGTTATGGGCATCTCGTTTTACGCTGCTTGGAGGAATCCATCTGCGACTGGCATCAGCGGCACTGGGGGATGAGAATTCGGGTGGTCTCTCGTCCCTGACATAAAAATGACAAATTAGCCTCACACAAAACAGGTCAACTACAAATGACTTGTACATGTATCAACATTCTGCATGCACAATCCAAAAAGACAATATGACACATGCAATCTGAAAAACATGCATCACATGAAAATGTGCGTATCATTTGAGCCTAACAAGAATATGTTCCTGAATACAACTTACAAAAGGCACAGGCAGTGTTTGCTAAACCATATGCCAACTCCTTTTTAGCTCAGCTGACTTACTAGTCAGGCTAAGCTTTTCAGATGCAGAGTTGTCCATCTGTTCACAATAACATTTTCGACTTCTTCTCCAAAACCCTCAGCCAGCTTCACTTCAAACTTGGTGGCAACGTACCTTGGGTGGGTCTCTACCAAGTTTGTTCAAATGGCCATCCTCCAATAATTTCAGGATTTTTTATGATATTATTGTTCTTTTCTGGGACAAATCTTTAAAAATTTTCTCTGCAACCGCTCACCCAATTGCTTTGATATCACATACAAACACTCCTAGGGACTCCTAATTCTTAAATTTGTTCACCAGGTGGCACTGCTATTTTTTTCTAATTTTTTTATGTGTTTTCGCTTTTTTTGACTTCTTCTCTAGAACTGTCACTCACATTAAGCTGAAACTTGGTGGATATGTTCCTTATGGAAGGGTCAAACAAAGTTGTTCATTGGGTAGTACTGCTGCGGATTTTTGATTTTTATTTTTATTTTTTTAAGTCAGGTACTTATCAGTAAATGCACCTTTCCTATTGATTACTATGTAATACAATGGGCATTCTAACACTAATTCACATTTTTGACTTCTCCAAAACTGTCAACCAGATCGACTTTTAAATTGGTGGCAATGTACCTTGGGTGGGTCTCTACCACGTTTGTTCAAATGATCACACTCCAGTGATTCAAGGATTTTTACATGTGATTTTTCTGTTCTATCTTGGGGAAAATCTTAAAGATCTTCATCTAAACCGCTCCCCAATTGCTTTGATATCAAACAGGTATACTCCTAGTTCTTTATTTGTTCACTAGATGGTGCTGTGATTTTTTTTCTACTTTTCAATGATTTTATGTGCCTTTTTGCTATCTTTGACTTCTTTTCCAGAACCATCAGTCAGAGTAAGCTGAAACTTTCTAGATATGTTCCTTGTGAAAGGTTTAAACAAAGTTGTTCACTAGGTAGTATTGCCACAAATTCCTGAATTTTAATTTTTGTTCAATCCGGGTACCTATCGGTAAATGCACCTTTCTTAGCAATGTACCTTGGGTGGGTCTCCACCAAGCTTGTTCTAATGGTCACGCTTTAGTGATTTTGGATTTCTTATGAATATTTTGGTTCTTTTGCAGGGCAAATCTATCAAGCTTAAGTCAGCTGAGCATGGGCTATCCACACAGCCCTCTAGTTTTTTTGTTTTTTTTTATGTTAGGGTTAGTAGATTCGGTATTTAACTAGCCCCCCCCCCCCCCCCCCCCTTCAAGAAACTTGTCCATTTATAAAAATCTCATTAAGAAAAACGACATTTGTCCTTCACCAGAGGACAAATGCTTCGAGATTATAACTAGCCCTGATTAAAATTTGACTTGTCTAGGGCTAGGGGACATGAAATTGTAGAATCTGAACAATAAGACTGTGTGAACAGCCCATGCTCAGCTGACCTAGAAGTTCATCACACTTGTGCCTCTGTGAACTTGGGATAGGATCAAGGTCACCCATGTACTGTGTTGGTCTGACATTTATGGAAGAAAACTTACATGTGCAACATCAAGGTCCTAACACAAAACAGATCTAGAGTTATCAAGTGAACAGTACATTTCATGCCAGTCATTCTGTGACCTTGGGAATGAGGTCAAGGTTCAAGAATCTCACTAGAGCACGACCACTTGCACAAAATAGGTAGGCACTTATCAAAGGTACATCCCTGCCTAGTTTGACACAAATGTGTCAAAAAACATTTACATCATACCCATTACAAGAAAAATCCCAGGCGCAACTTTCAGAACAAGAATAAAAAAATCACAAATCACTGCAGCAAGATGATTTGAACAAACTCAGTGGACACCCACCAAAGGTACATTGCCGCCAAGTTTGAAGTCAATCTGACCAAGTTTCTCCAGTCCAAAATGTGAAGTAGCATTAGAATGCCAATATACTTACATAGTAATGAAATAGGAAAGGTGTATTTACCGATAAGTACCTGAATTAAAAAAAACTTGATAAAAAATCACAAATCCACAGTAGGGTCAACTAATGAAAAACTTTGTTTGACCCTTCCACAAGGAACATATCGAAAAAAGCAGGGAAAAAAAAAAAAAAAAAAGGAAAAAAACAAGAGGATCATGATGATCCTGTGCTCTGCTGACTGGGATCTGCTTTTACAGTATTGGAACACATGTACTGCAGTCTAGATTTGTACAGCTATATACATGTATGGAGAGTGGCACATAGTGGAACATATCCACATTATTTTCGCAAACTTTCATTGTCTAATGTCCAACTATATTTTGATAAATTTTAAGCAATTCTATCATGCTGATCTGGAGAAGAAGTCGAAAATAGACTTAACATGCAAAAATTCATTAAAAAAATAGGAAAAATTCAAAGCCAGCTGGTGGCCAAAATGAGAACTAGTTGACCCCAGGTGACCCTATGTGCAATATCAAAGCAATTGGCCTGGTAGTTCTTGACATGAAGAATTTTTTTTTTTTTTTCGAAAAATAAATTTAAAAATTCATTAAAAAAAGAAAAATTATTGCATTATCATCTCCTTCGCAAACTTGGTAAAGGTTCACCTGGGCAACATCCATGTGCAAAATTAAAACATTCCATACAGCGGTTTTTGAGAAGAAGTCGAAAATATAAAAAGTCTAACGACAGACGGAAGGACGGACAGATGCAAACGGATTCCCTAAGCTCTGCTGACTGACAAGTCAGCAAAGCTAATAAACAAGAGGGCTGTGTGAACAGCCTGTGCCTCAGCTGATCTTGACATTCATCACACTTGCAGCTCTATGAACTTGGGAAAGGATCAAGGACACCATGTTCTCAGTAAGTCTGACCTTTATAGAAGAACACTTACATGTGCAACATCAAAGTTCAAGTAGTTCTCAAGTTATAATGAAGAGTAAAATTCATGTATGTTGCACTGTGACCCCACAAACGAGGTCAAGGTCATTCATGTACTGTCTCAGCATGACCTTCATACAGAATAATTAACATGTGTAGCTAACTCAAAACAGATCTCAAGTTATCAAGTAAACAGTAAATTTCGTGTCAAGTTGTCCTTTGAATTAGCACTAGAATGCCCATTGACTTACATAGTAATCAAAAGGAAAGCTGCATCGAACGATAAGCACCCGAATTGAAAATCCTTAAAAATCAGGAATCCAAAGCAGTGCCACCTAGTAAACAACTGTTTCACCCTTCCACAACAACACATCCATCACATTTCAGCTTAATCTGAGGGACCGTTCTGACAAGTGAAAAATAGCAAAACCATACAAAAAATTCCTTAAAAAATTGCAGCACCACCTGGTGAACAAATTGGGAACTAGGTGTCCCTGGGAGCGTCTATGTACGATATCAAAGCAATTGGGTACGCAGTTTCGGCGAAGAAGATTTTTTTAAAGATTTGTCCAAAAAAAAGAACAAAAAAATTAAAAATCCAAAAATCACTGGAGCATGAACATTTGAACAAAATTGGTAGAAACTCACCCAACGTACATTGCCACCAAGTTTGAAGTTAATCTGGACGACGGTTTTGGAGAAGAAGTAGAAAATGTGAATTAGCATTAGAATGCCCATTGACTTCCATAGTAATCAATAGGAAAGCTGCATTGACCGACAAGTACCCGAATTGAAAAAATCGTTAAAAATCAGGTATCCGCAGCATTCCCACATAGTGAACAACTTTGTTTGACCCTTCTACAAGGAACATATCCACCATGTTTCAGCTTAATCTGAGTGACGGTTCTGGAGAAGAAGTGGAAAATAGCTATAAAACACAAAAATTCATAAAAAGTTAGGAAAAAATTGCAGCGCCACCTGGTGAACAAATTAAGAACTAGGAGTCCCAGGGAGTGTTCCTGTGTGATATCAAAGCAATTGGGTGAGCCGTTTCCGAGAAGAAGATTTTTTAAGATTTACCCAAAAAAAGAACAAAAAAATTCATTTAAAATCCAAAAATCACTGGACCGTGACCATTTGAACAAACTTGGTAGAGGTACACCCAAGGCACATTTCCACCAAGTTTGAAGTGAATCTGGCTGACGGTTTTTGAGAAGAAGTCGAAAATGTGAATTGTGGACGACGGACGGCAGACCCTCAAAAAACCTCAGCTGACTGACAAGTCAGCTGAAGTAAAAATTGCATCCCCACCTGGTGAACAAATTAAGAACAAAGAGTTCCAATAAGTATTCCTGTGTCATATCAAAGCAATAGGAGACATTCATATTTAACTGCGCTCCTGTTAACTTCCTGTGTTGCAGGGGCAACAGACTGTTGCTTCAACCATGATCAGGGCAGATTTGTATTATATACTACATAAACATCCATAAATAACACCTTTTCAACCAAAAAAGAGCCCATTTCTAATCAATTTAGACATCCTTTATGTTTCAAATATAAGTTAAAACATTTTCTCAGGATTATTCTGTGTTCGTGTTGTTCATTTTATTGTGAAAGAATTTTGACCATGCTAAATACATGGATCTGCCCTGATGCAGGTGGCGCCCTCTTTTGCTCAATAGGTGTTAGAGTAGGACCGCATTTAAATATGAATACATCCTATTGGATAAGCGGTTTCAGGGAATAAGATTTTTGAAGGTTTGCCCCCCCCTCCACCCCCCAACCCCAAAGAATTAATTAAAAATTTTAAAAATCATTAGGGCATGACCATTTGACCAAACTTGGTAGAGATCCACCCAAGGTACATCTCCCCACCAAGTTTGAAGTAAATCTGGCTGACGGTTTTGGCGAAGAAGTCAAAAAAGTGAATTGTGGAGAGACGATGGACGACGGACAATGTTGTTGTTCACACGGATGACGGACCATCCTATATATGCTCGCCTGACTGACAAGTCAGCTGAGCTAAAAATAAATGAAATAAATCAACAACTAAATAAATAATGTAAAAAAATCATACAAACTCAAGATCGTGACACACACACTGAGAATGGCTGGTCGCGATGTGCCATATTTTAGGGACATTTTACAGTGAACAAGATTACATCATAAAGCGAGATTTATTATCTGCATCACAGAATCCACTCAATGCAGGGCAAAACAATTATCTCAAAGCTTTATTTGTTGGGAGACAGGTGCTTATTTTCACAAATTTCATTTGTCCCACATCAATTTTTACTTGCTCTGGATGATCAGACATGTAAATTGGAGAGCCCCACAATGTTGCTTGACGTAGACTGTAACAGCCCAACCCTTTACAAAATGTGAACAAATATCAAAAATGTAATACAATGCACGTATTGACATGAGCTTTTCATTCACGATATACAAATACATGTATAATTAATGAACAGGAAGTATATGATCTAGAGGAACTGAATCACTTATGAAGTACAATAACATATTCAGTGGCTTACTATAATCATTTTTTTCGGAGGGGGGGGGCACAGGAACACTTTCTTTTCAGTTAAGGGACCCGTTTGTCTCCTGTCACTGACCACACCACCATGGTCTGATGTGCAAGTTCACTTCAGCCCATATAATAGCACAACAGGTACATCCTTCCACTAAACCACTTGTACGTATCATCTATTTTCATTCATGTACACATAATCATGTTTTGAAAGACCTTAAATTTACAAGCTATGTCCATACCTGACAGAAAATTTTACATCATAACATGACAAACTGTGCACAATGTGACTTTTTCGCAGCTTGTTTCCTGTTGCCAAGAAATGTTTGAACTTTGGAAGAGAACACATACGAGATACATGCACATAAAATGTGTTCATGTGTATATACACAAACCCACCCCCTCCACAAACCACCTATTACAGTGTCCTTTTTTTTTTGTTCCGAGAGCCTGAAGGTCTTCATGACCTTTCTTGTTTTTCAATCAAATAAACCTAACATGTGCACATAGGTTTACTCATTCATATCATTTCAATATGAATTAACTTGATGTACCTGTTATCTCCTCCCCAACCAAGTGTGTGTTCCGGCATGCTCATATCTAATCTACATGCAGTGAACAGACCCATCAATTAAACATGTATATATTCAGCTTGAGGGCTTGTTGTCTTTGACTGGCACAACAAATAATCATTCACATTAATTACCTTTTTCACATGTATATGTATTATTATTATAAACATGTTTACTTCCACTGGGTTGAACATGAGGCCAATATACTCCCATCTCTGAACTGTTCACACTAGTTACACGACAATGAATAGTTATTTGTACAATTCTGATCAAGTGTGAAAATAACATTGGTCAAGTCCTACAAAATGTGTCAGTGCAGGTGTCAGCAGTCAAAACAATGCAGAGCCTTTCATACATGTCACTGCTACTTTTTTCAGCTCCAAACACATGCATCATTTTTTTTTTCAATTCCCCCACTCTAGCAACACACATTTACCTGTCATAGAAATACACTTGAATTATGAATACAAAAACTAATTGCTAAGTCTACCATTTTGAGCCTTTGATGTAAACCAAGTTGAACTGCACCGCCATATCTTGTTCTGGTGCACAGTCACTTTAGTTTCAGAAAATAAATGCAACATGCACAGCGGCACTGACCTTCCTCCCGCACGTCGAGAAGCACCACCCTGTCCTCTCTGTCCGTCCAGTATTATGCTGAGATTAGGCCACCCAACAACAAAAGTAGTTTAAAAGAAAAACAAAAGAAAAACCTGAAAAAAAGGGTGAGAAAATAATCAGTGTTTTTTATTTGAAAAAAAAAAATGTATGTATAAACAAGAACGTCAAGCTCACAGTCTCAACCAGGTCCAGTGGGCATAACCATGATCCTTTCAATCAACAGTTCTACGATAGCAGTTTTGAATGCAGACTATTTTTGCTGGCCTTTGTATCGGCACCCATAAAACGATACAGTTTCCATTGTTTAGATGCCCACTTTCCTTTCCTCCTTTGAAACGTGTACTTTATATTTTATGATTATTCTAAACGTTTGTAACCGACTTTCATTATGTGTTTTTCTATTATAAAAATCACCAAAAATATATCCCATGGTTGACATTAGTTTTTTTTTTTTTGCCGATTGTCTCGACCCCACCCTCTCCTTATTTTTCACACCCAGCTTGAACCTTGTCCTGACGTTCTAGCTGACCAAGGCAATAAGCCTTGCCTTAATTTCAAGCCCTGTGTTGGCTCCAAAGTCATTTTATTTGCATCAATTCACTTGAAATTGGTTAATAAATTTTTGAGCATTGCTACATTTCAAAATTAGGTCTGCAGAATAATTACTTCTTTCTGGCATGTGACACATACTGAGCCCATGGCTATATAGTACTAGTTTTACTTGTACATGCATTCGATCAGTATCAGAACAACAATTGTATGCTCTGACATGTTAAAAATATTTAAGACACATGCAGACAAGCAGTTGCTGAATCGTGATTGTTGTTCAAACAACAAGGTTAATGACCATGTGATGGAACACAAACTCTGTGAACTCTTGTTTAAAGTTTTGACACCTTCTGGACTCATAAGAGATGTGCGTGCCAACTGGGATTGACAGAATGAAGGGAAACAATAAGTAGACAGATAAGTGTCACAAAATATTAGATCATCAGATAATTTGTCTGTAAACTGTGTTTCGGCATGGCAGTGTACCAGCTAGAATTGATTTGAGGCACAATTTAGAGCTCTCAAAGATGGAAATTTTGAATCACATTATTGTATAAGGAGGGCACCTTTATAGCTAGAGAGATGTGGCAGATTAGCTCAGGTGTGCAACTGCAAATTGAAACCTTTGACTTGATAACTTTCATTTGTGTTTAGAAGTATATTAGTCTAAATTTTAGATAAGAATTATACAAAATGTAATGTAATATAAGGAATAGAATTACAAGACATGTTTGTAAAGCAAATGCCTCCCCCCTTCCTCCTCCGTAAATCAACACATCCCAATATGCATCAGGTTAGACCAAGCTACAAAGTTACAATTTCAGTACTGGCTACTGGTTGGTAAGTCTGCATGGCTATGCCATCATGACCTTCACCTTTGGCCTGATCTGCTGATGCTCACAAAGTCAACAAGGCCATCTACTGGCCATGACAAAACATCCTGTTATGCTTCAAGATTGCAGACGCAACTTATCAAGTTATTGATTGGACACTGTTTCACTATTAAGGTAACAAGGAGCGCCACCTTCAAATGCTGACGGTGACCCAAAAATTATATTATTTAAATTTATAGGAAACACTACCACCCATGACCATCAACCCTACTATGCCTACCAAGAAATACATACAACCATTGGCGACTGCATTCTCAGTTAATTGATCTGACAAGGTTTGATCTATTGACCAACTGACAGTCAGACCAACATGAGCCAAACTTTGCATCTTTCTTCTTTGAAGGTGCATAATAAGTAGATAATCTGATCAGGACAAGGTTCTCAACTGCCCAATAAACAGACAGATTTCTTTATTTTTCTCCACTCCACTCAAGTGTTGTATTAGTGTCTTTTTGTCCAGAACCACTTCCTAGTAGTCCTTACCATATTCCACAGTCTGAACTCTTCACTCTCCATAAGCTAAGCTGTCACTGTATACATATGGAAATACTATTGTTCATATTGCACACCTTCCTCTGTATAAGTTTGACATAGGCTGTATTAACACAAAAATAAATTAAAGGGTCTTCAGCGGGTGTCTAAGCAAAATATTCAGCAAAGACAACCAACATCAATAATGAATAAATATGAACGTGGCAAATGATGGATTAGCTAAATATATGAAGTTCTGCTTATAAATGCATAGCTTCGTTATGAATGAAAAATACCTATCAAACCAAACAATTAGTAAATTTTTACAGTTTAAGTTCCATACAAACAATTTAACTTACCCCTGAACCAGTATGTAACCTTTCTAGCTGGATAGCTTATCTTAGTTATACCATCTGCCAGTGTATAACTGAAGTAGAAACAAACTAGGGCATTATATTCAGTCCCAGTGATTGTAAAATAAACAATTGCAGCTGACCACCTGTACAAACTGAGGGAAATCTTTAAAAGTACTATAACAATGAACATCCTGCACAAGAACAAACCCCCTGATGACACCTATTCCTCACTTATAAAGTCTCCAAACAATAAATCTCTATTTCACTGCCAACCCTGAGTCAATGTTTCGACATAATCAGTCAGGTTTGTGACATCTGAGTAACTTTGACATTGAGTGAATGTGTACTTAGGCATGTTAGAAAAGAATGAGTCATCAGCAGTTAAGTCAAAAACATGTTATCAAAACATAATTTTTCTTGATCATATTTTAAGTACAACAGGCAAAATGCACTGACGTAGCTGCTTGCTATCGAGAGCCCCCCAGGGGGTGGGATGTTAATCTGACAGAACACATATATATGCCTAAAATGTCTGAAAGTGAATATCAAAACAGAATGATGCCAAAAGATAAAATTAAGTACCACAACAGGCAAGTCTAAAATCTGTAAAATTATTGCAGCCGAACTCTCTAACAATCTTTGGATATTAAGAGCAAAATTTCTAGGGCAAGTCAGAAAAGAATGAAAATCACTAGTTTTTAAGTCAAGAAAAAGTCGTGCAGATAATATGAAGCCAGTGGGCAATATATATATATATATATATATATGTATATACACACACACACAGAGTAATTTGAACATTTCTGACCTGTCGTAAAAGCGTGCATTTTCTGATATGGAATTTGATGACTCACAGCCCAAACAATTATTACTATTAGTAGTAGTACTACACACTTTCTACTGCTAATTTCATTACAGCAACGTGTAGTAACAATAATTTTGCAGCAGGACAACATGTTGACTGTTACTGTTGAAGAAACATTGTTGGGTAGGATAGAAAAGACTGTGCGTTGCTCAATTTTGTTGCAGAAATCAATCTGCACTATTAAACATTAAGTACACTTTTATTTTCATTTTACACAATTTGTAGCAGCAAACAAACTTACACATATAAGTTGCCGCTAAAGCAGACACAAACTCTTGTGATTCTCCTCAACTAGCCAGGCAACACAGGACTTAGACTGCTTTGGATGCAAACATAAACTTGCCTGCTAAACAGACTTTCTGGAGGGCGATAGATTGTTAGCTTCTCATCTGGGATCACAGTAAGTCTGCTTAGGAGGCAAACAATAAATTTGAGTTAGCGGGCAGAACTACATCTGTACTTTGACGAATATATGCACTATGAACTATTTGTGACGTTACAACAGAAATTATGGAACATAAATTGACCAGTTTCCATCCCATTCAGTTACAATATGCAGGGATTTTAATGAAACTTTCAGTAAAGAAAGCTTACTTTATGTTACCATGGAGCTATTATACAGAATTATAGCTCCATGATGTTACGAAGTCACAATATATGCAGGAAGAACAGGATGTACTGATATATAAATGTTGTGTGTGTTTGTTCACATTTACAGTCTGCTATTTATGTGTGTATGTGAAAGCAAAAGTCTCCATCTAGTTGTATTCTTCTTTTTAAATATAAACATGAACTGCCTAGATTATGGCTCTGAAATTTGGAAATGAGAAAATATCGGTTTCAGACACGGTCATGGAGTACGTTATTTTGGGAAGGGAGGGGGGGGGGCAACCACCGTGTTACGTTTCTTTTATACAGCCTCTGTTCTACCAAAAATATTATTTTACGAACTTAAACAAGCTTCAGTGATGAATCAAAAACTCTCAAACTGTTCAAGAAATGTGCTGCTTCAGTTTTGTCACGTTTATACCTGCGCAACAAATGACAGTCGAATTAGGAATAGGAAATGCAAAATGAGATGGCCATTTCCATTACAATAACTATAGACCCCTAAACGCTAACTGGGCGCTTCCTGGGTTATTTTTTAAACAAATTCTGAAAGCAGTAAACTTAAAATTATTTTTTCAGTGACTCAGATAGTTGTGTGAGAATATACACTTACCGAGAGGTTGCTGTTCCCTTTGTATGGCCAATATGGAGATGATTGCGAAAGTGAAGAGGAACAAATAATGTGGGCTTGTTCTCGTGATTTCTCGTTAAAGATTTTCACATCAATTTTCACTGAAGTTGTAATTAAAGCACCCACTGCAATATCGGTGCTTCGCTATTAAATATTTTAGCCCTTAAAAAATCAAAATAGCAGTCAACAGTAACAGAAAATCTGAACAAACGAGTGAAAATCACATCGATGGGGTCAATTTAAAGGTCCCATCTCGCGAGATCTTGAGAAAATTCATAATATGAATTGTAACGCACGGAACTGAATTACTCGTTTTACAGACCTGTGACCAACAGTTCCTTGTCACGCTTTGCGATTAGTCAGGTTTTTTCAAACATTCATCCGAGGAAATATTAACTGCACCTTCTAAAGAATGTTCGTTTTCAGTTGTGTTTGTATAAGTTATTTCTTGTATGTCGCTTCTTTATGGTGTGAGTAGTTAGTTTTGTTGGTTTGCAACTACCACATATAATCAGACGTGGGCCCATGGAGGAATAAATTTACTCAATGGTAGGTCTGGTGGTTTAGGTAAATAAACATTCATTCACTTATTCGAATTTCGTTTGTTCAGTCATTCGTGAAAATACAGATGACTCTTTTTTCACTTTCCATTTGAGCACGAGTCTTTTTTTTTATGAATGAATATATTTTCACTTGCGTCACTTGAACTCGGAAGTGATAATTCTTAAAGATCAATGGTCAATATGATATTATTCTATCAGTTAGAATATATGCGATTAAACTACGCTTCCGCATTAAACTTAAAGATGATGCCATGCTATTCCATCTATTAATTCTTCAGTGGTTTTAGTCGCACTCCTGTTTATTTTCCTTAGTTGGATATTTACGGTAGCCT
This sequence comes from Hermodice carunculata, assembly GCA_964020975.1. NCBI lineage: Eukaryota > Metazoa > Annelida > Polychaeta > Eunicida > Amphinomidae > Hermodice > Hermodice carunculata. The sequence goes on along the minus strand of OZ026612.1, from coordinate 39,969,357 downwards.
ACCTAGACTAGTAAAGTGGACATTTGATCATTGATGTATTCTCGCCGTCTTTTACAAACAGTTTTACAGAAATCGAAATCAAGAGATCCATTAGTTGGGATTCGAACCTAGACGGCTTGGGACCAGGCCATTACAGCATTGGAACTGAACGACCTATTTCTTTGTGATGATCGAACTCATTTCTGTTGCATGCAGGGGGAAACGAGTACGCATTGAGTGCATCGGCATCCGAGGTTGTATATTAGTTTAATGTGGTATTTAAGATTGTTGCACAACATGACGTTCAAATCATTAACTAGAAAAGAAGATTTGCTTCAAATCTGTCTGGCCAGTTTGAAATGTTACACTTTGCCATTGTTCGACATAATCTTAATTTTGCGTATTAGCCTAAGCTTTATAAAGTAAAATGCTACAACTTTGGTTGTTGGTTAATTGAATGTGGCCATGTCACAAACTTATAAAATGAAGTTGGAATGAAGCTAGTATCTATAATAGTTTTGAAGCTATTCAACATTTCAATTTTGTGCATTTGTCTAATTGGCATAAATTGAAAGCCTACAACTTTGGTTTATGGTGCATTGGATGGGGCTTTGCCACAAATCCCAAAACTGAGGCAGGAATGGCACCTCTATCTATAATAATTTTGAAGCTAATTCAAGGTTTACATTTTGCATGTTTACCTAATTTGCATAAATTAAAATCCTACAACTTTGGTTCGTGGTTCATAGTTCATTGGATGCGGCTTTGCACAAACCTATAAATTGAAGTTGAAATGGCATATCTATGTATAATAGTTTTTTCAAGAAATGAAATTCATTTTCAACACACTTAATCTTTACTAGTATTACATAATAAACAAATTCTCTCTTCCCTCACTGTACCAGTATATCTTCGTTTCTCAATGTGCAGACCATGACTTGAGCATCTAAAGCGAGTAATAGCATTTCGAAAAGTGATAACATTTACACAGTTAAGATATTTTTCTGGTTCTAACAAAGATTTGAAAAGGCAATAAGTATTCAACTTTTGATTTTCTGTGACTGAATCATGCCAAATTTGCATGGCACAGTCCTTCAATCTTTTAGAGAAAACTTCTTTATAAACCATGCAACATTTCCGACTTCTTGTGATATCCAGACTGTGCCAAAACCAAATTTGAGTAATCAAGACTTGACATGTGTAGCCCAGTTACACCTTCCAGCTATATCCAACTCAAACAACATATTATAGCATTGTTTTGGGTATCTATGGTAGTCCATTTGAAGAATCTTGCACCAATAACTGATGCATCGTAGATGACATTTCACAAAAAGAGGGTATTTTCCATATTCCCCCAAGGCAGCACCATCATATGAACCTTGAGGGAGACCAAACCACTGTTTACAAAACTTAATCTGCACTTTTTCTATTACTTCTGTATACTGATAACCCCAAATTTGAGATCCCTATAGTAAAATAGGTGTGATCATTTTATCGAATAAATGGAATATGGTTTTATATGGTAATTAACCAACTTTATATTGGAAACACTGTAACATAGCTATGACTTTTTGTGCTTGGCTGGCCAAAGTTTTGGTTGCTACAGACCATGATAGTCTTGATGAAACCATGAGACCTAAATACTTATAATAAGATACACATTCAATTTTTTCCTGTTTAAAATACCATTCCTCAATTTTGCGCAAAATACCTCCATTCCTAAAAACCATTATTTTTGTTTTAGTTAAGTTAATGTTCATACATGATTGATCACAGAATTCTCCAAGAATGTTAATCTGCTTCTGTAGTCGAGCAACAACCGTGTTTGCCAAATCTACAATGTCATCTGCATATAGTAATGCTAATAAGTTCATGGTTTCTTCTGAAATAAATACACCTTGACCACCCTTAGCTTCTAAATCCAGAACAAACTTATTAATAAACAAAATGAAGAGTAAAGGACTGATCATACATCCTTGTTATGTACCCATAGTGCACTTTAAAAAAACTCTGTGAGACCATCTGGTGTACGTACACAAGACTGAAGGTTTAAATACATAGATTGTAGCACTTTTAACACTTTACCATGAACACCTATATTAATCAGTCTGTGTCATAAATACTTGTGGATAACAGTGTCAAATGCTTTGGAAAAATCGATAAAGAGAGCATAAAATCTACCACCTTTTTTAGATAAATATTTTTGGACAACTGCCTGTAAAGTAAACAAATGGTCTACTGTTGACCTATCAGACCTAAAACCTGCTTGACTTTCATGTATTTTTTGCAATTTTTCTGCCCAATCATATAAACGATTATTAAGAATTTTAGTAAAAATTTTACCACAGACATCCAAGAGTGAAATTCCTCTATAGTTGTCTTTTACATTCTTGGGAACCTTTTTGTGGAGAGGACATTTTACTGCTTTACACCATTCTTTTGGGTATTGACCCTTATCCATTATATTATTGAACAGTTTCACTAAGTATGGCACAATGATAATGATATCAGACGAATTTTCAAATAATTCAATAACTAGCCCATCTACACCAGGGGCTTTATTATTTGCCATTTTCTTAATAACTGTATGAATTTCATCTTCACAAATATATTCATTTAGTTCCTGTGGTTCATTTACATTACATCCATCACACTGATCATCATGATTTTCCAAATCTTGTTCTATTTGATCTTGTATAGAACTTGACCTACACTCTTGATTTAACAATTGTTGAAAATACTCAAACCACTCTAGTGGTGTTATGTCACTCTGTTGTATTGGACTTTTACTTTTCATCTTAATCAAATTCCATACCCTATTTGGATCATCTTTAGCTTTCTCTATCTTATCTCTTTCTTGTTCTTTCCATCTTTCTTCTTTCCTTCTACATAAAAAATTGTACTGCTTTCTCTTTCTTGTATATTCTAACCAGCTTTGTTCACTGTGATCTGCTCTATGCTTGTTTAGTGCATCATACTTTTGGTCACTTAGACTTTTACACTCTGTATCATACCATGGACCATAACATTGCTTACTAGTCTCTCTAGGTTTACATTTCATACAGTCTGCTGCTCGTTGATACAGTTTTTCTAGCAAGGTAACAGCCTTATCTACGTCATCAGGTACAACACTTAACAAGTTTTGTGATTGATCATCTTGTAGAATATTTAAAAATTCATCTTTCTTATCAGCCTCTCATTTGTATTTTATAAAAGGACTAACATTTACATTTTCTTCAGCTGCACTGCTACTTTTCCCCTTCATCTTACATAGAATAGGGAAATGATCTGATTCATCCATAAACAGCACTGAAAAAGTCCTCAATGTAGGGAAAAAATTCTGTATTGACTGCTACATAGTCAACAACGCTTCTTCCTGCTTTTTTACTACATGTGAATTCTCCATTTGGATCACTACTAGACCGACCATTCAATATATGTAAATTTAAACTCTTACACATCTCTATCAGAGAATAACCATGATTATTGATTTTATCATATCTGTTTTCTCTTACCATACTAAAGACATCACAACTGTACCATTCATCCACAGGTAGATGTTTACTGCTGTCATCACATATAAAGTCTTGTAAATCACAAACCCTAGCATAAAGAAATACTTTGTATTTTATTGAGAGCCTCATTACACAGTTGTTGGGAGTCCCCATCCCCATCCCCATCCCCACCCCCAGCCCCCAATTTGCTACAAGACCCAAACCTTCCAAAGCATACACCTAGCATGCATGGATAGAAAGCTGCCTGTGAGACAGGTTCAAGCTAATTAATTAAGAATGCAAAATGGTTGCCGGGCACCATGGAGGTCAAGCAATGGGTCATATAGCAAGCACTTCAAGGCCTGTATGTGGATTGGGGAGAAATTTGATGAATTTAGCATGCATTAAATTCCCCAAGTTTTGTTTGTAAGCTAATGGATTTGCCAGATGTCTCCAACCTATATGTGTAAGTTAGAACTTTGTGTCTATCTCCAATAGTTTGGACGATATGGAGCTTTTAAAATTTTAATTGCTCCTCATTTGCATAATTTTAATTATCATGACTATTCCAAGTCAGATGCCTAATTTCACTGGTAGGTTATTTACCATGGCAAGTTTGGTGGTTTTTGGAATAGCAGAGTCTGAGAAAAACGCCGGACAAATCTGGTCGTAAAGAAGAAAGAAAGAAAGAAAGAATGAAAGAAAGAAAGAAAGAAAGAAAATAAGAAATCTTGGAAAAACAAAATGTCTGGGTTGGCACCCATACATGATGAATGTTAGCCCCAAAAGAAAACAAAATAGACAGTGGTTAATTGGAATTACTGAAAAATAAGCTAATGGAGGAACAACGGAAGCATGATTTAAATTGAAATGATCATCACAAGAGAAACTATTGGTGCTCGACTGTTCAAACACCACAAAGATCTGAATTTTCTCTTCCATTATGGTTTCTTTGCTTACGCTAGTTGAACATAACCTTTGTGACGTTACCGGGTGTAAAATGAAAATAAGTTTTGCTGCTTTTGTTTTCGTTTTTACTTTTGTTTTGTTTGTTCAATTTTTTTTTTAGATGAAACAGAATTTAAAATTCATCACAATGCGGACAAACATTAGAAAATAAGAATTGTTAGAAAACAAGAATATAACACAGACAGAATTCATTTGAAGCAAATCTTCTTTCTAGTTTTATTGATTTATTTATTTGTTTTTGTTTGTTTGTTTGTTTGTTTATTTGATTGTTTATTTATTTTGCCAAAGGGACTCATTTCACAATACATACATGCAGGGACGTACATTATATACTTTTTCATATCCTGATGTAAGTATAATTGTATGATTGTCTTTAGTTTCAAAGTTGAACAAAATGTGAGTTTGAACACATTGGCAAATGTCATATAGGCCTACGAATGAAAATACGTAAAGTTAGAACTCATTTTGGTATCTCCGTCATAGCTTTGAAGATGCCAAAGGTGTAGAATATGAAAAAGAATTATATAATTTTGATTGAAAGATATTTCTTAAGTAGACAGCATAATTATATAAATTGTGCGTTGGTACACCGTTTTGAACTCGAAAGGGGAGGGTGATTCGATAAAATGTGATAAGAACAAGACAAAAACAAATCGACAGAAAGAACAAACAGAATTTCGTCAAATTGCTGTATTAAAGATCCAGTTGTATCGTCTGTATCCATCATTTTTTCATCAAACGTGTTTGTTAATCAAATTGTGTCTTCTCTTGTTCTTAACATTCCTCAGACTCGCTATTGCTTTCTGTTGTAGACGCCAGTCGACGAGAGCACATCAGAAACAATAGCGGACGAGAGCACATCAGAAACAATAGCGATCTTGGGGGATCCTATGGAGGCAATGTTTTCTTGCGCACTTCGAAAATTTGTTTGACTGCATATGATACACCCTGGTACTGCAAAAATCATTTTTTTGTCCCGTTCAATTACTGTAATGTTGATATCAGTAAAATTGTCAAAAATGTCTCATCAGTATTTAGTGTAAAAAAAAAAAGGGTGAAAGCTTCACAAGATTTTAGCATATTTACTTTAATATATATATAGTAAAGTCCATAAATATAATAATAAAAATAGAAAGCATAAAATGCCAAAAATAAAACTAGAAACAATTGAGTGGTTGTCAGCAAATCAGTATGTGTGCCTATAAAACTTTAAAGATCGCCTATTCAGTATTTTTTTAACTCCTGCAACAATACCTTTTTTCGTGCGGGTATGTAAAAAAACCCCAATAGATTTAAGTTGGAAAGGCACCTCAATCTATTATAGTTTTGAAGCTATTAAATATTTAGATTTTGTGTTTTTGATACACTAGGTGTATCACCATGCCATGTTTGCTACTTTTCGGAGCAATTGTGTCAGAGAAAACTGATTATAAAATTCACACATAATAATAATAATAATAATAATAATAATAATAATAATAATAATAATAATAATAATAATAATAATAATAATAATAATAATAATAATAATAATAATAATAATAATAATAATAATAATTGAATGCATGGATGAATAACTAACTAACTAACTAACTAAATAAATAGATAGATAAATAAATAAATAAATAAATAAATAAATAAATAAATAAATAAATAAATAAATAAATAAATAAATAATTAAATAAATAAATAAATTATTTCAGGAAAAACAAGAAGTCGGTGTTCCCACACAGACTTAATAGCTAAAGCAACCACACGAAGCTATGATGAACCGGTCTTCTGCATCTAACTAAGATCTGTCGCAATTTGCGTTCGCTTCATGTTGTAAGGAATACATGAAAAGTGAGCATTTGTATTTTTACGTCCTGGGAGAGGGGTGTGCTGACGAGATATTCCTTTGCAAGAGATGATGAAGATTTAAGAAATTTAACTACTCTAAACTCTTTTAAACACAGCTTATCCAGACATGTGAAGGTAAACTGTGCCAAACTTTTAATATCCCAGTGCAAGTAGTTATGAGTCAACAGCTATGTGAATTAATCTCTTCATGTCATGAGTTCATCTGAATACTATTTTTATGTGATTACTTGATACTTACTTGATACTTGCAAATCTTAGCCCTCGATCGAGGTGCCCTTCAGGTTCGCCTTGAAGGCATTCGTATTCGGTCGTGATATGGTGTCCTCAGGCAATGAGTTTCAGGCGTCCACTATCCTGTGAGTAAAGGAATGTTTCCTGCTGTCTGTTGAGGCTTGTTCTTTGTATATTTTCAGGTGATGTCCTCTTAGTTGTCTGGATGGTTGCGAGAAGAACAAATCGCTTTTAGTTTTGCTTTTCCCTGTCATGATTTTGTAAACTTCAACCAAGTCTTGCCTGTCACGCCTATCTTTCAGAGGTTCTAAATTTACATCTCCCTTAGCCAGCCTGAGGCACCTTTTCTGTACGTTTTGTAGTTTAGAAATATCTTTAGCATAAAATGGATTCCAGGCTGGACTGGCATACTCCAGTCCAGGCCTGATTATTGCTTTATATAAGGTAGTTATGGTATTACTATTAAAATTGGAGAAACAACGCTGAATAATTCCTATTTTTTGTATAGCTTTCTGAGTTATAATTGCAATATGTGCAGCTGGTTTAAGATTGTTACTAACAGTTACTCCGAGATCTTTATAATTATCAACTTCTTGTAGGTATTCACCATCAAGGGAATACATGTATTCAATACTAGCTTTAATACGGAGAACCACGCACTTATTTGCATTAAACTTTATGAGCCAAGTTTTTGACCAAGCAGCTAAAGAGTTTAGGTCTTCCTGAACTCGAGCACAGTCTTGAAATGAATCTATAGCTGAGTAGAGCTTAGTATCGTCAGCAAACAGTTTTGCTATGTTTGTCACAGAATTGGGTAAGTCATTTACGTAAAGGAGAAATAGCACCGGACCCAGAATAGATCCCTGTGGAACTCCAGATTTAACGTTAGACCAACTAGAAACTCCATTATGTAGTACTACTCTCTGTCTCCTACCAGATAGAAACGCCTTAATCCAGTCAAGCAAATAACCTCTTATTCCATAATGTCTTAACTTGTAAAGAAGGCGTTCGTGCGGAACGCTATCGAACGCCTTCGCAAAATCGAGATAAACACAATCTGTTCCTACATTCCTGTCGATATTTAGTGTCCAATCGTTTATGCATTCTAACAGCTGCGATACACATGATGCACCATGCTGAAACCCGTGTTGGTGACATGAAATAATATCGTGTAACCTTAAATGTATGTTTATCTGGATTAAAAGTAATCTTTCAAGAAGTTTGACTACTTGGCTTGTCAAGGTGACAGGGCGGTAATTTTCGCAATTTTGCCTGGATCCTTTTTTAAACAAAGGGGTAATATTGCCGTCTCGCCAATCTTGGGGTAAAGTGCCAGTTCTTAAAGAATGATTAAATAAGATTTGTAATGGAATTGCCAGATTAGGGACTTGTTTCAATACATTAACATGGATGTAATCAGGGCCGCTACCCTTATTGGGTCTCAACTTATGCATAGCCTCCTTTACATTTTTGATTGTAATATTACTCAATGCTAGTTCTGACTCCACATACGGGTCGTTGATGAGTAGTTCATGTGCTAAAGGTGTCTCATCTACCATCACACTCGCAAAAAACTTATTTAGTTCATTGGCCTTCTCTGTGTCGTTGTAAATCTTGTTTTGTCCCACTTTTAAAGTTTCAACGGCCGAGGAAGTTTTGGTGAAGGTACCTACATAATTATAAAAAGCTTTTGGATTGTCTGAAATATGGTCCACCAGAGAAGCTTCATATTCACTTTTGGCCTCTTCCATTACCATCTTCTCCTCTCGTACACACTGATCAAAGTATTCTTTGTCTATGTGTAGACGTTGTTCTTTATATTTCCTGTATGCATCTTTTCTCTTTTTTATAGCCTTTTTTACTTTTGTGCAAAAATGCCATGGAGGAAGTTTAGCTTTACCAGCACGTATCGTTTTTTGGGGGACAAACTTAGTTAATAATTGGTTATACTTGTCCTTAAAATTTGTCCACTTTGATTCAAGATTGCCATGCCCTAATACTGAGTTCCAATTTGTATTTTCTACTTCAGAATCCATACCAGTATAATCACCTTTTGCATACATGTTTATTCTTCTAGCAGTTGAATCAACCCTAGGCACTGGCATACTTATCTCAACATGAATACCGTTATGGTCGCTAGTGCTAAAGGGTTCAACCACTGAGCAATACTCTACGATAGTTGGGTCATTAACTAAGACAAGATCAATTAAGTTGTTACCTCTTGTAGGTTCCTCTACTAGTTGTGTTAGTAAATTGTCATGAATGGTATCTAAAAACAATTGCTCATGGGGGACACTAGACTCTAAGCGGGCCCAATCAATGTAACGTAAATTGAAGTCACCTACCAATAGCAGACGTTCACTGTCTATTTGGTTTAATGTATCGCATATATTTTGCATGTTGTCCCTTCCTCCCTTGTCCGGATGGTAACCCACTCCTATAACTAAGTTATTTGCCAGTCTGCAGAATATTAACTCAGAATTTGGTGTACAGGGTACAAATAACTCCGGTTGAAGTGATTTACGAATCATTAATAAAACACCTCCTCTATTTTCAAGCGAGTAATTAACCTCGGGGTAGAAGGACAAATTCCGATCCTGCCTGAAAATTGTATAGTGTGTGTCCTCTATCTCACATGAACTAACATTGGTATCAAACCAGGTCTCTGATATCGCGATAATATCATGTTCAGAACTTGTAACTAAATGTTTGAATTCAGTGAACTTGTTAGTTAATGATTGCGCATTAAAATATATAAGTGAAATATGCAAATTATTTACATTATATACAATATGATTCTTATCATTATTCTTTATGTCGGCCTCGGTGTCTGGAGGGGTCTTTTTACCACTCGATCCCCTACTATAACCCAGTTCCAATTTGGGAACTCCTCCTTCATCCTTGTCCTTTTTGTTCTCAAGTTTTTTGCCTGTTCCCTTTGATGTTTTGTCAAGTCTTTCTGCAAAAATACCTTGTCTCCTGGTATATTCTCAGTTTTAATTGATTTTAAGGTAGATGACTTCTCAAGTACTTGATTCCTCTCATTCTCATTTGTCATGATTACCTTAATAGGCCTAGGGTACTTTGCATTTAGTTGTAATGGGCCCAGACGGTAAGATGCTACTGGCTTGAGGTTTATCTCTAAAGCCCCTAATAACTCAGTTACTAGTTCACGCGTTGAGACTGTACTACTTTCTGGGATTCCCTTTACCATGAGGTTTGGTTTTCTGAGATTGACCTCATGTACCTCGTGTGTAGCCTCTCTGGTTAAATCTCTGAGCTTTTTTAGGTCATCACAGACACCAATGTATGATGATTTGAGATCGTTCAAATTAGCTTTAGTATCATCTAATTCTGCTTTGTCAGCTTTTGTAGCCAAATCTACTTTTATTCTATCAACCTCATTTTTGTCAGCTTTATTGTCTATCTTTGAAGATAATATGTCAAGCCTAGCAGACATCTGTTCAAAATAACTCTTACATCGTTCTTCGATCAATTTGTCTGTCTTGACAGCTTTTAAAGCATTCTCTTCGCATGCTTTACAGTACCACTGAATTGCACAACTTTTGCTAAAGTTATCTTCATTTTGTATTATTTCACAGGATTTCTATGATTTTCTATCAAACTTTTTATGTTTTTTAGTATTTTATATTGCATCTCATGACTATGTTATGGGTATAACTTAAAGCAGCCTGTGCTGGTGTTATTTCCCGATTAAAACCTTGTCAAACCTTGATGGCCTCGCCATCACAACAGCATTTGCATTTTTTGATGCACGGTGATGTTATCAACGGGTTTGTGATCCGTTCCGTATTGAATTTACTGTTTCTACTTTTCTATAATTCCATGACATCATTACCCAGAATGAGACCAATCAGTTCAGCGCTCAAAATGGCGACTTTCAAGCAGACAGAGTAAGAAGCAGAGGAAACCAAAATAGTTTTCATTGTGTATTTTTTCCCGCAATCATTGTCTTAAAGGCGGTTTATCATGGCGGATGGAGGTGACTTCCGTCCGTTTCGGACAGGTATGTTTTCTGGCTCATTTCTGTGCAGAATAGTACAATTTGCAAACATTTCTTGATGACAAGTGCTATTTGTCACAAATTGAAATAGGCCGTCCTTGTCAACCACCTTGTGTGTCTGTTGGTCGTTATATGTTTTTATATTGACTTTATAATTCTTCCCGGGTGTTCATTAAAACCCTGCTTACCAAGTGTACATTCAAGTTGAAGCAGACACGGTAGTTTGAATGGGCCTTATTTCGTGTAAGCTGCATTGCTGGGGACTAATTCTTAAGCTCATCAAATACTTAACTAAAGCCAAGGCCGTGATGGTGAATGTTCTAATGTTGTGCGAGTTCCAGTGAGGTTTCAGGGATTCATACTCCACAGACAGTGTTCCGATAACCCCCAAATAGGGGTATATTACCCTTTCAAAATCTGAAAAACCCTGTGCTCTGAGAAAGTTCTAAACAAGTCTTGTTTATTTACATGTAAAATTGGTGAAAATCTAGTCTTCTCTGAATTTCCCTTTTTGGGACCCCATGAAAAAATTCTTAACAGAAACACTGACAGATACATGCCAGATCCATCTCACTAAGCATGCAAAAAAAGTATAGACCCATATCTTTTACATGGAGTGTGAAACAGGCCAAGCGTATAATAATATAAACGGCTAGCACTGTAAAAAGCGAGCGCAACTTTAATCCTTATTGTATATGTTACGCATCATCGGTGGACTGCACAATCGAACGATCGCACAGTGCTATCAATGGTTCTATTGTTCGCGCAACAATCGATGGATCGCGCACCGATCGATCAATCGCGCTGTGCTGACAATGGATGCACAATCGGTGGATAATTTGTTTGACAAATTCTAATCTATTGATGAGAATGGAATAAACTTATTGTGATTTTAACATACAAACTCGAACCTATCAATTATGCATGTACAAGTGACCAAGTACGGGCCTTTGTTATTACCGTGATTTTGTAATTGTACATCTGTAGCTCAACTGCCTGGATTCGACGATTAAACTTAAGTTAGGTATATGATTGGTAAACACATGTAGATCAAAGTAAAATGTTAAGTAACACCAATCGCTCGATCGCGCTGGGCTTGCAAAGGGCCTTTGTTATTACCTGGATTTTGTAACTGTACATCTGTACTGTGTGGCTCAATTGCCTGGATTCGACGATCAAAGGATGCCCGAGCGATGTATTATTTAGTTTGAAAAAATTGTAATGAAATAAACTAGTGTCAGATCTACCTTTGTTGTGTGGATGGATGGATGGATGGGTTTGTCAATCAAGTTATTAAGATGGATTTTATCCCTGGTATCGAGTGAAGAAGTGGTGAAATCCAGTCATATTTATACCCAGAAAACACTCACAAAAAGTATTCGAAAAGTACTCGGCTCGAGGAAACACTCTTACAGACTGAAAGTGACATGCCACTCACAAAACACTCAATTTGACAGATCTGTTAATCGATGGTGCAGCACCAGCAACACTCACGAAGTGTCACAACCACAGGGATTTGCATCAGAAAAATAAAAGTGTGTCAATATAAATTATCGTTGTTTGTCTTGCTCTCTGATCGAGGGAGTCAGACTGAGGGCGCGAGTCACTTTAGTGACGAGAAGGGGACAAACGAGATATGCCGCCTCCGCGCATCTTTTCCCGATTAAATCGCTTTTGTCAGCTGCATACATATAATCTTTACCTCCAGTTGTTCCTAAGAACCTACTTCGTCGATTGCAACGCAACAATCGCTCCACTAGCAACAACGTACCGTTTTTTTTTTCACCTTTATTCTCAACTCTTCAAATAAGTCAGTCTTCATTGTACGGAAATGACCTTTGACCGACCCCAAACGGCACTTCAAGTATTACTGGCCTCTCATTGGCCAAGCTATTCCTGGTAAATTAAATTAATATATTGTTCAGTCATGACATTTATGTTTTACTTATATGTCAAACTGCTTTAATAAGATTGCAAGAATTTATGCTAATGTGAGCTCCACCTCTGTGGTAAAATATAATGAAGAATAGAAAAGATTGCGATGGGCGGTAATTGGGGGTATTTGACGCACTGATGTTTCAAAAGCTTTACAACAGCTTCAAATTTTTGTTTTAGTTGCACAGTGCTCCAGTTTGTATGTTGATTGAGCAAATTTTCACTAAATTCTGTCTATTGTATAATCCTAAAGCTCCAACAGTATGGTTCTGTCTCCTCACATTCAAAGCTTGTAGTTGTAGTACATGTGGCCATGTGGCATTTTCAATAATTCCTCAAAGTAACACTAGATGGCACACTAATCAGGAAGTCTTGACAAGTACCACATGTATTCCTGCTATGTGAAATAAATTCATTAATTAATAAAGTGCACTTTACAAAGAAAAAATACTTTTTTGAGGAATTTGGTAGCTTGGGCAGTATTTTTAAGGGTATGGAGAAAGTTGAGTGAGATATTTTAATGAAAGACCGGTGTCAGATCTGATAATTCTGGGAATAAAAACAGGGTATCATTAGGATAAGCATCACAACAACCAACACTTCACAAGGTATCAAAATCAAACATTTTACATATAAACACTGTTAACATTTATATGGAAATATATAACCAAAATATCTTTTGTGGGTCTAATCTCGTGCAACATGTCAATTGTCAGACTGTTATTGTGAATTTCTTCCACACATTACAGATGTGTACTCAGAAAAATACAATGAAAGAACAGCAAATAAATAAAACTAACAAGAAAAAAAGAAAAAAAATAGAAACAAAGAGAATAGATATGTCTGCATTCACAAATTGATAAATTGGCATTTAGAGCCTATACTTGGAAGAATGTCCCTGGCTACCTGTTACATCCTCACATTGAGGATGTAGCAGGCACTGAGCCAGAATATTCTTCTGAGTCAAACAAGCTGAATACATAGTGGTACATGGTGTCACTTTACCCAAGGGGTGGAAAGAGCCTTCCTACCAACCCATACGTTTGAGGGCTGAGTCGGAAACACCAAACAAACAATTTCTTAAGCTTGGCCTCAATCTGAGCTGGCAACATGTCATTTTGGGGCCGCTAAACAATGTAATATGAGTTGCGATCTGGAAGACCTCCAGAGGCGACCTGGTGACTGCACTGTCTGAAGACATTAATTAAGGTAAGACACAACATGCGCAACAAATGTTTCATACTTTGCGATGTAACTTTAGGTTACACTCACACCTGTAAACTTTTTCTTTGAGGCGAGGTTTCAACAATGCAAGTTTGTGAATCGTTATCATTTATCACACTTTATAGATGTCTTCTGAATAGACATCTATCATTGACATAATTTCCATGATGCCCGCTAAGTTATAGACTTTTTAACTGGACATTTCTCGGGATGCATAAAAATTTGAATTACATATAAATTTGCGTCATATGCAATGGCACACTGCACCCCGCAAATCTCATTCACTGGTTAGCTGCGAGAGGTAGACCGCGATTTGAAATCAACACAATACACTCTCCACCATGATAGGAACACAAATCATATACATACATAACCATGAGAGTTTGCTGGCCCTTGCTATGAAATGGGTATAACCCAGAAGAGGCAGGTGAAGCCATCCCATTACCACGTTCATTTGCACCTCGCCAGGCCATTTAGCGGTCTGGTGCATTCATGCCTTGCAGACGTGCACTGAGTACGTGCTGTGATGTATGTCGGCTCTTGTCATATTGGATGAATCAAATTTGGCTTGGTGCCAGCACTGGCCCTTTGCGACATGTTTCAATTGGATCAAAATGCCAGGCAAGAAAAGTCTATAGATATTCTAACATGTCTTCAAAAAAAAACAAGACAGTACAATATTCTTAGACTGCATTTTGGTTGAAATGGAAGCAACTGATTAATTTTTGATGTAATGTGTGTGTGGGGGGAAAAACGATTTATGAACTGCATTAAAAAAAGTCGGGTTTCCAGAACAGTTCCTCTCGGCTGGTACAGTTTCTCAAATCATTGATGTACAAATGGCCATTGACACTATAGATCATCACAATTATATTGTGCCAAAAACTCAGAGCCACATGTGGGCATTAGATCTACCCGGGCAGTGGTTCAAATTTTGTTTGAAAGACAGAAAACAATTAGTTAACATAGGCGAAACAACCCACAGGCTCAATGGTGTTCCCAGCAAGGTCCCCCAGGGAAGCATTCTTGGGCCTGTGGTGTATCTCTGCTATGTAGACAATATTTCTGTTAGTGTATCATGTAAGTTACTATTGTATGCAGATGATACCGCTGTCCTAGTTTCAGGAAAAGACCCAGATGTCAAAGCATCAGTTCTGGGGTAATAGCTAAGTATTAAACTGCAATAAGTTGTTGGTCAAAAATCATCTTTCCTTGCAGCCAGGAAAAACGGAGTGTACTTTATTTGGCTTCAAGAGAAAATTAAAAAAAGTGAATGGTTTCAAAATCAAATGTCAAAACTGTGAAATAACTTCTCAACCCGCAGTCAAATACCTTGGAGTTCAACTTGAACAAAGTTTTTTCTGGAGCCCAGCAGAGAACATGATTATTAAATCAGTGGCTTGCTTAAAATTTTTGTATAGACAGAGGGACTTCCTGGATTTTACATCAAGGAAGTTGCTCTGTTCAGCCCTGATACAACCTTTGATCGACTATTGCATCCCAAGCTGGTTTACATCTATTGATAAAGGCCTTCAGCATAGACTTAGAGTCATATCACAGTGCGGATTGTTCAGGTGATGAGTGTGTTTTCCTTTGTTGATTGACCAGACAAGATGTTGCAGGCCTTCACGTTTGAAGAGGGTGATTTTTCACTCACCTTAAAAGCTGGTCTAAAATGATTGAGGTGAGCTCTTAAAAGCACACCTCAATCTTGTATTTAAGTACTTTGAGTATAGCAGTAGCTCACCTACAGCTCACCTAGAATGATTTCAGGTGAGGTTTTTCAGCTCACTAACTATTTTTAGATGTGAAGGCCTGATGTTGAAATTGTTTGCAGTTGTTTACTTGTTAAAGGATGAGAGAAATATACGATCAGCGATGAATATGAATACGTACAGGAATATGGAAAATCCAATATGCAGTTCAGTCACTACACACATTGAGCAGAGAACCTGTGCCACATAAAGTTTTGCCTGTATGGCTAAACAGTAACTTGGTGTCAGACCCAGTAATTATGGAGTTTGGTGCTTGTCCAAGTTTATTGTTTTTCGCCAATAACTCAAAAAGTCATAACCCAATTTGAACAAACAGATTATATATGGAAAGCTGGATGTGGGGCACATATTTTGAACATAACAAGTTTTTCATCCAAGCTGAAGGTCAAGGTAAAATGGCCAGTTTGAATATAGGGGTCATCATTTAAAAGCTGTGCACCCCACAATTTTTTAGTTAGGCCTATATAACATTTAAGAGTTATAAAGTGTATAAAAAATCTAGGTGTTTCTGATGTATTCAGTTGGTTAGGATTTTAAGACACACATAAGTGGAAAGATTAATGTTTTAACTGGCAAGACATATTTGTTAAACATCTCCCCTCCTTGAGTGCACTAAGCTAATGCGCTTGGAAAGGGAGAAATATAGGATCCATCAATTGCATTCCATTGAGCCTTTAGGCCTGAATTCCATGGGGAGATGAGCTGAGCTCACTTGCTCTGTCTGATGCTAAAATTTTGTATCAAGCTTATCCCAACATGGACTTTCGTTACACTCATTATCACATCAGTGGCAATAAAAAATTACAGGGATTTCAAGTTTTTTTTGAATCGCTGCAGAATAAACGATTTTTCTGCTAGCCCCTGTGATAGGCCACCAGGTGCAAAATTACACAGCTGGCCTGGTAAACAGTTCCATGTTTTTGCACTGGTTGACCCCAAACCAGTAAGTTCGGTTTCCTTATTAGGAATATGAAAAGTTCAAACATTAGTTTGAAATTCTGAGTTGTGTGGTAACGAAATTATGTCTCCCGGTGGAAGCCGGGGGACATATTGGTTTAGTGCCCGTTTCTTCTTCTTCTTCTTCTTCTTCTTCTTCTTCTTCTCCTTCTCCTTCTCCTTCTCCTTCTCCTTCTCCTTCTTCTTCTTCTTCTTCTTCTTCTTCTTCTTCTTCTTCTTCTTCTTCTTCTTCTTCTTCTTCTTCTTCTTCTTCTTCTTCTTCTTCTTCTTCTTCTTCTTCTTCTTCAACACTTGGTTTCCGTGCGATAAGTCTTGAAGGACTTGACAGAATTTGATGAAACTTGGTAGGCTTATGTATCTAGGCAAGACCTAGGTTGGGATTGTATTTGGATGACCTTGAGCGAATTCTCAAGGTCACAGGGTCACTTATGTGAAATTGGTTTCCGTTCGATAAATCTTGAAGAACTTGATGGAATTTGATGAAACTTGGTAGGCTTATATATCTAGGCAAGAACTAGGTTGGGATTGTATTTGGATGACCTTGAGCAAATTGTCAAGGTCACAGGGTCACTTATGTGAAATTTGTTTCCGTTCGATAAGTCATGAAGAACTTGATGGAATTTGATGAAACTTGGTAGGATTATGTATCAAGGTGAGACCTGGGTTGGGATTGTATTTGGATGACCTTGAGCGAATTCTCAATGTCACAGGGTCACTTATGTGAAATTGGTTTCCGTGTGATAAGTCTTGAAGAACTTGATGGAATTTGATGAAACTTGGTAGGCTTATGTATCTAGGCAAGACCTAGGCTGGGATTGTATTTGGATGACCTTGAGCAAATTCTCAAGGCCACAGGGTCACTTATGTGAAATTGGTTTCCGTTCGATAAGTCATGAAGAACTTGATGGAATTTGATGAAACTTGGTAGGATTATGTATCTAGGCAAGACCTAGGTTGGGATTGTATTTGGGTGACCTTGACCTAATTTTCAAGGTCACAGGGTCACTTATGTGAAATTGGTTTCCGTTCGATAAGTCATGAAGAACTTGATGGAATTTGATGAAACTTGGTAGGATTATGTATCTAGGCAAGACCTAGGTTGGGATTGTATTTGGGTGACCTTGACCTAATTTTCAAGGTCACAGGGTCACTTATGTGAAATTGGTTTCCGTTCGATAAGTCATGAAGAACTTGATGGAATATGATGAAACTTCGTAGGCTTATGTATCTAGGCAAGACCTAGGTTGGGATTGTATTTGGATGACCTTGAGCAAATTCTCAAGGTCACAGGGTCACTTATGTGAAATTGGTTTCCGTTCAATAAGTCATGAAGAACTTGACAGAATTTGATGAAACTTGGTAGGATTATGTATCAAGGTGAGACCAAGGTTGGGATTGTATTTGGGTGACCTTGACCTAATTTTAAAGGTCACAGGGTCATTTACGTGAAATTGGTTTCTCTGCAATAAGTCTTGAAGAACTTGATGAAAATTGCTAGAGTAATGTATCTAGGTGAGAGCTAAAATAGGATTGTAATTTTCAAGCAAACTTAGTCATTTGTAATTTGTTATCACCTGTAGCTCTAGAGACATAAGTGTTCCACCGGGAGACATTTGATTTTCTGTTGGAAAATCAGTCTGTTCTAGTTGAAACTTGGCTTCTAGTCGAGGATGCGCTTGTTCATAGATGTGCACAATGTAGCAACAAAATTAAATGTTGCCCCTCACGATAAATATTGAAGCTTTATCAAACCCCGGCCAGTGCCTGATGAGACCCAGTGAGGTCAAAATGCATCCCACACTACAGCTACCTCATCTTGGCTACTTGCCTTGTCTCACTGTATTTGTTTAAAGCATGCACATGATGCAGGTACCTGTAATTTCCTATCATCTAGTGATTGACATAGGTTATAAGTTGTTGTTTAGCCGTTTTGCAAAAGTAGGTTAGTGTCTGCATTTGTTCATGGGTTCATTGAAGAGCCTGCTTCTTTGCATTGCATAAAATGAACGGCAACTATATCAATACCTAAGGTCCAAATTAGCTAGTACTCTCGGTAGCCGCTAAAGTGCCATGGTCATTTCCTGGTGCACCTTGCGGCAGGCTGGGTCGTTTCAATATAGCAGCCATATTGCGCCATAGTTAAAGTACATGTACAGGGAAATGACATTGCAAAGTTGATCATTATTTTCCAATGTACTATGGAAGTATTTACATGCTACAATGACAGTCTACAATTGCAACAGTACCTGACTTTAAGCCAGACACAAAAAAACTGGGTAAATTGGATAAATACCCCTGGATGCAAGGGGTAGCTTTCCACACTTTTCCCTCAAATAAACATAGAAACGAAAAGACCAGAAGATTATGAACCACCAGGCAAATTTGACAGAATTTGTTAAAGATATTTTGTTCGGGGTAAAGGTCCGACACCAGAACACCCAGTGCCCATGTGATTTCTGTATAACAACTGGACGATTGCAGAAAAAATACGCACAACAAACTGATGGCAGAACCGTGTGAGATGGTCGTGGATCGAGTGACCTACCCAGCAACGGAGAAAGGCCAGTTGCCAAGTAGAAAGCGGGGGTGCGATTGTTGCATTGCAGCGGTAGCTCACAGTACTAGCTAATTTGAACCAAAGCTATTGATATGGATTGTGGATGTTTACATGTATTTTTCACTTTTCCAAGAGGCTTTGCAATCGGGACGTGTCTCAAGTATCGCCCTGTTAGAATGGTTGCCACCTGTGACACACTGTTACCCCATTTCTGCTTGGTGAGGCATTTCAGAAGATGCAAGTTTATTACAGTAGTCCCTCCTTTGAGAGACCGCCCCTAGTGCCACCCAAAAGGCAGTCACATAAAGCAGGTGGTCCCTCAAAGGAGGTATAAATAACATGAAAAGTACTAGAGAAAGACCTGACAGCTGTGGTCTCTCAAAGGAGGTGGTTTCCCAAAGGAGTGGTCTTTCAAAGGAGGGACTACTGTAATACACTAAGGGTATTACAAAGGGACAAAAAGGCTGTGAACAGCGTATGCTCAGCTGAATGCAAAATGATAACAGTTTAGAGCTGTGTGTCCCCAAGCTTGAAGTGAATCTGCTATAGATATGATTAAGGAGAAAATAAACATAAACATGTATGTGCATTAGCATCAGTATTTCAATATCAATTTGCCAGCTGTATTCATATTTCTCATTTTATAATTTCAAAAAGTTGTTAAAAGTTAAGGTATATTATGTCGTCCAAATTCTAGCATGATGTGAGTTACAGTGTTAGAGAAGAAAAACTAGCTTGAACACTAAAACATGTATTAACCCCCCCCCCCCCCACACACACACACAAACTTGCTTCCAGCACCACCTATTGAACAAGTTATGTTCTCCAGGTACTCGGAAATATTCTTATGCAATTTCAAAGCAATTCAACAATTGGTTTCAGAGAAGAAGATTTTTAAAAAAAATTGACAAAAGAGGATTAAAAAGGTTCACAGAAGGTCCAACAGTCACAGGTGCATGGCCTATTGAAGAAATTCAGTAGAGACCCACCCCAGGCAGATCCCAACCAAGTTTGAAGAGGACATAGTTCAGTTGAGCTAACAAGAATTAAAAATAAAACTGGAACAATGTGATCTCATGCATTGGAATGACTTATGCTGGTGCTTCCTGCAGTCTGGCAGCAGTGAAAATCCACTGAATGAAGCATGACCAAATACCATTGCTGCCAATTCTGGGAAACTAGGTCCTGGAATGTGTGTAGCAGGAGGGACCACATATAGATTGTAAATTTTGCAGCCACAAGTCATTGTATAACATGTCTTCATGGGACAAATATTAAACCTGAAAAAACAAGGTGGTTAACAACAGGGAAGTGCTATAGCACTTCCCTGGTAACAAGAATAACAAACAATAAGAGAATGTTGTCTAAAAATATGAAAGCACATAAACCTTCACTGAACACTGTGCCACATGATTAATTATTTAATTCTCTGTAATAATTAAGTTATTCAAAAAACAGATGCTCTTAGCAGCCAGGTGGTCTCTGAGTAGGGTAGCTTTAAAAGACAGGAAGTACTATCTATAGCTTCAGGTCTGGCATTCCAGGCAGCTTGAACAAAGGAGATACTGATTATTATGTCGGTTTGCAATTCACTTGCTGCACTCTTGGCAGAAGCAAGTACAGCACTTGGACTGTTGTACTTGATTGACTCCTGTCCAGGCTGGTTGACCTCACCAGTGTAGTGAGAGCATTGTTCAGTGCAGTGCTGATGCAAGGACAACAAAGGAGGCACTCTTGCCTCATTGCCAGTTGTGACATATTTCACTTGTAGGAAAACTGCGTGTCATCTGGATAATTGTCAACTCCAAACTGATGGGACATTGGCCGAGAACTGAAGCCAGGGCCTCCATGTTTTTTTGTTTTGTTTTAATTGTCCATTTGGAATGGTATTTGGGATGCGCACACTTTGAACCAAACTCACCTTACTCACAGTACAACACGACCAACATGTAAGGTGCAGGTACCGTATAATGCATTGTTGGCTGCTCTCCAGATTTACCTTGTTGGCAGAGTAGCTCACTCATATCTCTTACGCCTGTATTGACAGGTTAATGAGGGATGGCTTAGGACCGAGACCTGGACACCACATCCAGCAGGTGAATTGAGAGCTAGTGGTATAAATGGAGGATGAGTACATGTGCACAGCAGCTCCTAGATATAAACAATGGTCCCCCTCTTGTAAGGCCTCTCTCACCAGGGGCCACCTCTCGTAAAAGACCATTACTATGTACAAAGTATGGCATTCCTATTATAGTGCCGCTGTACAGAGGCCACCACTCTTGCAATGCCACTTTTAGGATGCATTTTGGGTGGCCATATAAAAGGGGGACCATTGTATCCCCTAAAAAGTGCACACAAGGATGCACTTGTAAGGATGGTCTTAAATAACAGGTGCTACTGTAAAGGCAATCATGTTTATACTGGACTATCACACTGCATTACTAAATAAATGTAACATATATTTGTTATGCAATTAAGTCCATCAACTGTCCCATCAGACCAGCTTACCTGTCCAGGTGGGCACATAATATAAGAGCATCACAAATAAATTTGTTTACAAGTACAACTGTAAACATTCTGTTTGTCCATGGTGTGGGGGCCACAGAGTGCAAAGCTACTCACATAGCTTTTGGGGTCAGTCAGTGCAACTGAGTAAACCCATGATGCCCTCCACAATTGAAATAAAAAATACAGTATGTAATGAAATGTGTGTCTTGGCAGATTCCAAGCTATAAACCTATTACAATGTACGCTGCCATATCAGAACACATAGTCTGTAGTATTTTGCAGTTCTGTGAGCGAGAAGCAGGTTTGATTCATGTTTATTGTTAGAAATTCCTATTTTAAAAGGCAGACAAGCTTGTCTCCAAAGCACACCGTAGCTCCATGTGATGTCTACTCTGCTGTGTAGAAGAGGTACTGTGGAACTTGGTCTATTTTGTAGGCAACAGACAAACTTGAAAATTGAAAAAAATGTTACGTGACACAGCTTGAAAGCTAATCTGCCCATGGCATCCAGGCTGAATAGCTCTGTTGTACACAATTGATGGATCCAATGCTTTTCCTCAGGCGATCAGCTGAGTGACAAAGTTTTTGAAGGTCACGGGGAATACTATATGTGGACTTGTAGGTTGCAAATTTAGTGGTCCAGGAGTGCTAAGTGATGTCCCAGAGGCTGGTTTATATCTCTTCTGGTGATGTAACAAGGTATTCAATGAAGTCTCTACCATAGATATGTGGCCCTTTTTTCTGACATACAGATTTTGTGTTGCAGGTTACAGACCACAGTTGTGATTGGCTGGTTGCGCATCCTTACGGAGATAGTCCGTAATTGTGAAAATACTGTGTTTTCAGCATGCTGTAGCTTCTGTTTAAACAAAGTTAGCTGAGTCAGGTTTGCTGCATCACAGAGTTGCTTCATTGGTGGTCATATAGGTGCACTGTCTTCCAGGCCAGATGGGAACTTTATGGTGGGGAAGGACAATGATGTGACCCTGGCAAGAGCACTGTTCATACACCTGTATAAAACTGACATCCAGGTGTTGTTTCGTATTTCAATTATCACAAATTAACAAGCTGGGAATTATACGAGAAAAATCCATGCGTGTTTTTCTGACATTTTTATCTGTTAAATGCTGTTCACGGAATTCTAAAACACCAAAATGCTGATTTTTTAGACTGAAAAATTCTAATATGCAAAATAGAAGGATTTATAACTGTGGTCTGTGGCCTGCAGGTTTAGTATGTATTAAAGAAAGTCAGTGAGGTGGCTGTGCCTACATGTTCCCCCTGGTGGGGTTCTGTAATAACAATTGGCTTTCGTGCTGGTCATCCTGCTGGATGTGTCAGTGATCTGGTAATATTTATAATTTGATGTTTCACAGGGATGTTGTTTAAAGATATCCAAGATTCAGGGTGTGTAGGTTTTTTTTGGGGGGGGGGGGGTAGGAGGGACGATATTCTGTACTTGAGTGCATTAGACATATTAGAATATCCGTCAGATTTTAGTTTCTTCTGGATGGACATTGACCTGTTAGTTTTGGATGATATGATAACTATATTATATCACCCCATTATGTTTTGGGGTATGCTGACTGGTAATGTAGATATGTCGTGTGTGTATCTGTGGGTTGTATGTAAAATATTGTACAGTCATGCAACTTCCAGTTAGAATCTAGACATTTTGTACATCGTGTCCAGAAAGTGTATATCTAAGTGCAAATATGCACAGTGCTGTTTTTGTGGTTGTCACTGAGATGAGCCACAGAGTCTGTTGAACCTTGGGGGTGGGGTGTGTGTGTATCATATGTATTTTTCTCATGCAAACAAAATAAATGGACACACAAACAAGCAAACAAACCAGTTGTAGTGGGAATCTATGGAGTGTGGTTTGCTCCAGATCAGACATGAAATATTTGTATAGGATATTGCGTATTGCCGCCTATAGCAGTGTCTGTTATTTCTTAATAGTGGACACGATTGTGAGTTCAAAATTGATGCAAAAATACCATTGTCAGCAATTGGATAAGTTCTGAGTTGCAAAGATTTTCTGTGGGTTTTATTTTCCAAGTTAGAGTTTTAACAGTGGCTTTTGAATTAGGTCTTCAGTTCTGCATATATAGGTAATGGTATACAAAGCTGACACATCAAGGGTTCCCACGACAGAGATTTCAGGTAATGGTGGTAGGGATTCTAATTTATAAAAATTTGCTGGGGAAAAATCTGCCCAAGTCATTATATTTGCAATCTGAGCAACACATTTTGTGCTGTCAGATAAATGGATCTCTCCCCACACAAATGGGTATCCCCTTGTTAAGCAACATGGGCTAGAGCAGCCCCACAGCTGTTGTGAATGTGTTATATTGCCCGTGGGCCTCTGCTGAGTGATCTGTGCAAGAAGGATAATCTTGCTTGTGTCTTCCCATATCTTGATGAGCTGGATGACCTACATGTACCTGTTATCAGCCACTGGTATCAAGCTTGTTTCGCTGCTTGTTATTTGGAATACAAGCTGTGTAATGTTAAGTAAAATGTGTACAAGTTCATGCTTGTAAACTGTGATAGTTGGTTCATTTGTTAAGCATATCTTGCCAACACACTACATTGTATCTGTACATATGCAGTGTTTAGTAAAGTGCGCGCACACACACACACACAGACACACACACACACACACACACACACACACACACACACATCAATAATATACATAGATCTTGTCATTTCAGGCCGACGCAGAGTAAATCCCAATCTGAACAGAGATCACATTGGACAGCAGTCTCGAATGTTGGTCAGTCGTTTCATCCATAATCGCATGGAAGCAGACGGGATCCCCGAAACTCCACCAGAAGACATCCTTGTGGAGCCTGGCACTCCGACAGGTAGAGAAAGTCAGAATTATACACCAGTGGGTAGCCATAGCATCTCCAGCTACTCAAATGCTAATATTTTTTATTTTTTTTTTTCAGTTTTGGTAGTGAAACTTGCAAGGGAATAAAATAAATATTTATAGTCCTGAATTAAACTTGTTAATGAGAGCGGACATTAGATATTCTTGAAATTCCACTATTTTGCAAAAGAGTCTTCCTAGTTACTAGGCCGACCTTAAAATGAAAATTCACATCTTCATGCACCATGGTGTGTAAGCACAAATCCATGAATGTGTGTTGGCTTGATCTAGACATTTGAAGTAAAAGGAACAAAATGTGATACTGAAAGTAAAATTTAAATTTCATTCAACATTTTGATATAATCAGCAAATCTTATAATCACAAGAAGATACAACAGGTAATGACCACAAAAGCCTCTGAAGTGCTCATCAGTACCTTTTGTGGCAGCCATTCTACCGGGTACACGTGTCTGTTGATGAACTCAGGCTGCCATGGAAGAAAAAGTAGTTTTAGAGGGAAATAGAATGATTGATCAATATAGACATTGGAGATGACATGTGACCTACCATGGATCTTCATTATTTTTGGATTTCACCCTAGAAAATGGTAATTCACTGCTAAATGCAAAATAATATTGAAATACAGACTGACCCCTTGTTAACACAGTATGATGGAAACAGTCGTTGAACATTTTGATCATTTTCACAAGCATACACATAGTGCAAGTAAGGGCAGGGATACAAGAGCTATGCACTGTTCCACCTACACAAAAAAATGTCATATGTAGATATGGGTCAAAATCAATGCTTTAGTAATAGTAGTTGTAGATTTAGGGAGGGCAGTATGCTCGTAAAATTATGAGAATTAATGGCTGCAAAGAAAGAGTTAGCTATCCAACATTTAGACATTACTTGCACATGTTGCAGGCCCACCCCTGGAACAGATACGAGAAGTGGCAGATGCACTGAAGCGGATAGGAGATGAGCTTGATCAAGATGAAAGGATCCAAAGGTTAGTGAAGACCTGTATGACCATGGAGGCTGACCCTTTGTCACGTTTGTTTTCCCTCTGTATACATTATTTTTACTGAATAATTTTCTGCCACGGTGGGCAGTGAACAGTTGACATCAAATGTTGGTTTGTTGCTCTTGCAGGGAAATTGCCAGAACAATATTATTAATTAACATATTTCCTTTGTGGGAAACATTCAAATTTGCCCTTTCAGTAACAATTCTTCATTTAAAAAAAATGATAGTGAGTGCAAAATCACTTTCCTGTTACTGGGTAGGTGAGTGATTTCACTCACCTGGTGGGTGGCTACAGGTCACAGAGCCCTTCTAGGGAAGTCTAGGGGCATGCCTGCTGGGAAAAAAATTTTGACCAAAGGATGCAAAATGGTGCATTCTTGAGCATATCCTGGCCTGAGTTTGACCATCTGACAGGTGCTTTTGGGTACACACTTTTGAGTTGTTCTTCAAGGCCTCTGTTTGAAGGTGAGGTCAGGATTTTTTGTGCACACATGCAAGGTTCATTTTAACATACGAAAAACAATGCTACACAGCAGAGAAATTAAGATGCAAATTGCATCTTTTGCAGAGCAGTGGATGTAGGAGCACCAGAGGTGCAAAGAGTTGTACGCGGGTCAAGAGCAACCCGCTCTCAGAAAATTTTTGAATCTAGGCTTTGATATTAGGTGACATTGAAGGCCCCATTTGCTACCGATTTTTCATTGGGAAAATGTATCTAGTAGAAACTGAAATTATGCATGCATTCATAGTTTTAAATGATCTTGTTTATGAAACAAACTTTAAATTGTGTATGTTTTAAATGCCAATTGTAAAGATGGCTTTTAAAGCATAAAAAATGAACTATTGCGCTATTTAAAGATTAGACACAGGTATAACACAAGTAAATCATTGTTTGTTTGAATTACAGTGCGTGGCTGACAGGAGTTCAGCCCCATGCAGCTGTCCACATATTTTTCTAAGCACTAGGAATTTTCACTCCTGTTTCGTTCTGTGTTACAGATTTATTCATCCAAACATTTTAATGAAGCACAAAAATAAGTTTTCTCGCCTGTTCCAGTAACCTACCATGTCTTATCTTCATTGGGATGTTGCAGTCACCATTCATTTACAAGCATGCAGTATGTTTATTAAACTGGGATTTCATCACCATCGCACTCTGCGATGGTGGTCTGGCTCATGTTTTGCAGCATGTTTTTTGTCACTAGTATTTTCGGTTAATATGCTGAAGTCTTGGTGTTATGTCACTTGATACTCGCCATGATAGAAATTAGCTTTCTTAGATCTCTGCGGAGCCACCAGTACCCCCAAGTCACAGAGAGCATTTACTTTAAATCAGCTTATTTACATTGAAGAAAATATGAGAGCAAAAGCACAAAGGTAAACAAATGGCCACTAATGCTTTTTGCAGTTCAAAGCTTCTGCCAATGACATGAATCCATATTTTCTCAAAAATTTTATCAGCTCTGCTGACTTGTCAGTCAGAAGAGCTATAAAATCCATTTGTGTCTGTCTGACTGTCCCTCCATTAGACTTTTTACATTTTTTATTCCTCAAAAACCATTGCATGGAATGTTTTGATTTTGCATATAAATGTTTCCCAGATAGTCTTCTACTGAGTGTGTGAAAGAGATGATGAAGCAATAATTTCTAGATTTTTTTACATTTGTTTTTTTTTTTTTTTTTTTTTTTGGGGGGGGGGGGCGATTGAAAGCTTCTTATTGGCAAGAACCACTTTACCAATTGCTTTGATATTGTATAGAGGGTTGTCTGGGGTCATGTATTTTACACTGAGACGTAATATTTGATGTTCTTCATTTTGATTATTTAGATTATAATTTTTGAACAAAATTTTAATTTGTGTGCTTGGTCAGGTTATTGGATCAAGTTCCTCCAACTGCTACCCATCAGACGTTCCTGAATGTGGCACATGAGATTTTCAGTGATGGCAAATTCAACTGGGGCAGAGTTGTCACATTGTTTTATTTTGCATACAAAATGGCAGTGAAGGTAAGATACTCATTTCATGAAGTTATGGATTAAAAACCTCCTTAAGGGTGGATGGTATTCATATTTTGAATATGTTAAGGATGGATTTAGGATACTAAATTCAGAAGTTTGAATAACATGTAGGATGCATGTTGTCAGCATTTGTTGTCAAGCTGAAGATCAAATAATTAGATTGCATATATTTTGTGAATTCTGTTGTACATGTCGGAAATTTCATTTTAATACGGGGATATTTTGTCCAAAAAGTAGTTGAACAATATCCATTTGTGCACCTGCCACTCAAACTTCCTAACTTGGCTTTTCAAGTGAAAAAAAAAAAAAAAGGTAAAAAAAACACACATTGAAATGCACCTTGGTACCTGAGTAATTTCTCTTCTACCATAGCCTCAAACTCAAAGTTTATTGACATTTTTTAAACAGGAGAGTATCCCTATGGCACAAAATACTTTGAAAAAGAGTAGACTATACAGGGATGAGAATTGGTTGCCATATGGCAACTTTCAGACAAAATTGCGTACTTTCAACAAAATAAAATGTTCTTAGTTTGGTCTGACTGCTGCAAAACTGTTAAAATCTTTGGGGTGGGGCATATTAGTTTGCCAGTTTGCTCTTTGTATAGCCAAAATGCACTTGAACCATTATCATCCCCGACTATAGATAGACATTGTATACATATACAGCAGTTCATATTACCATAGCAATGTAGCATTTGACTTTTGACAGTAATGTTATACGTTGTGTGTGTGTGTGTGTGCGTGCTTTAAGGGTATATATCAGGTTACGCGTGAGTCTTACAAATAACTCAATAAAAGTCTGAAAATACGCTAAAAGTACCATAAACTATATATTTCCTGAAAGCTAACAAATCTGGAAATAAGTTGACAGCATTTTCATATGTACCAGTTCTTCTGTGTTGACACAACAATCAGGTAAAGTGATAACACAATTGTTAAATCTACTTTTTTATTTTGAGCTTGAGCATGTGCATTTCTGTTGCAAAAGCTAGCAGACATGATTTTCAACACAAACGTGTCTCACTTTTTTCATTGTTTGCGCTATTGTGGAGATACTCACGTTTAAAGTTGAAAAGATGACATTCCATTCTTACATCAAAGGTTTTGACTTTTGGCTCGCTGTAGAGAGAAAACCGCTCAACATAGAAAAAATCTGAGACACGTTTTTAAAGATTATATTCTTGTGAACAGTTTGCCACAAACCCCAGGTCTTTATGAGCAAAACTGACGAAGTTGATTCCACAAGAAGTTGAGAAACAAAGGCCAGGAATGATGCCGAGAAAAACGCTTTCAAAGCAAATGCCGACTTCAATAGGACTTACGCTATTCTTTGGGCCTTTGATCGCAATGACACCTTAGTATTCCGTTACGCACACCTACCTGTTGAGTAAATGGACAAGTTTGGAGCATCAAACTTCAAAGAATGCTCTATTTTAGAGGTTTTACATCCAAAAATGTTATAATCATGCTCATCTGTCACTTTGGATTCCATGTTGGGGTTTCTCAAGTTTACCCTGATTGGCCGACAAATGACTGACAGGTGGTTACGGGGCAACCGGGCTCTACGATGTTTGCCGTCTTGCGTGGGGTCCAATATCTATAGGTGTCAGTAAATCGGAACTTCAGTCTCAGTTTAGAAAGTTTCTATCAAGTTCAGAGGATCGTTACTTACATTTGTGTCATAAGAAAGTGCTATTGCAAAGATGCCGAGAAAGAAAAAACCTAGGGGCAGAGCGATGCCCGCGTCAGTTGCAAGTGAACTCAAAGCGTCTGATCTAGGATCATACTACAATCAGTTCCCTCCAGTGGAGACGACCCTGCAACCCAACGTGAGCCTCACGGAGACCCCGGGCGAGTCTGGCATTGCTGGGTCAGGGTCGAACGAAGTGGAAGCCAAGGTCACGGATACTGATTTGGTGAACACCACAACATATACAAGCCAACCAAGTCTGGACAAACGATTTTGCAGTGCTAGTGCCCAGAAACTCGGAGACTTTGTGTTCCACGAGGCTAGATCTACAGATTGTTGTGAACAAGGAAATGTGAATGAACAGCCAGAGGGATACCGATTATGCGACTGTTCTCAGTTGCAGGCTTGTGTTGATGCCGTTGCTGTGTGTGCAACTTGTAAAGTTGGAACTCTGAAACTGAGCAAAAGAACAAGTATTGGCGCAACAAGAGGATGGAAGTCTGAGTTTACATGGATATGTTCAAACGAGAGTTGTACACAAAGCGATAATGGGGTTTGCCTGCTCAGCTGATCGTAGTCTGCTTGTGCGGAGCGTGCGCAGAAGCGCTCACACCTGCTGTATGTAAATGAGGCTCCTGTTGGATTCCTGCAGGGCGGAGCTTAGAAGCTTAGCTAGTCCCCAGCCGCAGCCACACCAAACAGTGAGAACCAGGCCCAATACATTTGCCAAAATTCACAATTTTCCTTTACACAACCTGAAATCTGATTCCGGCATACAAAACTTACAGGAAAAGTGCATAACGTGTGAAAATAGCAAAAATGATGGTTTAACCCATTGTAACCTGATATATATCCTTAACCAATGTCACTGAAGCTGATCAATACATACTGCTGTAAGTAGAACTTGTTCTACAAGAATTAAAAGAGAAAAAGGAGAAGAATACAAAAAAGCAACTCGTCTTGTCATTAACTGTGAATCCCTGGGGATATTATTTCATGTTGAGGTTACACTACATGTATTCTCTGTCCCACAGATGTGTCTGAGACCTTCAATTACCACGATTACTACATGTACTAAAATCAGCATCATCCTGACCTGTGTTTTATTTCACCTGTACAACATTATCAGATATCGCCTTATACCTTTGCAGGGTTTCTGCCAGAGTGAAATTTTAGGGTACTCAAACACTCATATTCTAGAGTAAAAAGTCAGAAAATAACGACATTATGAGGGTATTTTGGGGTAATATATGCCAAAATTTTACTTTTTTGGTAACATTTTAGGGTGAGCACAAGTACCCTTGACATTTTTAGGGTATGCTATTTTACCCTTTTTACCCTTTGGCGGAAACCCTGCTTTGTTAGTTTTTGCACACATCGTCAAAATTTGAGGGCTTACAGCTCAGATTTGTTAGTTTCTGGAGCATGGGGTTTTCCCAATGTGTTTGTGTGACAGTGCAGGACTGAGAAGTTGGAAAACAGTTTTTTTTTTTTTTTTTTTTTTTTTTGATATCTGGTAAATGAATAACTGGGCACTGAAAGATTTGATCGCTATTATTGCTGATTGATAAATGGAAAATGCTGCTTTTATTTCCAGGCAACTGGACTCTGCACTGTGTACTGTAGCCCTTGTTTCATGCATATTATTCTAGGCACTGGAGATGGCCCTGGACATAGTGCCCTTAATCCGAAGTGTCATTGAATGGATTGCTAGCTTCATCAGTGACTATGTAGCTCCCTGGATCCTGGAAAGAGGAGGCTGGGTGTGTAATGTTATGTAAAACCATTAGCAGTCTATGGCAGTTCGTTGCCAGTTGTTAGGGTCAGATATTCTTACTCTGTGGAGGGGCCATGCAATATTGGCAGGAGTATTTAAAGTTACGTCAAGGCGAGATTTCTGTTCATAGTGTAAAGTAATTTGAACATTGTGCAATGGAACACATATGTAGCCCTATAACCGTGGCGTGGTTTCATTTACCTAATACATAGTCTTTCCTCATATTACTGTTATCTTGTTTCATATTTTTTATTTCAAATTTCATAAAGGTTTAATGTTTTCTGGCCGAAAGTACCAACATGTCAAATGCAGTCTCACTTAAAATTTTCACTGCAAAAAAAGAAAAAAAATCAAGTTAGAATTGTAGATAAGACATAAGGATGTATGCAGTGGGTCAGCAGATAGCTTTATATGGAGCAGACTGGGTTCTTCATGCTTAACCTGAAGCACAGAAAGTTTTGACTAAGTTTCACTCTACCTAAGACCCCCCAAACCCCAGAAAACTGATGCTTAGTTTCCCAGGTACATCCTTTGTCTCTCATTTACCCTTCGTATCAACTTTTTTTTTGTGGACATTTTCTGACCAAAGATACTGTTTTTTTTATTGATGCTGCTTTTTTTTCCAGTAACAACATTGATTTGGTCTCACGAGAAACCTCCAACATTGTAAAAAATGCTATATGAATATTTAAAAATTAAAAAAATAAAAACAAAACAAAAAAACCCCACCCTTATTGGAATTATTTCCAAAGTGCCTGAGAAACTCAATATTACCTTTTTGTGGCATAAGAATGGTACAAATTGGCAGCCAAAATTTGGTTTTGGTAATACATGTACATGTATCCAAATGTTTGAAGATTTCAAATTTGTGTTGCGAAATTGAATGATTTTACAAGTAGCCATATGTTCCAAAAAATCAAATGTCTTCATGACACTTTTCATGGCTTTCAACTACCACTGTTGATGTGTTTACTTGATACTGTAAAATAATGTCCTATTTCACGTGTATAAATTTTTACAGTTTTTGTATTTCATACATTTCATGGAATTTTTAATTTCACTATTTTCGACATAATTCCTATGAAATCAATGTTAAACCATTATTTTGCTGTGTTTTTATTTTCACAGTTTTTAGCCATCTGCAAAAATGAAAATAACAGGAAAATAAAAGCAATCTACAGTCGTTTACTGTATATTTACATGTTGTGTTCCATCATACTAATGTATGCAATCGTTTTCTTTTGCAGGAGGCGATTGTGGAGTATTTTGGAACTCCAACCACACAAGCAGTTGCCATTTTCCTAGGAGGTGTTGTTCTAAGTGCCTTGTACATAGTGTGGCGCAGAAGATAAAATTGGACAGTATTTAGGCTCAAATTTGTACAGAAAATGTAAACACTACTTACAGGTGTGTGTGCATAAAAGGTACAGAGTGTATGCAGAGAGTGAGCCAGTGATGTTATCAAATATTGTGTGGAGTAACATGTTCATTTAAATGGGGGAGGGGGGGGGGGCGTGTCAGTAAAGCAGCAGGACTCTCTTTTGCGACTGGGGTTCAACTCCCAGGGCCAGCACAACTTGTCCAGCTGGAATCAGATTGAATGTCCTCTTCGCATGTGACTAGTTTTCCCAAACACATGGCAAGCCGTGGACATTTTCTCTGGGCTCTCTGGTTTCACCTGCATTAAGATTTGTGATTACTTATTCAGGGTTAAATATTATGTGACACATGCCCAAGTGTGTTCCAAAAGAAGGCCAGTACCCATGTGGGTGCTGATTTTTTCAGGATAACTTTGTGGAAGAAAATGTAAAATTTGGGGGGATTAAAACCTTCTGATGAATTGTTGAATCCTCAGATCAGTAAGATTTGTTTTCTTTGGAATTTTTGGGCATGTAAAGTGGGTAATGATATTGTGAGGGAAAACATGACATGGGCTTCTTAGCAGGGTAAAGCTTTTTTAAGGAATTACAGGCTATCAACAACAAAAAAAAAGACCTAGGTTTGAAAGAAACTTGCATCAACTTTTTTCCCAAAAAATTTTGCATGTACGCTAATCATGTAAATGAAGATGGCAAACAGTTGATCTTACTTACAAATTACACTTGCAAAGCATAATAAATAAAGTTGTTTTAGCATTGATGAATGATATGGGGAAAAATCCTGCACATCATGTAGTCTTGTGTGTACATGTAGTACACTTAGTAACAAGTATGCTGTCCAAAAGATAGCAATGAGTAGGAATTAATCTTGGAAAAACAGGCATCAGGCAAAATCCTGTGTAGGATGAATCATGAATTTAAGAAATATGAACAATATTTTTTCAAGAGCGAAGAAATTTACTTGCAGAAAAGGCTGACGCAAATGTATAGCAGGCTACTTTTGGAGAGATTTTATCAACCAAGTTGATACCTGTGTTGGTTTCAGTCATCAAGATGAAATCAAAATGAATTCAGTGAATCTCTGTTTTCCAGCTTTTATGGTGAAGTTCTTTTTTGTTTTGTTTTTGTTTAGAATAGATGTATAACAGGTTACCTTTGGAGAGATTTTATCAACCAGGTTGATAACTCTGTTGGGTGTGGTCATCAAAATAAATTGGGTGAATCTCAGTTGTCCAGCTTTAATGTTGAAATGCTCGAAATTGGATTTTATCAGGTGGAGTCGTAATGGAATACAATATTTGGTCGTAGTTACGACTGTTCTCACTGTATCTGTAAATTCTGTGTGTGTCACAAGAACAAAGAAAAGTGACAAATTTGGAACACTTCATGTTTGTACTGACATGGAATGACAGTTTTGTCGAGGGTGTTGTGTGTGATTGTTTTCATTGGATGTCAGCAGAAAAGACGGATTTAATGTAAACACAAATTATGGTATGACCACTCTGAATACATTCAACAGAGAAAAAGCTGACAGATTTAGAAGTAAATGTTTACATGGTGTTATTGTTTTATGCTGTGTGTACTGGTAAGATTCAGGTGAAAATGGGGAAATCAATGAAGAAACTAGGAGGTAAAATTTTAATGTACAATTTTTGTTTTAACAAGTTTTCAAGAGTCATGACAAATTTGATGGACTGTTTGCATGCTCTTCAAAATATCTGCATAAATGAAATTATATGATTACATAGTTATTAGTTCTCCACATAAATGAAATGTACTGATTATCTATTTATTTCGCAGCCATTAAGATTCTCCGAGAACTAAATCATTTGCAAGATTTCTCATTTTTACCCTCACAAAAAGATGGCACTTGTACAGTAAAATCTGTACATAGTTGGCATCTTTGCCACCATGCACAAATCTATGGGTGAGGAAACATTTACACGTTCGTAAAAAGAGTTTATTGTGAGAAGTGCCCTCTGCAGGGAAAGGTGGTACTTGTGCAATTTACTGAACTTTTTAACTTATTATAAGCCATTGGTCTGATAGTGTTGCCAAACTTGAAACACCAGCAGCCCTGTACAAGAATCACAAATAGGGTTGCAAAATGAAATAATGGTGTCCACCATTGTGGCAGCTAAAATCAGAACCCTCTAGGTCTCTAGCGGGAATGTAGCACAGTACATCCAGTCAGCTTACAGGGTTCATACATTTATTTGTATGTTGAAGTGTGTAATTGAAACCTTTATCCCTGACCAGCCAAAGAAGCTGGATTTATGTGCTTTTGGTGTTTTTACTTTGGGATGGTTCAACAGTTTCATCATTTTTGAATTATTACCTGCAGTTTGGGGTGGGGGTGGGTGGACCTGTACACTTCAACTGATATGGAAAATGGTCATTTGTAACCCAAATTTTGTGGTATTTTGGTATTATTTCTTGGAAGATCATCATTTTGGAGTACTAAATTGGAAGGGGGGGGGGGGAAGAGACATGAAATTTATTACCCCAAGTATTAATTCAATTAAGATGATGATGTTGAACCATCCCTTACTTTTCTGATTGACCATGAACATTTTGAACGAGAATTGTTTGAGACCTGCCCAGATAGTGTGCTCCAAGTCAAGTGTTTTTCTGGGCACACAACCTACATCATAGAAAGCTGGTCCAGTCTTGCAGCCTTAATGTGGGGGGGGGGGGAGGGGGGAGTCAGTGCCGTGGTCATGAGGCCGATTCGCTTTTATGAACCTTTATTCATGGCCACTGTGATGTTTTTTGACATTTTTGTGGGTGCATGTAGCCTGTGATTTAGGACAGTGCATGTATTTATGTGATTGAAGGGGCGGTTGTAAGTGATAAATGTTGATCTCTGTGTAATTTAACTTGACATTTCACAGTGTTGGGAGCAAAGCCTTAAAGCCAATGGTAGGTTCTCATGGGGCAAGGTGGTATGCCCATTCTAGCATGCAGATCTAGTGACTTGTTTTAAGTCCAACGGAGAATTTATCATAATGGTTGTAACATTCAGGGCTTATATGTTTGAAGGCTTTCTCTTTAGAGCAAACTATTTTCAGATCATTTACCTCCTTCTCTAACTTGTCCGTATCCGTAAGAGCAAGACATGTACTCGTAAAAGCGAAAGGTTGGACAGTTGCAAGGACAGGTTATTGGAAATTTTTGGTCATTCTAAATTTTGCTACTTGAGTGTTTTGCCTGCTCAGCCAGGCCTTTTATCCCTTTCAGTTCAAAGTTTTGCACTGAGTCAACAGCTTTCCCTGGCATACTTTAGGTGCGTTGCACCTGAAGCAGGCCAAGGAAAGCTGTTGACTTGGACTATCATGTTCTATGGGACTATAGGCAAGCTGATAATTGAAGAAAGGCCTTTTGACAAAGAATATTAATAAAGTGGTCATTTGATAATTTCATAAATTCATCTCGAGCATTTCGACTCAAGTCGCACTTGGCAGTAAAAGAGTCAGAAAAGACCAGGCCAGGCCAGAAAAGCTGTTGTGCTTTTGTGTGATGAATTTTGTCTTTCACCAGATTCGTCATGCGCAAGCTGACATGAGGGCTTTTCATGTGCGGTAACATTTTTAGTCCACAATGTCGTCTTCATGATGGCACTGTCGTGGTCTCTGCACTTGATTTTTAACTGGCTGCTTGACCTCATTATAATGATGGGATGCCAAACATTATGCAGATCTTCATCTGCAGGTGTATCCGAAAAGTGCGTTGGGGTCACAGAGTATGCTTCTCCAAGTGACCTTTATGAGAAAAAAGTTGCCTTCATTACAGAGATGCTATTGGTTCAGATCCTTAGGAGTGATAGCACATAGAATTATAGTGTCCAATGACTGCTGTAGTGTGCAGCATTTTACTGCTAATCCTGATGGATTTATTCTTTTGAACTTAACATACATGTTAATTGGCAGACATATTTCGACAATCGTCATTATGTTCTTTTTTTTTTTTTTTTTACTGCATGTAATTTTTTTTTGGAGTGATGATAACTAAGGCCCAGCACTAATTGCAAGCACAAGCAACCTTAGCTATTAAGTGCGCTCAGCAGGCAAGTGATCCCTGAATGTTGTACATTCATCATTGAAGACCATTTCATGGTCAGTGTAAGTCAAAAGACTAATATGTAACATGATGTTACTGTCAAGATGCACATTAAAAGTATGATACTGTAGGTAAAAGTTGTGTTTATTTATGTGATATTGATGCTGAATCCTCTCTGTATGTTGTACAGATGAAAGCAGTACATGTAAGCCTAGAAGTGGCAAGGTTTGTGTGTGTGATGAGCTCATGCTGTATATATAATATATGTATAAACACCAACTCTGGTATCAAGTCATGAGGGATGCCCACTTTGTGACTGTCCCTCTGTGTCTCAGGTAATATGTGTGGCATTCCAGTCCGTCATATATAGCAGGGCAGTCAATGTTACCGTGGTGCTTACTCTTAGTTCAGTATAATTATGCAATATTGATGTACTTGGTGTTGTCTGCACACTGCGATAGATTTATACACTTGCAGTGGTCCCTCTCTTTAACTCATTCCATACCAGTCCCTGATATTTACGTATATTTTCCTAGATTTAAGATGACGATTGCATATTTAAATTCTTCATGAAAAGAGCTTTCAGTCAAGTACCAACTTGTCTATCGTCTTAAGTCAATGCCAGAACCACTGACCAGGGCCTGTGACCATAGCATGGAATGAGTTATGGCCACCCCACGTGCACCAAAAGTTTGGCCCTATGAGAGGGCTGCCCTTTTTTTTGGGGGGGGAGGGGGAGGGGGGAGATGGAAAATACTAAAACGCTTTGTGGGAAAAGTGGCCACTGTAAAGGGCTGGCCTCTCATTAGGAGGGCCCAACAAGAGGGGGATCACTGTATATATACATGTTGGGGCTAGGTTGTGGTTTTTACATGACTTGCCTTTATTTTTGTGGTCATAGGTGCCCAGTTGTGCCACATTTAGCCAGGATGTGTTCAGAGTGCATCACAAGTGAATAATATGGTACACCAAAAGTCACCTTAATAGCTTTCAGTGTTTGTGACCAACAGTTGACTGATATTATCAAAGAATTAGTCTCAATCTGCAACGCTGCCATCAGATCCCAAATGCACTCGAGTGGATCTCAGATAAAAATATTCCTTGGCTTGATTTCAGAGTATATGTATATGTAAATTTGCCTTACGATTAATTTGTGATAGCTTTGTCTCATGATTGTATGCGTGGATGAGTCTGTTGACAGGTTTTACAAGGTTTCGTGCTAGGTGGTCAATACATGTTGTGCATGCAAGTCAGAAATATGAGCCCAGCTCATGCCAGGTTAAAAATTATTACTAACTGCCAGTATGTGAATCTCTTTCATTGGAAAACCAACTAAATGCATACAAGAGTACCTGCTACAAAGAACAACTCACGTGAGAGATGTCTTTTTTGAACAGCATTCTTTGAAGACACTTGACTATATTTCTTTGTTAAATTTACCTGTATGTTAAGACAGCTAGCAGTGTAAGACCACGTTTACTGCCAGTAACAGTGGCCTTGCAGGTACACTTGTATCACTGTATTGATTCTGTGATTTTGTTCCTTTCCTTCGTGTCATACCACAGATGCAGAGTTGGTTCATCGTCATGTAACTCCTACTCTGCAGAGTTTGGGCCTAGTGGCATGGAAATGTTCAGAATGTACTTACAATAAAGTCAAATAAAATTAAATAAATAAAAGATAAAATCAAGCTGTTAAGAATGTGGTGATGTACATAACTGGCTCACCTAGTAGATTTGTATTGTCTAGTTTTATACCTAAGACCAGCAACATAATTAACTCTTGCTGTAAGTAAACTTTATGAATTTTCGGTTAACTTTGCTTCAAAGCCAGGATGCAAGCTGACTTATTAACGTGTGTACAGTGTATTGTGGTTTGAATAGTGCCATCCAACCAGGTATGTGTACTGAAAGTGTTATTTGTCCCAAATCTGCCTAATTTCAGCTTATCTTTTATTAAGGCTCCTGTACATGTCATTTAACCCTTTTCTGACCCAAATCAGAGTAAGTTTCCCAGGTAGACTTTTAAAAGTACCCAGCAAAATACAGGGATAGGATTTTTTTGTATTTTAAAATCGAGTTTGGACTTCCATGCAAGTAATAAATGTTGTTTTTAAGCTATATGTATACATATATATATATATATATATATATATATATATATATATATATATATATATATATATATATATATATATATATATATATATATATATATATATATATATATATATATATATATATATATATATATATATGTTTAAAGAGAACTCAATTTGCAGCAGTTTTTTTATTTTCAAACTCTTCATCAATCACATCTTTGAGTAGTAGACCAAAAGTGTAGTATTTTTAAATATTCTCTGAAATACTTGAGCCTTGTAAGGCGTCTGAATGTTTTGAGTGGTATAAGGAATGGGATATGTCTGACTACTTGTATTTAACATTCTGGCAAATGAAAGATAATGAAAGCAACTTGCTGTATAGAAGCTTCTCTTGATGGGTAATCTGTGAGTGCTGATATAGATCTGGTTGTTGTGTTTTGTAATATATGTGGAAACATGCAGTTACTTTACACTCATCCCACAGCGTTTTTTATTATCTTGTATGGTACAGGTTTTCAATGCATTTGAGTCCTCCGACACTTTCATACAGAAGGATTGGTATGTGCTGTATGTATAACAGTTAAGCAATTTGATAAAAAGGCAAACAAAAATAACAAATGCAATTTTCAACTGAACATGGTTGCCTGCTTCCTGGTTATTATTATTATTATTTTGGGGGTGGGGGGGGGGTAATGAAATTCATCCACTAAACTGCTGCTTTGTCTTGTGTTCCACCTCTGCTGTGTTGGCAGATGGCAGAGATGTACAACTCCAGCCAGTCTCCCGCAGTCCACAAAAAAATTCACTCCTATTTGTTTTTTTTGTTTTGTTTTGTTTTGTTTTGTTTTGTTTTGTTTTTTTGTTTTTTTTTTTTTTTGGGGGGGGAGGGGGGTGTGTGGCTACAGCTCTGCTCACCAGCAGGCATTACATATCTACACAAGTTATGTAGCCGTTTTTATTGGATAACTGTATAAAGTAAAGGGGAAATTGTTATTTTTCTGCGCCATAACCAAGGGGCATTGTCAGCTGCATATTGTGTAAAAGGAAATGGAACATTTCAGTCATCTTTCAGATTTGCTGCGCGGCAGCTCAATATTAATTTCACTGGCAAGATATGTGCCAGGATCAAGTTTACTTCCTTCAGATAACTAGTTTTTTCTGTGTCATTTTTTTTTTTTTTTTAACTTTTGTTTGGACACGTTCTTAAGGCTGTTCTGCTTATTTTAAAAATAGCAGGTGCAGAAAAGTCAAGGAATCCAGGAATGCTACTTAAGTCCTGATTTTTTTTTGGGGGGGGGGGGGGGATAAAAAACATTAAAATCTGATAAAAGGTGAGGGCTGGGGTGGGATGAGGTATGAATGTTGGGATATTTTTTGCCAAAGTCTGTGTATCTCCAGGGAATCTCACTTGTTTGATCGGGCAGTACAGAGCAGTAGAGTGAATCCAATTCTAAACAACAGCGATGCTTGTTTGGGCACTTTACATGGAGATGAACAACCAAGGTGTGGGAGCTGGTGTGGTCGGATATGTGAATTAAGCGATCTCTTTTGTGACATCAAGTTGCTGATCCCATCAATTTTAATTGTATGTTTCTTGTGAATAAGGTAGCATTCTTTGATCAATGATGCTACAAAAGGTGGGTGAAGGGGGCTGCGACTGCTATGTACATGTGCTGCCCTGGGTATACTGGTGTCCATGATGCGACAATTTGTTTACGTCTGCTTTCTTACCATTATACTTTATACAGCATGTAATAAAACCATTCATATGACTTGAATTTCTCTGTTTTTTCTCTTTGAATGGCATAGTTGATACTGAACAATCAAAACATCATTGTTCCCAACCCAGGAACAGATCTCTGCACCGTCAACTAGAATCTTCTGGTATCTGCTTGAGCATTTTTTTTTTAGCTCTGCTGACCAAAGGTCGCAGAGATCATGCAGTCACTCAATTCTGTTCATCCATCCAAAACCTTTTTGCTTGTGAATGCAGTCCAGTCCACAATTTTTGTGTTCGCCCCATATAACTTGAGACTTGTGAAGTGTAATCAAAATTGAGGTTGAGTTCAATATTGTTGGTGGTGTCACCCACAGTACCATGTAATATGTGGAGCAAATGTGAAAATGTTGTGCCTTAATGCACCAAGTATAGTGTGATCGGGCTTCAGATCA
This sequence comes from Hermodice carunculata, assembly GCA_964020975.1. Taxonomy (NCBI): domain Eukaryota; kingdom Metazoa; phylum Annelida; class Polychaeta; order Eunicida; family Amphinomidae; genus Hermodice; species Hermodice carunculata. Next base: position 39,928,735 of record OZ026612.1, on the reverse strand, counting down.
GTTGTTGGAACCAAAGAAACTTTTCAGGTTAATGCACCATCTGTTGCCTTCACCTATTTATATACATGTACTTGTACTCTCCATCAGGATGACCAGACTTTGGTGTGTATTTTTGTGATGAAGTGGACAGGAAAATGTATCATGGAATTTTGAAGATGGCATGACTGCAAACAAGACTGGGGGGCCCAATACAGCCATAAAAGGAATTTTTCTAGGCCAAATGTGAGCAAAATCTGCCTCCGCACATTCTCAAAGTTTCTAAACAGTGGTGTTGCATAATAAATAAGAGTAGCAGATTTTTCACAGTGTTAAACTCTGGAAGTTCATCTGTTCAGACTAGCTTTGTGAGATACTTGTGTGCTAGCCTTGGACAAGTCCTTCCCTCTGGTTTTGTCCCCAAAACCCCTGTAAAAATTGAATGTGACCGGAATCTGGATGTGCTGTAGACACAGAGGTCACAGGTCACATAACAACAGGCCCATGGGCTTAACACTCTGCTGACAATCGCAAAACATCATTTCCTGAAATGTATTCCCTCCACCACCTTGAAAAATTAACTAGAAGATAATTTTTTGGTGCAATAAAAACATTACACATACCCCAAACAGGTGCCACTCGCCAGAGGCCACCCCTCTAAAGAGGGCCAACATATGTATGTCTCCACCATGCTTGAAGTGAATCTGGCCAACTGTTTTGGAGAAGTTAAAAATGTGAATTAGCATTGCAATCCCCATTGACCTACATATAGTAATCAACAGGAATGCATGCATGCAGTTTGAATTTTTCAAGGTCACTCGGGTTTAAAATAAACCATACAAACTGAAAGCACATGGGTACTTTCCGATTAAGGTATAATAGTATCTTTGGGCCTACAATGCACCATTAAGGAGGTATACAAAAATATATAAAAACTCCTGAGTCAGCTGAAAAATGCAACAAGGATTTGACCTTGACCTTTGACCTCAAGGTTATATGTTTTTAAATGGAAAAATTTTCCAGACCAATAGATGATCTGTACCAAATTGGGAGGCAATAGGTCAAGAGGGGGCAGAAATATAAGAAAAATAAGATACACAGTGGACGACGGGACTAAACTTTTATGCACCCACCCCCCCTCATGGGACATGCATAAAAAAGGTCCTCCATATTATGTTATATTAAACTTCCACATGATACAGATATGTGGTACATTTGGTATCCTTTGCTTATTCTTTATCAAGATATTGAATTAAATGTCCTTTTGTCAAGTGCTTAATGACCTGGAAATATAGGTTAAGGTCACACAATCATGGGTCAAGGTGACTAAAAAAGTCACAAGTACAGTTTCATGCACAATGTGCTCGAGTGCAATTTTGATCTGGAGGCTCAATTGACTTTGCCATTGATGTCCAAACTACACCCTGCCATTACAAAATCACTTCTTCCAACTTAAGAGGTCTAGCTACCTAACAAAAATAGGTCAAGGTCACTGATCTGATAGGACATTTTAGCATTGGACATGATCTATTTATCCCATTTTTATGCAATTTCTAAGCATCTGATTGGTTAATAGCTGCAAGATGCTTGTCGCATTTAATGCCAATCATGGTATAACTGTACTGTAGTAATACCAGGCATGTCGAAATATGGCACCTCGCCACCTAGCGGCAGGGTATGCTATTACAAAGTTGGCAGCAGACAACTGCTGCAAGCAAAATGGCAGAAGGAAAAGAAAACACAGGCAAATGGGGTAAAATTACAATAAACATGTTGTGTTGTGATTTTATTTGTTGTGAAATTTTAGAAAATGGGATAAATTCCTTACCCACTGGTTGAGTGGACAATAAAGTGATCATCTCCAACTGAGGAAACTGCTCGTTGTATTACCCAGTCAACCTGTGGATAACTAATGATATCCTATAAATGTGGCATGTCTTATTCAATTGTTTTTCGAGATATGGAATTTTATATCCTTAAACACATTTGGCTCATAATTTGTCAAATTAATATAGGTGGCGCCACTAAAATCATGTGCAACTGAGGCTTTTGACCATCACAATCCAACTTCATTACATCAAGATCTATCAAACATTGAGGATGCCAGAGCAGTCACAAGATTTTCACCTTGTGACCCATATATCATATAATACTGTAGGTGGCAACATCTATATTAAACTCAACCTAGATTTTCATCAGCTCAGTAAGTCCTGAAAATTATATGGGGCTATCTTGAAAACTGTGGACTGCATTGTGCTCACAAGCAAACAGTTTATGGAATGACAGACAGACATGAGTGATCACAAAAGCTCTGCTAACCACACAGCAGTGTCAACAAGATATAGTGCAAAGCACTTAATAACCCTTCAGCCAACATGGTTTCAGTGATCTAAGTTTGACCCTTGAAGGACACTCAAGGTAAAATTTTAAGAACACCAATACAAAGCACATCAGTACTTTGCTATTCGTGTTCAATACTAAGCAGGGGCTTACAATCAACCATACCAAAGGTATACAAGGACCCCAGTGTCACCTTTCAAGGTCATCCCATGTCAAATTTATAAACACCAAAGGAAAGGTCATATATAGGTACTTTTCTATTCATGTTCAATTGTAACCATGGGCCTATGATCAACCATACCCAAGATATACATGGAAACTAAGATGTGCCAAGTCAAATATAGGTAAAACAAGAGGCCCATGGTCCTATTGCTCTGCTGGCACCATGGCTATATTGTACCTCTTTATTTCAAAATTGCAAGTCCCCAAGTGGTTTCTGACAATAATTATGAAGCTTATGTAAATTTAGTGTATAAAATGTCCACCGGATGGCACTTCGTTCCACATGTAATCATAGCTTTGTTGTGCTATTTTTATATTATATAATCTCCGTGATCTTGATCTTCTGTCCCAAGGTCACTGACAACAGAGTTAGAGACTTGGTCATTGTTGTCTCAGCATGTGCAATAGTATCCATCACAAGAACTGCCCAATAAGCTATGATTACATGAGAAGCAAAGTACCATCTGGTGGATAAGTCTGACACTAAAATCACATACGCTTTATATGTACCTATATATACCATCAGTAATATTGTATAGAATGGCAAGCACTTTTTTAATTATCACAACGGCAGTGTGCTGGTCTGTCAATATTGATTACAAATATATTATGATGTCATAAACCTTCAAAATAGCACAATACAAGTCAAAAGCCACCTGTATAAATGACCTTCACATTTTCTTAAGTCCAGAAGCCACTCGAGGACTCACAACTTTGAAATGAAGATGTACGAGGGCTGGTTGAAAAGTTCTAAGCTTAAGTGAGATATCTCAATCAGATTGAAAGAAACTTTTGCCAACAAGTACAATCATTTAATGAATCATAGATACAAGAACTTCAACTGTAGTAAGATTAATGTCTTTGCACCAGATCATCCAGAAAACCTACGCACTGAAATCACCAGAAATGGACAAAACTGGCCACACAGCAGTTATCAGGTACCTGCAACTGCAAAGGCAAGCTCCAACACAGATACATGTCAACATGGTCTCCATTTTAGGGGGTGATGCCTCTTCCTTTTCCATGTTTAAGAAGAGGGCTGTGGAGTTCAAGCATGGCAGAGAGAGCCTCGACCTTGAGGTGCACCCAGGAAGGCCTTCAAGAGTAACCATTCCCAAAAACATGACCAGGGTGCCAGACATGGTGATGGTTGATCGACGATTGACCGCTCGAAATATTGATAGTTGGGAATGACAAAAGTTTCTGCAAGATGGGTGCCAAAGCTCTTGACATCGGATCAAAAACATGTCAATTTATGCTGTTTTGAAGCAGATCCCGATAATTTTTTGGTTCAATTTGTAACCACGGATGAGACCTGGATTCATCACTTTGAACCAGAAACCAAAATTCAGTCTAACAATGTAAGCATCCCTACCTCCCCCCCCCCCAAAAACAAACAAACAAACAAACAAACAAACAAACAAACAAAAAAACAAAAACAAAAAAAAAAAAAAACAAAAACAAAAACACAAAACCAAAAACAAAAAACAAGGCTGTTCCTACTGCTGGAAAGGTGATGACTTCAGTCTTGTTGGAGTCCAAGGGTATTCTGCTGATTGACTATCTTGAACAAGTTAATGAGTATTGCAGAGCAATACATAGTCCCCCGCTCGTCGCCCACGAGGTTGAATGGACTACTATATAGGGGTGTGACCTAGATGAAAAAAAAAAATTAAAAGTATGGCACATTCTTAGATTAAGCTTCACATTTATGTAAAATTTCATTAATCTAAGTAAAAGGACAAAAAAGTTATGGCCCGGAAAAGATTTTGAATGGATTTCACAGTGACCTAGATATTTGACTTAGTGACCTACTTTTGCCATGTGACACAACAACTCCCCAGGTAGTATTAAAATAATAAATTTGGTAGCTGTAGGTATTATAGTAAGGGAAATATGGCATGGACAAGGTTTTACATGGAGTTTACACTGTGACCTAGATATTTGACCTAGTGACCTAGTTTTGCGTCGTGACACACTTTTAGGTCACAATACATTATCAGTAAACTTTTATAACAAGAAGTCAAATTTTTTTAAGAATTACAGTAAGGACATGAAAATACTGTACATTTATGTATTACTGTGACCCAAATATTTGACGGACGGACGGTGCCCATTACCATATCCCCTCTAAGGTCTACCCACCATAAAAAAAATCAAAGGGCTGGCATCAATAATTTAGAAGATATGGCCTGGACAAAATTTGTATTGTATCTTGAGCTTGCTTGATGAACTTCGTTAATTAATTAATTAATGGAAGTAATTAGCCACAGAAAACAATGCGTATGCACACCTACTACCTAAGGTCTACACACCATAAAAAATTCAAAGGGCTAGCATTAATAGTTTAGAAGATAAAGCCCCGACAAAATTTGTCTTGCTTAACGAACTTTGTAAAATAATTAATTAATGCAAGTAATTAGCCACACAAAACAATGCCTATGCACACCTCCTACCTATGGTCTATCCACCACAAAAAATTCAAAGGGCTAGCATTAATAGTTTAGAAGATATGGCCCGGACAAAATTTGTCTTGCTTAACAAACTTTGTTAAATAATTAATTAATGCAAGTAATTAGCCACACAAAACAATGCCTATGCATAGCTACTACCTAAGGTCTATCCACCATAAAAAAGTTGAAGAGGTAGCATTAATATAGGGAAGATATGTGCCGGACAAAATTTGTTTCTGTATATTTACATATCGTGGTGACCCAAATATTTGACCTAGTGACCTAGTTTTGCTTTATGACACTTTCTTAGACTAAGCTTCACATTTGTGTAACATTTCATGACTCTAAGTAAAAGGACAAAAAAGTTATGGCCCGGACAAGATTTTTCATACATATGTATTCTGTGACCCAGATATTTGACCTAGTGACCTACTTTTGGCACACCATACACCTCTATCCTAGGAAGTACAAACACATTAAATTTGGTAGCTGTGGGTGTTATGGTGTTGGAAATATGGCCCGGAGAAGCTTCGGACAGACGGACGGACGGACGAGGTGCAAACCTATAGTCCCCCACCAAGTGGGCGGGGGACTAAAAAGGCCAGACTAATATGAAAAATATGCTGACCTACTGAGACTGTTGCGTGAAGCTATCCAAGCTTAGCGACAGGGAATGCTCACTAAAGGAGTCGTTCCACCAAGACAATGCTCCTTTTCACAAATCGGTGGTTGCCATATCTGTGATCCATGATTGGGCTTTGAACTCCCTGACCATCCCCCTTATTCACCCCATTTAGCCCTGTCAGACTTCCACCTGTTTCCCCAAATGAAAAAGGAACTAGCCAGTCCCCATTTTCCTACTAATGTTGAGGTCATTTCCACTGTGAATGACTTTTTTAGGGTGGCTGAAGAAAATTTCTTGACCCGCATCCAGGCTTTGCAGCATTGCTGGCAAAACTGTGTAAACTTGGATGACGACTTTGTATAGAACTAAAGGAAAACCATCGATTTTGTTCGGGTCTTTCACAACAAGGCTTAGAACTTTTCAGCCAGCCCTTGTAGGTGCAACATAGCCATGGTGCCAGCACAGCATTAGGCTCATGGGCCTCTTGTAACCAGATGCAACCAAATTCTGCAAGATGCCCTATATATAGGAGCTCCATGTGACGACGTTTTGGTTTTAGGCCCCTCTGCCACCATCTTATTAGCTCAAATAATTGACTGCACAGATGAATACACAATATTTTATTGCAGATATGCCCTATGTGGGTTATTGAACGCACAGATGTTCCAGGTCCACCCTCTTAATCCACTACTCCCCCCCCCCCATATTAGCACGGAAGCTTGACTGACTGAACGTTACGAGCGCCTGTGCACCAAATAGATCTTTTAGCAGGGCACAATCACATGCAGTTTAGAAGTCCCAATCCAAAACACTTCTTCAGTTATAGTGGCAACATCAGACGAATGGCACAGGGGACGATAATACTCTTAAGGCCAAAGGGTAAAAACATAAAGGAAATGACCAGTTATACTTGAATAGCCTGCAGTCTAAGTGGCAATACATGTACTTCTGAACAAATGACATAATATACCTTGTGAATGTAAATGCATCTATTTATTTATCAATCAAATTTAATACAAAATATCTTCTGCATGTTAATACTTGTACTCCTCATTCAATTATGACATGGAGAATCTTTTGGATCCCATTAGAAAAACATCAGGAGAACTGTAAAAAAATCATCAAAAATAAACAAGTTGCCAGTTCCAGTAAATGTAATGTTCAGATCAGGGCAGTGAAATGCTACCTGTATCTCTCTTTCAGTTCTAGTGTCAACCGTCTAAGATATACCACTACCACAGAGTCCTGCATATTCCATTAACTAAAACAAAGGTTCTCTGGAATTATTCATGTTCTCATTTGATGTCGCATTTTAAGCTCAGTGTTTCATGTTACATTCCAGGGAAGTAAATTTCTTCTGAATGGCAATATTTGACAATACAATTTCTCATGTTGACCACAAACCAACAAAATCTCCTGTAGACACCTGTTCAAAAGCTTGACCTGACCCTATTTTCATAAGATTGATATTCCTTGCCACCAATTAACATTTTGGTCTTTCCTGTAACTATGAGAGGTCACGGTCACCCATACTGTTACCACCGTGCAGGGGTGGGGGTGGGGGTAAGGGTGGGGTGGGAGTGGGAGTGGGAGTGGGAGTGCGACTGCATGGTGGGGGGAGTTGTCTTAGCATTGATGCTTCTACTATGCAACTCCCCCCACCATGCAGTCACTAGTTCCTGTGCCCAAGTTGCTGCTGTCGTTTCGACCTTGAAAATTGGTTGTCATCTGTAATCTTACACATGGCAGTCCAAAGTTTCTATTTTGCCAATGTGAGACTTTCCAAAATACTTTACCTATTTTCTACCCGCAAGGTCTTGGATTTCCCCAGGTGGTCATATGCTCTCCCCCTCACCCACCCCCATTTAACAGCAACTCAAAGACAGTATGGTTACTGACGCTGTGTATTCTATTTTCTTCTCAGCTTCAGACACTTTGCATAACTGTTTGTTTCACTATACTAGCAGTCCGTTTCACAATCAACACATTTTTTTTTTTCCCCCAAATTTTTAATTGCTTTGCACACATGTATTCCATCATTTATAATCTATCTCCACACAAAAAAAATGAATACTGTGTATTTTTTGTACAGGTTAAATGTGTTCCAAAGTACTTCCTGTAGCGAAAACAAACTCCCTAAAGTCCTATTTCAAATGTCGTAGCCTCAAACCCAAAGATATAGTTGAAGGATATGACATGATCCCAGCAAGGGTGGATGGTAGGATGGATGATAAAACCTATAACACCCTATCAACAGATGTTGTAACATATACAAGCAACAAGTCAGAATATTAAGCACGAGACATTTTAAGTTTGGGGTTTTAAGGTCATCAGAAAGATTCTTGCCTGTTTTACCACAAGTTTGATGTCCAAATATATTCAACTGTAAAAGTTAAATTTATATTAAACAGAAATAATGTGATCCCTTTTTGTATGGCTATGTACATTGAAGCATACAATCATTACCAGTTGTAAACTAATCTCAACCATGCAACTTCTAAAATATGTATGGTACACTGCTTTACTTTCACATGCATTAATTTTCATGGTGTTTGTATTTTTGACATTTCACTGTTTTGGGCATAATTCCTCTTCAAACAATGTTAAAATACTGTTTTGCTCTCTTTTATTTTCATGGTTTTGTGCCATAAGCAAAAAATAAGAGTACAGCAAAATTGAAATTAAAGCAATTTACATTATATGACAAGTCTCTTTTGGTGCAAATCCAACCTGCCAGTATACATGTATAGTTTATCACCCTTTATATGCAACTGTGGTATGTCATCTTCCAAAGAGAGCCAGTCACTTCAGAATCACCATTACTTCAGGATACATTTGTCACAGACCTGAAATAGCTGAGTATCTTACAATTTACTTAGTAATTACCACTTTAAGCAATAGCAAAAAACTTCATCAGTCAACATCTTACATCCACACTTGTCAGCTGTGAAGCAAGTTTCTGGCTTCCTAAACAAGCTTGTATGTTGTCTTCAGCATTAATATCATGTCCTGTGAATCAATATCAAACTGGACCTGGATTTGTATATACTTGGTAAACTCCTGAAAGTTATGTGGGGCCAATTTGAAAAACTGGGAACCACTTTGACAAGCCCCAAGTTTAATAATGATTGGGTCACCAAATTCAGTTTTAGGCACAAAGCATTTGGATGAAGTTTTGATCTGGAGGCTCAATTCCCTTCTCCATTGACATCCAAGGTACACCCTGTCATTACCAAATCACTTTCAGCTTTACAGGCCTGGTGAGCTGGGAAAATAGGTCAAGTCATTATATCTTTTAAATTTGCCATGTTTAACTTAATTTTTCCCTGTAGATGTGAAATTTTACATCTTTATACACATTTAGGCTGCTAGTTTCAGTCAAATTGCAGGTGGTGCAACTGATAGTCACCTCGTTCCAAGATTTTGACCTCCCCAAAAATGCCTCCACATTTCTCTAAGATCCACCAAAAAAACTGAATATGATAATGATTACGACATTTTCACATTTTGATCAAAAATCATAATACAGATAACACTGTAGATGGCGCTACCAACACTGAACTAAACCTAGAAACTGAATGGTACACTTGGCAAGTCCTGACAGTTACATGGGGATAACTCCAGAACTAAGGACTGCAGTGTGTTAACAAGAAGCTGGACGGGCAGATGGGCAAACATGAACAAATGCACAAGTTCAGTGACCTTTGGTCATCTGAGCTAAAAAAAAATACAAACATGTGGAGTCACCACATCTACTGAAAGTTAGCCGGACTCTTCCAAGTTGCCTCACTGTACATGTACACTTTGGAGTTGGCCAGGGCATACATTTGCAACCAGTGTCTGACAGTGACCAATCACATATAAAACATTGCAATATTTCTCAAGGTTAATCCACACAGGGTCACAAGTTGTCATAGCAAACACGTATTTTGTACAGCCAGCCTCACAAAATGAACACTTTCACAAACCCATTGTTTGTTTGGGGGGGGGGGGGACTGTATCAAGTGCACAGAGATCATACCTTTCACATTCACATAAGCTTGAAGTTACAAACTGCAGCCATGTTCACCTGTGTTTGTGCAAATTTACTTTAACCTTGGAAAGCCTCACCCCACCCCGAAGTTGTAGGTACATGTATGCCCAGATGTGCAATTGTCAGTTGACCATGCATGAAAGGATTTCACACGTTGTGGCAGAGTACTGCAGAGAAAGTTGGAAAACCAAGTTATATTTAATATCTGAAAAATACTAAATGTCTTGATAAATTTATTGAAAAGGACACCCAACAGTCATCATGTGACAAATAATGCAGACTGGATGAAGTTTGCCAAGTTTTACTGAAGACAGTATGTGAGACTATTTTGTCATTGGAGGTACCCCTTGAATCAGCAGTCATCACTAACAATCAGAAATGCAAACACACAAATTGATATTTGTCTTCTGATATCATATTCAATAGCCTTGCCATCTTGGAGTACCAGACTGTACATACTCTTGAAAAGTACTGAATGATAAACCAACACCTTGCTGCCTCATCAGGGCAATCAAGAACATCTGCAAGTGTTGAATTATGCTTGCACAAAACAGCTTTTGACATCAGAAATGTAGGTACATTCTCACCCACACCATTTTCTTCCCAAATTGGGCAAAGCCAATGAATACAACTTTGAATGTACAGATGCATCTCCTTAAGGATACTGTACTTGGCGTAGGTTCAGAAGTGATCATAAAAAGCAAGTGGTATCTCAATGGAGGTCAAAATGACATGGTAGACAGTGCTGTAGACCTGACCATTGTCGTCTTACAAGGCAGGGGACCACCCGTCACAACAGTCCATCAAAGGTGTCTCTAAATGTAATTCAAAGTATTTTACCAACAACACATATATGTACTTCCAAAAACGTGTTGCTGCATGGTCTTTAAAACCCAATTACAATACCTGGCTTCCTGGATATGCTTTTATTTTTGCTGTCATGGGTCATTACCCATGCTGCATTGCGCATCTGTGGGACGCTTCTGAGCACGAGATTTCAATGGTCATTATGAAAGATAGCAGACAAAGACAGCAGAGTAGAATTACGCCAAAGTCAAGGTATTGTAAAAGGGACATCTCTCAAAATATTGGTGTACAACTGTAAAGCCCAGGGTGTCCTGCTGATGCCCGGAAAATACACAATTTGTAAAAATATCACACATTGAGTGGCGTCACTTTCAAGACATACTTGGAAGACATTGTTTATTTGCAAACTCCTACAGCAATCACAAACTGAGTGATGGACTTCCAAGGATCTTCTAAGTTTTACTTCATCATTAAGACCATTAAAATAGGCCCATGACTGTTAAAATTGAAAAAGGGCCCACCCAAATTTAATCAAATTTATAACCAGCTATATTATAAGGGATGGTTCAACATATTCACAAGAGTTGCCAGTCCAGTTCCCAGGGCGGGGACTCCGATGTATGAGAAACCTTGCTAATTTTTGGATTTCATTTCAAGGGATAATGTCTGAACAATGTTTACAGGGCTTGTTTCCAGCGGGCCAGTCTACATGGGGATATGCATCCTGTTTCACTTGCTTGTGGCCTTCTATGGCTGGTTTCTCTGTCATCTTGAACTCATCTCAAATTCTGTAATACCTGGATGTTGACCCATCAATTTGTTATGATCCGCCTAGCAACAGTTTTGGGTGCACTGTTAGTCAGTGCAATGGAATTATACCTGTGCGCTGCATGGTGACAAGTAAGATAAATGTGTCCCCGTAGTCACATACTGCAACTGTAGGAATGAAAAGCTGCTTGGCATGAACTTATAAGTACTAACAAAAGAGACAAACAACATTTTGTTCAGGCATTGTTAATTGAGTGACAATTTGTAAATGATGCATGGCAAACAATGGAAAAATTGAGGTTACACTTCAATATAACACTCATATATAAATGCTGTACACATATACACTGGTAACCATTAGTTTTTAGGACTGCCCCTGCTGCCAGCAAAAAAGTGGTTTCTTGGTACATATGGTCTTAAAATACAGGTAAATATCTTAAGGGAAACAAAGTCATGAAAGGGTGGTCTTGAAAATCTATGACAAGAAGGGGTCTTTGAAGCACTTACCAATGTAGACACGCGACTGCAAAAGTGATGTCTATAAATGAAGTTGAACGTTCTATATGAAATAAATACTAATGACAGAGTACTGTACTTTCAGTAACAAGTTTACATATGTCCACATGCCAGGGCCTGGAAGAAACATGAACTTTTTCAACATAAAACTATTATAAAGAAACAGTACTCACCATAGGTCACTTAAGCTGGTTTCCCACACAATTAGGTGTTTTACCAGAGCCCCCATTCCAAGTTCCATGCTGCTACATTGAACCCCCAGGCCCTGTGGCATGGCACAGCGCTTCTGGTGGTGGTAATGTGTACTAGGGAGTATGCACAATTCAGTTTCCTACACAGGAGAGAAGGGACCGAACAGCGAGAATGGTTCGGTGGGACTTTTAGTGACCTCGGGTAAGTACACTTTCTTAATAATAGTTTTAGGTTGAAAACTACACTTGCGCTGATGTACCATTAGACTGGAGGCGGGGGGAACCTCTGAAGAGTCCAGAAAAAAACTCCGCACTTAAGAGCCATTGCCCAGAAAACCATCCTGGATCCCCAGTACACCCTCTCTAATTCTCTTGAATTAGAAGGGCTGGGTGAGGCACACCCTGAGACTGGTTGGAAGCAGCCATTGGGAAGCACTTGAGTGCCAAGTCATGCCTCCAATTCTACCACGTCCCTTCGGTAGAAAGACATACAAGTATAATGGAAGTGTCATCTGAGGGCAGCCATAATATCCTCTACTGATGTGTTGCGTAACGCGTCCCAGGAGGTTGAAGGGTCACACGCCACTTCTGTCTCAGACAAAAATCCCACACAGGACCTCAGAAAAATATCCTTCCCATCAGCAGACCACCTGATGAGGGATCTGTCCAAGGCGTGTATCTTCTGCACCTAGCGCCTGTTGCTAGAGATAACAGGAAGACTGTCTTGAAGGTAAGGATTTTCAGATCAATCATAGCATATCCTTAGGCTGGAATGGAGGCCTAACGAGAGCCCCAAGAACCAGAGAGATCCCAGTGAAACACTAGAATGTATTCCGCAGGGCAATCCCTGTAGAAGCTGTTAACAAGTCTGCAGAGAAAAGGGTCCGTCCCTAAATTCTGGCCACTGGTCTCATGGGTAACCACAATGGTGGACTTGGTATCCCTCTATGGTGCATATCTTCAAGTGCCCTTCCTCATACAGACTCAAACAAGAAAGTCCGCAATCTGTTGGACTGATGCCTCCAAAGCGAAAAATCCTTAGAAGCTCACCAAGAAGCAAACTTGTTCCACCTCGAGTCATAAATCTTCAAAGACGACAAAGTTCTCCCTGGGCAACCCTTTCAGCCACTCCCTGAGAGAAGACGGCTGAAGCAATGCCCGTGGTGATAGTGGCCAGATGTGAAGACTGATAAACTGAGGATTGTGGTCAAACCTGTTGGATCTTGGTTGCTTGAGCAGTTGAGGCAGTGAACCAGGAGGCTCTACAGTCAACTCCTGCAGATCCAAGGACCATTCCCTCTTGGGCCACCACAAGAAAGACTTAGCACTGCTCTTCCCAAATCTTGCAAAGAACCTTTGGCAAGAGCTGGGTTGGAGGAAAGGCATACACCCACATTCCCTTCCAACACATCAACATGGCGTCTGTTGCCCATGCCAACTCGTCCAGAAACGGGGGCACCAAGATGTTGATCTTGTGATTGTCCCTGGTGGCACAGAGATCGAAGTGCAGTTCCTCCACTGAGGAGGCCATTTTTCCGAGACTGTCACAGAGTCCAAATAAGGTGCCAAGCCCTGCAGGGAGGCATTGGTGGACAAAGTTACCTTGCTGTTGAAAGGAACCAGGGTCTGCCCCGGTAGCCCATTTCCCTGGCGAGAGCACCAACTGAAAATCAGCCGATCGTATGGCTGAATTCCGATACCCTGAGACAAGAGACGGCTCTTCCAATCCCAGCAATCTAGGAAACTGAGCTAAATCTGTGGACGATGCAGCCTCCCCAAAGGGACCTGAGAGTCCATGGGCATTAGCGTCCCTATCTGGCGCATGCCATCCATTGATGCAACGTTGGGGCCAATGTCCTCTGGAACTGTTTCAAGAGCCTCTTCCATCTGTCCTCTGATGACCAACAGATGAAAGGGACCATCAAAAACTGGATCCCCAAGAACATGAACTCCCTTGACAGAGTAAGGTTGGACTTCAGGAGATCCACAATTAGGCCTAACTTTGCACACAGTTCTCTGATAGGTTGTGTGTCCTTAAGAAGCAGGACCTTATCCTGAGACCCCAGGAGCCGATTGTCCAGATGAAAGTGTAATTGAATCCTTTGCCTGTGCACAATGCAGCCACCTCACCCATGACCTGAGTAAAGATCAGCGGTGCCGACGCTAGGCCAAAGATCTTTGACTTGTAAAGCCTTGCCATCGATCACAAAGCACAGGAATTTCCGAGACCACCTGGCCACGGAAACATAGAAGTAAGTGTCTTTCAGGTTGACCAAGGTTGCGTAATCGCCTCGTTGCATTGCAGCCATGATGGAAGATGGGGTTTTCATCTTGAAAGTCCTGTGCAACAAGATAAGATAAGAGTTGAGATGCGTCAAGTCAATGACCGGTCTTTGTCCGCCATCTCTTTTCGGCACCAAAAAGAGAAGACCTTAAAAACCTGGGGACCCATTACCCAACACATGCTTGATGGCTTTTTGTCCACAAGCTTTTGCATGGCCTTGTTCAAGAGTTTCTGACCCATCCCCTCGTGAGGGGGATTGAAAGAAAAGGGAACTCTTGACAGGGGAAGGGACCTGCTGTTGGCAAACTCCACCAAGCAGCCGTAACGGACGACTTTTCTCATGAAACCATCGTCTGAGATGCGATCCCACTGGTCCGCAAACGACACTAGCTCACTGCCGACCAATCCTTGCCAGGAAGGTAGAGAGAAATGGCCGACAGGTGGGCCCGCAGAGGGGTAGGACAATTGGTGTGCACCCCTCAGGGTGCAATGCCCACTTCTGGCCGCCCTTGTGACTAGAAGAGCTGGCCTTTGAAGGTTAGCCACCCTTCTTAACAGACTTCTTCCTTTGCAACTGCAGCTTCTGCTGCTGCTGATCAAGCCCAGCCGACATGAGGCCGAAGGGGCTGTGACTCAGCCGGCTTCTGCTCCCCTGCCTAACAGGAAAAGCGACGTCGCTCCTCTTCTGCTTCAGTTCTCACTCAGGAAATATGAGCAGTCGAGGTCGAGAATGTCCCTAGCAGTGGGTCAATCCACCAGATTGTTACCATCGCTGAGGAGAAGATCCTTGAGGTGCTCCTCCTCAGTCCTCGCCAGTGAGACTGTCTGAGGCTATGATGAAGTGGTTACCTCAGGCTCCCATGCTGCTGAAGTCTCTGACACAGAGCCACACTGTGTCCGTAACTCCTCCCATGTGCGGAGTCTCCAAGGGCTAAAAGGGGCAACCACAGTAATTTTACTAGCCACAGAAGGCTTAGGTGCACAGGCCTCGGATGATGACTCGCTGCCACAGAGGTGGGGAGGAAAGGAAGAATGATCACATGCTCCCTGGAGGAAACAGAGCCCTCAAACCTCTCCAAACATGGCAAATATCGACTGCATAGCTGCAGCTGGCTCTGGCGAGGCTCAGGAAGGAAAACAAGGCAGAGCAGCACAGAACAATGACACCAAAGGTGTCAACTGAGCTTGACCCAGAGCTATGGCTGGTTTCTTCCCACCTTTAGTGTCAACTGGCCAAGTGATCATCAAGGTCCCATTCTGCTGCCCAACTACCAATGTGCAGGTGGCAGCAGGTCGAGCAGGCTTCGGAGGGCCACTAGCCATGGAAACGCTCGAATGAGCCACCGTGGAGATGGAGGGACCACAGCTCAGGAAGGCCCAACTACTTGCCACAATAAATCTCCCCCCCCCCCCCCCATTGGGGACATCCAAGGACCAGTCTGGGACCAGTGGCCCCATATCCCGAGGCATAGAGGCCTTGCGCTCACAACGTGCTTCTGCACACCAAAGCCGCCGTCTTGCAGACCTGATGTCTGCTTGATGGAGCCTCTGCCACTGAGAAGCAGTCCACTATGGACAAATGTTGCATGGACTCTTCTCAGAGCGGTTCACACCGCTCTTGCGCATGCAACAGTGATATGCAGGATGGCTTCCCAATATCCCATCCAGTGGTGGTTGACGTTACATCAGACAACCAACTCCACATTAGAATTCGTCCCAGAGCCAAGTTATAAAACAAGTCAGTGATAGGGCCTGGTACGAGACGATACCTATCAACTACCACACGACAAAAAACGAGGCGGCAAGCAGCCGTGAAAAAGACCTGAAAAGGGGAGCTTCCAAATGACACAGCTCCACCATAATGGATGCCAGAGTAGGTACTGAATTGCGCATGCTTGTTAGTATGCATAACCACCACAAGAAGCCATGCCACAGGGCCTGGGGAGTTCAATGTAGCAGCATGGAATGGCATTGCATCCATGGAATTTTCAATGAGGGCTCTGGCAAAGCACCTACGTGTGTGGGAAACCATGGTGACCTATGGTGCTGTTCTGTGTCCTTGATACAGATGTTAAAGCTACTCTGTAGGTCTACAAGATATCGATGGCTTAAAATTAAGCATCCCCAGACCTCTGTCAAAACACAAGACAGGCAAAAACTAAATTCCTGGAGCCATTTGCTAATGAAAATAAAGTAACTTAGTTTACAGAAATTCTAATTCATGACTTATCAATTTGCACCTGTAAAAATTAAAACAAAATGAACTGCTTATCTTGAAAATCTTATTTATCTACTGAAACACAACAGCACCATAACCTTTCCTTGTTCTGCAATTTCATGATCACAATGGTATTACGGATTTCACTGTCATATTGTGCTAATTTCTTAATGCAACAGATCAGTAACTTTGCTAATGCCACCATTCCAAGTCCATATTTATCACATGCAGATCATGTCAACTGCTGCAACTGTCTCTGGAGACAACCCACATCGACATGCACCTTCCCTTCTGTCTGGTTCCTGGATGTCCCTCTCACTACCATGTGGTCCAGCCCTCCATGTGGTCATTTCTACTTGTTCCAAGGCATACACTCAGTTACCTCCCAGCTTTGGGAAGTCCTCTGCCAGGAGAGCATGCTGCCTACAAGTGGGGCATGTCCTCTCTACTCCAAGCAGCCACCTCATAATACACTGAAACACGAATATTCAACTATTCAGTGACACATAATATCTCATTCAAATAAACCTTTGGAATGGCTCTCTTCCTGAAGTTGATGACCTGTGCGACCTTTAATCTAATCAGTATGAATACATTCCAGTGCCATGTGTCAAGGTTAGCCATCTGATTTAAGAGTATGTGTGTATCAGATACTGGCAGCAAGCAGGCTTTACTGAAACCTGAAACAATTTTTACTAAGACAACAAACATATGAGCTTAAGCTGTGTATATCTTGTAAGTTACATTTTGCACTGGATCTACCCAACTTTCACATTTTCCCTACACAAACTTCCACATGTGAAATCAGTAAAACAAGAGGCTCATGGGCCTAATGCTCTGCTGGCATATAATCTGATGACCATCACTAAAACATTCTCTTTGCCACTGATGTCCAAGCTACACTCTGTCATTACAAAATCCCTTCTTTCAACTTTACAGGCCTGGTGCCCTAGCAAAAATAGGTCAAGGCTGCTGATATTATATAACAAATTAGCACTGGATATGATCTATATACTTTATAAATTTGGCATGTCTAATTCAATTAATTTTTGAGATATGGAATTTACATCTTTTACACACATCTTGGCTCATAATATCCATCAAATTATAGGTGGTGCCACCAGTATTGTATGCAACTGAGATTTTGACCTCTTCCACAATCCCACTAAATAACATGAACATCTATGAAACCTTAAGGATGCAAGAGCTATCACAAGATTTCACATTCTGACTCATATATTACACAATACTGTAGGTGGCGCCACCACATATATTAAACAACCTACATTTTCATACACTTGACAAGTCCCGAAAGTTTCTGGAAACTGTGGACTATTATCGTGCTCACAAGCAAAAAGTTTATGGCTGGACGGACTGACATGAGCGATACCATGAGCTCTGTGACCTTTGGTCAGCAGAGCTTAAAAAAGGTTGGCTTGCAGTAAGCATATTGCTACATGTGCAACTGTCTCTATCACCGAGATGTTGCTCATACTCACATCCTCATGGAAGTCATGGCCACACTCTAGTCGCCGGACTTGTCCCTGGCGAATGTCATCACAGCAAATGACACACACCTCCTCTTCCTCGTCCTTCTCCTGACAAACGCAAATACAGCAGTAAACATACACATTTCAATATGAAGCCATGTCTACACATTAATTTGAGAACGAAATTACGAATTTTCAAAAACTTCAGATGTGGGTATTCTCTGTCTTTGAAAAACATACCATAAGCAGTGCCCAATCATTCAGAAATTGGTATTTCTACACCCAGTACTGTACTGGGACATTAGTACAAAGCAGTGGTAAATAACAGAGGTCATCCTTTTGTAGTATGTGCTACAATTTAAAAAGTAATGTGGTACACTGTACAATTATTAACGGCACATCTGTACACAGCTTCTTTGCTGCCAACAAAATTGTTTTAGTTGAAGTAAGAGGCAGTGTATATTGCCTGCTCAGCTGATTCTCAGGCCATTTTTATATAAATGCTGGTGGCCTGTGGAACAGTCTTAGGCCCCAGGTCTATTGAGCAGGCAAAAGCACAATACTACATGTATTACCTCTGGAATGCTGCATTTCCAGTTCTTTGCTGTTTGAGACTGCTGACTTGCCAATTTGGACCAGGAGGTAGTAGAAGGCAAGCTGACAACATTGATTTCCTTCCCTGGGGTCTTCATCATAGTTTTTGGCCGAAGTGACAACTGATTTTCCCCATGAGCAAAGGCACACTGCAACATATGTAAACTTACAGACGTAATGCACTCTGAATAAATAATATGGATACATTGTATTTCAATTTCGCTTGCAAAGCTGAGTTAGGCTACATTTAAATTGACCTGCAAATAACTCCGCTGAATGCCGCTGCTGGTTAAATAGGTGCTGAAGATGTTTGGCACTATTTTTATTCAAACCTTTTGAATCATTTATAGGGATAACTTGCATGTAGCAGTTGATAATATTGCTCTTTTTACCTTATAAACCGTGTTGATTCAATTCTCCACACTGTACATTCCATGCCAACAGATTGACCTATTAAGCTGCCCAGGATTTTATCCATAAAACCAAACATCTCAGCACTGTATGATGAAATCGATCATGATCTTTTTCTCATCATTTCATTCTCAATTACTTATTGCCTACAATTAGCCCCAACATCTGTTTTGTTCGACTGCAAGGTCTTCCTCAACTTTGTTGGTCCATCAAGATGCCCCATGATGGGCCCTGTTGTGATCTGTCTGTCCTGTCTTGTCATCATCTCCCACAAGCGGGGGTTACAACAGGGCCTTGCCCTCCTCCCTATTGTTTTCCATGATTATTGATGGAATTTTGTACCATCAGGATGCCTAAATTTATATTTTTGTGGAACAAAATGTTTTAAAAATACTTTAAACCACCTAAAAATTTACCAAAAGATAAGTAGCATGTTCCAGGACTTAGGATGTTTTTAAACAGTAGCAGCTTGCTGCATACAGTGAAACCTTGTTCTAATGACACCATCTCTGCTTTGAAAAATGTCTGAAATGAACTTTTCAGTGCGACAAATCAGTCAAATAGCAAAGGAATTTGACAAAGTCCCTCAAAACTTTTGTTCTTCAGTAAATAGGTCAGATATAGAAGTGTCATCATAACATGGATTCACTCGGTATGTGTGTTTAACCACACTCAACGCGATCAAAATATATCAGATGTATATATCTTTACAGTGTCTCCATGTGGGCAGTTTCCTTTCAAGTAGTTCTGACACATGATGTGCTTGGGAAGAGGCTGGAGCTCATTCTTGCCATGGGCATAGAGACAGTCACTGCCCCGTACACAGGTGCCTTGTTGCCAGAACACGCAGATTGAGGTTTTCCACAGGTGGTTGTTCTTTGCATCTGAATTATTGTCGCCACTGCTTGCCCCTCTGCTGGTGCTCTGTAACTGTATAACAAGGTCATGCTCAGGTCACATGCAAATTAGCCAGTCCAGCACATAATCATCTTGGTTAACAAGTCAACTGAGCTGAAAAATAAAGAAAATAAAAATAAAACTCCAACAATCATTGGAGCATGATCCTTAGAACATAGTTGGTGTATACCTACCTGACATACAACCCCACCAAGTTTGAAGTGAGTCTCGCCAATTGTTTTGGAGAAGTGGAAAATGTGAATTAGCATTGCAATCCACATTGACTTGCAGAGTAATCAACAGGAATGTGTGTAGTTTGACCTCTCAAGGTCACACAGGTTTAAATACATGTAAAACCATACAGATTGAAAGCCAATGGGTACTTTCCTATTAATGAAAAATAATAACCTTGGGCCTATGATGCACCATTAAGATACAAGCCAATACGTGAAAACTACTGAGTCAGCAGAAAAATAAAAGGGTTTGACCTTGACCTTTGACCTTAAGGTTATATATTATCAAATGGGAAAAATTTCCCCGACCTATACATTCTCTAAATGTGAAAATTGCTGAGTCAGCAGAAAAATGCAACATGAATTTGACCTTGACCTTTGACTCAACGTTATATATTGTTATATGTGAAAAATTCCCCAGACTCATATATTATCTGTACCAAATTAGGAGGCAATAGGTCAAAAGGGGACAGAAATATAGGGAAAATAAGATAGCTGTGGCAAAGACAGGGGATGATCAGACTAAGCACTAGATGCATCCCCTCCTACAGGGGATGCATAACTTATATACATATTGTCTGTTTAATCCTATCATTAATTTTGCTGGACAATGATAAGGACTCCTAACTTTTAAAATGCATATGTGCATTTCAATACATATTTTTACAAGGACGCATTGATCAGGAAATGCATTAACATTACTCCAAAATGATATGGCAAATTCCATTGCTTTAAATATTGATTAGCATTTTACTCAGTACTTTACATATGCAAATGGATTCCAAATATGTTTTACCCCAAAACTGATTAACGATAATCTTATTTTGATGAGCATACTACTTGGTCAATCCCTTATGTACCTTGAATTAGCATAACCTGGCAATTAGCTAGGCCTGTTCATAACTCCTTTAGATAAAAAACACCCAAAATCTAAAACAACCTATTTTTTTCAAGGTAGCCATGTCCAATCAACACACAAAAAATCACGGATAAATAACTGAAGCATAGATGAAATCAGATTATTTCTGACTTCCTTCCAATGAAATTAAGAAATCAACAAGAGGACTGTGACAGTCCTATGCTCAGCTGAATTAGATATCTTCACCTGAGAGAGAGAGAGAGAGAGAGAGAGAGAGAGAGAGAGAGAGAGAGAGAGAGAGAGAGAGAGAGAGAGAGAGAGAGAGAGAGAGAGAGAGAGAGAGAGAGAGAGAGAGAGAGAGAGAGAGAGAGAGAGAGAGAGAGAGAGAGAGGGAGAGAGAGAGAGGAGAGAGAGAGAGAGAGAGAGCTAGTTTTATGTATGCTTAATTTCACAAAATTAACCATTTAGTGCACTTTAGTTTCACGTCTCAAGGTTAGCACACACTATAGTCTCTGTATGGGTTAGATTTTCACTTTTCATATTTTGTGCACGAAGCATATGTTTAAATATCACAAAAAATTCTACAGCTACAGTTAGTCATTAAAAAGACCACCACTGTATCAAATTTCAGTTTGAGGTCAAACAGCTCTTTAGTTATCATAAAAAAAATTATGTTGACCTAGTGAGCTGATTGAACTGCATGGCATGTACCTTGCTTACTTTGTGTCTTCATACAAGTGTCTATGTGTTGCTTCGTGCAACAAAATCAGGGCATCATTAAGTTATAGCCCAAACAGGTCAGTGATCCAGATACTTGACCTGGAGACCTGGTTATCTTGCCAAACTTACCATGAGTACATATCAAGGTTAAGCTGAGGAGTCCTCTCTCAAGAAAAAAAAAATTCCAGGAACACCTGTTTTTTCCTAAGACCATCTTTTCACGCAGAAGTGGTCAAATATATATATATACATGTAGTTTGATCATGCTTGCAAAGTGACCTACTCCCATTAAATTAAATGTATTTAGTCTATATATATATATATATACACACATACATACATACATGTATGTGTGTGTGAGAGAGATTTTCTGAAAGGAAATCAATGACAATGAACTTATACCAAAGAGATGACTGACCTAGTGACACAATGTTATTGTGTATATTTTGGTCAGCAGAGCTGACAACAATCTCATACTTTCCTGTTCATATTCAACGGTAACATTTGGCTCAGGAAGCACCACTTCTTAGATACAAGTCAGTGTTATTTGGTACAGTGATGCAATGGCTGCTACCAAAGTTATGAAGCTATACACATAATTGAAATGATATCATTTGAACAATGTTCACTAAAATAAGCGTGAAAACATTTGAGTGCTTTATGGAAAAATATACAACTATCCTGGGAAAGAAGTCAAAAGAGCTTTACCACAAAAAAAAAAAAAATTCATGAAAAAATATATAAATGAATAGATATCTTAATGCAATTGGCTGGATGATATGAAAGACCCCCCCTCCCCCCCCCCCATGTTGCCTTTGTCTTGGTTGTTCAGGGGTTTTTGAGAACTCAAAAATGTACTTCTGATCAGATGGGTGGACGAACCATCACAAAAACTCAACTGATTTGTCAGTCAGGCAGCTGAGCTAAAAAATTTGATCCACAACATGTCCAGCTTGTCCAATTAAGTGGAGCTTGCATAAACAAAAACTAGCAAGTCCAGTGAGGTTGAACAATAAGGTAAAAAACACCACTAGACACACATAAATCAGTCTTGAACAAGACAAATAACCTGAACACTGATCACCTGCTTTATTTGGCGAGACTTGGTCTTGGATTTTCCACTAATCTGAAATAATTATATGTAATATACATGTGGTATGTTAAGCAGCATACACAACCTCTTTGCATTTGCACAATGTAAGCTTCAACTTGCTACTAACTGGCTCTCACTCCAGAACCTGGGAGGCTACTTGTGTAACCAGTCCAAAACTATCAGAGACTCTGAACAACTGTCAGATCCCATCACATCCAGATAAGAATATCATATTTAAAGGATGTGACCAATGGTATCAAGACTTATCAGACCAGCCATGATATACCTGTATTTTTATCACATTTTCCCACTTCCACCCCCACCCTGGGGATCCAGGGAAACAAACGAAGTCTAACATACGTGATGTTTAGGGAATGTGTTGTGTCCAATGTACATTTTCAGCTTCACTTTCCAATGTGACCAGCCAAGGCTGCACACGGCCTCACCTTGTTGAGAAAAAGCTCGTGCCTTCTTTTCAAGGGAGCACTGATGGAACCCTTGACAAGAATCTGCAAGTGTCGAGTGGCCGACACTGATGTTTCTGTGACTCAAGGTGCTGCCTTCACTGGACCCAATTGTTCTTCTTCTCCTTCCTCACATTTTAAAGTCTGCAGCAAAATGATCTGTGCAAATTGTAAAGCTTACCTTGCTTTGTTGCACTTTTGCACTGATGATATTTTGTTCAATATCTGTCAGTGACCAATGACTAAACTCAGATAATAGCCACCTGCTTTTTCACCTACAAACAAATAACCACTTTAGACTGAGTCAACAGCTTGCCCCTGACCCCTACCCCACCCACTTCGAGTGCACGTGTGCAAAGTATGCCACAAAAACTTGCTGATCTGGACCATTTTCATTTCTCTGGAACTACTCACCCTGGTACTTAAATGAAAGGTCCTCTTATGAGGAATTTGAATATGGCTTGGTCCTTGATTTACACAAGCACTACTCATACCACTTTTGTGTAAGTGACCAACAGGCACCAACAGGCAAAGGCCTATCAATTCCATCTTCAGATATACATGTCCTTACTTACTGGTGTAAATTTTCCTATCTTCTTTCTGTTGCCATCCAGTATTTTGGCTTCTTCTATGATCTGTGTCATGGACACACCCTTCAGTCCACCCATCTTTGTACGCACTTCTTGGATCAGCTGGATTATGCCTGCCCTGAAAAAATGGAACATACCAACATGGTTAAAAGAACAAAGGAGGTAGATAGAGAGGGAAAGGTCATTTGCTGACTTCAAAAAGTTTTTGGGCTAGTGGACATGTAAACAGTGAATCTGCTTGGTCTTAAATCCGGCATTGTACTTGGCTTGGATCTCGTTTAGTGATTTTTGCATGAATGCTGATATTTTGTGTATGTTGTCCAACGTGTTAGATTGTGAGTTGTTGAGGTAAACACATTTACATCAGAATTGAATTCTGCATGAAGACACATCTTTCTTTTTATGATTTGCGTGCATTTTGATTAATTCTGTAGTGCAGAAAACCATGATTCAGTTCAGCGTGACTAATCTGTGTTTCACCCAGCTGGTACACAAAATCTGAGGAGAAAATGATGAGACTGGCCCAAGTCTTTTATTATAAAAGCTTTGTTAGTTTTATTCAGGTATGGCGCTAACTTATACAACTGCAATCTGTGTCTTTGTCACATCAGATCAACAATTTTGGTTTGTGTTGGTGATGTTTGCATTTTTAATAAGCACAGGTAACTTTGCCAAAAATTTGTAAGTTGCAGGGATTAATGCACACAAATATCTGAACATTGTGATAATTTTCACAAAGACCCCTTAATAAGCCACTGCTATTGTATTTTAAAATGTTACCCCCCCCCCCCCCCTGCAAGAGTATCTTGTGGTTTGTAACTTGCACAGAATTAAGTGACCAGAGGGTTTCATCCTTTCATATTTGGTTGGTTAATTTGTTATTACTTGAAGTAATTTTGTTTACTTATAAGCACAAGAACACTCCTTGTTTGTGAAACTGTGGCCATACCTGCACATGCACAGTGCAACTCTGCTAGGCCAAACAACCAAACAAACACAGGGTGTGCAGTAAGTGCAGAAATAACCTTGAAAACACGCCTAACCCCACAGGACAGTGTATCATGCCCTCTCCCTCTCCACACACCACCCTGAAAGGACAGACCAACATGTGCATGCATCTGTTCAGTATATATTCAATGTTAGCCTTTACCAACATACCACAACCAACAAGCACAGCAGAGTCTTTGTGCATCTTAGGCCCACTACCAAAGCCTTTCCTTTCATTTTTAGGCCTGTGGTGAACTGAAAGTGTGTGTGCCTTTCAAACAGTACCTGCCCATGAGACCTTCACATCTTTCCCATCCCAAGGATAGCTACTCCCATGTTGCCATACATATGCTCGATGCACAACTTTACCAGTTATTGAGGGCAAAACACAACTCTTTCAAATAAATGAATTGAATCTTACATTGCAGTCTATATGGATTCATCTCTAGTAAATATCTAGTTACAAGTCAAGTAAGGCCAAATCATTCATTTCTTGACCATAAAAACCAGTAGCAATTTTCTATAAATTGATTCTAAGACTGCAAACAGACAGAGATCCTACTTTTTTATTGTGCAATAATTATGATTGTGTTAACCTTTCAAAAGCTAATCACTGCTATAGACGTTTTCTCATTACCTTTAAATACATAATGGTTTAAAGATTCAAATTCCTCATTAAGATATCTTTAATTCAAACAGCAGAGAGCCTAATCTAAAGCAAAAAATAGTAAGTCAACAGCTTTCCTCAAGGCACTTTACATGCAAAGTGCCCCAAGGAAAGCTGTTAACTCAGTCTGAAATCGGTGCTTTAAGGGTTAACAGATCCTGCAGCTGGCTATATGTATATTCATGTAGGTCCTCCACATAAAGAATGTGGTACAAATACTTTGTCCTGAGTCAGTCGCGCTCACATTACTTCAAGTGCATACTGCTCACATGTCATGACTGACGTACCTGTTATACCCAGGGAAATGATCCAGTAGCTTTGTAACCAGCCTGTCAAAGTGAGCACTTTTGGATCCTGCGCCACCGCTTGCTGCTGTCTGACCCTTGGCACTCTTGGAGGCCTCAAATCCCACTTTCCGCTTCTTGCCAACCTGTCACATCACGTACATCATTTAAACACAAGCTCCCTTGGCTCAGTCAGCAACTCTCACTATACATGTATATGCCATTCTGCACTCTGCATAACTGCAGGCATATGAACGGAGCAGCATCATAAAAAAGTTTCACCTTCCTTTACATATACAGTTTCCTATCAACTCTACAAAAGTAGCATGTCACAAACATCTGTTTGCTTAAAAATACAACTTCAAGGGGCACTCTTCATTCCTCATGGTGACGCAACTTTTGCACTTTAAAATTGGAAGCACGCCTTACACTCCAAAACTAACATCTGATACTCTTTTGAATTGCCAGGTACCTTTGCACATAAAAACAAAACTTTTTATGGATATGTAAGTAAGTTTTAAAAAGTAGCCCTTTTCTATTTTTGGTCACTAATGCTGACCTTACTGGGATGAACAGTAGTCAATGACCTCCATTGCTATGAATCGTACAAAAATAGTGTTTAGAGAACGGATTACCCTTGGCGACAACAATCTATTGTTCAATTCTACATTTTTTTTCTTTTTAAATTCGCAGTGAACACTTTACATACAATTTCCAAACTGTTGTCTATGAAATAAAAGAGCAATTTTGGATGTGTTCTTGGGGTAAGTTCTGGTGACAGAGACAACTGTACAGTGCGCCACTCAGAGAGCCTTCAAAAAAATACATGTCAAAAGTTTCATTACAAGTTTAAAAATATCAAAAAGGAGCTGGTTTTCAATAGAAATGTGGTCCATTATAATGTACATCTTTGAAAACATGTCAAGTTTCCTTAACCTAAGTTACATAGTAAGGGAATTATAGCCCGGACATGATTTCACAAGAATATGTCCCTGTGACCCAGATACTTGACCTAGTGACCTACTTTTAGTACATGACACACCTTTACGTGTACATTTATGTGTGTCAAGTTTCATGAAACTACGTTAAATAGTAAAGGAATTAGAGCCTGGACATGATTTTACAACGCTATGTCACTGTGACCCAGATACCTGACCTAGCAACTTTAAGTTACTTTTGGTTCATGACACACCCTTATGTCTAGATGCACCTGTGTGTAAAGTTTCCTTAACCTAAGTTACATTGTAAAGGAATTATGGCCCGGACACAATTTTACAAGAATATGTCACTATGACCCATATACTTGATCTGGTGACCTACTTTTAGTATATGATACACCTTAAGGTGTACATATATGTGTGTGTGTCAAGTTTCATGAAACTATGTTAAATAGTAAAGGAATTATAGCCTGGACATGATTTTACAATGCTATGTCACTGTGACGCAGATACTTAGCAACATACTTTTAGTTCATGACACACCATTACATCTAGATGGGCCTGTGTGTCAAATTTCATTAATCTAACTAGTAGGACAACAGAATTACAGTCCGGACATGAAGTGCAATCTAGTTTTACATAATTGTATTACCGTGCCCCACATACTTGACCAAGTGACCTACTTTTGTTTCATGACACACCTTTAGGTCAAGAAATATGTGACACTGTGTGTGTGTGTGTGTGTGTGTGTGTGTGTGAAGTTTGATGAAATAGTAAAGGAGTTATAGCCTGGACACGATTTTATAAGGATATGTCACTGTGACCCAGATACTTGACCTAGTGACCTACTTTTGGTAATGACACACCCTTACGTGTAGATGCATCTGTGTGTTAAGTTTCATTGATCTAACTTGCATAGTAAAGGTATAGCTTGGGCACGATTTTACAAGAATATGTCACTGTGACCCAGATACTCGACCTAGTGACCTACTTTTGGTGCATGACACACCCTTATGTCCAGATGCACCTGTGTGTAAAGTTTCATTAATCTAATTTGAAGGACAAGCAAATCATAGCCCGGACAGGAAGAGTGGATGGACGGACACACGAACGCATGGTAAAAGCAATTACTATATGCCCCTCCTCCAGCAAGAGGGGGGCATAATCAGAGGAAGCTGGTTTTAAATAGGAACGTAGTCCATCATAAGATGCATCTCTGACAAAAAGAGATTGGTAAAGCTGTGGTCAATATTTTTTGATATATTGCAGTAATGTCATCAGGGTTGATCCCACTCACACAGCCTCGAAAAAATGCATTAAAAGTTTCAAAATAATAAGAGGAAGCTGGTTTTCAAAAGGAACCTGGTCCTGTATAAGGTGCATCTCTAACAAAAATTTGGTACAGCTACGGTAAATATTTTTTTGAGATATACCCTCTGGCACTTTATGTGCCGAGGGTTAAAAAAAAAGCAGTTGTTCCATATTAATTTTTATTACGCCAAAAGTATGAGGCTCTAACTTCTGGTTTTAATTTAATCTTCACAAAAATGAACACAAATGAGGTAGGAAATGAGAGAATGACACACCTTCTGCCACTCGTTGCCCTCCTCCTCCTCCTCCGTGATCAGTTCATCCATCACATGGATGTCGGACATCTTGGACACTGGACCATTATCTACCACACTCAGGTTCCCTGCCAAATGCCCATGACCTTCAGTCATGATGTGCTACCCAGCCTTCATTTACATGTAATTCTAAAGCTGGTTCCTTCACCCTGTGACAGCTGCTTGAGCTAATTTTTCATAACCATGCAGTTACTTGCATGGTTATGTACACAGGGTACATCGGTGACATTGACAAACATTGTATGAACAAATTTTCATATTACCAGGTACTTCCAAGTGCTACAAATGTTTACAATGTTTGTATTACAATAAATAATAAATTTAAACTTTGAAGTACTTCTGTCCAATTTGTAAACTTTATTGCACAAATATTAATCACTTTGTTATCCTCTTGCTACTGTGTTGTCGATCACACAAACAGCATCCAGACATTGCAAAAATGATTACATGTGTATAGTACAGCCTTACTCCTCACATTTGTGTGGTCCAATCCACCATTTTTCAAGCTATCTGCCTAACATTACAACAAAATTCATCACTTAATATGTTACTTGCACTTAGAATCAACCATTGAAATATTACAATTCTTTTTAATGCACAAAAGTGTAATTGCGACCCAAACTAATACACCAAAACCAGACGTGTGTCACTTACCAAGCATTGGCGCTGGCGTGATTTTCTTGCCAGGTAAATCACTGGAGTCTCCACTAGACATACAAGGATTAGTTGAGTCTGCTGCTTCATTCTTGTGAGACATGCCATCATCTCCAGACCCTCCTGAAAATAATTATACATTCCAAAATCATGACACATGTCTATATCACACCTTAAGATCTCCCCACCCCCCTCCACTGATGTATCTATAATTTGTACCTATGCTGTTTCAACCAAACATAATCTGAGAATCAATTTCCCTGACTGACTTACTATAGGGTAGTGGCAGCAAATTTTTGGTCGGTTGCAGTTTTTAGTCACATCACCCATTCATTAACTGTGCTGCACACCCATCACATCATTCCACATTTTGGTCTCGTGCTGCGTTCGGCATCAGGATTCCGCTCATGGGTAGGGCTGTTTAGATCAAGCAGCCCCAGTTATTTTGGCGAAATTTTACCTTTTTTCCTTCTCCGTTCATATCTGTGTGCCTCCATTTTGTTTTTACTACCAGGCTATAAAGACTAAGAAACAAAAAGTGGTTAAATTTGCAGTAAAGTCAGGTTACCCATCAAAAGCAAACGCCAGTTGGATCCAGAACTTTCTTTCAATGTGTTGTGTGACCCGAAAGTGTCAAATTTAGTGGGGAGTGTCTCTTAATTCTATCTTGTTTTGTTTTTTTCCTGCTGGAGGCAGTTTTTGGTCACCTTGCATTTAGAGCACTATGAGCATATCAGGGTGAGTTGCAATGGAAGAAGTGATGTTGAGTAGCTCCTAATAAAGATATTTACAATGTACAAAACTTAATTCTCAAACGCGAGGTACAGGAGAGCAAATATGACGCAGCCGTCATTCAATTCCAGCATGGCAGGTATGCAACATGAACAATTCCAAAATGAAAATATCAAGCTGGTCCCCTGTCAAAACAATCCTTCGCTATATTCTCATGAAACACATAAACTGTCAGAACTAGGTATATGTGACCTGAAGAAGGCATTTATATCTCATGGAAAATGGAATCACACTGAAGTCTTTGCTGTTGCCATTCTTAAAATTATATGTGACAAGAAGTCCATGGGCCATCAAACTTCTACTTACATTTACATTTGGTTTTGTTATCCTTCAGTGGCCATATTCACAAAGAATTTGATCTGATCCTAACTTCAATCCCAAAATTAAACTCAATGTGGTTTGGGCCCTAAACTACTTAATCCTTGGCTCAATGTTTGATCAAAACTTTGAGGATTAGCCAATATATGCTGTTGGCTACAATATGAAATTAAAAGATTTACAGGTTCATTTTATTAAATCAATCTTAGTTTGATCCAGGATTAAAATCTGGATAAAATCAAGATTGATTTAATGAAATAGAGACTTTAATTCCAAAGTTCATATTACAGTGAAGAACATAGATTAATTAATCCTGCAAGTTTAGGTAGACCCATGACTCAGTAGTTCAAGGCCCAAAGGCACATTGACTTTCATGTTCGGATTAAATTAAGGTTCAGATTAAACTCTTTGTGAATACAGCCCGTTTTCTCAACATGTCAAATTCAATGTCCTTTACCACATTTTTAACGACCTTGAAAAATAGGTCAAGGTCACCCAAAATTTTATTTGATTTCATAATTGGCCTCATGCATATTTGGTGTAAATTTAGGAGTCTCATTTTAATTTATGATCAAAATTATGAGTTTTAAGTACTTTAATTCCGATGATGCTAGTTTTACTTAATACCACCTGGTAAAACGGGCCTTGGTCCAGGTTGTCAACATTCATAAACTGCTTTAATGCAAGGGCTGTGGTCATCAGTATTATCACCATCCTACCTCAGAATTACTTGAATTGTTCTTTTGTAAGTTTCACAAAACCAACTTCATTTTATCAGCAAAGTACACCTTCTCACAATAGTCAACCATCCATATCCAACCTTATACCACAGTTGTTTCTCCTTTCGGAGATCCTAGCGCAGGTCTGTAGGACTTCATGTAAGCCAAGTGGTCTCTCCATGGTTAAATAACATGGGTTATAGTGTACAGCACTAGGGACCTGATAAATGTGTACTTATCAGGCAGGGGGACTTTTATTAGATTGGTCTCTCAAAGGAGAGACTACTGTAGTTCCTAGCTGTTGCTCAAGTGGGTTTTAAAATATATGTACATGCATAGCTTTGTGCAAAAGACATGCAAAGCCTAGTTACCACTGAAACAGTTATATTTATTCCAATCAATGAAATAGCAATACTCAGTCAATTTCTGCAGTATTGTACTTTTTTTTCAGGGAGAGGAGGGGAGGGGTGAGGGGTAGTTACAAGAGTTGACAAATTTTAGCTGAAGGCTCCTTCATTTAGCAAAGTCCCAAACAACATCTTGCGAAGCTCTAGTCATGTCTATATCATTCATATCCCTTACAAAAGATCCCCAATTTAACGGGGCATTTCTTTTAATGTTTTGGTGGCTGTCTTTGAAGGCTGGGACCACTGGTTATGAAAGTATTGGCCCTACTTCTACATCAACACAACAGAACTTACCCATCAGATCATTAGCCAGCGACTTGAATCCATCTACTCTTGCTCGCTCTTTTGAAAATGGTACAGTTGAGGTGGAACTTGCTGCAGTAGGGAGTGGTTTCCCAGCTGCTGAGCTATGCACACGTTGCTCACCCGTAGCATTCTTGCGTAGCAATGCCCATGGCCCAGTTGTGTACACTTTCTTCGGCAACCCCGTGACCTCACATCGCTCTACCTGCGGATCAGCCTTTACCATTGTTGTTGTGCCGCACACCTGCGAGGCTGCCAGCCTGCTGGCCACTGTGTTCTTGCCACCGACACTGGTCTTACTGGCTAGGCTGGCCACTGTGTTCTTGCCACCGACACTGGTCTTACTGGCAACTGAGGACATGAGCTTACTCCTTCCACGCCCAACACTTGGCACTTTCCTGCCCCTTCTGGCAGAACTGGATTCGCAAACTGCAGTGAACTGTGGGGGAGCAACACTGGTCTCATACCAGCTTCTATTCTTAGGTTCTGCTGGAGTGTGACTGAAGTCGGTCAATGACGGATAATCGCTATATGGATCTATTTCACTCTCCCAGTCCTCTCCTCCCAAGGCAGGTTCTGAATTTCTTCTACCTGGAGGTATATAGGCACCTAATGATTTCACAGAGGATACAACAGAGCCGGGAATGACACGGCTACTGTTGCATCCACTGTCACTACCACGGCGAGATCCTGGGACAGGATTGGCACTGCTACTAATTCTGGACGGATGCTTGTCGGTACTAGGTCCTGACCTGGAGGTGGCATAGCCACTGCTATCGCTATCAGAATGCTGCCTATTGGTAGTAGGTTCTGTGGTGGCAGAGGTACACCCACCGGTAGGCCTATTGGCACTACGTGTAAAGGTTTGACTGACATGACCATGCTTATTCCCACTGGAACACTTCTCAGTGACAAGTCCTGTGGCTGCCCTGGTTTGTTTGCTAGCACCAAGTCCTGCAGCTGGATCGGTTGGTTTTTCAGGACCAATTTCTTGGGCTGGAATTGCACTGCTCTCATCATGACTGCCAGTGCATTTACTCTTTTCACCTCCATCCATTGGTTTGTTCAACCCAGAGGTAGACAGCTCTGTCTCCGAAATTAACACTTGTTGGCTTGGCAGACTGGGCCTCTCACTTGAACCTTTGTGCTTTGATCCAACAGGATCTGAGGCTGGCAACTTTCTGTCTGAAACAGACCCTTCCTGGCTTGACTGATTGGACTGATTATTGATATCACTTTGGTTTGAGCTTTGATCGGATATTGCCACTGGGTTCACATTAACGTCTTGAGTAGATTGTGGTGGGGGTGTTGGTGCCACTCCAAATCCTGGGAAGGCACCAGACAAGCCGAAGTTTGGCACCACAAACCCTGCCTGTGCTTGCTGCATTGCTGCCAGCTGCATGCGAGCTGCCGCCGCAGCAAACATCTGTTGCTGCTGTTGCTGAAGCAACAGCATATTCCACTGTTCTGCTGTGACCCCAAACATGCCCAGGTTTGCCAATGCACCCTGGTCAGCTGATGTGGGTTCTGTTACGCTGGCATTCAGTGCCGAGGCATCTATGGCGTGGACAGGGGCTTTGCTGCTTGCTCCCAGAATTGGTTCCTGAATTAGAGAAGATATTAATAAATTGTAATGTTGTCATGCCTTAAATGAACTCTTACATTCAGCTGAACGTGAAAAGTAACCTTTCCAAACTTTGTGAACCTTTGGTACCAAGACCAACAAGATACACTTGGAACAATTCTTTGGATATGATGTAGTATATAAGCCAGCATCTTTTGTGAGATTGCATTTACTCGTGCAGTTTTGCACACATTGCTGGAACATTTTTGCACTTGTTTTTTTTAAAAAGCTTTGCTAGTGCACTGCACATTTTGCTTTCATCTTTTCCAGACACACATAGAACTACAGGCAATGATATGGCTGTTCTGCAAGAGATGCTTCTGCTAACCACTTGATTTGGTAGAGCTCACTGTAAAGATACATCGCAGATAATGAAATAGCTGTTCTGCATGCAACATTTACTAACCACTTACACTGCAGAAAGCACTTCATATGGGCTTATTTTTCTTCTTCATGTCACAAAGTACTACAAACACACACACACACACACACACACACACACACACACGAGGCTTTTTCCTTTCCTTTTCCGCCTTTTTCAACACACCTGCATGTTATCAAGTCCTGGTGGCGGCTTTTTGCTATCAGACACATCACTGCTGGTGTCATGACTAGTGCTACTACTTCCAGACACGTGACGACTTCGTACTCCTCTGGCGGTACCAGTCATGTTTGGAGCTATGTATGCATCCTGTATGGCAAGGTCATGCAGCAGACTAGTTACAGTATTTGTTTCACAGCCATTCTGCAAGCAGCAAGTCACATTTTTTGCAAGAGGTAAATGGCCAAAATAGCATCAAGAAAAAAACAACAAAAACAAAACAAAAAATAAATAAAAAAATAAAAATAAAATAAAATAAAATAAAATAAAATAAAATAAAATAAAATAAAAAACAAAACAAACAAACCAGCATTATATTTTTCACTTTTCAGCCAAATACTACATCACCATCAGACACTTGCTTGGAATTTTATATACAGTATTGGAGACATATATTGGGTCACTATGGTGATACAAATCAAATTCAGACAAAATCTTTAATAACTTCTTTCAGTCATGTGCTACAAGCTGGAAGAATTCAGAGCAATTCCATATGCAGGACATTTATTTACAGAATTTATAATTAACCTATTCATCTCACATTTCAAGTTATTGAGAAAGTCTTCAAGTTCACAGCCTCACAATTTTCAAACAAATCCATTGTTCCAAGCCGGATCCAAGGGATCCCTGTTCCTTGCCACAACATAATACTCGCTTATCCCCAAGATGTCACAGCCTGATGGATGAACATTCAAACACATACAGACTGCCCTCTACCATCAGCATTACCATGCCTGCCCCGCTATGTCCCTTCCCTCCTGTGTCATCTTCCAGGGCTTCACAGTACGTGATTCTTGTAGCTTGTCCCGTAACACCTTCTCTCTAAAATTTGGACAAGTGGTGGGTTAAATCTCCAATAAGCTTGAAAATTTTACTGGTCCTGTCTAAAAAGTTATATGACCCGAACAATAGAGCTTCCTTGAGCTCCTAGCATGCCGGTTTCAAGTGCAATTACACAGCGTGCCATTGTGTATTGCCACCAGTGTCGAGCACACTCAAACTTTGAAGTAGCTGATTCAAGGCCTTCTCAAATTCCTTGTGTAATTTATTTACATGCAAACATGCACATTTTATTGTAGAAAAACATCAGTTCTTGCTGATGGCTGTTTCAATTTTGCGTTAGAAATGAATATTTTCCTTCCACGAGGATTTAAATCAATGACCAAGCTGTTGTTTGTGACAATTTGAATGATGTAACTTTGCAAAACTGTGCAAAAACAGGGAAATTTCATCGTCGCAGTCTCAATCTTTTTTTTTATCTACCCACCATGTTCTTCACATCGTCATAATGCTGAGAGCCTTGTCTATTTTAAGAACAAGCTCTCCCATTGGCTGAAACGAAAGTATTTTAGGGGAAATCCCTCCAAAACTGCTTCTATTTCAAACAGCTACATCGCTATTTTAGTCTGAAACTACCAAAGACAATTCTCCGAAATATTCTAGGTCAGTCAGAGGGTCAGAATCCATCACATGATGTTTGCCATCCAATCAAATGTGTCGTTTTTCTACCAATGTTTGGTTGGGGAGTACTCGCTACCTCGTGTTGTGAAGTCTGGCTTGAAGAATGGGCAACATTTGTATGAACAAAAGTGACGATTACAGACAATTTATTAAAGCAAGAAACAAAATTTAACACTGTAAATGGGTCAGACTGATAACATACTACCAGTCTTTGCGTATAATAGAGCAGAGGGTCCAATTTTTTCACAGAAAGAGAGTAAAATACGCAGCCGCAGGTAAACATGGCTTGTATGAAATTACCGCTGCCGCTTGTGTTGATCATGTTGACAGTGACTGCGATAAAGTGCGTTTATAGACTATTTACTGCAGCAACAACCTTAATCACTATAATTGAATGACAATTATGACACACAACCAATCTTTAGAAAAAATTAAAGAGGAACCATTGTTCCTGACCCTAACCAAGAACAATGTGCGGACTGGTACCCATGCAATTGTATTCACACAGACTTGCCTCTTTTGATCAATTCGTGATAGAGATCGATATATTCACTTTCCAAGGGTGTACGGCACGAGTTTTTCTTTAAATTGACAAAGGAACCACAAAGAAATGTAGAGACGGTCATGCTCAACAAAAGTTATGTTGATTATTTTGCATGAATTGCAAAAATAAAAAAAAAAGTTACCGCACTTTTAGGCCAGCATGTCGCATGTTGCGCAACAAAACAGAAACTGCCCAGTGGCTGGCTGTGCCAGATCCCCAAACTGCCCAGCCTGCTAGGGGTTAATGTCAAGCTCTGTCTTCCATGGCGGATGGCTTACTATATGGCTGAATATCAATGTCCACTTTCCACTGGCAAGATGCACCAGCACAAACCACTTGGTTGCGTATGTCACCTTGAAAATAGGTCTCATCCACATATTCTAAATAACATACATGTGATGATGCCATGCTATATATATGTAACATACAAGTGCGTCTAGGGATATGAAGCTGTATGGACATGCACATATATTGGCCCCTACCCCACTTGCAAGTCTCCCTTTGCCACCTTCTGTGGTGGAGGTCAATCAAATGTACAGAGACAAGGGCCTGACATACTTGCTTGAAATAAGCTGCCCACTGGGCTGGCAGTTGTGGCAAGTTTATTGAAGGTTTCTGCATGGGGTGCTTGTTCTGATCTTTCAGCTTCAGTGCTTCAGCTTTATGCCACTCCTAAAAGAAAAAGCCATCAACGTATCATTCGATCTTTGAAAAGCTTGGTCTGCTTAGCAGGCAATCTTATATTCAACTTGTCAACGGGATGGAAGGGAGACAGGCTTTTGATATACCAATTTACCGGGCACAACTCTTTCTCATTGGTCTTTGTGCAAATAGGTCCACAGAATCTGGCATGATTTATCACTGTGGGTACTCTACTCACTTCAGAAACACTTAAAAAATTCTAAGGATGTTTTCCAATTACTTGTTACACTAAAATATGCTTAAACCAAAGAATTACAAAAGTGATGAAAACTTTTGAAACGAGGCCCATGGGCCTAATGCTCTGCTGGCACCATGGCTATATTGCACCTGCATCTTCATTTCAAAGTTGTGAGTCCTCAAGTGGCTTCTAAACAAATAAAGCTTATGTACATTAAGTGTATAAACTGTCCACCAGATAGCACTTTGCTCCACATGTAATCATAGCTTATTTGTGCAATTCCTGTGACGGATACTGTTGCATGTGGCAAGACAACAATTAGTCCGTCATTTTATGTCCTCAGTGACCTTGGGACAGATCAAGGTCATCCAGATAATGTAATACAAGAGGTCCATGGGCCTGGTGCTGTCCTGACATTGCCATTGCATGTCCAAGCTACACCCTGCCATTAAATGACATCTTTCAACTTTAAAGGCACGGTGACCCCACAAAAATACAAGGTCATTGATATTATATAACATTCTAGCATTGCACATGGTGTATATAGCCTATAATTTTTGCAAGTCTAATCCAATCACTTTCTAAATATGGAATTTTATATCTTAAAGCACATTTTGGCTCATAATTTCCATCAAATTATAGGCGGCACCACTAGTATCATAGTATCTTAGACTTTGACCGCCTCCACAATCCCACCAAATTTGGTGACGATCCACCACAAATTAAAGAGGCTAGAGTGTTAACAAGATTTTTACATTTTGACTCCTGTATTATATAATATTGGTGGTGGTGCCACCCATATTTAACAGGACCTAGATTTTCATACAAGCTGTAAGTCCCCAAAGTGATATTGGGCTAACATCAAAACTTTTAAAGTTATCCCGCTCACAATCCAAAAGTTTACAGATGGACAGACAGACGAACATCAGTGATGCTAAAGCTCTGCGACCTTAGGTCAGCAAAGCTAAAAACTGATGTACAATGACCATAGTGTCATTTTGACCCCTTTATTACATAATATTGCAGGTGGCGCCACCAATATTGAAAGGGACCTAGATTTTCATACAAAACGAAGTCCTGAAAGTTATGCTGGGCCAACCTGTAAAGAGTAGACAGTACTGCGCTCACAACCCAAAAGTTTACGGATGGATGGACAACATGACAGATGGATGGACACAAGCGATGCTTTAAGCTCTGCGACCTTAGGTCAGCAGAGGTAAAAAGAAATGAAAAAAAACAGTCATACAGCTCTACTTTGAAAACTGCAACCATATATTTGGGAGGGGGGGGGAGAGAGATCTACCTGCAGTTTGTTCATTTCTTCCCTGATCTCCTCAAGCATTCTCTTTGCTTCTTCTTTGGTGTCAAGCTCACTGCAAGTATTAGTTATACATGAAATATCACCATGCACATTCGCAAGATGGCAACATCACTTTGCATATTTGATAACCATTTATCGTCTATATATAGGTGGTCTGTCCGTTTTACTGGTAAATCTCACCATGCATTAACACTTCTCTCCAGAGACCCCTCCGAAAGGTATCCAGCCCTTCACACAGCAACCTCTCCTTTACACAGAGACAGCCTATAACAACAGTGACCTCTGCATTGTTATTGATAATTTACCAAGTGATCATTTTCACATTTGATAGATTCTGACCACCGAAGGTATCTATTGCTTGAACTAGCTCATGGTCAATGATGCCATGTTTACAATCGCACCTTTGGTACAGAAGTGATGGCACATATACCTCTTACTTCCACATCATTGATCAGCAATGAGAATGCTTTTTCATGAATAACTTTGAAGTAAGCTGGAAAACACTGAAAATTCAAGGGTCTTACAAAGAAAAGGACTAGTATATTTACACGAAAAAAACCTCTGAAAATCCGCTGATCAGCTGGCAATAGGGGAGACCAAGAACAGAAGCTTCTACTGCTCTCCTGCAGAGGGCATTTCAGTCATTCAGGGCTAGAGTTTTGTACTCCCATTACTTTTCACTGTAATTGACAGCTTAGTAACTTTAAAACCACATGTTGCAGAAACAGCAAAATTTGTGTGGTAAAATCATGTACAAAGTTGAAATTTTCATGTAAATTTTGTTCTTGCAGCTTTCAAAGACGTCTTTTAATTGGAGGTTAATTTCACATGAAATCCAATGGAAATACATGTATACATCTCTCGCCCTGAAGAATTCTGTGTATTGGATTGTGTTTTCAGCTGAATACACAGATAATTGGTGATTCTGACCTCTCCTATTCCTATCCCCAATTGATTCATGATGTACACGCAATCTCTTGGAAACGGCCTAGAGGTGACTCTGAAATCTTATTTATGATACACCCACTCTTTGTCCTTAAAGTACTAAGTCATGTCATCTCAATGCAGGATTATGTAGTTCTTTAGTCGGGATTATTTATACGTTTTTAACTATATTTTGACACATCCTTGGAAATATTCAGTACCTTTCTTCCGCACAGATGTGAGACTATTATAGTTTACTTCAATTTTTTTTCTTCAGTCCCTACCATGAAACAAGCAACACAATGATTACTTATTTAGAATTACAGCTAAATAAAAGAAGCAGAATTCAAACAATATCTTATGCTGATCTTGCAAAGTTACAGAGTTTGTTAACAACATACAAAATTTGGGCATTATTTATGACTATATTCTCTCTGGGAACAATTTCAATTTGGAAATCCATCATTGCATGCATGCCAAAATGTCCAAACGACTTATATTTTGGCAAGCTATGAGAAGGTAATTTTATAAATGTGAGAAACTACAGCATGCACAGCTGTGGAAAAAATAAATTATAAAACAGCATGCAGAGAACAGACTACCATCGGCACCCACAATCTTTTTTTCCTAAATTCAGCTTCTTTTTTTTTGAGACTTCACAGGCGCCATAATACAGTGTAACTGCACCAAAAATTTGATGAAGCTGTGATGAATCCTTGTTGAGATATTATGATAACATCATCCCCTTGTGCCCATTTCAGACGACCTTGGAATAACTTTAAAATTTCATAACAAAATTATAATTAGAAACAGGAAGCTGCTTTTAAATGGGAACCTGATCCATCATAAGATGCATCT
Organism: Hermodice carunculata; assembly: GCA_964020975.1. Lineage (NCBI taxonomy): Eukaryota > Metazoa > Annelida > Polychaeta > Eunicida > Amphinomidae > Hermodice > Hermodice carunculata. Next base: position 39,889,044 of record OZ026612.1, on the reverse strand, counting down.
CTGATGAAAATTTAAAACTGCAGTCAATATTTTTTGAGACAGCCTTCAAATGAATACATTAAAAGTTTCATAAAAAGTTAAAAGTACTCAGACGGAGCTGTTTTTCTATAGAAACCCTGTCCATTATAAGGTGCATCTCTGATAAAAATTTGGTGAAGCTATGGTGATTTTTTTTTTGAGATATTGCGGTAACATCGACTTGACAGACGGATGACCCTGGGGACGACAATACCCTCCGGCACTTTATGTGCAGAGGGTAAAAATAAGCCTGTGTCCCAACAAGGCAAGATTACATATTCTGACTATGACATGCGTTTGTACTCTTCTTGCCTGGAATGTTTGAGCCAGCTCTCCACATCATACTGAAGACGAAGTAACTGCATCATGGCCAGCTGAACCTCCAGTTTCAAGATCCTCTCCTGAAATACGATTAAGTTACACATAAACATGTATGTGACTTACTGTTGAACAATACAAACAATACCAAAATAACATTTCTGTATCTACACACCATAATCTCATAAGAGAAAATTGTAAAAAATGACCAGATTACCAGGCCTTTTTTTTTTAACCATCCTCAGGCACTGCCATGTAATTTTATATCACCAAACATGCGAAAGGACTTTTTTGTTTCTTCCCGAATGCAACTTCATCTGGGCTGCAAATAAGCTTTTTGGAATTATCAGGCCACGCAATAATGATCCCAGCATCAAACTGTTACCCAAAGTGCACTCTCTTTTCAATGTTTGTTGCCTGGCTCTTGTATTAAATAAATTACATCTGACTATGACAGCATAACACTGACAAAAAACATGTCTCATTTCTCCACCTTGCTTACCACGACACACGCCTATACTTCGAAACTAATCCCAACTTTCACTTGCTACAATAATCCTTCTGAATTTAAAGATCATCTAGAATTGCTACTGTTTGCTGTATTCCCCTACTAACACACACAGACCCTGTACACAAGTAGCCGCTGACGCTAGCCATATCCCCCGCCCACAGTAATCATGGTGGTAGATACACATGATGTACATTGAGTCAAAAAAATTTCTGGCTATGCACACCTCCTACCTCTGGTCTACCAAAGCTGAAAATCTTAAAGGGTTACCACTTTTAGTTGCAAAGTTATGCTTCACACAAAATTGTATTGTATCTTGAGCTTGCTTAATGAACTTTATTAATTAATTAATCAATGAAAGTAATAAGTCACACAAAACAGTGCCTATGCACACCTACTACCTAAGGTCTATTAGCCATCAAAATTTCAAAGGGTTGGTATTAAGAGTTTAGAAAATATGGCCCGGACAAATATTGAGCTTGCTTAATGAACTTTGTTGATTAATTAATTAATGGAAGTAATTAGTCACAGAAAACAATGCCTATGCACACCTACTACCTAAGGTCTACCAACCATAAAAAATTCAAAGGGCTAGCATTAATAGTTTAGAAGATATGGCCCGGACAAAATTTGTCTTGCTTAACGAACTTTGTTAATTAATTAATTAATGCAAGTAATTAGCCACACAAAACAAAGCCTATGCACACCTACTACCTAAGGTCTACCCACCATAAAAATTCCAAGAGGTAGCATTAATAATGTAGAAGATATGGGCCGGACAAAATTTGTTTCGGACGTCCGGACGGACGGACACACGGACGGTGCCCATTACCATATCCCCTCCCCCACTTCGTGGGCGGGGGATAATAATTATGTATGTATGTTCATACATGCTGAAATTTAAAAACAAGTCATGCCCAAACAGTAACTAATGCAGGTCGGCATGTTTACTGGAAAATTTAAAATGGCTACCAAGTTTGAAAATGGTGAGGGAAAAAATTCCTGGCACTAACCTAGTAAGATAAGTTTCAAGTTCTGAAGTGCTTTTGGCAGGTTTGCAGCGTTAATATTCCTGAACATGCTGTAATAAACTTGTAGTTATTTTTCTTTTAGATAAACAACACAAACACCCCAAAACCCTGTATTAAAGACGTTCGGTACACTGGTCAAAAGAATTTAGAAATCTCTTGTTTTTGGTGTGAACCAAGATATTGGCATTTGAAACAAAATGCAAGCAAAAAATTGGCATGTCACGGTGCTACTTTTGTTGCTAGGTGACGCTACATGTACGGACTACAGAAATTTGATAGCAAACATTATATATGTGGGTAAAAGCAAAAAAAATAAATTAAAGATGCAAAAATATGCATAAAATAACTCAATATGAGTGTATGCAATGTATATCAAGCCTTTTAATAACAAATATGTAGACAAAACATGCTGGAATGTGACTTTAAATTCATCTCGTCTTGCAAAAATGTATAAGTGCTCATATTATTTTTTAAGTTTGAAATAGAAAACATATGTGCAAATCCCTGAAAAATTGTAGGGGGTTTCCAAAATATGCACTGATCTCATTGATTAACAAATAAAGATATCATACGGTGCTATTTTTTCCGCAATTGTACAAAGAATTCATGCATGTTGACTTAATTCGTTCTACGTTCATAGGTTCAAGGTATCCATTCATCGTCTAACTTCAATACCACATCAGTATACATGTATGTAGGTTGAATAAACGGCAGTACGTCGTTAATTTTATATTCCAGTCATAATATATACTTTCATAGTTATACTGAGAAGAGGCAAACATTTTAAGACTCTCTCCATAGTGCAATACAGCAATGTGGAAAAAGAGGTAAAAAATAAGAATATCAAAATTATAGTTGCCTTAATACATTGTCGAATGGTAACAGAGGCAGCACATTATCAAACATGCCTGTGCCACCTTTTGACGCTGGCGTATTACTGTGGTCCCCCCCCCCCCAGCTGGGACAGCGTTTATCGTACCACATTCACAAGAAATGTAAAGTACACTGGCCAAGCCATATCGTTTTTCTGATTCTGTATTTTTTAGGGACAATGTTTTGTTTTTTTTACCTTCCTCGCATACAAGATTATCAGCTTGTACACTTAGTTCCACTATTCTAGGACCTTCGTCCCAGTTATAACTGTCAGTGTTTACATGTGCATGTGGCATTTGGGTGGGCGTGGCACTTTCGTTGGTCAGCGTTCGCTGATTGTGTACATGCATTTTGGTCTACCACTGCCATGTTTCGACGTAATCTGCCTTGTTTTAAAGCATTTAGTCCTTTGTTTTGGCATTTGTTAACAAACCGCCCATTCTTTTTCCTTTTCACTCTATGTAAACAATCCATATTTCTCAAACGGAACTGTGCAAAATAGGAAAAGCAAACAGCAGCTAGTGCAGGTATCGACAAATACCAGCTCTAACTGTATAGAGGCATTGGACCATAAATGGTTGTGCATATCGCGGTGTAACGAACGTCTTTAAAGCCTTAATTTTTACGAAGAGATAATTCACTTTCCCCTTGAGCTCAACTAAACAACTTTTGTCACTATTCAGACCTCTCTTAAACCCAACAGAACAGCTTAACCAACACTTGTTTCTCAAGGTTAAGGGTGCCTTTTATAGATTGACTGTGACCTCTAGACATGAAAGCCTGAGCATTTTTTTGTTACCTTTGTCTCGCATGCGTCTGACATTCCAAGATCAGCCACCACTTGTTTATCATGCATATCAGTCCACGTCACTCCTGCCTGCTGACCACAGTCCTTCTGCTGTACCCTGTCTGTGCAGGTGCCACAAGTGTTGGTACTCACACTGTGTACATGGTACACAGAGGCTTCCTCAAATACACTCTCTATGGTGTTAGTGGAGACCTCGCGGCTGAAATTGTCAACGTCATATTGGGTCTCAACCTCTGAGGTTTTTCTCCTTCTTGTATTTGTGGATACTGAACACTGGGTAGCTTGCTCAGTCTGAGATTCCTGTTCCATCAAACTGGCTTGGGGCTTTACAGAAAAGGATGGAATTTTGAAGTTGCTCATCAAAGGACGGAATGGAGACACGTTTGGCAACGCAAATGCAGGGGCACTTTGTGCAGGCACTGCTGACGCTGTGGAAACACATGGCGTCACCTTTGGCACAAAAGCTGGACTGCTGGCATTAAGAATTGTCCCACCGCTTGTATTTAGCACCGATTCTTCCTGAATGTTTTCCTTTGGCTGTGTCCCTTGTTCCTCTTGAACACTTGTGCCTGAGCTTGCTTCATCGGGGGGCTCACTTTTTATTCTAGGTTTAAATGGTGGACTTTCCGGTGAAAACATGAATGTTTTACATGGCACCATTTCTGCATTTTTTCTCGACATGGAAGGCATTGTATCTCCCGAAGTCCCCTTGCCACACTGGAGTAATGTTTCCATATCTGGCTTTACATCTTCTGGTTCAGTCTTGATAACAGGATGAGTTGTATCCCCATGTTCCTCTCTGCCACCTACAGCACCCAGCTCCTCACCTGCTGCTCTCTTCACCACTGATCCATCTTTCCCACTGCCATGTGCAGTTGAGTCCTTTATGCTAATTCCATGCAATTTGGCAGCCTTTAGAAAAATATCCTGATTTTCTGGGATAGCAGCTTTCTTGGGACTTATAGGCTTCTGAACAACGACAGTCTGTGATAAGCTCTCCTCTGGGTCAATCCGGGCTTTTTTGGTAACTTCTCCCAGCTTTTTTCCAATCTTAATACCATGAGATTCTGCAATTTCTGTGAAGATTTCTTCATCTACCCCATCCCAAACTGCATCCAGGTCATCATCATCGTTATCACCATCAGCAACAGCAGCTTAAAACACAAGTACACAATACAGTGGTACCTGCTCTAAAGACCACCTCCAATTTAAGACTGCATATCTTTTTAAGACCACTCTTTCAAGACCCTCTGCTGTATTTACATGTTAAATATACCTTCAATTTAAGACCACCTGCAGTATGAGACCACTTTTTGTTGGCTGTAGGGGTAGTCTTAAATAGCAGGTGCCACTGTATCCACATTGTTGGGCATGTCAAAATCCGCAGCTGCTGATTTTCCATTACAACGAAAACCAAAACAGGATTCATACAAAACTCAAATAATTGAGTAAGGTACCAACATACATTGAAATGTGCATCTTTCACTCTGCATGCTCATGCCAGTGTTGTATCTAGCTGCTCAACTCTGGAGAGCCAGTCTGCTACCCACTCACAGCACTTGGTGCTCGTCAACCAGCAATAACTTGGTTTACCTGCTTTACCGAGTGCTTTACTTATGCTTAATGTGCAATGTTTAATTCTCAAATGTGCCGTATCCTAGTTAATGTCCAGACAATATCTGGTAGATAAAGCACGACAGGGGATTAGGGTGGTTACAATGGGAACAAAGATGTGTATTCTTATGCAAAAACAGATGCATGTACAGAAGTTTGGAATTCTGGCTGGACGAGGAAACCTTGATCAACCTGAAATTTGAACATAAAAGTCAACATACACAGATATAACAATACCATTTTAATAATGGATTTATAACAACTTGTTTCAATTCAAGTTCAATTGAACAGTTTGACTGCTGTCCATAAATATAGATGGCTGTGAAGGCATAGGAGTTTTGGCATATTTTTGGTGTCAAGAAAATTATGTAATAAAAGTTACCGACGCCTTTCTTGAGACGTTAAACATTGCGTTCAGAGTTACAATCTTGAACTTACAACAATTTGTACAGGTTTATTATGGATATTACCCTGCATAAATTGCACACAGTCACAAAACTTGATACTATAAAGTTTTGTGACTGTGGGTGAAACCCTATTGGAGATATGCGCGATACAAGTTTAACGGAGACGGACAGATGGACAAGAATATATCTAAATGTCCCCCCCTCCCCCCATGTGGGGGCATAAAAATTACGAGGGGTAATCTGCATTAAATTTAAGATGCCCTATTGATAGAACCTGCCTGGCAATAAGAATACAAAAAGCTATCGTTGCATAAGCAGAAAAATGCTGACCCACACGCAATTTTATAAATCATTTCATGTCATAACATTCAGAATCTTTAATCGGTTGCAGGAGAAACAGTAAATACGCTGTAACACTGCTTAGCTTATTCATACATTTTTAGAAATCAATATACATGAAAAATTACCAACCTTTGTCTATATCAAAGTTATGTCAGAATCATTGTCACTGAAAGTGTGCTGTGCCATGTCCATGCGAAATACCATGGAGATAGAAGGGGGGGCCCTTTCTACCTCCATGGAAATACCAAGAAGTCAAGAAATAACAAATAAATGTGACAACCTAGACTGTCGCACCCTGACTACTCCAACACTTGGGCAAAGTGTGGTGATAACAAGTTAAATTTCTTGTCCTGGGTTACTTGATGGTCACAGTCGCTGCCGCCCGTGCAAGGTGCGATTCATTCAGTTAAATTTTAATATGAATTTGCCTACATATTCAAAGCAATTATCTTGGCATGAACTTTGTATTGAAAACCTGAACAGTCTATTTGACATGACCAGATGCTGGCCAAAGAGCTTGGCCCATTGTCAATAGTATTGAATGGAAACAATATGGGACACTTTGTGCTTGAGCGAACCCTCAGTTAAGAAAAACATTGCACATTAAGTAAGATATTATCCTTAAGTTAAGCATTCTCGCGGATGCAGATGAAGAAAAATAGTCTCACCACTTTGCGGTTCGACTATTATTCTCCATCCTTATCTGAGAGAATGCTAAACACTCAGCCAATATCCTACATGTATTGAACTTTTATGTGAACAATTGAGTGAATTCAGCACATTCATTTTTATTCCACAGTATACCACCAGTATGAGCTGCATTGCAATTGTACCAACCTGCTTCACCAAGCGAAGACGGCAGATCAAACGACTCGAGCGTAGCAGCAGAGTATGCTGTGTAGCCACCAATGAGATCTTGTACTGTTTTCTCGGACTCACTGGAAATACAAGATATATACTTAAAACTTAAATCCCAGGCATTTTGTTAACTTGGTATCATTTGCCAGCTTAAGCTGACAGTGACGGGAAATCTTTTCAAACAGGACATAAATGCTAGACTTCCCTGATTCACTGCACATCTTATGGTTTTCTTTAAAAGTAAAATCTTAAGGTTTAGTAAGTGCACCTTTCTTGAGGTAGTTATTGCTGTTCTCATATCCTGAATACACCTTGACAAAGGAAGGCAAATTGTGGCTCTTATTTTACTTTTCAATGCTTCAATAAATAAAGCATCCAACTGACGGCTAAAAGAAATACTGTTTTACTTGAGAGAGGTTAGTTTATTTGAGTTACAGTGGTTTAACCCTTTTCTCCTTGAACCAGATGGTGGTCAAAGTGTCATCGGCTCGGCCATTTTTGACATATTTCAACATTACTGAAAAAGACTTGAACAAGAATTGTGGCGGAGTCCCACCATAATCATATGTCCTCTAGTAGATGTCAACAGCTTGCCATGGCATGGGCTGGATACTACGTGCCCAGCCTGTGCCAAGGACAGCCATTAATGAAATCTCATCCTGAGGAGAATGGGTTTGCAGTGCCCGAAGACACTTTCAGTCTTTACCAGTCAGGTCCCATAGGGCTTGGACTGTCTGATGCGGAGCCTCGGATCTGCAGTCTATTTCCTGATGTTGAAATTGTGGGACAGTTTTCCAAGAAGGCACACATATTTCCTCCCTGCTGCATAATGAGTTTACGCTCCTCTTTGTCCAGTTTTATGAACACACCCAGGACACGTTGGTCTGTGACGTCCATTGGGCCATGCTCTTTCAACAATTCAGTAAACTGTCTGCAAAAACCATAGGATGCCCATTCACATCATGACAAAAAAAAAAAAAGAAGAAAATAACCAGAGTCATGCCCGGGGGCATAAATGTCTCGCCAGCGTAATTCAAGCCACTCCAAAGTTTTTTGTTGACATCCGGACGTCCGGACATCCCGAAAGTGACTGCTTATGCTGGCAAGATAATGACAACAACAACAACAACAACAACAACAATAATGCTCTACTGACATATAATCTTATTACCATCATCAAATTCATTCCCTGAAAAGCATTCCCTCCATGATGATGTGTTCTTTGTCAAAGTCAACCATGATGCAACATCAAACTTTCACATGAACACACATTTGGTATAATTCCCCTTATTCTTTATAAACATTTAATTCTGTGTCCTTTTCTCACATGCCTCATAAAAAATTTTTCACCTACATGTATTTTTGTGCAGGTATTATATGATACTATAGGTGGCACCACCAATATCAAACTAGACCTAGACTTTCATATAGTTGATAAGTCCTGAAAGTCACATGCAGCTAACATGATAATTTTTTACTGTACTGTGTGCGTGCGAAAGTTTATGGATAGACAAACAGACTGCCAGATAAACAAATATGAGTGATCGCATAAAGCTTTATGGTTGGCAGAGCTAAGAAGGACCACCCCTGCTGCAACTAAAAAGTGGCCATAGAGGGCAGCTTTTCATGACCGGTAGATTAATATGGGAAGTATAAGACTGATGAATCTGAAGGTGGTCTCTTATGATAGGATGGTCTCTCTTGACAAAGATCAGTTGTGAAAGCAGCAATGGTGTATTGTACAAAACTGTACGTGACAACTGGCCAAAATGTAATGAATGAATATCCAGCTGCAAGCCTGTGGCCTTGAAAATTAGATTAAGATTATTCAATGGAAACATTATGCAAACGCTACAGAATTTGAGCACTGGTCATCTCCCCAGATATTATCTTCAAAAGAGGGGCAATCAGACAAGCTTTAAGCTAGGATTCCATATGTATGGGTACAGTACGGATAAAGCATATTTACGCAACTTGAAATTACATACAATGATTCCATATGTGCTGTCACGGGTATAGTTTCTCATAAGGATATGCGTACCATTTTTCTTATCGCACCATGTAGAGAGTAAAAACGTATCCGTAATTCCCTTTAAATGATGTCAAATGTTACATAATTTGGTGGTGTTTTAGGACTGAAGACACATGGATTTGTTTTTAACTGCAAGGTGAACCATTCCACCTTGAGGAAGAAATTCAAAATGATGATAATTCAGCAAACTGTTCTTTATTGAAAAGGAAGTATTCCTTGATCTTCTCTCCATCTTGTTGGGAGTTCTCGTATGAGATTATCGAATGCCCCCTACTGTTTCCTTTTCTGCCGGATATCATGAACCCGCCACCTATGTTTTTGTTTTTTACTTTTCTCCTTTTTTACGATTATATACGCAGACATAATAATAGTGAGCATCTCCTGTTACTGAAACATTGACCTTTACATCACAGACCAGGTGGGAGCCATCCTGTATCCTTCGGTGATCTGCCGCAAAAACCAAGGACGGACCGTGCACCGCTTATATGGAAACCCAGCATTTGCATAATCATACTCCATACCCATATCTGCATGCCGTAGCCATATCCGTACCCCGTACATATGGAATCTTAGCTTAAGCCAGTACAACTTTGTTGGGCCCATACAATGAAAAGATTGCCCCTTTCCACTTTGTCAGCTGGAGACAAAATGGGGGTATTAACTGCTATCACTGCATCATACCATACTCCGCTATTTCTTCAGCATACAAATGACAATCTCACCTGTAAAGTTTCTGTCTGCTTGCTTCAGTATCCGCTCCAGTCTTACTGCCCTGAGCACTGGATCCTATCATTTGAGAGAAGTCAAATGTAACACACATGTATGTAAATACAATTAAACTGGGTGTTATGCTAGGAACACAATATTTCTTATTTTGTGCATTAAAATATCTGCTGTGGTTAATGCTGAAAACTGACACACAAAATCAATACATGTACTACTCAGTTGAAATACAAGTAAAAAATACATTTTTATTAACAATACACAAGGAAACCCTTAATGGAATACTGTAAATTGCTTTAATTTCCCTGTACTCGTACTTTCGCTTATTTCCCTGAAGGCGCAAAAACTGTGAAAATAAAAACACACTAAGATTGTATATTAACATTGTTTGAATAGGAATCATGTCCAAAAAGGTAAAATTAAAACTACACTGAAATGTCAAACAAAAGCTGTGAAATTTATACACAAGAAAAAAAAACATATATATACGGGTAAAAGGCTCCGAAACATGTTGAATAGTTACCGGCTGAAGACCCTTTAATTTATTTGGGCTAATACAGCCTATGTCAAAATTTTACAGAAGAACGTGTGCAATATGGACAATAGTACTTCTATTTGTATATAGGTTAGACAGGGACAGGTTAGCTTATGGAGAGTAAAGAGTTGGGACTGCGGAATAGGGTAATGACTACTAGGAAGTGGTTTCGGACAAAAAGACACAAATACAAATATGTATATGTGTGTATGTATGTATGTATGTATGTATGTATGTATGTATATATATATATATATATATATATATATATATATATATATATATATATATATATATATATATATATATATATATAATGCAGCATGTTGAGTATTAACACCTATAACAAACATAGATTAATCCAGCACAACCTATTAAGCAACAAACAATGCTAAGTAAAACACTACGGCACAGACACATGCAAAACTGTAACTCGTTTGAAGTCTTTCTTCAAACACGTCAAACAAAATCCCAACTGGACATGACAAAATAACAGAACTTTATCACAGAGTGCTTTTAGGCATATGCATGAAGTAGAAAGCAAGTTACGACACGAAGTGAAGAAGTCACAACAACAACATGACAAAGCACAAAAGAAAATCGGGTAAATACAGTAACTTGCTAACATCCAAAGGCACATGTTCCAACTAACTGAGAAGACTCTCCTTCCATCCTCCCAAGCGTATTTTGCAATCTGTGACACTGACTAACTGGAGCAAGACCTTTAGTTTGGTGTTGATTATAAAATATTCAAATCCATCAGAAAAGATTACCATGAGAATCTTGTTGCCATGTACTACATCTTCAGAGGACAAAGTCAAGTATTTTTCAACAGTTTAGTGTTTAACATTATAAATGCCGGGGACACTCACTCAGTGTAATGTAAGCCTCACCTTTGGTGCCAATAATTCTCCATTTCCATTTTCTCCAAAACCAAAGTAGAATTATGTATTTTTTTCCCATCCTTTAAGAAGGATCTTTATCTTGTATGAACTATACATAAAACTACAGCAGTGAATGGAATTTGAAAACGTTTTGCTGATGAACAATTCCTTCTTTTTGAAACAGAACTTCATTGGGTCCAGACTTTAGAATACATATGCCAACATATAACTGCTGGTAAAAACCAGCCAACAAAAAGAATGTGCCAGTCCTGTGCTCAGCAGACTGTGCATTTTCATTGCAATCCATATATTGATTTACAAAGTAATCAACAGGAATGCACGCATTAACAAACAGGGACCCAAATTTTAAAAAAATAGCATTCAAAGAACGGATTACCCTCAGCGCCCAATCTTTTTTTCCTCAATTCTGCATTTTTTGAGACTTCCCAGTAGAACACTTTACATACAATTGTATAATGTTTCAGGCCACCCTTATAATTGTTGGTTTGATGCAGCATTACCATTACCATTTAGATGGGTTTTGTGTGTGTGTTGCCAGAGCAAAAATTTTCTGAGGGTAACATGTCCCAACATTAACAAAGTGGTGATATGAATTTAGAATTTACTTTTGACAAGTCTCACCTGTCATCAACACACACATCTAACAGGTAGTCATTTTTGTTTTTGTTTTTTGTTTTTTTGTTTAGTAGGGTAACAGCAAACACACAAAATGACTACTGTCAATCTTTTCATTAGTAGGCAAACATCAATCTTTTGATTAGTGGGCTAATCACAAGCAAACAAAAGGACTTTAATGGTCCTGTCCTCAGCTGACCTTGTATGCAGGAACCTAGACCTTATAATGAGTATAATCTTGTATCCAATACTAAGACACTAAAGAACAATGTCATTGGTTAAGAGGTGTGGCATGCGCCAGGAGCACCAGTCGTATTTCCAGCTTTGGTGCCTGTAGCCGGGGACAAGCTTACATGTGCAATGACGTAGCTCAAACTGTGTGTGTATGTTGCATAGACAACAGTAACCAATGGGACTGTGGCCGGAGGGAAATTTTTGCCTCCCTTTCTACCAAACAAATCAGCAACTTTCGTTGCACATCAACAAATTTCTCAGAATGGGATAAAACCATTACTCCATGAAGGAGCCCGGTTTACAGAAATGTACACCAGTGGATAGCATCGGCATCTCCTTCAGCCTCAGGAGATACAGATGCCACTCACCAGTGTGTATTTCTGTACCCTGGGCTCCTTCACAGTTTAATCAATAGTGTAACACAAAGCTCTTGTTTTTTCAATTTTTCAGTTGTGTGGAAATGAAATACTAGTGCCCCTCTTACAAGGCCACCCAAAATTCACCAAAACTGTGGCCTAAAGAGAGTGGTGGTCTCTCTCCCGAGGGGTAAAAGATAATAAAATGCCATATTTGCTGCATGGAAAAGTGTGTTTTGTAGAGGGGCCTTACAAAAGGGGACCACTGCACCAAATAATGGCTCTGTGACCTTGGGTTTCAGGCAAAGGTCAGGAATTTTCTGATTAACCTAGACCTTGTGACCTTGGGTTACATACACCTACCAAAACTACATTGCCAGCAAGTTTAGTGACAGGCTTGAAGTAAATAGTGAAAATGTTTATCATTACAGGCAGTGACCTCAGTTTGACCTTTCAGTCACTCAATGTAAAAAAGTGCTGTCGTGCTGGAAATTTTCACACGTGTTTTATTTTGTGTAAATGTGATTTTTCTTCATTAGGAAAAATTTTACGCATTTCAAATTTGTGCATCAATGGTTGCCCCTAAGCAATTTCTTCAGTTGTCAAGAGATTTTCGTGCATGCAATGAGCGCATGCATAGTGCAAAATTTAGTCGAAGGTGAACATTTCTACAACTACAGTAACTACACCACATGAAAACCCACAGGTACACTCCTATACATATTTAATGGTAACCACGCATCTAGGAAGCGCCTGTACCCGGACACGAGGCACAGTTCCTTAGGTACACTGGTGCAATGGCAACAAAGTTCAATCACAGTTAATGCAAATAATTGAAATCCTCCTAACAAAGATGCAGAGCAAACTTGATCAACTAAGTACAAAGGCTAAATTGAAACATTTTTTAAGGAAATCTGTGCTTCTGTAGTGGAGAAAAATACAGTGCAGAGCAGAAAGTACCTTTCGGCCGCAATTAATGTTTTCATCTTTTAATTGAAATTTGTGTCCCATAATGTCAAGGATACTTACATGTCCTATTCAGTGTTATATCTATGAGAGTGTAATCCACGTCCCTTTGTGGAATGAATAATAGGTTTCAGCTACTCCAATGACAATTTGCTCAATGTTAGTGTAAATGTGGTCCTGAGTGGAGGTCTTTTCTCAAAACCTTCTTAGCTGTAGCAGTATCACCATTAAGCACTTGACCTTTGACCCTTTAAAAGGTCAAATATAGAGGAATGACCTTGACTTTTAATAGGCTTTTGAATCACTCCATGATATTTCTTTAGTGTAAAATTCAGATTGCTAGATGCTGGCTTTCAAGCATTAGTGCAGCAACACCACTTTCCACATGTGACCAATGTGTGACCTTGACCTACTTATCAATGTCCTCATTGTGAAACTCAAAATAGGCCTCATAGTGGTGCATAGTCTAGTACAATTTGGAAGTCCTATCTTAAAAAGTTATCAAGTCATCACCCTGAAACCAAATTTGGCAAAAAATCCTGTGACCTTGGTCAAAGCCACCCATGCTTAAAGGTTACTGAAGTTTTATAGTGGCACATAATCATGTGCAATTTGGAAGTCCTATCTAATTAACTTATTTATAGCAGTGTCACCATTGTGCACTTGACCATTGACCCTTAAAAAGAAGGTCAAATATAGCGGCATGACCTTTATTTTAATGAGGTTCTGAATCACTCTATGTGTGACCTTGAAAAGTAGGTCAAGGTCAACCATTAAATAGGGCTTATAGTGGTGTACAATCGTGTGCAATTTGGAAGTAAAAATTTCTCAAATTATACTGGTAACAACACCAGATGGATGGACAGACGGACGGATGGTGCAGGGGACACCAATACCCTTTGGCCTCATATAAGGCCAAAGGGTAAAAATTAGAAATAACTCTCCTATGAAAAAAAAATCAAAGCATAGGAATGTCAGTACCACCTGGGGAAAAATAGGGTCCAGGGACAGCCAAGAAGTTTACCTATGCAAGTTTGAAGGAACTCACAGAGCAGTTTTGGAGAAGAATTCTTCAAGATTTTTGCCAAAAGAATTGAACAAAAACATTCCTACAAATATGCTTAAAATCACTGGACTGTGACCTGTTGAGTAAAAATTATTAGAGACCCGCCTATGCCACATCCCCACCTAGTTTGAAGAGAATTTGCACAAGTGAAAAATGTGAAACTTGATGGGCAGAGCCAACCATGAAATAAACTCAGCTGACTGACAAGTCAGCTGAGATAACAATGGTCTACCCAAGGAGGCATCAATTCATGGATGTGGTTTGGCCATAAATGGCTTGATAGCGTTGACTGGCACTGGATTTGTTGAACGCAAACAACTGACACAGCACACACAGACTAACCTGAATCAGAGTTGGTTGGAACCAATTCTTGTCCACGAGATCTTTTCTTAATAGCTTCAATTTCAGCTTGTGGAATGGTAAATTTTAATGCAGGTTTTCTTTTCCTTTCAGCATTATCTGATATCCACGCCTTTATATTTTCCTTTGCTTTAAAAAATTCAACAGATGAAAAAGGGGACATGAAAACTTTCTCGTGTTTCTGTGTAGAGGATACCACTTTAGCTGCACCATGTTTCTGCCTTGTGAAAGCAGCTTTGGAAGCTTTGGGTTTCTCGGCAGATTGGTCACAAAATTCAGGTGTGGATGATATCTGTACTTCATTTTCAGGGAGCGTTGACCCTTGGACTTCATGGCATGAGGAACCACGTGATTCTTGTGATGCAGAACTGCTTGTGCTAATAGAAGTGGAGGTTGCTGGCTGATAGGAATTCTCATACCCTACAGGACACCAAGCAACAAAAGTCAACATGAGGCACCTATACAACAGTTGTGAGTGTTAATGACCTTCATGCAGTTAAAACCTTTGAAGCTGCCATTCTAAACTGTCACGACAATCATAAAATGCAAGTAAAATGAGGTCCAAGGGCCCAACGCCCTCCTGATATCTAATCAGATGACCCTCACGGAAAAATTCATGTCCCAAAGTGTGCTCCCAGTGCGAACTTGAGAAAATAGTTCATGATCATCTACATTGTGCAATATCAAACTTCCACACCACAAACATTTTTGGTACATTTAATATCATCAGCCTTGTTCTTTCAACATATTGAATTAAGTGTCCTGTAATCAAGTGCTTAGTGACAAAGAGGTCAACATCTACATTAGTTACAACTAATACCCTGTGTGGTGCCACCATGGCCCCATATCATCAACTTTTGGTCTGTATGAAGTTCCTGTTATGGTATATAACATCCTACGATGTAATACCACCAATCAACTAGACATATCTTCAACACAAAGCGCTGACTGAAGGGTCCGCCATTTTATGGGAATTTGGTCATGGTGACACCAAAATCTAAGCAGTTGATCTTCCAAGGTATTAGATAAGTATATTGCCAAATTTGAGCAAAATACATCATGTATTTTGCTCAAATTTGGCAATATACTTATCTGGCATTCTGTAGATATCGTGGTAATGAGAATGTGCACATCTGGAAGGATGGACAACCCAAAAACATAAATGGTCCCCCCCCCATAAGGCGGACCCTTAATTATTCCTATCAAACTTTAATTAGAGCATAATACATGGAGATATTATGGAGATATCATGGTAACTAGCCCTAACAAACATGTAATTAATCTGCCATTTGCTCAAATTAGATCATGATGACACCATAATCTAATCAGATCATCTTGGCATACAAGATAAACATTCTATAAAATTTGAGCAAGATACATGGAACCATTCTGGAGATATTGCAGTAACAAGCCCTAATGAACATATAATTTGGCTGCCATATGTTCAAATTGGGTCATTGTAACACCAAAATCTAATCAGTTCATCTTGGCATGCCAGATCAGCACACTGCCAAATTTGAGCAAAATATAATGGAGCATTCATGAGTAATTGCGACAATGATCCCTGACCAGCATGTAATTAGGCTATCATTTGCTCAAATTAGGTCATGGTGACACCAAAATCTAACCAGTTCATCTTGCCAGGTAGGATAAGCATACTGCCAAATGTTAGCAAAATACATGGAGGCATTCTGTGGATATCACAGTAATGAGAATGTGCACATCTTGACGCACAACCCAAAGACGAAAGGGTCTCCCCATTGGCCGGATTTGCATTAGCCAGCCAAACAGTGTAACACGATGTTGTTCATCACTGTCTCCGATGGGTCACGTGGCTATTGGTGTTTTTTAAAAAAAATTTGGTTGTTTTGATTTCATTGAAATGTTTGAATGGAACAAATCTGTATGACTCAACAAGATAGGAATTAAAACAAGATATGTTTGTAAAACATAGATGCCCCCCTCCCTCATTACCCTTGCCCTCGCTACCCTATTGATAGTGGTAGATGGGCCACTCGTGACCTTACAAAATTAGTGAAGGTTGATCATACATCAATGTCACATATCTTTATACTTTAACCTAGCCCTTAAAAAATGACTAAAAGACTGGGCAATATAAAAGTTATAGCTGAAAAATTAGTCATCATTTAGAAACCATATTCAGCAAGGTGGCTTTATGACCTTGGAAATTATGGCAAGGTCACTCATTTTCACTTGACCTTCTTCAGTTATTGTGCAAAAAAAAAGGAAGTTTACTATCCGTGTGTGACCCTCAAAACTGCGTCAAGGTCACCCATCTACAAACTCAAACTAGCCCTTATAGGCAACCATAAAGCTGTGCAATACAAAAGTGCTACCCCTAAAATGCAAGATATCATGCAGAAACAGTATTCAACCAAATGGCTCTGTGACCTTTGAAATTAGGTCAAGGTCACCCATCTTCAAACTTGACCTAGACCTGAATACGGACAATTATCCAGTGGAATATAAAAGTCCTAGCTTAAAAACCTCTTCAGTTATCATGTGGAAACCAAAGTTAACTCAGGTACCAACCCATATTCAGTAAAGTGGCTCTGTGACCTTTAAAATGAGGTCAAGGTCATCCATCTTCGTACTTCGCCTAGCCCCAAATATGGACTATTATCCTGTGCAATATAAAAGTCCTGGCTTAAAAACCTCTTCAGTTATTGTGCGGAAACCAAAATTAACTCAGGTGCCACTGTGACCTTGGAAATTAGGTCAAGGTCAACCATCTTCAAACTTCACCTAGCTCAAAAACTTCTTGAGTTATTGTGCGGACACAACAGTCTAACTACAATCTCTGTGACCCTGACACAACAGTCTAACTACAATCTCTGTGACCCTGAAAACTGGGTCAAGGTCACCCATCTTCAAAAATCAATCTAGCCCTTACAGAGAACCATAAACCTGTGCAATATAAAAGTTCTAGCTCAAAGGTATAAGTTATCATGCAGAAAGCATGAAACTATATTCAGTAAAGTGACTCTGTGACCTTTAAAATGAGGTCAAAGTCAACCATCTTCGAATTTCACCTAGCCCCAAATATGGACTATAATCCTGTGCAATATAAAAGTCCTAGCTTAAAAACCTCTTCAGTTATTGTGCGGAAACCAAAATTAACTCAGGTACCACTGTGACCTTGGAAATTAGGTCAAGGTCACCCATCTTCAAACTGCACCTAGCTTTTGATTAGAATGATACACCTATACAGTATCAGAGTCCTAGCTCAAAAACTTCTTGAGTTATTGTGCGGAAACCACAGTCAAACTACAATCTCTCGGTGACCCTGAAAACTGGGTCAAGGTCACCCATCTTCAAAATCAACCTAGCCCTTACAGAGAACCATGAAGCTGTGCAATATAAAAGTTCTAGCTCCAAGGTATAAGTTATCATGCAGAAAGCATGAAACCATATTCAGTAAAGTGGCTCTGTGACCTTTAAAGAGGTCAAGGTCATCCATCTTCGTACTTCACCTAGCCCCTGATATGGACTATAATCCTGTGCAATATAAAAGTCCTAGCTTAAAAACCTCTTCAGTTATTGTGCGGAAACCAAAGCTAACTCAGGTACCACTGTGACCTTGGAAATTAGGTCAAGGTCACCCATCTTCGAACTTCGCCTAGCTTTTCACTAGAATAATACACCTATACAGTATCAAAGTCCTAGCTCAAAAACTTCTTGAGTTATTGTGCGGAAACCACAGTCTACCGACTGACCGACCGACATGTGCAACGCTATATGCCCCACCTTCTTCGAAGGGGGGCATAAAAATTTATGATTGAAGGCCGGGAAAATGTATAGCCGAAAACCATGCCTTGGTGCATGCCAGTGACAGGCTGTGTACACTCGCTTGTGTGTTGCACGGCTTGTAGGTCCACCGTGTTGCTTGGTGAAAAAAGTGACCGCACTTAAGATCAGACTCTTAACACCGCCTACGGCATCAAATTTTTCAGGTATATTGAAATAGAAAGTGCATAGAAATATAAATCATATAATTTCTGACAATTTCATCACGTGGAATCAATCGCAAAAATAACAGCCCAGGCATGTTCAATCACGCATGCCGCTTGTTGTGCGAGTTAAAAAAACTGTCCAGTGGCACACGGTGTACAACAGGCACAGTGGCAGCGTGCTAGGGGTTAAGCCCCATTCACAACCATTTTTTGGTAGACCAGGGATGTGCTATAGACTTAGTCATAATAGCAGGTACCTGGGTAGATTGAATCTGTCCTTGGTACCCTCAACAACTTTTAGACCCTTTTACATCAAGTTGGGATAGTCCAGTTTGCACAATTTCAGACTGGACCCATCGATTCAGTTCATGGACCCACTGTTTTTCCTGAAAATGGAGAAAGATGGGTCCAACGGACCCATACTGTAAAATACTTAATGTGACCCTAGGGCCTGTATTTTTCCGTTTCAAAATGAGTGTTTTTCCGTTTTGGGAAACTACAAATTCCGTTTAATTTCCGTTTCACTAATTCTAGGGCACCATTTTAGCACTGGTCAATAAAAAAGGAAAAACAGTTGATCTTATCGCCTCTGGATAATGTTGATCCATCGACGAACGGCAAAGTGACTCCATATTGTTTACTATGTACGTTGACAGCCTCCACCTACAGATGGCGCTATTATCATTGTATTTCTGTTGCGCGTTATATCTATATGCCATGCAAATGAATGGATACGGTAGTAATGGGGTCTATAGCGCGCAGGTGCCCGGCCTGTCGTTAAATTTGCTCCACGTGGTATCGATAACACCACCGACTCGTCAAATTTGGATCCAAGTCCGTGTGTTTTGCTTTATGCGATGACATATGTAGTGATTTTTAATTATTTGAGAGGCAAAATTCACAAATTCCGCTTAATTTCCGTGGCATTTGCCGATTTCCGTTCCAAATCATAAATTCCGTTTGAGATCATAGATTCCGTGAATTCCGTCCGTTTTCCGCGATCGCGGAAAAGTACTGGCCCTATGACCCCTGAATCCTTTCTGATGTATAATCCTGAAGTTCCAACAGTGTGACTCTGTCTCCTCACATTCACAGCTTGAAGCACTTTGCGTTTTTAGTCATTCCTCAAAGTGACACAAGGTGGCACACTAATTAGCAAGTCTTGACAAGCACCACATACATTCATGCTGTGTTCAATACAGTCATTAATTAATAAAGTAAATTAACAAAGAAAATTACTTTTGTGAGGAATTTAGTAGCTTGGGCAGAAGGGTATGAAGAAAGTTTAATGATATATTTTAATCAAAGAAAGGTGCCACATTATTTTTGATAATTTTGTGAATAAGGACTATCATGAGCATCACAAATAATAATAATAATAATAAATCTTTATTTATAAAGCGCCCATACATTAGAAGCACGCTCATGGGTGCTGTAAATCAGTAAAAAGTTTGTAGTGACACTCCATATGGAGTGTCACTACAAACTTTTTAATAATGAAGTATAGTTAAAGACAGTTCATTAAAACTAGTCCATCAAAAAATTAAAATCACACATTAAAAACAGAGTCAGTTCATAAAAACTAGTCCATCAAAAAAACTAAAATCACACATTAAATGCTTTCTTCAACAGGCGAGTTTTCAGTTTGACTTTAAAAATAGATACAGATGAGGCTGTTTGGATTAGGTACATTGTTCCATAGCCATGGTGCCATCACAGAGAAGGCCCGGTCACCGTAGGTTTTTTGATTAGAGGTAGGCTGAACCAGTAGCTTATCTTTATGTGATCTAAGACACCTTTTTGGTAAACAAGGCAAAATGAGGTCCTGTAGATATTGTGGTGCCAGCCCATTTAGGCACTTGTAGGTTAGCAGTAAGATTTTAAATTCAATGCGGAATTTAACAGGGAGCCAGTGCAAGCTCCTCAGAACTGGAGTGATATGATTGAATCTCCTGGCTCCTGTTACAATTCTAGCTGCACAGTTCTGTACACATTGCAGCTTATCTATCAGGTAATTAGGTAAGCCTACAAGTAGTGCATTCAGGTTGTCCAGTCTAGATATAACAAAGGCATGGACTAAAATCTCAGTGTCCATTGTTGATAGGTATTTTCGTACATCACGGATGTTCTTAAGTTTCATGTGGGCAACCTGGCATATACTATTGATGTGCGACTCCAGACACATGGATGGGTCAAAGATAGCACCTATATTCCGGACTTTTTCACTTGATGAAATGTCACTTTGGCCAATCTGCAAAGAAACAATTTCAGGTTTGTTATGCTGCTGATATTTAGATCCGAGTAAAAGTAATTCTGTCTTGTCATAATTCAGCTTTAAGAAATTTCTGGCCATCCATAGACGAATTTCTTGGATACATGCCTCTATACACTTAGTGGCTTCCTCAAGTCCACAATCAGATGTAGGCTTAAAGGTAATAGAGATGGTATTGTACACCATGATGGCGGACAATGTCACCCAGAGGAGAAGTGTAGATGGTGAACAAGATCGGCCCTAAGACCGACCCTTGAGGTACTCCCCATTTTAGTGTATCACTGTCCGATGACACTCCACTAATCTGTACTGACTGGGTGCGAAGCGACAGGTAAGATTCAAACCACTTCAAAGCAGTGCCATTCACACCAATTCGCTCCTGGAGTCGCTTAAGGAGAACATCATGATGCACAGTGTCGAATGCTGCAGACAGATCTAATAATACTAGCAACACACATCGCTTTCCATCTATTGCTTGCAAGATATCATTCTGCACTTTTACGAGGGCAGTCTCAGTACTATGGAATTTTTTGTAAGCAGGTTGATAAAGCTCATGCATGTTGTTCTCTCTAATGTGTTCCAAAAGTTGTGTAGCAACAACCTTTTCAACTAATTTTGACACGTATGGCAAGTCTGACACTAGGCGATAGTTTTTCAAGCAGTCAGGGTCGAGAGATTGTTTTTTCAGTAGAGGTATTATAACAGCAGTTTTGAGAGCTTCTGGCACAATGCCTTCCTGAAGGGACAGTCTAGTTATTTGCTTGATAGTTGGAAGTAGATCATCAAGACAGCTCTTTAGAAGCCATGTGGGAGTCGGGTCTATTGAGCATGACTTTGTTGGTGATGATAGAATAATGCTCATCAGCTCAGTGGTACTTACAAATCCCAACAATTCACAATCAAACATTTTAAATACAAACACTGTTAAAATTTTTATGGAATCTCAGAGGCATGAATGTCTTGCCAGCATAATTCAAGCCACTCGGAAGTTTTTCTAGAATGCTCACTCAAGCATGATGTAACCAAGGAAGTGTGACAGTGATGGTACAAATCTATAGTGACCATGACTATCAATCATTTACCCAACTATTAAAGCCCCACCCCATGTAGTTACTGAAATAATGCCATTCCAAAGTTTTTTTACAATGTTCATTCAAGCATGATGTAACCAATGAAGCATGACACTGATGGTACAAATCTGTAGTGACCAACACTATAAAACATTTACCCAAGTATGAAAGCCCTATCCCCTGCAGTTGGTGAAATAATGCCAGTTTTTTTTTTGTTGACGGACATCTGAAAAGTGAGTGCTTAGTCCTGCCAACAGTTTATGCTGGCGAGACAACAACCAAAAGATTTTTTGCGGGTCAATTCTCTATTATAATATTCATTTGCTATTTTGTTTTAAGAACTAAGAAAAGTTATTATGACAGACTATGCTTCGACAAGCAAGTTTATGGATGGACAGACAGACATGACTTATGCTTTTAGCTCTGCAACCTGTTGTCAACAGAGCTATAAACTAGAGGCACTTCAATGCAAAGCATTAATGGACCTTAAAGATGAGGTCCACATTACCAACATGTAATCAAGTTAAGAAATTGTGTCAAGGTACATAAGAGGTAAACTTGAGCTTCAGGTGGCCAGGAAGTCTTGAAATACCATGTTCACCAACAAGTGGTGCTCATACAGAACCACAGGAAAGCAGACAGACACCCCGAACACTATTGGGCCCCCCCCCCCCCCCCATATGGAGGGGTGGGCCCATAACCCCCTACCCCCCCCCTTGACCTAGACAAACATACTCATAATCAAAACTCATAATATTTAAGACTTGCAGACCTGTTAATGAACTTTGGATATTTGTTTTTGTTGGTTTATCTTATTTATTTGTTTATTTATTTATTTTAAAAATTCTTTATCAGTTCAGACAACTTCTTGTCGACTGCAAAGACATGGATTATCTGAGCTACATTAAAACATTTTCTGTGACATGTTTATCAATAAAGGTTCACGCACAATCAATGCAGAAATTAACTAGAAGCCGGTCAGTGATGGAAAACCCCTCGGCCAAGATGGACAGACTGACAGACAGACAGACGGACCCGAAGGTGATGACAATACCTCTCTAGTAGGTGAAGGTTACTTCTGTTAGACCTAATGACAAAGCTTTGGTGCAAATGCAATCAGCAGAGATATGGCAAGGCCATTTTTCTTCAATGCAGCACTGTGACCTAAATGTGACCCAGTGACCTAGTTTTCACTAGGTGTCTGAGGCATCTTAAGGATCAAGTGTCATAAATAATTGGGTCAGCTACAATGAGTAACTTAATATTTGAAGATATCATGGTACCACCATTTTTCTGAATGACAGTTAAGACACCAAAAACCTTTGCATGGCTGATTTTGAGATTTTAACGGTTTTTACAAGATGAATGTCCTTTCTATTAGTTGTCAAAATTTCAAGCTTTTAACTAAAGTAGAAATATGAGAAAAACGCCAAAAACCACACAGGCATCAGGACATCTGAACGTCCATGTGTCATTCTTTTGGTTTTCAGCCACCAAATGGAACAACACCACCCGTCAATCACATTTAACAGCCTGTCACATGGCTACAAGTAGCAATGGCCCATAGCAAAAGGAGAGTGGTTACACGGTGGCAGTGCGAAATAAGGCAGCATGCCGAAAGTATGTTTGTGGGCAGGGAAAAGATGCAAACATGCTGACATATCATAACCTAAGTGGTTTACTTTGTAGTTAACTTGCTTGTTTTGCGTTCTAATGAAGGGAGACTTTAAATGTTCAAGAGGAGCTGGAATCCTCAGACGATGTCCCTTCAAACTTCAAAGGCCGTGCCGCGATGGATTACCCAAGTGGTCCTTCACACCAAAGACAGACGGGGAAAATAACTGGCACCTTAATCAACAATACCCACGTACATAATGTTTTCTCGAAACCCAGGGATGAGGAAATGAAAGTACATATAAACACATCGAAATAAGCATAAACGTGAACAGCAGAGAAAACACGCAAAATAGCGTTACAAAACTCAGGTTGGAACAAGAAATGAAACTCGTTGAGAAAATAACTACAAAACAATGACAAGCTAACTAAATAAAGTGTACAGACAAGTCTAAGAAGCTAACTACATAAAGTATACAGATAGGAGTAAATACAATAAAATACTATCCCTAAAAACGGGATGAAGAGGTAGGGGAGCCATCCTTGCAGTGACCACGAGCGGCCGTAGGTCGCCCCACCGAAGCAAGGCAACACAACTTTCGTTGCCAGGCTTGAGGTCACGGGGCCCGAAGGGCCACCTATATGATGTTACACTTTGAAACCAGACTGTCTCTGTGGCCATTTGACAGATCGCTGAATAATGTTTTCCGCACTTCAAAGGCTCTTTTATTCATGCGATTGGCCAAGAATTTATTGACAACCTCCCCAAATGTTAAGGGACGATGTTTACTACGTTTTGTACAAATATCAGCTCAACTTGAGCAAATGGTATTGTTTCAGAGGCAAATGATCAACAACAAAGGCCTTTGAAGCTTGTTTTCTCAGAAAGGATAATAGGCCAAGAACCCCACCTAAGAATGGTTACTCCAAGAAAACAGCTGGGCGAAATTTAATCTGGTTAACAGCTTTTGATTCTTTAAATTTTGAACTGCAAAAACTATTCAGCGATTTTCTAAATTTTGTTTCGTTCTTTTTTTAAGAGATGAAGAAAATGAACATCCTGAAAATCAAAGGAAAATTGAAACGTCACACTTTTGAGGATATATAACAGAAAAACAGAACCAGACATAAAAAATGCTGAATCGTTTTTTGTTGCCAATATGTCAGGATTAAGGTCCAAGTGTAATCATGATTTTATCAAAAACAATTAGTGACTTATATCAACATTTATGGGGTGGATGCTTTGCCATCAACTTTCAATTGTTTATTTAACAATTAACATCACAGACACCCAAATATGGGACATATACATTCTTTGGAGTATGACGAGTACACACATATATGATATGTTATCCTAACGCAAATACATTTTGAGCTAGGATGGACTAAAGTGGATTTTTTTTTGTGGTGTCTTACCTGTCCTTAAATGCAGCACTGTGACCTAACTATGTGAACAAGTGACCTAGTTTTGAACAGGCATATGAAGCATCCTAAGGACCAACTGTCATGAATAATTGAAGCTACAGTCAATATTTTTTTAAATATTGTGTTAATGCCGTTTTTTTCTTTAATGTAGTACTGTGACCTAAATGTGACCTTGTGACCTACTTTTGGATAGGCACCTGAAGCACCTCAATGGCCCCCATATCTCTGTAAAGTGAGTATTTTTTTAAGATATGGCATTAACATGATTAACAAGGCATGGATGGACGGACATGTAGGTGACGACAATACCCCTCCGACCTAAAGGCCGAGGGTTAAAAGCATTCTAAAACTGCTAGATCTATGCCGCCCCCCCTTGGGATTTGGGTCACGGTGACCCATCTTCAAATTTGTCTCAGACCATGTGCAATAAAAATGGTCTATGTTAAAAACCTTTTCAACTTATCGTGTAACCAATTTCACTAAAATGGCTTTGTGGCCTTGGGAATTGGGTCAAGGTCATCCATCTTCAAACTCTTTCAAGAACTTCTTCAGGACTATAAGCATGTGTAATATAATAGCCCTAAGCAAAAACAATTTTCAACTTATCATGTGAAAACCAAATTTACTACAATGGATATATGACCTTTGGATTTTGGTCATAGTCATCCATCTTCAAACTCGTCTGAAACCTTCTGCAGGACCATAAGCATGTGCAATACGAATTCAAGTAATCATATGAAAATCAAATCAAAATCTTTCATGTGATATTTCGGAAATTTTTGGACGGTGGGCTTTCATATTGCACTTGATCATAATCCTGAAGACGTTCTCAGAAGAGTTCAGAGATGTGTGACCTTGACCCAATTCCCAAAGTAACAGTCACTTTAGTGAATTTGGGTTTTCATATTGCACATTTATTGTCCTGCATCAGGTCTCAGAAAAGTTTGAAGATAAGTGACCTTGACCCAATTCCCAAGGTCACTGAGGCGTTTTTGTGAGAGTGGTTTTCCTGCGATAACTCAAAAAGTTTTTGATGTAGGGCTTTCATTTTGCACTTGGTTATAGTCCAACATAAGGTTTAAGGGGAGTTTGAAGATGGGAGACCTTGACCCAATTCCCAATGTCACACAGTCATTTTTAGCTCTGCTGGCCAAAGGTAACAGGGCTTATGCGACCGCTAATGTTTGTCCGTCCGTCCGTAAACTTTTGCTCCTTAGCGCAATACGGTCCACAGTTTAAAAGTGAGCCCAATATAACTTTCACAAAAAGTGGATGTAATCTTGGGAATTAAGTCCAGGTCACCCATCTTTGAGCTCGTCCTAGACTTTTTGCAGGATTATAATCTAGTGCAACATGAAAGCCTTAAATCAAAAACTTTTCAAGATCCCATGAAAACCACTCCCAAAAATGGTTCTGTGACCTTGGAAATTGGGTCAAGGTCACCCATCTACTCAACAGAGACTTGATGCTGGACAATAAACATGTGCAATATGAAAGCCCTATGTCAAAAACTTTTGGAGTTACTGCGTGAATACCAATTAAGTAAAATGGCTGTGACCTTAAATTGGGTCAAGGTCACCCATCTTCAAACTTGTCCGAGAGCTGGTACAGGACAATATTCATGCACAATATGAAAGCCCAATGTCAAAAACATTTTGAGTTATCACATGAAAACTGTCCAGACGCGTAGATGCACAAAGTATTTGCTATATGTCCTCCTCCTCAGGGGCGGAGGGCATAATAAATAAAATTTTCATTACAGCATGGTCATTTGAACACACTTGATCATGACCCACTCAGGGCATATGCATCTTGCATCCTTATGAAATTCTATATACAACCACCCAATGATTTTTTGCTGCAAACTAGAACATTATCCAAATGACACGGATGCCGCCCATTTGCCCCAATCACCATCAGAAAGAGAAGCATGTAACTGGTGTAAGACTTCAAGATAGTGCTCTCTCTCTCTCTCTCTCTCTCTCTCTCTCTCTCTCTCTCTCTCTCTCTCTCTCTCTCTCTCTCTCTCTCCTCTCTCTCTCTCTCTCTCTCTCTCTCTCTTCTCTCTCTCTCTCTCTCTCTCCTCTCTCCTCTCTCTCTCTCTCTCTCTCTCTCTCTCTCTCTCTCATCTCTCTCTCTCTCTCTCTCTCAAATTTCATGGCTATACCTGAAATACTTCAAGAGCAACACATGGCACAAGTTTGACAAGAACAATGCTCATTTTCCTGGAATTGTCATTTTCATTAAGTTAGTTAATGATTATTCACATATTGATAAATTAATCTATAAGGTTTCATAGCCGTACATAAAAAATTCTTAAGATACGCACAACACAAATCCAACAAGTCCAATGTCAAATCAACATTTTCACTCATTAATGATTAATTTTCAGAGGATAAGTAATCCAAGCGACAAACAAACCCAAGGTGCACATCTTCATATACTGATTAACATTCCCACCACGTTTCATAGGTGTACCTCAAATACTTTATGGGATACATGTGACACAAATGGGACAAGTCGAAAGTCCAATCAACATTTTCCCGAAGTTGATTAATGATTTATTAACACAGAATAATTAATCCAAGAGACAAATAAACCCAAGGTGCACACCTTCATATATTGATAGATGTGTCCACAAAGTTTCATGGTTGAACCTCAAATACTTTTTGAGATACATGCGACACAAGTGTGACAATCCTTATATCGAATCAAGATTTTCCTAAAGTAAATTAATGATTAATTTACAAAAGATTATTAATCAAAGAGAGAAACAAAACCCCACGTGCACACCTTCATATATTGATAGATGTGTCCACAAAGTTTCATGGTTGAAAAAGTTAATTTATGATTATTTTAAGACTGTATAATTAACTTAAGAGACAAACAAAACCCCAGGTGCACACTTTCACATATTGATTTATGTTTCCACAAAGTTTCATGGTTATACCTCAAATGCTTTTGGAGATATGCGCATCACAAATGTGTCAATTTTAAAGTTGGATAGACGGACAACGGCAAATCTATATGCCCCTCCCCTGGTGAGGGCATAAAAAAAGTAAAATTGTTAAGAACCAGGACAGATTCATTCAGGCTTCCTGCATGCTCAGTTTTCTGACAAGTCTGACAAGCCAAAAATGGAAACACATGATCCTACTGCATTCGAAATTTCAACACAACAAAACA
This sequence comes from Hermodice carunculata, assembly GCA_964020975.1. Taxonomy (NCBI): domain Eukaryota; kingdom Metazoa; phylum Annelida; class Polychaeta; order Eunicida; family Amphinomidae; genus Hermodice; species Hermodice carunculata. The sequence goes on along the minus strand of OZ026612.1, from coordinate 39,860,934 downwards.
CCCGTCCAGTGTTCACTTTCTGGCAGATGAGCACTATTACAAACATCCATGCACCAGCTACGTAAAAGAATGCAGCATTAAGTACAGTGAAAACAATACGAACAGTGCATAGTTAACGATTTGATAACTTCGATTTGCATAAGCTTATTCAGGGCTCGACATTAAGGCATGCTCAACTGTCCAGGACAAGTGAATTTTAACAAGTGACAAGTAAAATTGAAAACAACAAGCACAAACAGACAACCAAATAATTTGGCACTTCTAGGACTTCAAATGATAGATTTTGTCTTGAAAACAACTCTGCTGAGAGAGAAAATATTTCGCAACCTCGACAAACACAAAGAAAATTTCAATATGAAATAAACAGAGATTTTATATCAAAGCTCACAAAGAAAAGCACAAAGCATTTTTCAGTCATTCCTCAAAATGACACTAGATGGCACACTAATCAGTAAGTCTTGACAAACACCACATGCATTCATGCTAAGTTAAATAAATAGTTCATTCATTAACTAAGTACAACAACAAGTAAAATGAGATATTTTAATGAAAGACAGGAGCCAGATTATCTTTGATAATTCTGTGAATAAAAACTTATCATAAGCATAATCACAAAAACCAACACTTCACAAGATAAACTGATTTCAAAGTACTATTAAAATTTGTATGGAAAATAACCGAAAGATCTTTTGTGGGTCTAATTCCATGCCACATGTCAATTGTCTGACTGTTATTGTGAATTTATTTCACATATTAGAGGTGAAAGAACAGCAAATGAATAAAACTTCAAAAATAATAATTGAAGTAGAAATGAAGATAATAGCTACATCTGCACTCAAAAATTGATAAATTCATATTTAGAATCATGCTGAAAAATTTGGGACGAGAAATTTTTTCATGCATATCAAGGGTCGAAATTAGCGGTAGCATTGGTAGCATTTGCTACCAACTTTTATGATCTGCTACCTATATTAATTGTGCGGTAGCAGACCTTTGCCACCAAAATTTTCCTGGTCAAAATCACAAATTTAGGCCAGCCTTAAAAATATTTCTGTTTCGTATAACGCGCCTGGTGTGCGCAAAACGTTGCGGTTGGAATATTTTTTTCAACAGTGCAAAAAAAAATTTTCAGGCTTGATTTAACGCTATTCGCACGCCCTGTGGCAGTTCTGTAAACGCCTATCGTTTGCGTACCTACCATGAATGCTATCGGTACATCATAGTAAATTTGCGTATACAGTATTGGCAAGTTCCTTGCAATAAACGGTATTCCTAGATCGAATTCAAACGTAAATTTTAATATTTCAATTCAGAAATCGAGTGTGCTCACCGTCTACATCTTTCCTGCAACTGTACACAAACAGCTGCTTTGGCCATGTGGTCTGACGCACAACACATCACCCGATTGGTCAATTGAGTCACATGCAAAAATGAGCCAATCAGGGCTCGTGTTACAGTGTTTTCATCATGGCTTCCGCCCAGTGAACATGTTGGGGTCCCACCCTTTTAAAAGGATTGAATGACAACAATTCGATGGCACTATGTAATAAACCAACTGTGGAAAGTATACACGTAAAATTTTGCAAATACATTCTTGGTGTACATCGAAAAGCTACTAATGCGGCGGTGATCGCTGAACTGGGAAGTTACCCAATCATGATCGAAATAGCCTGTAAGGCCGTAAAATTTTGGATCCACCTTCAAAATTACAATCAAAACTCACTGGTCTTTAAATGTTTATTGGAGAACGATGACCAATTCTATAAGGGGAAAGATTGTTGGATCAAGTCTATTTCTAAAATTTTGCACCTTGCTGGTATGCAGGAAACTTGGAACAACCTAGGAGGGGTTAATACACACGCTATACTATCGAAACTTAAAAGTCACTTGCAGAATGTGTACGAGGCCCAGTGGTACAAACATATCAAGGGTACTGGAAGAGAAGATTCTCATAAGCTTCGCACATATTGTAAATTTAAAGATAAATTTGATATTGAATCATACTTACGAAACAATCGGCCCCTTAAACTTAGGCAAAACCTGAGTAAATTAAGAATAAGCGCACATACTTTGGCTATTGAAACCGGCAGGTACACCAATCCAAAAACACCCATTGAAATGAGAAAATGTGTTTTATGCGACAATGGAGCAGTTGAAGATGAGTACCATGTGGTAATCGGTTGTAGTAAATACCAAAATGATAGAAGCAATCTGTATTCTGATTTGACAGGCTTAGATGCAAACTTTGTGGCCCTAAACGAATATGACAAGTTCCTGTATATTATGAAAATGGGCAACAGCCCTGAGGCCGGCCGGCCAATACGGAGGTATATAAACATTATTTTTGACACCAGAAAAAAGCATCTCGGCTTCTAATTGATTTGTGCATGTCAACAGAGAGGTTTGGTGACAACATGAACAAAGTGCCAATCCTATACATCAGCTGTGATCACTGGGTGCACCTGCATTTTGTAAAAATTCATGCTGCCTATAATTATCTGCCTGTGTACTTTTTTAATTCTGTTTTTTTTTTCTTTTGTTTTCTTTTTTTTTCTTCTTTTTATTATTATTATTTTATTTATTAATCTTTTTCTTCCATTTTTTCCTGTAGATATTGTTGATATGCTAGTTTAGTGTTTGTATGTGTTTTGACTATATCCTGTAATGTATATCGATTCATGTCAATAAAGTTATCTATCTATCTGTGTGAATCTGCCGTAATTTACGGAGGGAACACACAAACGGGAAGCTTTGTTTATATTGCTGCATGCGAAAATAAAGATTCCAGTGTTTATTGCAACAATTATTTGGAGTCAGAGGCATATACGCAAAGGTAGGGGATTGCGGAAATAGCCGAATGTGTCCCACATCAGTCCGTGGGACTGGGTCAGTTCACTGCAGATCCACTCCACACTGTCACTTGCGTGTGACTGGAAGTTGTTTCCTGTTTTTGCCTGGGAAGTCATCTCAAGGCACCTATTTTTTCCAACATTCATTGTTAGAACCCACTGATAAATGGCATTTGATGTTAATTTGCAGATGAATTCGCCATGCAAATTTTATTCTATTTTGACGCTGCTTTGACATCGCTGAGGCAGATCACACTGACGGTGAGTAGTGTGACCCCGCTCAGCAAGCCAATTACTGCCGGTACCTTTGGCTTTGCTATCGTAACATTATCGTATGTACGACAGTGAAAATGTCTGCTTGTGTTGACACAATAAAGTTCTGATGAATACAACTGCGGACCAAGTAATTGTTTAAACTTGGAATGTTTATCAATTAGCGATTATTATCACCTATCGGCGCCCCACGCAGGTGGTGCAAAAGCTCGGATTTTTTAAGTGATTAGACCCCCCCCCCCGCCCCCCGTAGCCAGCCTTGCAAACAACTGCAACTTGTAACTGTGTCATGAAAATTTGAGGAATAGAGTTCCCAGCGAATAAAAAAAGTTGGTTGCCCGACCGGGCAAGTACCTATTAAATTTAACTTGCTCCGGACAATCGCACACGTGAATTGCCGAGCCCTGCTTTGTACTCTCAGTTTGACCATGGAGCAATAAAACTCTTAATCCACATCCCCGCACATACACAAAAAAGAGGTGTGTTCATGACTTTTAATATTTACTCTGAACCCTAATCATACACCCCTCCCGTCCCCTGCTGTTGTCAAGTGAAAATAAAAACTGCACATTTGTATTTGATATCTTATTCTTTTTCTTCTGTGATATTTTTAAAAAAGTTCAACTTTATAATTATGCTAATCCTTTGTTTCTTGAAGCCCTGTACATGTACATGTTTAAAATAGCAAAAGACCCACCCCAATTCAAGCCAAGCCGAGGTGTATTTACAGTAGGGCTACTCTGTCTCAGCGCCAGCAAACCAGCCTGAAGCATATATTGTCCGGCTACGACTTCATCTATGGCAGAGTCTCTTGCTTTAATACAGATTTAATAAAAAATTTTCAACCTGGAATCTTGTTTATCTTGTATCAATACTAAGTCCATCAGTCCCCGTACTGGCATGATGCCCTTATTGCAGTAACACGTAGTAGGTATGTGCAGTTAAAAAAAAAATTGAAAAAGAAAATTCCTCCCTGCCTCATCAAATTTTTCAACGCCCTATTATACGAAACAGAAATATTTTTAAGGCTGGCCTTAGCTCTTCAGTTCATGTGAAAAAGTGCCTTAGAATGCACTAATTTGCATGCTTGATTTCAAAAGGGGAAGGGCATGCGCTTGCACACCCTAGGTGGGCTTCGCCAAACCCGCATGATTTGCTACTTAATTCTCAGATTTGCTACCAAAAATTAAACTTAGTAGCAAACCTTTGCTACTGGTTAAAATCAGTTAATTTCTACCCCTGCATATATATGTTTTTTACAATGGTAGATTTCCTGGATTTGTTGATATAGAAGTTTGTGGCTGTCTGTTTCATTTGTATCAGTAAGGAAATGGTCATCACTCACTACAATTTTTAGGAAATGTCAAATGCAAGTCTTACACTCCAATTTTACCTGTGGTGCTGGTTTTTTTTTGTTTTTTGTTTTGTTTTGTTTGTTTGTTTTTGTAAAGTGTGAGTATGTGCCTGTACCAGTTCCATGATAAAGTGACCTAACACTGTTCAACAGGTTATATAAGTAGTGTATATATTTCAAAGGAATTACAGTAATCAATTTTGCACAAAATTTTGTGCTCAACAAAATAATAAAATATTTTCAATGTTGAAATAATGTTTTTTGGGGGGGCTTATTTTTCCAATTAAGTCCCAGAAATAAAGGTCTTCAGCATACTTCTACGACAGTAATCGCAGACTAGTTTTCATATAATCTCATGGTGGGACAAGTAGGATGAATTTGGGACAAGTAAGTTTCAAACTGAGGTGGTACTTCGCCCAAGTAAAATTTCTGTGGGATTTGTAAATTTCAAAGTATGGGTGTCCTTGGGACAAGTAGAAAAAAATCCTTGATGTCAAGCCCTGTTAATTATCTCTAACTACAGTGTGTGTGTATATATATATATATATATATATATATATATATATGTTTACATGGACAGACAGTTCATGCTGCTGATCAGAGGCAAAAGAAAGAAGACACATGTGACCGTGGCATACCTGTATCACGTGCTACGTGGCGAGTACTGGACGTGCCCTGCTTCATCACACCCAGTTTTGTTGGAGCATTCCATGTACTAACAGAGCTTAGAGCAGCACCTCCTTCCCCTGATGCGTTTTTAAGTTTCTGAGATTTTTGTATCCTAGGCTGGACTGCAACATTTACAGCAGATGATGCCCAAGATGTGCCAGAGCTTGGTGAAGATATGCTGCTGGTAGTTCGGCAGTTTAGTTTTTCTGAAGATTGACTTAGGTTCGTAGCCTGGGATAGACATGGCACAGCCTCTATGGGGGATTGGTTATGTTGGTAAGGAGACTTTGTATAGATACGGTTGCTTGCTCTTTGCACTTCTGTTTTGAAAAATAAAACCAAAGCAAATGCAACAATTATTCAAGTTTGATGTAAATCTAAAAGCACAGTGTACACATCTTCTGTATTTATCACACAGAACTGGGGGATAGCATTCATGCTGAATACAGAGAAGACACGTCCCACAAACCTTAAAAGACTCACAACAAAAGGCCAAGGTGTTGTCACACTGTGCACTCAGAGTTGACAAACTGGTTACATCAGACATTCAGCCCAATGTACATCATACTTCCTCACAGACTCAAGCAACAGGATGGAAAGCCAAGATCTCAAATACACTGAACTACCAAAGATCCAGCAAGGTCCAGTACAAATCTGAAATCTCCCAGACTCCCTGCACTCTTAAAGTATTATATATTTTTGGTATGTACATTTTAAATCCCTATACATAACATGCATAATGTGTCAAAATTTTGGCCCTAGAATACATCATCAGATTGCAACATTTTGCACATGTATTAAAAAAATATATACATGTATAAAATATCCCAGAAAACATGACTCTTCCTACCATTGTCCATATAAGAATTTCAATTTTGGCAACCTCGAGTACTTCCCGAAAATATTTATAATATAATTTCTTGGTCAAACTCTACATCAAAGTGACAAAATTAAGAACTTGCTTATTTTTTAAATCTTTAATCAACCATATATGATTTTTTTTTTCAAGCGACCAATATAATTCACACAAGCATGTTTAAAATCTGATACACTGAGGCAGTGAGTGATCAAATAATCTCTAAGTTACCAGTACACCATCTCTTTTGGTACAAAAAACTGAAGCTTACAGAGCACAACTTGACACTAAGGCAAGCCCTATTGCCCAGGGAAACTAGAGCTTCAGTCAGGGCAACCAAAAATTTAAAGCTCAATAGAAATTTAACCCACTGGTTGTTCCAAAGTGAAAACAAGGCATTCCGCCATGAACTGGAGGAGGTAGACAATCTTCTCAAGAAGAAACCAGAACACATCAGTTTCACATTGTTCACAACAGTCAGTCAGTGCCAGATGCTGACCTACCTTCTAAGAAGTAAGGAGTAGGGGAGATCATCATGCATGGAGCTGCTACAATCCTCTTAAACCAGAGCTGTGAGAATTTATTAACTCTAATTCAGTAGGTTTTTTTCCAGCCTTGTGGCCCATAATATAAAGTACATAACTGAAAACAATCACAAACGCTACTGTTACATATGAATATAGCAACCTGTATCATGTCACTTGCTGTAGCAAAAAGTCTCACCTTGTCTAAGACCGAGTGGTCCACTGTTGTGAGAATTTACTTGCCTGGTCAGGTTTTGGCCAATAAAGTTGCCACCTGTAACATGGTTTTTTACTCATAATCACCTTTTTATACAGATATCTTATTTCATGTTGGGCCTTTTAGGCAAGCGAGGATAGTCAAAACAAGGTGGCCACCAGTGCTGGCGGTCATCCCGGTCGCACAGTTGATCGCCCTGCAAAGTCCGCATGATGCCAGACGGCATTGTGTGTTCAAACAAGCATAATGCATATAGGCATCATTGTGGGTTGCGTCATTTTGGCCACGTAGTACATCATTTAATTAATATTTGAGGATGTGTGGCCAAAAAAAACTTAATATCTAACACATTTTTAAAGTTATTCAAAAAAAGAAGTACATATGCTGCAATATTCGACAAAATTCGATTTTATTCATCGACCACGTTGATTTGAACGTGAGCAATTTCTACCGCAAATATAGCCAGTCTTCCTCCTATACTTTTCCCGTCGTCAGAAGAGACCCCATACGACATTTTTACACCTTCCTCTGGTATTGCACAGTAAAACTTAATGTCCTGTATATGCCAAAAGAACAGAATACTTCCTCAAACCAAGCCAAAAACTCAGCATAATACTACTGTTGAGGAAAAGCCAAGCACCAAAAAGGGGAACTTTGACTGTGAGTGTGATACATTGAAAACAGTAAATGAAGCTGTTTGCAAAGAGCTGCAAGAAGCGAACGCCAAACTGAAAGAACATGCAGTCGTCGATGTAAAACTTCAGATTCTCAAACAATGTAAGGTTAACGATTATGAACCAAGAAAGGTTAACCAGAAGCTGAAAAGAAAGAAAACACAACTTGAGAAAAAAAAACCAGAAGTTATAGAATCTTTGAAAGCAGAAAACAAGAAATTGACAGCTCTTCACAGAAAAAAAAAGTCTGCAAGCTGTGGACTGTACGCAAGAAAGTGAAAAGAAAGAAACCTGTGGTTTGTAAGGTGGTGAAGAGGAAAACCGAAACAAGAGCCCCATGGGCCTAATGCTCTGCTGGCATCATGGTTATACTGCACCTGTTCATTTCAAAGCTGCGAGTCCTCAAGTGGCTTCTGAACATATAAAACTTATGTACATTTACTGTAAAACTTTTCCACCAGATGGCACTTCACTCCACATATAATCACAGCTTATTTGTGCAACTCCTGTGATGAACATTGTTGCATGTACCAAGACAATAATCAGTGAGTCCTTAACTTCATGTCCTCACTGACCTTGGGACAGAAGATCAAGGACACTCAGATTATGTAATACAAGAGGCCCATAGGCCTGCCTGCTGCTGTGCTGACATTGCCATTGAAGTCCAAGCCACACCCTGCCATTAAATAAATCGCATCTTTCAACTTCACTGGCATGATAACCTCACAAAAATACATCAAGGTCACTGATGTTATATGTGATTGTAGCTTTAGACACTGTCTACATATCCTATAAATTTAGTAACTCTAATATCCAATTACTTTTCCAAATATGGAATTTTATATCTTAAAACACATTTTGGCTCATAATTTCCATCAAATTATAGGTGGCGCCACTTATATCACTACCAACTTAGACTATGACCTCCCCCACAATCACACCAAATTTGGTGAAGATCTGACACAAATTAGAAATGCTAGAGTGTTCACAAGATTTTCATATTTTGACCCCTATATTGCACAATATTGTAGGTGGTGCCACCAATAACCAAAAGAATTTAGATTTCTATACCCCCTATAAGTCCTGAAAGTTATATTAGACTAACTTAACCTGTGGACGGTACTGCGGTCACAAGATTTTCACATTTTGATCTGTATATTACATTATACTATAGGTGGTGCCAACAACATTGATGTCGACAAAGATTTTTATACACTTTATAACTCCTAAATGTTACATGGGCCTCACTCAAGAATTGTGGCTTGCAGAGCATTCACAAGATGACCCCAATATTCAAACTGGCCATTTAACCTTGACCTTCAACTCCAATTAAAAAATTGTTACTCTTCCAAATATGCGCCCTACATCCAGCTTTTCATATGTAGGCCGTGTGTTAAAATCAGGTAATAACTTTTCGAGTTACATGTATTGAGGAAAAACAGTAAACTTGGACAAGTGCCAAACTCCATAATTACTGGGTCACAGTGACCCATAGAGCAGGTAACCAAGTACTGTTTTATGTATTAAGCAATCAAGTGCAATATTGATCTGGAGGCTCAATTCTCTTTGCCATTGATGTCCAAGCTACACCCGGCCATTACAAAATCACCTTTTCAACTTTACAGGCATGGTGACTTCACAAAAATAGGTCAAGGTCACTGATATTACATCACATTGTACCTTTGGCCATGGTCTATATATCACATAAATTTTGCAAGTCTAATCCAATTACTTTTCCAAATATGGAATTTTACATCTTACAACATATTTTGGCTCATAATTTCAGTCAAATTATAGGTGGCACCACCAGTATCACTAGCGACTTAGACTTTGACCTTCCCCACAATCACACCAAATTTGGTGAAGATCCACCAAAAATAAAAGATGCTACAGTGTTCCCGACATTTTCACATTTTGACCCCTATATTACATAATGTAGGTGGCACCACCAATATCGAACTCAGCATAGATTTCACACACCCTATAAGTCCTGAAAGTTATATTGGGCTAACTTGAAAACTGTGGACGGTATTTCGCCAACGAGCAAAAGTTAACAGACAGACAGACGGACGGACAGACATGAGCAGTCACATAAGCTCTGCGACCTTTGGTCAGCAGAGCTAAAAAAGACTGTGGGAACCAATACTCAAAATATATCATGTAAAAATTGTGAAGGTGCCAACAGAGAACTCATGCAAAGATACCAAGAAAATGCTGAATTGCGATATGAAGTTCTGTCACTTGAAGGCGAAGACACCAATCCTCATGATCAGTTAGCAGAGAGTGTAAATTCTATGATCAATGTGAAATTAGATGGAAGAATGTACAGCAACTCTCTCAGAGAGACAGTGTATTTCTGTCAGAGCAAAAACATAGCCATTGACAACATGAAAGAAGTTGTCAGCTTCATACTTTCAAAGTTAGCTGGAAAAAGCCTCTTAGAGTTTCCAGATAGTACAACATGCAGAAGATTATTGTCAGAGAGATGGCTCTCATTTCAAGACAACAAGTTGCACAAGCACTCTCAGGTGAAGAGCACACAACATGAAAATATGATGGAACATGTAAAGCTAAAGAGCACTGGACAGAAGCTCAAGTGGCTACAGAGAGACAACCTTTCACAACAGGGTTGCAAAAAAGTGTTGAGCGAACAGCGGATGACTATACAGGCTTGATAAAAGACAAAGTAAGTAGGCCTATATATCATTTTATAAACATAAATGATGCTTAATTTTGTAAAAAAAAAAAAAAAAAAGTAAGACACCATAATCATAATAAGGAATTCGTTCTATTTTCAGTGCGTTTTCAACATTTTTAGGAACAAATATTATTTATATATATATATATAATTGGAAGTGAATTTATGTTGGGTGCATTGGGTTTTTTTCACTTATAAATGTCAATTAAAATAGGAGTTTATTTCTTGCTTCTGCATAATGTACATGATTTTTTTCTGTAAACATGATACATCTATTAAATTTAATGCATATGTTTTTTACAGGTCTTGAATTAGAAAAGGCAACAGTGAGTAAAAGTGATTTGTGGTAGCTTAACTGGCTTTGTGGTAATAATACATGTATCATTTGCTTTAGGATTGACTGGCAGCAGTGTATGAATTGGTGGTGCTTCCTAGTACTTAGTATATTAATTACTGCTCTAAGCTTATTTACTATGATCCCCTTTAAGGATTGACTGGCTGCAGAGTATGAATGCTTCATAGTACCTAATAAAAATTGCTGCTCCGTACTTATTTACTGTGATCAGCAAATGTAGAATTAGATGATTTGGGTTTTAGGTTGATGGGTGCCTTCTGTGCAGAAGAAAATTATATAGCAGTGTGTGTGCTCATTGTCTGGTTATTGTTTCTTATGTTTTCTATTGCTTTTCAGGTGTTGCAGGAGAAGCCCACACAGGAGTGAACAGTACACAGCATATCATTGACAATATCTCAAACACTATGACAGACCAGCATATTGTCAACAAAAAAAAGCCAACTTGCAAGTACAGGAGCTGAAAACTAAAAACAAAGATGCCTTTCATAATTTTCATTGCAGTTTGTATCCATTGGACACCTTCACTGGCTCTTCTGTGAAGGAAATAAAGGAATACGAGACAGAAACAGGGTTGTGATAAGATCAGTGTAAGTCATTTGTCCACCGTGGTACCTCTCTGACACATGCAGTCGTTTTTTTCAACATCAAAGATTTTCCATGAGGAATACGGTGTGCCTGGGCATGTCCAAGAATACATGAAAATGAAACAGATTGACAAGTGCCTTGTGGAACCAAATGTTGGTTCAAGATTCCACATTGAATTTCACACTGCTGGATCCACATATCATTTGCGCAGTCACATTATTGAATTTCTCAAACTGTGGGGTCTTCCAAATGAACTTCTTGGTTAGCAACGTCTATTGTTGTCAACGTACGGTATTATCACGTAACAAACAAACATTACCTTACGTGATTAATGGTACCACGCTGCAGCCGTTGAAATCTTCAGTTCCTGATGAGCCACACTACTGGCGAAACCAGTCGAACGGCACCAAAGTGAAGCCATACCTTTGCTCGTATTTTCAATTTGCTAATCTTTTCGGAATGGCCTCCACCGGAGTGCCACATTCTGATGGGACCACATGTGACCCAGAACTAGAGCTCGATCGCATCACATCGAATCTAGGAGAGGTCAGAGTGGATTCCCCATCTTTAGAGGAACCAACTACTAGTCTTTCGACAACTTGGTCATTGTCTGCGACAGTCCATGCAATCACAGCACCTCACCTCACCTCAGATACGTTCAGGACACCTCTCACAACTCCTGAAGGGTCCTCCACTTCGCACGGAAAATGAATCAGCCTCGTCTGAATCTACGGTTCCAACCATTATGGTACAAGACACCACAACAAACACAACTACCACTGTAACAAATGCACGCTCTGGTGCTAGCAATGACGGGAACACCCACTCGGGTCAAGGACGCAGGGAAACCCGCCCGGAATCCCCACTACCTCAAAGGGCAAGGAAGCGTCAACCTCATAACACACAAGGCGCAACTAACCGATCACAGGAAAACAACAACCAGTTGTTTTTCATTCAACAAAATGAACACAGCAGAGAAATTTTACCTTCTACTGCACGTGAGAGGGACAGAACTACCAAGCTCATCCCCCCAAGGGCACAGAGTAATTCCGCTCAACACGCACAGCCCTTGTTAAGCTGACAAAGGCCAAGCTACGCGCCAAATTTTACAGGAAATGTCTGGACAACAACGTGATACCAGATGAACTACGCTATTTTCCCAAGTTTCCGCAGGGCATCGAACCATCTCGACGAGCTATGGAAGACTGGAAACAGACGGCATTAGATGCAGAAAAAACTCAACTCTCCCAGCTCAGAGACACGCAACTACAACTAGCCTCTGAGGCAGACCAGCAAGCAAAAATCGAGTTATCAAGTCTGCGATACTGCTATGCAAATGACGCGGCCAACTACAAAGTTGCCGAGGATTTTCTCACTGAACTGGTTGACAGGGACAAAAGTTCCTTACTTGCAAAACAAAACAAGAAGCTAGAGGAACTTAAAAAAGCTAAACAGGATTTTCTTCAAGCCGACACCGACTGTTTTTTTCGGTTGAACGGGTCACAGAGGGGCAACAATTCCCCTATGCGTTCCCGGGCGCCGCCCACAGAGGAGGAGCGTCAAAACAACAATGTAAACAACCAGTAACCTCGTGGTTTCAGTCGTGGCAGGGGGAACTGCCCACAACAACAACAACGACGTTTTGGCACAAACACACCCCCCCCCCCCCCGTCCTCAGTATCAAAACAATCACAACCGCCAGGCATCAAGGACCCGATCACCGCACGATGAATTGAATCTGACACCCAGCCAGACACAGATGATTGCCGATCTGATGAGCAGCTTCTCCCGGCCGGCTCAACACCAGCGACGTTATCAGCCATACCAGTATCAGCCCCGCTGGCAAAACCAAACAACGAGGCGTGGCACTGGCAGAGGGGGTCCCCGTCAGAATTGGCGAGGCCTTAGGGGCCATAGTTAGGGCTCACACTTTGTGAACCTCTTTGTAAATATGTTGATTCCAGTTCATGTTTGTTTTGGACAGTTGTTACTTCAAATTTGTTGGACTTGACCACACAAAATACCAATAGTGTTGGACACAATACATTCAATACGGACCACCCCCCCTTTATCGCTCAGTACAGACGATCTTCTGTGTTCACATTCAGATGTTCCCACAGGTAAAGCATGCACCTCAGCAGCCTTTGCAACCCAGGAAACCACACCTAGGGTAAGTAAAGTCCTTTCTTTACTTAAGGTAGCAATCTAGTGAACAACATAAAAATCAACGATGTTTCACTTTATACATTTTCTGGTCTGTTAACAAGTTTACTTTAAGTTCCGCATTGTTTCGTTGCTAAATACTTTTTACATTGACGTTAAAATCGTTGTTTTTCCTGACGCGGTCGTACCAAACTGGAGCGTAAACAAAGCTGCTACTGAACGTGCCGGTTTGTTGGGTCACGTGACCTGTGATGCGTCCACACTGATACATATCTAGCGAGGTCAGGGGGTCGAGGTCTGACTCCAACACAACTTCAAAGCGGTTCCTCCGTACCCATCAAAAGAAAAAGGAAAAAGGGTCGCAAAAGAAAAAAAAAATATTGTACGAATGGACACGATATCAGGACAAAACTTGCCGATAGTGACAAGGGCTCGTAATACCGAGCGTGGCCAAAAGAGCCCAGGTCCCAGCTTTTACTTTCAGCGGTTGTGCTATCCACATCCACCGGCACCGAATCTGAATCGGACAGTCTCGATGACGACGACGGGAAAACTCATTTATCAGCAAGGCATAAAAGAAAATAAAAGTTAACTGAAAAATGTATGCGTGCACTGGATATTTCCTTGGACAATGAATCAAGTGTGACCAGGCCTCTGCCCCTGCCCCTGCTCCGTCCCCGTCCCCTCGGCTGCAGTAGCCTGTTCTTTGCGGTGGCATTTTGGCGAGTTACGGGAAGAAGTTGAGGATGTACACATAAAACGCTATGAGATGGGGCTGTGATCCAATCTTTTTATTTTATGGCTACAATTTATTTCACCATTTTCGGGTTTCATTGGGTTAAATGCACCGTTCGTCAACATTGAAGTTCGGTTTATTAGTTTCTTGGTTAGCGTTTCAAGTCTGTGAGTGTGACATGAAACCCGCATCCGCCAGCCTGAATGAAGCCTGTTTGGCCGGAACAAGCAAACCAACCTGTGAAAATCGCAAAACAGTGAGACATGTCAGGGTAATTTAAAACAGATTCTTATTCATCGCTTGGTGTTTTCATGAAAAGTGCGATTCATTCGACTCTATTTGTATTGTACACTTCATCCCTCGCTATCGTCGACTTTCATGGCTGTTGCGGCAGCGGTTATCTTTGGGACATTTGCATAATTAGCTCTCTCAAGTTCTAGTACGCATGCTCGCTGGGTAACTCCGCCTACTTCCGCGAAAACGTCATATGGCGCTAAATTTCCACGAGGGTATTTAAAAGGACAGGAGACGTACCTCCTTATGAATATGTGATTTTTAGCTATAAATCACTATATTTTACATGTTTTGAACATTGATAGACAACTAGGGAGGTCGTACTTATCGCGGAAGTTCAAAAATAGAACCTGTCTCGAATAGTTTTGGCGGCATTGACCGACGAAGGTCAAAGATCATCAGACCGAGAGATATAGCCTGTTTTCTCGGGTTCACTTTTACGAAAGAACGGCCACTTCCAGCGAAATTGGGGAAAAATCCACTGGCTCGATTCTGTTCAGACTTGGCATGTATGATAAGTCATTTATTTTCTCTAAAAACGTGTTTTTGTTTGTAGATAACGGGAATAGTTTTGTAGTTTCACCGTCATTCGCAGAGCTTTCACCCAAAGTACATGTACATGGCACAACTATAAATATCTTTCATGACCTAAAACAGGGCTCGTTTGCGTTATCGACAATACAAAACAAGTTTTGATGGCCAAGAATCTACGCTAGCGGTAAAACGGACGGAAGTGGTCATCGGATAATCTGTTGACCTCCCAATTTCGCTGGAGTGGCTTTGGGTTGGCACAAACAATTGTCCGACTTTGTGGCTTCATAAAATAAATACCGTTGGATAGATTTTAATAAAGGTGGTATCTTCGTTTGCGCTAGATACTTAGCTTTTAGAAAAGGTATGCTTTTATATGGCTTACTGTTGCCTATTTTTCACAATCGCGAGAAATGGTGAGCAATGTCCGTTCATATGCGTTCACTAGATCGCCACCTTAATCCACACAACCAGTGCAGGTTTGAGGACATACATCCACCAGATTTGAATTTCAATCATTCAAACAATGCTTTGGAGGGCATTTACAGTATACTTATCCCTCAAAACCTTACAGTGAACTTATCATCTTACACTCTCGCTGATGCACAGAAGAGTGTACTAAGCAAGGGTCTGTCCTTCTGCCCTACACCTAAAGAACCAGACATGGGAGAAATAGGGAGGGATTTAGATAAGTTCTTCAGATCTATGAAACTTCAGGCTTACTTCTACAAAGATCAGTCACAGCCTGAAATCACAGATAGTCCAACAACAAGTACCAATGAAGGTCAATCCACACAATCAGACACTCAAGGGGACAACACGGTCCCTTTCAGTCATAAGTCCTTCAAAAAACCAAGTAATTTCACCCCCAGTGATGCATAGATAGGTGACCCAAATATCACCGCTTTCTGTAGGACTGTAAAACATCAAGTAGCACAGTATACACCTAAAATCCCAGGGTCCAACAATTTAACACCTGAAGAAAGACAGGGCCTGAAAGAACTACAGAATAACCCACACATAACCATAAGACAGGCCGACAAGGATTCAGCAATTGTAATCATGGACACCAATGATTACATAAACGAGGTCAACAAATTACTTCAAAACAAAGATCACTATAGGCCGGTAAATGGCAATCTTACTGCTACCCATAATGAGAAAGTAAGAGTTTGCCTCTGATCTTGTGGAGAAACAATCAATTACAAGGGAAACATTTGACTTCCTATATGTACAGGAGCCAAGGGTCCCTTGCTTCTATATACTCCCAAAAATCCACAAGGGCATATTACCACCACCAGGTAGACCTATATTAAGTGCCAATGATTGCCCCACGGAAAAAATCTCGGGGTTAGTAGATTACTTTCTCAGACCTATTGTAGCAAATATTCCGAGCTACATAAAGGATACAAATGATTTCATAAATAAAATAGAGTCTTTCCCTCCTCTCCCGGAGGGATCCATTTTGGTTACTCTAGATGTGTCATTATACACAAATATTCCCACTGAGGAAGGTTTGAGAACAACGGCAAGGGCCTTGTTACTGAACAGGGGACCACAAGAAAAACCAGCCACACATGATTTAATAAAACTACTGAGGCTGGTTCTGTGCTGCAATAATTTTGAATTCAATGGTGACCATTATCTACAAACAAGTGGAACTGCAATGGGTTCAAGGTCGTCACCTTCATATGCCAACATTTTCATGGCGGATCCAGAAATAAATAAACTTCTTAAATTTCCACTACAACCAGAAAAGTGGTGGAGATTTATTGATGATATTTTTTGTATATGGACACACGGGGAGACCAGTCTCCAAGAATTTATACAACATTCAAATTCTTGTCACACAACCATTAAATTCACAGAACAACACTCTTCTGTACAAATTCCATACTTGGACACCATGGTCAAGTTTGATGAAAACAATAAACTGTACACTGAGCTTTACACGAAACCCACATATACGCACACCTATTTACATTACAGATCTGCACATCCAAAACAGCAGGTCCATACGGTCAGTTACTAAGGGTAAAACGGATTTGCACCCACCAACAAGATTTTGAAAAATATGCAACACAGGTTATGCATAACTACACACTGAGGGGCTACCCAACTAAGCTCCTGAGTGATACCTATGTGAAAGTAAAAGCCCTAGATAGGCACACTCTTCTACAGTATAGGAACACACAGAATACACGTGACACAAGTCAGGACAAACTGTTCCTGATCACCACATATCACCCAACATCACCACCCCTGAGAAGGATTATACAGGACAATTGGGGCACCATACAGGCCTCTAGATATGGCAATGACTTGGGGGACAAAGAGGTAACGGTAGGATATAGAAGAGCAACCAACCTAAAAGACAATATTGGTGAAGTCACGGACAAAATATTCCACAGTTGAGCAAACATCTAATGTGGGAAACCCCACGGAACGAAATCCCTGCCATTCGAGCACATGCAGGTATTGCCCAAGGTTAGATGTGTCGAGTACAGTCAAAAGCTCACACACTGGACGTTCATACAGCACACCACAAGGTGGCTCCTGCAAACATAACAACCTGATCTATCTTCTGACCTGCGGTACTTGCAACAAGCAATATGTGGGTCAGACCTCGCGTACACTAATGGACAGGATGCGGGAGCATTTTTATTACATAAATAAAAAAGACGTATTACAGCCTCTAGGCAGACATTTTGCCAGAGCAGACCACAATGGTCTGAACCTCAAGATTCAGATCTTAGAACACATTCGAACACCCCCCAAACTAAAAAAGACAGAAACACTGAGATTAAAGAGAGAATTTTTCTGGATTCATCAGCTTTGTACCATGGAACCATTTGGTCTCAACGTGATGGGAAAATAAGCATACTTGCTTCGTATTATGCTAAATTTGTATACTGTCTATGCTTATTTTCTTGTCACTAAGTAATTCAGGATGTATATATGGGGAGAAACTAAATTGCCCCCCTTTTCACAGCTGCTACACATGTTTTAGGGTCACTCCAGTTATACCCCAACAATATCTACATTCATTAAGAAAATAAAAACATTTTTTATTGTATGTCTCATTACATATTTGAGTAATACCCTTCCCCAGCCCCAGTTCTATTTATCGATAAACTGGACAGAGGTTGGTCACTAGGACAAGCTATGATTTATGATTATGAAATTATGGATGCCCGCTCCCATAAAGGAACTTGGGAGTCACATGCACCCATAAACAATATGTAACTTGCATATTTGTGTTCACACCTTGTCACTGACAAAGGGGGTGTGTCTATAAATAGCCTGAGCAAACACCAAGCTCATCCAAGACGTTGAGCCTATTTCTTGGTTAGCAACGTCTATTGTTGTCAACGTACGGTATTATCACGTAACAAACGAACATTACCTTACGTGATTAACGGTACCACGCTGCAGCCGTTGAAATCTTCAGTTCCTGATGAGCCACACTACTGGCGAGACCGGTCAAACGGCACGAAAGTGAAGCCATACCTTTGCTCGTATTTTCAATTATTCATTATGAAGCCCATATGATGTATGGGCTTCATTAAGTCCATAAATAAATAATAACACTGAAAAAAGACAGGGGCATGGCTTCGTGACTTGGAGGAGTTAGACAGATCGCAAGTTATTGCACGGGCCAGGAAGCGAGCAAGAAAAGAAATGAAGGATTCAAGGAAAAAAGAAGTAGAAATAAGAAGAGCAAAGGCAGACCAGCTTACTCAGAGGAAGCAACTGGCAGAAAAAGAAAGAAATAGAGAAACAAAAGAAAATTTGCTACATGAATTGACAGAGAGTGGAGGTTTATGGTCCACAAGAGAGTAAATGAACAATGAACTAAACAAAGTTAAGGGGGGGGGGGGCAGAGGTCATGGAAACCCGCAAAAGGCTGGGAAGAGCTTTATTTACTTGCTTATTAGTAGTAGATGTTTAGTTGTCAGCTGAAGCCAGAAAGGCACAGTTAGACAGGCACATACAGTAGAGACCAGACTTAGATGTGACAGCACTGAAGCACCATCAGTACTTTGTTGTCAACTTGTTGCACATTTTGAGATCTCCGGAATAAACGGTGAAAAGTGATCTAGTCTTCATTTCATTAGGTGAAAATCTAACTCTGGTGGCACCCGGTGGGATGGACCTGATAACAGTCCTCATCTTTATTAGGTGAAAACCTAACACTATGAACAAAGTGAAACTGACAAGCGTTCTGGTTTCTTGAGAAGATTTTAAATATTTTGAACTGAAAAAACATCATACATGTATGGAGTATCTGATGATCTCAATTTTATTATAACAAATGGTACATGTGGTCAAAAGCTGCAATTACAGACAAAACAACCTTGCCCCTTTTCAACTAAAACACCTTGATGTTGACACCTGAAAAGGGCATGATTCATAATTTTGTCTTGGATACAGAGCATTATCTGCCCAGCACTAGAAGTATGCATAAAAAGTGACCGTCTATATGGAAAGACAAGAATACATGTATCAATGAAGTAAAAAAAAAAACCATACCTGAAACAACATGAGACTGATTTGCCGCTTCAGGGTTAGAGGATATCCTCAAATGTGGTGCACCTGGTGGTGGCTCCCGAGTGTACATTACAGGGGCTGGTGGGTTAGGAGTCCAGTTGAAGTGGGTTGGCATCGGAGGATACCCTCCTGGCACATACCTGGTCTGCCTTGGGGGTGGAACCAGGCTGGGCTGACTGTATGCTGGCATCATAACTGGTGGGGGTTGCTGTACCTGTTGCATTGGGTACCATTGTGGAGGGGGCCGTGGAACAAAGAAACCATCCATGATCTCTTGACGAAAGCCAAGGGTCGTTTCTGGTACAGGAGCTATGGGCACACATGGGCTACAACAAACATAAAACAAGATGCTGTTACAAAACTGGCCTTGTGCTCCACTCACTCAATAGTTTTGATGCTAAAACAGGACTGACCTTACATGCACAAACTGAAGTAGTCCTGTAAACTTCACAATGATACCACGGCCACCCTTGTTTAAGACAATTGTCAGTGCTGCTAACATCAATATATCCCCTTACGGATATTTTCTAATTTTGATAATTTCTTAAAAATCAGAAAATGACAGTGCCACCATAGAGTGAACAAATCTGGTGGAGAACAAGTCCACTTGCATTCTGTTCATTTACATAATTAAAAAAATGAAGAACAAAATTCATAAAAGTTCCAAAAATCACTGACGCATGACCATTTGAACAAAAATGAACGAAGTCCCTGAGTATCTTTATTAAATTTCTTTGACTGAAAAAAAAGAAAGCTTTCTTTTAAAAAGGAACCCAGACTTGACCGGTATAAAAGAGAGAGAAATCAGTTGGGACAAGTTTGTATACAATAGACCTGTTCATAACGAGTTGTACATAGCAAAATTTTCTGGACTGTAATTAATTATGCATTCCATTGTTGGCCTGATTGTTCAATCAGCAAGTGGCAGAGTCTGGCCCACACCTTCATGTTAACAACAGATGCCACAGCTAATTAATACTAGTGATTACAGCATGGATTGTGCTGAACACTGCAAATCTTTTACCTAAAATTTCACATCAGTGGTGAGACATGTATTTGTTGTTTGCCGACAGTTTGATTTTTCATTAACCCCTAGCACGCCGTGCTCCAGCGCACTCCAAATGTATGTGAACATGGTTTGCCACCATTGTCGAGTCCAGCCGCACACAACGCACGTCAACCTTCATCAGCTTCCCGCTGGCCCACAATGTTTATTTACCTGCAAGCGTGTGCATTTTATCATAGACAAACTTCACTACTTGCGGATGGCTACTTCGATTTTGCGGTAAAAAAACATACATTCTGATCAAACAGATAAAAAGCCAACAACTGACCATTTTTCACACCACTTTGAATGATACAACTGTAAAAGTTATCCCCAAAACTTGGTGACTTTGCACCTTTGCAGTCATGATGTTTTGCATCGTCTGCCATTATGTTTTATACTGCTGGAATCCTTAGATTTTTGTCTTCCCATGTAAGAAGCTCTCTTATTGGCTAAGATTTTTTTTTTTTTTTTAAATAGCAACCATCATTCAGTTCTTACTCTCATGATGTCCTCGTTTTTCAGAGACGTCACCCCAACTCGTCAAATCCAACAGTTGACTGGTAGTCTCAGTCTGCGTCATGACGTACGACCACCATGACATTGACCTAACATCAACTAGCAACATTACCCCTGCCTATATAAGCAGCAAGACATGGTGATCTTAACTGCCACTGATGAGTATCACTCGCTACGAAGCCGGTTTGGCTTCCTCTCCGAGGTTTGGTTCCCTGTCACTGGTCTTGACAGGTTTTACATAAGAAAAAAATATTCCTGGGATATCCCTCAAAAAATGGCCCAAAACGGGAATCTATTTCATTTCCATCATTATAAATATGCCTAGGATATTCCAGGCTCCTCATTGGGTGGATTTGATCACGTGTCGCTCATTGTACACTGTCTGGTCATGACCAGAGTACATGTACATATTCAGCCTATTTTGAAAATGTTGATCAATATTTATCCAAAAATCTAGCCAAAAATCTACATTTTTATAGGACAGTAAAACTTCCCTTTAACGAACACCCTTGGGACTGGAAAAAGTTCAGTTGCTTACATTGGAAGTATATATTTACCAAGTGAGAAATGGTGTTCCGTATAGAGAGGTGTTCAGTTAAAGGAAGGCACTCCTTACGTTGTATTATACATCATTGGAAAGGATTTTTCATCAGGATTTCATATCTGATGTTTGTTTTATTAATTTTCACAAATTTCCGATGTTTATTGCCAAATATTAAAACCCCCACATTACCAGCAGTTCACCATTACGCGAAGCCAGTCGAGATGTCGGACCAATTAGAAGCAACAATACAACTGGCCAATCATAGCCATCGGTTGATAATGAAGCCAAGCGCACCATGATCATTGTTCAACACAAAGCCACTTCAAATTATGAAAATTGTTTCCGAGGTCGTTATCGACGTAAAGAATATGCATATGTTATGTGTTTCAATCAAATCAATTATTATTTATCAATGTATTTACTCCGTTCATGATAATCGGTCGTAAATCGTGACCGTGTAACGTGAGCGATAATATGAGCTCCGGGAGTTATCAAATGATCGGAATTCGTCACGCAGCTTGAAGTGCGCTGAACACAACTTCGTGCTTTTGTATGCTGCCAATAATTCTTCTGGGATTTTCATAATAGCATTCCATTTATCTGCTAATGATGTGTCTTTTGCCCAAGAATGAAAATATCTTTCTGGATATTCGGTGGCTGTGCCACCGCACGAAACACACCTTGGCATTTTCGTCTGTTCGCAGTCAATGAAAAACTTGAAACTCTCTACCGCACGGAGGTGTAGAAGGCTGCAGAATACCGCTGTTTCCAAATTTGGCTATCAATATGTCCAAGATCGCGCGAGGAAAGACGTGACATATCGTGACTCGTAAACGTTGCTTTTTTCTCGCTAAAACGAGTTATTAAAAACAGTTTTAAACAACTGCTGCATATACATTGACATATACTATTAGTTTTCGTTACATTTCCGACCACTTCAATTTGAAACTAGGAGTTTATTCTCATCAAGTAAAAAAAACTAGGTGCAGAAGTAGGACTCCCGTGATCCGCGAAATCGCCTTTGATCTTCCATAGGTTTGCCGCTTCCGGTAATTTGACAGGTAAAGCTGATTTCAGCAACATTAAAATGCAGATTTTAGAAATATGGAATAAAATATAACTAAACCATTTTACATGTGGTAAGTGCCTGACATGAAGTTCCCAAAACACTTAAAATACAACGTAATGAGTGCCCTCCTTTAAAGAGGTTTTACTGTACTCTGTTGGGGTGGAGGGAAGGGGTTACAAGAATGAGTGCCCTGTCACCTGTGTATACTTTTGCAAATGTTGATAATTTTGGCTGTTTTGGCTGACCCCTATGATTAAATGATATTGCTGTTAGACCAAGCACCCTAAAAATTATTATTGACTTTTCCTTGCAAGTTTTATTTTCAATGAGGCACTGAGGTGTTTCTGTTTGTAAACAGATGCATATATACTACCTGAGGGTGGTAAACAAATGCTAGATTCGTGCCATATGAGACTATGGCGCACACACCACACACTGGGGAATTTCAAAGTACAAACAACCACTTGTGAACAGTGTCTTAAGTTGAAGTGTTGCTGACAATACAGTTCATGATTTAAGGACGGAATTGCCATCCAATAGCATACAAACAAAACTTTTAATGTACGCTAAATTCACCGAATTTCTCCCCAATCCACACACAGGCCTGGAACTGCTTGCTGTAAGACCTATTGCTTGACCTCCATGGTGCCAGGTAACCATTTTGCATTCATAATTAATAAGCTTGAACCTCAGTGGTCTCTGCAGGTTTTGAAAAGGGCAGGGTGAGTTCCTCAGAAAAGGGCATTTCAGCCAGCAGAAGAAGGTGTCTGCCCCCCACCCCCACCCCCCGTGGAGATCAAGCGCTCCTTGTTTGGGGAGGCGCAAATACAGATGCATTTCTGGAGTCAGACAAAGTGAAAATTGACTCAAAATGGAGGAAAATCTGAACAATAATGTATGGAAAGTAGACCTAATAGTTGTCATTTTGAATTAAATTGGGAACAGGGGATAAGTAATGATGTCCCACTCTCTCTAGTCTAAGTATGCATACCAAAATCTGAAAGACTTGTCAGCTTAACTTCAGTGTGAATTATCAGAGAAACAGAATAATCAAATATACAAACACACTATCTACTGATCGCAATATGATTCAATAACGATTTTATTTTATTTTTCAGTGTACAGTAATCAGAGAATGAGATTGTGGAAGAATGAAAAGAGCTCTACATAATCCACTCAGAACATAAGACAAAGTTCTGAGTTATTTGTTGACACCACCTGTAGTGTGATTGCATGTATTGTTCTGTAACAGCTTGAGCTGCTCACCAAGTGTGCAGAGTTGGAAGGACCTTGACTATACAAGATGACAACAAAGCAGGTTCAGTACCAGATCACTAGTATACAGAAAAGTCCTGGGGCGAATTTCATATTCTTCAAGCTGAAAATTTATGTTTAGCTTGTCCCAATTAATTCTTTTCACAGCCTTTTGCTAAATATGCTAAATAAATACATGTGTATCATATTTCTAGTTAAAATATACTAATTCACACTGATAACAAACTGAAAGTATTCCATTTATGTTTCTACTTTCTAAGACTGAGTAATAAAAATGCTAACAAGAAAAATTGTTGCTCTATCAGCTGTGGCACTGTGAGCAGTGCTACATATTCCACTTATCACATGTTGTGGGTGGTGGTAAGACAAAGTTGTACAATCAAGACTTCTCCCAATACAACAATCATCCTCATTTCACACTAGTCTCACCAAAAATATTAAAAGGAAAACTTCAGGCAGTGACTATGTCCATGAGTATGAGTACTTTTAATATCACAAATGTTGCCACAAAGAAGGATGTTTCCTTGTAGCAAGATGCTGCAGGACAGTCTTTTGGTTTAAACAGAGACGGGAATAAATACATGATGTACACTTGTAAAATCATGGTAGCAATTACAGTGACATATGTAAAAGCAGATATCCAACTTCAGTATTCTGCATACAACTGAAGTGATATTTGTAAATGATCTA
This sequence comes from Hermodice carunculata, assembly GCA_964020975.1. Lineage (NCBI taxonomy): Eukaryota > Metazoa > Annelida > Polychaeta > Eunicida > Amphinomidae > Hermodice > Hermodice carunculata. Next base: position 39,836,463 of record OZ026612.1, on the reverse strand, counting down.
CTTCAATAATACACAATGTGTTAAATAATTACAATTCTAAAAATAATTAATTCACTTACCAGACTGCTCAGATCACTGGAAATATACTGTAATGCAGTAAATATACTTGTCAAGCATCACTATTCTAGCTAGTATCACATACTCAAATAATTTTAGAGAAAAAGTTTCTGGTGTGGCACCACAAAGCATGCACCACACTCAATTGAGTCTTCAGGACACTCATTTCAGTCTGTTGGAATACCTGAAAATGTACTCACATAAAATAATACTTTTCAAAGCTCACTATTCTAACTAGTATCACATACTCAAATAATTTAAGAGAAAAAGTTTCTGGTTTTGCACCACACAGCATGCACTTTTGCAAGCCGTGAGGCATTTGCCTTCTTGGTTCGTTCTTTTCTCGGCATGTAGTTCCTGCAACTAGCTGCACATGTTGATCAGGCTGACCTCGACTAATTTGAACTACGTAACAGATACACTAGTTTGGATTTTTGCTGTTCCGTGGACTGCATGCGTCCCACTGAATATTGAGCAGTTCAGACTTATTTAAACAGTTTTCGGAGGGAGTGTGTTCTATTTATGGACTCTGTCTTTTTTCCCGCCAAGTTCTCGGATTGTCTCACGATATTTCCCACTGTTTACAACAAAAAACAACATGGCGGATAATGTGACGCGATCGTACTAGAGCTATGTTTCTTTAAATAGCGAAATAAAAAGGCAGGGCTAGGCGCCCTGCTAAAATAACCAAGCGAGACCACTGAACCTGTCTCACAGCTTTCTATCCATGCATGCTAAGTGTATGCTTTGGAAGGTTTGGGTCTTGTAGCAAATTGGAGTGGGGGTGGGGGGGGGGGGGGAACTCCCATCAAATCTCTTTCTGTTCATGCAGAAACAGGATTGACTCCATGCTGCCATATGTACCAGGGAGGCTTTGTTTCCACTAGTGCAGAACAGACCTGTCAATGCACCTTTGCCTGAAACTGGCGTCCCAGCTGGCCTATTTTTGCCTGAGGCAATGTCAGTCTGCTGAGCTTATAAATCAGTCCCAAGTGAACTCTTGCTCCAGACTTCTAGGCAGAACAAGCCTGCAGTGTACCCTCTGTTAACAATAGACTACATCAGAGCTGAGTCGGCCAGACCCAGGAGGGTAGAATTTGTGATCAAAAGACCAGCCAGTCAGGCTTTCGCCTTGCCTGGTCCCTGTGGTATACAGTAGATCAAATGAGAAGGATGCATAAAAAAAATTCGGATCGCAGCTAAGTACAAAGGCTTCCAGTCCACTTGGAATGTGATGTCACATATGTTTTTGTCTTTATCTCAATCATACCATGTAAATTGGTGTATGTCAATAAAGCCTCTTCTATTTGATGGCTGCCCAGGAATCAGTAAGATGCTATATGATCCCACGGGACATCTAGGTTTCTTTCCCACAATAACCGGGTGAGCCCAATTGAGATGGAGACAAAATTGACAAAGATGGAGGCTGCTTGCATTCCTTGGATGCTTACTAGGTCTTCGACCAGTAACCTAGGCCTAATGCATTTACATGTTAAATTAGCGATATTCGCTGTCTTATTTCTCCTATTTGAAATGTAAAACCACAAGTTCCTTTGCATTCTACTTCCAAGTTTATGCCGGTAGCAGCAAGTTAAAACCACGAAATGGGGGGTCATGTGATTAGATTTTTTTTACAGGTGCATTTGTGTATCTTACCTCTATGATTGACCGTTCCTTGCCAAATATGTCTCCAAAAATACACAAAGTGATCAAATGATTTAAAATATTTATAGAGTAGCAGTGCCTTTCTAAAACTCACATTTGATAAGTATTTTCCTATCCAAAATTATGATGGGACTTAATTTGGGATGCTTGATTTCATATGTAGGATTGGACCAGAATATATATATTATATTGAGGAATTTTTGCTTAACTTTTATACACTTCAGTGTGAGTGATTATCCATAGCATAGCCAGTAGCATGGTAAATAGGTGGGTTGTTTATGTTTGCCAGGGAAGCTATAGGCCAGGGAGTTATGCAGTAGCAGTAATTGGGTTATCCCCCTGGGACCCTTGGGGAAACCCCACAGAAGGCTGGGGAGTGCTTTGTTTACTTGGCTGCCTGCCAGCCACCCAGATGGTCCTTGGGCGCAGCCAGATAGTTCTTGGGCGCAGGGCTTGGGCGCAGAGTTTGGGCTTGGGTTGGGCACAGGGCTCGGGGGGGCAGAGCTTGGGCGCAGGGCTTGGGCGCAGAGCTTGGGCGCAGGGCTTGGGCGCAGAGTTTGGGCGCAGCTTGGGTATATAAGGGATGCCTTCCCCCAGCATAGCAATATTGTATTGGATGTTCAGTTGTCAGATGAGGCTTGAGAGCCATGGTCAGACAGAAACATACAGTAGACCAGACTTAAGATGTGACAGCACTCAAGCACTATCAGTAGGGTTGTGAATTGGTCCGAATTTCAAAGTCTCGATGATTGGTTTTTAGAAGTGACCGATGATCGATTATAATCCGTTTTGGGAGTATTCTCAACAACTCATTGACAGAGCTTAATGAACCAGTTTCAAGTTCTTTTTTAAAACAAAATATGAAGGTACACACCAGAGATACACCTATTGGCTTGCCTTCTTGCATTTACTTGTGCTTTCTAGTGCTTTATTGCTTTATGATGTGACATGCATGTGTTACCTGCAAAAGTAAAGAAGCACTATTTCTACACAACTGCTACTACTATACTAACTAGTACTACAAAGCATGTTTAAGTCACAATTTACTGACTTTATTAAAAGAAATCAGTTAATATGTACTACTAGTCATACACTACAGAGGGGAGAGGGAGGGTACCCATCACACAAAATTAAATGCTGCAACCACACATCACACACAATTAAATGTTTTCAATCACATTCACATGAAAGGAGTGACAACAGGGGATATCCATCCATTTCGTGGCTATGTCATAATGTCACATAAAATTAAAATGCCCAACCAGGCAATCACACATCAGTGACATCACACAAATTTATTTCTTCTCAATTCTCATCACACATAATTTTTATCACACATCACGCAAAAGATCCCCCCCCCCCCCCCCCCCCCCGCCACCACCACAGCCTAAGGATCAGGGACTACACCCAACATTTGAAATTCAAAGAAATATATTGGCTTTTTTTGTTGGAATTAGTTTTGTTTAATCTTTGGCTCTTTGCACTTATATCACAACGTAACTGCCTCCAGTAACTCCTAGCACTCTGCCAGTATCTGGTATCGCACACAGTGTGCCACCGGGCAGTTTTCTAATCGCTTGCGCAAGAGAGGACATCCTGGATTGAACGTGCCTGGGCTCTATGAGTTTTGCGATTTAATCCTAGTGATCAACACAAAGTCGGTCAGAAATTACATGAGGTATAATTCTGTGCAATTTTTTATTTCAATTTACCCCCTAAATTTTTTTTATGCTTTATGGGATGTCAAGCGTCTGGTCACTTTTTTTTTTTACCAACAAACACGGTCATGGGCCGTGCAACACAAGCGAGTGTGAACAGGCACGAGTCCGGGCATGGCTTTCCGTTATGTGCGTATATTTTTCCCGACCTTCGATCATAAATTTAATTCCTCATTTGTTCTTTTATACAGATTTTTATCCTTTCAGACATTTCAATCAAATTAAAACAACAAACTTTGGATAAAAACATCGTGCCGTGACGAATCTGAGACAGCGATCGACAACACATCGTGTTGACACAAATCTCAATCAGGCTAAGCTTCGTCACCGTGCGGTGACGGAATCTGCGTATTTTCCTTGCTTTGCTAATGGAATTTTCATTCCTGCCTTTATCTGTGTTAAGATCTGTTCCATCGAAGTCGTTTTGCGAAAGTATGATGTCAAAATTTCGCATCTTGGTTCTATAATCTTTGCGTGAATGCGACATGTTCCCCTGCACAACAAATCGAACTTGACTCAAGCACATGGCAAACAACGAGTTTGATTGGACGGTGACTTGCACGTGACCAAATCCATCCAATGAGAAACCTGGAAATGACCCAGCGCATTTATAATGAGGTTCGATTTTCATTCTGGGCTATTTTTGGATGGATACCCCAGGAATATTTATTTCTTAGCCAATAAGAGAGCTTGTTACATTAAGAGACGAAATTCTAAAGATTCCAGCAGTTTAAAAAACAATGGCGGACGACGCAAAACGTCTTGGCGGCAAAGGGGCAAAGTTACGAAGTTTTAGTGTAAATTTTGGGAGTTGTATCATTTAAAATGTCACGAAAAACTGGCAGTTGTTTCATCTTTACCCATATAATAAAAATATATTTAAGATTTTTACCAAAAATATTCTACTAAAAACTTGTTTTACCGCACAAATACGCGATTAGCACTAAACTCTGTATTATCGCTCACGTATAATCGATTATGGGAATTTTATAATCGAGCGCTTGGTCTTTTAAATTAATCGGACGATTGTCGATTAATTTTAATTAAGCGGAACACCACTAACTATCAGCACTTTGTTGTCAACTTGTACATGCTTTGAGATCTGCAGAATAAATGATAAAAGTGATCAACAGTCTTCACTTCATTAGGTGAAAACCTAACACTGGTGGCAGCCTGTGGGATCAACCTGATGTTACAGCCCTCAATTTTATTAGGTGAAAAACCTAACACTGGTGGCAGCCTGTGGGATCAACTTGATGTTACAGTCCTCATTTTTATTAGGTGAAAAACCTAACACTGGTGGCAAGCGGCGGGATAAGGACTGATATCACAAATTAGGAGGCAGGAAGGTGAACCAAAGCCTACAACATGACTGTAAGCCTGGTGGAAGGACTGGAAGTGGTGGATTGCTTGGGTCATGCACAGATGTACCACACAACTGCCCTGAAATGGAGAACACTGAAACAGAGCCTTGCATGACAGACTCCAACCTGGTCTTGAGTTCACTGCAAGATTTGGAGAGTCACAGACTGGCCAGAGCTTCATCTCTATCATCCCAGCTGAGGAAACCTCAGACAGAAGTAGTTGAAAGTGAAAAATGCAGACTGTTTTAACATTGATGCTACTACAGCATATCATGATTTGTGCATCAAGTGAAATGAACATTGAAGGTCTGAAGACAGACTGTAAGACAGGTACATGTATGTACAGCCTGTACTTACTGCTTCAGCATGAGACAACATGGGGTCCTGACTACAGTGCCAGTTGTGTGGCCATTGTGTACATAGTGTATATGTTCTGTTACATACACATGTACTCAGTGAAGAAGGGACCAGACTGGAAGATTGACCATGGGGACCCAAATGGTGGAATGCAGCTGACCAATGGTGGACAGGAGCCAACCTGTGCTGATGACCAGGGATGCAGGGAGCTGTCCAAGGAGCCTGTGCATTGTGTTGCCATGAGAACTGTGTTCCAGTTTGTTGTGAAGGCTATAGAGCTTTGTTGCAGTGACTGGCAGGGTGTCATATTGGGGATGTCTTTGCAGATCTGAAAACTGGACATTGTGCCTGTGTTGAGAACAGTGTACTATAAGTCAATGTGCTGTAGTCAAGAATGGGACATTGTGTTTCATGGTGAAAGTTGAGCAGTGTGTTGTATGCACAAACTGTGCTCATGGTTGCTTGGACATTGTGTTTTTTCTTTGTCATGTTTATTGTTCAGCAAGTGTACACTGTGCTCATGCTAGTGTGAATTGGGACAATGTGTTTGTGTTGTCTGTGCAAGAGTTGGAAATGCTGTTCTGAAGGTGGGACATTTTGCTGGACAGTGATGGCATTTTGTTCAGGGTCAAAGTCACTCGGAAGTGTACATGCATTGTTCTCAGAAGTTTTGCCTGTCAGGGGAGATCCCAGAAAGTCGAGATGATAAGGAAGCCGTGATTTGGGGTAGTTTGGGAAGCTACAGGTTGTCATGATTAAGCAGTGTGGTGCATTGGTGGTTCATGGACATGTATTCACAGATTATCATTGGCATGCAGGAAGACAACTTAGTTTGTTATGGTTCTGCCTTGTTCAGAGTCCACGTCACTCAGAGGTAGTAACATAGGAATCTGTAAGTTTGACCTGTTGGGACATATGCATTTTTGAGAAACTCTGTGTAAGACAAGTGTGTTGTGTGTGATGTATGGCAACTGATCCTGTGTTTGATTTCTGATGTTGAGCAGGTTAGGGCTCTCAGAATAGCTGCATACAGGATGCAGTAAGTTCAAAATGGATGGATTTTGTCAAGATGTTGGGCTATGTGGTGTAGCTATTTTGTGTGCTCAAGTTTTTATGTCAAGTTGAAATATGACTATTGTGGATTGGTTATTGTTTTTGAACATGTCTGGCTAAAGTGCCATGTTGTAAAGGGAACTCCAGTGCTTTCCTTTTAAGGCGCGCGATCGCGCTTGCGCACCATAGCCCGCCTAAATTGATTTTAGGAGAGCTTTTTAATGCACACCTTACATACTGCAGAATGCGCACCTCGATATCAATCCCTTTCCCCCAAAAAACGTAAAGTATTTCCATTGCGTCGAGCTATCTCGACGTGAATGATCGAAGTCACAGACATAGTGGCATTATGTAACAGTTCTTGCGTGTTTATTGTACAATGAAACAGCAACAGAGTCGCCCGTTGTGCTTTCGCAGCACGTGCGTGGGCCAATAGGTGATAATACTCTCCAATTTGTAAGCATTCCAGGTTTAAACGTGATCAGCAGTTGTATTCATCAGAACTTCATTTCTTTCAACACAAGCAGATATTTTCACTGTCCGTGTAGGGTACATACGATTAAGGTATCAAAGGTACCGGCAGTTATGAGTTGGGCCTACTGGCTTACTGAGCAGGGTCACACTACTCACCGTCATTGTGATATGCCCAAACGATGTCAAAGCATAAAAAAAATATGAAAATTTGCATGGCGAATTCATCTGCAAAATTACATCAAATGCCATTTATCGGTGGGTTCTGACAATGTTGGAAAAAATAAAGATCATGTATGGGTGCCGTGAAATGACTTCCCGGGCAAAAACAACACACAACTGCCAGTCACACGCAAGTGACAGCGTGGACATGGTGGAGTGGATCTGCGGTGAACCAACCCAGTCTCACGGACAGATTTTGGAAACATTCGGCAGTTCCCTCTATCCCCTACCTTTGCGTATTTGCCTGTGACTCCAAATAATTGTTGCAATAAAGACTGAATCTTTATTTTTGCATGCTGCAATATAAACAACGCTTCCCGTTTGTGTGTTCCCGCCGTAAATTACGGCAGATTCACACACGTTTACTGGGCAGAAGCCATGATAAAAACACTGTAACATGAGCCGTGATTGGCTTACTTTTGCATGTGACTCATTTGACCAATCGGGTGATGCGTTGTGCGTCAGACCACATGGCCAAAGCAGCTGTTTGTGTACAGTTGCAGGAAAGATGGTGACGGCGCGCACGCTAGATTTCTAATTTGAAATTTTAAAATTTTCGTTTGAATCTAAATTTATAACAGTTTATTGCGAGGAACTTGCCAATACTGCATACGCAAATTTACTACCATGTATCAATAGCATTCATGGCAGGTACGCAAACGATATGCATCCCATCACGGCATCAGAGGCAGCGAAAAAGAGGATCCTGAAACCAATGCAACTATTTAATCTTTATTTAAGTTTACCCGGGATACGGACTCCTATTGTCCCAGAAATTACACTGTAATTTTCGTCGTTAGTCATCCCATGCAAATATCTTATTTTTCAATTTGTATTTTTAATATTTTGCCAGTTTCACCGTTATAACAGTTGTAGCCATAATCGTGGTAAAATTTGGCTTTTTTCTTCCTTTTTCTTTTTCCTTTTTTTTTTCAAATTTGCAGGTGACCATAAGCGGCAAATACACTTTAGGGTAAACGGTTTATCTAGGCCTTAGCATTGATGGAAAAAATGTTTATAGAAGTTATATTAGGACAAGTGGATTTTGTAATCCACTTGCCTTGCGGACAAGTGATTTTTAAAAAATTGTCGAGCCCTGCTGAGCCTCAGTTGTCGGACAGTGTACTGTAAAGGGAAATTCTGTCAAACTGACAACCTATTTAAAGTGGCCCTCCTTCAATAAGTTTGATTATAAGACAAAACTTGTCGACGGCACGGTGTTTTTTTGTGCAGGTATGTTTGACCGGCCGTGAATGATTTGTCCGACTCTGATGTTAATAAACTATCATGGCAGGCCTAATAAATAAAAGTCAGATCATACTCTTCACAAACCGCATTATATATCAGTGGAAAGGCTCTCACAACACAAGGCCAAGGGTAGTATAATTAGTCATTTGTATTTTTTCTTTTCATGGCTTGGAATAATTTTTCTGCAACTCAACAGGTGTGGTCAACTTCAGAAAAGTAACTTTCTGGCTGATATTACAGTGGTACCTGCTCTAAAGACCACCTCCAATTTAAGATCGCATGTCTTTTTAAGACCACTCTTTCAAGACCCTCTGCTGTATTTACAGGTTAAATATACCTTCAATTTAAGACCACCTGCAGTATGAGACCACTTTTTGTTGGCTGTAGGGGTGGTCTTAAATAGCAGGTACCACTGTATTTGTATTTTCTGTTTTGATCCACTTGAAAAAAGGAAAACAAAATACAACTTTGTGATTGAAATTAAATTAGAAAAACTGATTTGACACAAAGGTGTTGTTTTACGCAATTTACTTGAAGCTCAGTCTGTAGAAAAAGCATGTTAATTGAATTATCAAGTTACTGATGGTGTATGTGATTTCAGTGGGTTGTCACTTGTTCAGTTTGTGGCGGTTATGCAGAGGTGAAAAGGATAAACAAGAAGAGAAGCAAGCAAGCAAGTCATAGCCCACAGCCACAGCCACATATTCAATTCATATTATTACCAGGTCCACCATGCAGCTATACAGTTTGCACAGTGATACTACTAGTGTGCATATGCAGTCTAGTCTACAATACAAGCAGTGCAAAATCTTTCTCTAATGAATGCAGATGAGTATATATTAAAACAAAAAACACAGGAAGACCGCCAGGCATTTTAAGTTTTTCAACTTGGCTTGCTTTATTCATACTCTGAATCATAGTCTTATAGTCAAAAATCTATATCAGTGGCAAGAAATTAGCACAATTCATATTAATACAATGTAAAATTTGGGTAATACCATTGCTAGTGAGGCATGTAATTTTCGGAGAGATTATCGCCCATAGTGGCCCAGATTGCTCTTTTAGAGGTATAAATTTTCAAAAGTTTCGGGGGGGGGGGGATGCCCCCGGACCCCCCTAGCGGGGCTTCGCGCCTACGACGCTCGCCAAGTCAAGTGCTCACCTAAGCTCTTCTAGAAGAGCTGTTTATTGCTCACCTACTATTTACTCCTGACAACCACTGGAACTCCTGTGTTATCAGTGGAGTTTGGTGAAGTTTTCAATGCAGCAGTTGCAGATAGACATATTGGGCTAGAATGCTATATTTCTGTGTTGTTGAAGTCTGAGGATGTTTCCAATTATGTGAAGTGTTTTTAGAGGCTACAAAGACATTTTGTATAGAACTGATCCTGATTATTATGTTGCTTGAAATAGTGTGGTCTCTTGAGTTGAAAAAGTTATATCCTTTTGTTGGATGGAGTAGCAAAACTTGAGGGTTGTTAGCAAGACAGATACCTATGTATTGTTTGCTGGTGGCTGTACATGTGTATAGATTTTGTCATGTTGTTCAATGAGCCATTGTTGAAAAGTGTCAAGTTTGTCAGGCTGTGCATTGTTTGGAGTGTGTAAATAGTGAAGTTTGATTTATGAGCAGTGGATTGTTGTTTTAATTGTGGTTTCCAGGTGTGACCATACTGATGTTCATACATCGCAAGTTGTGCACTGTATTACATGTATTTGAAAACTTTAGAACTGTTTAATGGTAGAACTGTGCATGGTTATGGTAAAGTTTGTTGCTTGATTTGAGGTGCAGATAGCCGCAGATATGTGGCCTTCGAGGGGGCAGCAGGGTATGGGCGCAGTGAGTCGGAGGGCGAAGCGACTGGAGGGCCTCGGACTGTTGGGGGCCAACAGTCCGAGGCCCTCCAGTCGCTTCGCCCTCCAACTCACTGCGCCCATACCCTGCTGCCCCCCCTCGAAGGCCACATATCTGCGGCTAAGGTGCAGAAAGAGACCTGGATATATGGATAGTATTAGAAGTGTGACAAAGTTGTATTTTATGGGTGGTTCTGTGTTTTGTTAGTGTGCCTTTAGTGTGTTCAAGGCACACGTGTACTGGTAGGTTTGAGTGGAACACATGCACTGGCAACTTGGATCCAACAGAGGGGACCATGAGCAGAGGTGACCAGGATGATGCCACATTGAGCAGCACAGTGATGTTGCCAGGGCCCACTATAGGTCTTGGACCAGTAACCTCTCAAGGTCAGGTCAACTGATCCATAACTTTTGATCGAGTACTGAATACTGTGCCTGTGTGTACTGGATATTAATATCACAGGAGTAGAGCATCCCAAATTAAGTCCCATCACAATTTTGGATATGAAAATACTTATTAACTGTGAGTTTATGAAAGGCATTGCTGCACAAGAAATATTTTAAATCATTTGATAACTTTATGTATTTTTGGAGACAAATTTGGCACGGGACAGTCAATCATGGAGGTAAGGTACTTAAACACACGTGTAAAAAAAAATCTAATCACATGACCCCCTATTTTTTTGGTTTCAAATTGTTGCTATCGGAATAAACTTGAAGTAGAATGCGAAGAAAGTTGTGATTTTACATTTGAAATTGGAGAAATAAGCCAGCAAATGTCACTGTTTTAACATGTAAATGCATTAGGCCTAGGTTACTGGTCCAAGACCTCAAGACATACTGGAGCATCAGAGTGTGTGTGCATTACTGTGACAGTGCCATGGTGTAACACAGGAGTGTTACCCTGCTGTAGGAATGCAAATGAACTACAGCTGAAGTTGTGAAAATAACCCCAAAGTAGTAACTGGGTGTAAGAAGAAAGTCATAATGCAGGACTCTGGTCCTTAATCAGTTTGAAGCACAGATGACCACCTGTGAACGGCCACAAGCTAGTGGGGTGTGCCAGCCTCCCACTAGGTGTCAAGAAGCATACTTGTGGCAAATGCATCAAAGGACTGGCCAGTTAGATGGCTGTCTGCCGGTAATGATGCATGGAAAATCAGGTCCTGACCAGTACAGAGACTTGAGTACTGATACACTGCCTTATCTGTCAGCTGTGTTTACTTTCTCACACCAACAAAGGGAACGGCTTGTGAGATGACAACAACTGTTGTTCATGATGGCGACTCTTTGCATCTCTTGAGGGACCACTGGTCATGTGATGGGGTGGGCACAACTGCTCCCACAGCACAGAGTCACTTTGTTGTTAGCAGCTGAAAAGTGAACACCCATTTTCAAGATGTCTTATAGACTAATTGAGCAAGTTGAGTTCAGAAGATTGACTCTTGGTAAATCAAATGTACAGACCCACAAATATAACTTTGCTTGTTGTGGTGGTGGATCCTTTGCACATAGCCAGTGTGCAAAACCATAGATATGAATTTGCTCAGTGGTGGTAAACCTATTTGCACATAGCGAGTGTGAAAAACCATAGATATGACTTTGCTCAGTGGTGGTGAACCTTTTCGTACATAGCAAGTGTACATACCTCAGGACATGACTTTAATGAATGATAGACCCATGTATAACTAGTTGTAGATTTGTAAGATGAGACTAGTGTAAATTTTGATTTCCATGCTTCTGCACAGAGTAAAATTGATCTTAGTAGATTTAGTCAGTGGCCTGCACCTGTCACTGATGGATCTTTTCATGTGATGAACACTTACTGAACACTTGCGAATGTCAGCACTGGCTGACCTGTAAAATATTATCTTTTTTTTTTTTAAATCATGCCAATTTATGGACTGTTGGAATAGATGTGTTCAACTCTTTTTATGATTTTGTCAGTGGACAGTACCTGTCACTGATGGACACTGTGGGAACACTAATCAGTGTCAACAGTAATCTTTGTTGACATGTGAGACATGGTTATTTTTATCACGTCAGAAATGGACACCTGCAAGACACTATATTTTTCTTAAAGAGCATTCTTATGTGGTCATTATTTACATGTGTGTAGAAGTTACCTATGGAGTGTGAGCTCCACCATGCTTTCTATTGTGCTGAAATGTAAAGTGCAGTGCTCAACTTAAAAGTAGGAGTGGTAGGCTAGCTGAGGTAACTTTGACATATTTCTTCAAACTGTAATTACAGAGATAAGTAATGTCCAGGAGAACATTACACTAAGAGGGGGAAAGTGAGGAATTTTTACTAAACTTTTATACACTTCAGTGTGAGTGATTATCCATAGCATAGCCAGTAGCATAGTAAATAGGGGGGTTGTTTATGTTTGCCAGGGAAGCTATAGGCCAGGGAGTTATGCAGTAGCAGTAATTGGGTTATCCCCCTGGGACCCTTGGGGAAAACCCCACAGAAGGCTGGGGAGTGCTTTGTTTACTTGGCTGCCTGCTAGCCACCCAGATGGTCCTTGAGCGCAGCCAGATAGTTCTTGGGCGCTGGGCTTGGGCACAGAGCTTGGGCGCAGAGTTTGGGCGCAGCTTGGGTATATAAGGGATGCCTTCCCCCAGCATAGCAATATTGTATTGGATGTTCAGTTGTCAGATGAGGCTTGAGAGCCATGGTCAGACAGAAACATACAGTAGACCAGACTTAGATGTGACAGCACTGAAGCACTGTCAGCACTTTGTTGTCAACTTGTACATGCTTTGAGATCTGCAGAATAAATGGTAAAAGTGATCAACAGTCTTCACTTCATTAGGTGAAAACCTAACACTGAGTGGCAGCCTGTGGGATCAACCTCATGTTACAGTCCTCATTTTTATAAGGTAAAAAACCTAACTATATATATATATATATATATATATATATATATATATATATATATATATATATACATACATACATACATACATACATACATACATACATACATACATACATATATATATATATAAAAGGGGAAAAACGATTCATTGATGCGAATGGGCTAACAATCCGTAATGCGGTAGTGAAAAAAAATCATGCGATACGATGCAAATTTTTTACCCCTGCTTTAACGCTTTGAGTGCCAGTTATGTCATTTGTCATCCTTGATACATCTCTAAAATAGCACATATTTATTCTACAGTAATTTGCTTGAAATGACTGTTACCACATGCGATTGAATTCTATAGAGTCAAATCTTATTATTTTGCTTATTTTACAAGTTATTTAAAATTAGTGGTTAGTTTTATTGAGGGCAAAACAAATATGTTCCAATAAAACGTCCATGCTTTATGATGTGTAAATCATCGATTCTGGGCACACAACATTGCCTTCACTGGTACCAAATGTATATACAGTGACTATCCTTCCGTATAGTAGTGTTGCAATCATAACAGAAAGCTTCAGAAGAACTATCGGAGTCTTAATCCTATAAAAATATCGAAGATTTTACACTTAAACAACATCAAAAGAGCCAGATTTCCCGCTTTTATTGTGCCTGGCATCCATGCTTTCACCAACGGCATGTTGTTGAGACCTGGGAGGATGTGCAGGGAAAAGGTAACAGCCTGAGCAAATTTCCATGCTCCTATTGGTCCAGGTGACTAATCTTCAACACTAATTATTTAAATAGGTCATATGACCATTTGACTACATCACCATCAACTGATAGAAACCATCATCTGAATATTTCTTTCCTTGTAGACCGCGATATTTGGCATAAGATTTCCGCACAGTCTGCTGTCACATTTAGCCAATAAGAAAGCATTTTACTGGCGTAGATGAAGTTCTGAACTTTCCAATGAATCCAAAACATTGAAACATGCACTGTTTAATCCAGTGCTATGGCTACGGAGGCCAGAAACGAGTGCAATTTTACCATTGTTTTTACACTGCTTTGCCAATTTTCAACAGTGACAGGGAGAACCCTCAGGCCAGTGCCACAGTGAACATTGCATGTTTACATTTATTTTCACCCATTTGACAACACAAAACCAGTGTTGCCAACCCGCAAAACTTAAATAATGCCTGAAAATCTGGGAGATGGAAAGTAAAATTCCTGCAGGTTGATAAATTAGTAATACGAAATATAGATGGAATATTAAATATAATGAAATTCAGGGAGGTGTCTAACAAGTGACATTATGTCATCTTGAACTAAAGACTGACATAATGTCACTCTTGTGACAGTGCAACATCACATTTGTACAATCATTTATGATTGATTGAATACACAGTTATATACCAGGTACATATATATATATATATATATATATATATATATATATATATATATATATATATATATTAATATATATATATATATATATCCGTATAAATTTACCCACGTAATAGTCGCACTATTAAGGCTGAATTTTTGTTTGGAAAATGTGGGGTGCGACTTTTAAGCCAGGTTTACATTTGACGCCAATGGAGAATCGAAGTTTCCACGATGGTCGGCCATGAACAAGATCGCATGGACCAGTGCCCAGCCTGGTCAAACTGCAGTTTTACCGGTTGTTGATGAAAATCCCCAATATCATCTATTCCCCTGCATGCAGAATGTCATAATATTTGTAACTGTGTATATTTAATGTAAATAAATAAAATAATACTTGGGATGTGACGCTGTAATAACAGTGTTGTGGCTGGGCAAAAACAATAGATTGCCGGTGGACCTGACCACAAGCATTTTTCCATGACTTTTATTTCTTTCTTTGTTCTTTACCAGCACATTTGTCCGACATTTAAATCTTTTAAAAATTTAAATCTTGAAGTTCTCCAAAACTATTATAGGTACAGGTGACCAAGCCAACTTCAATTCATAAGTTTGTAAAACTGCACATTTTTGTAATTTATATGTGACCTCTAAAGGTCAAAGGTCAAGGTCATTTGGACCTTTCAATTTTTCATCTACCCATAACTTGGTCAATTTTTATCCAATTTTGATCATGTTGGGCTCAACTTGTCGGTATTGTAATATTGCACATTTTTGTAATTTATAAGTGGCCTCTAAAGGTCAAAGATCTAGGTCATTTGGACCTTCGAAATTTTCATCTAGCCATAACTCGGATAATTTTTATCCAATTTTGATCATTCTGGGCTCAAATTGTAGTTATTGTAACACTGCACAATTTTGTAATTTACATGTGACCTCTAAAAGTTCTAAGGTCAAGGTCAATTGGACCTTTGAAATTTTCATCTAGCCATAACTCGGTCAGTTTTTGTCCAATTTTGATCATGTTGGACTCAAATTGTAGATACTGTAACACTGCACAGTTTTGTAATTTACATGTGACCTCTAAAGGGCAAAGGTAAAGGTCAATTTGGACCCTTGAAATTCTAATTCACTCCTAACAAACCCAACTTTCATCAAATTCTAATCATTTGTACTCAAATGGTAGGTATTGCAACACTGCACACTTTTGTGATTAACATATAACCTGTAGAAGTCAAAGGTCAAGGTCATTCAGCCCCTTCCAAGTTTCATCTAGCCATAACTTGGTCAGTTTTCATCGGATTTGATTCATGTAGGGCTTAAATTGTTGGTATTGTAACACTATACATGTTTGTAATTTACATGTGACCTCTAAGGGTCAAAGATTCAGGTCATTTGGACTTCAAAATTTCCATCCAGCCATAAGCTCAATGGAATGTGAACTACCAAAGGAACAAAGTTATAGTATTCTACATTTACAACTGCACAGATTTGCTTTGAAGCAAATCTTCTTTTTTAGTTTCTTTCTATCTTTCTTCTTAACCAGTGAATTTGTCTGACACTTTCCTCTGTCACTATTATACATAGAAACTCCAAGCTTGGCATAATTGTACCTCCATACAAGGAGTTGGGCCTTTTTATGCAGAGGAATGAATATGTTGAAAATTATACAAATTAGGGGCATTTGAAATTTTAAATCTTGAATATCCTCAAAAGTATATTACATAGAGAAATCATTCCAACTTCTACTAGGTTACTGACCATTGCGCCTCTAATGAATTTAAAACAAAAGTTGTAGCAATTCAAATTACCGTATTTATTCCAATTGGCGCACTGTGCGCTTAAAAAATATTTTACATCAAAATCCAGCCCAGAAAATTGATCATATGCACACACACCCATTTTTGCCATGGCAAGTCCTCCAAAGAGTTGGAACAGTCATCATATTCATGTCAATAAAATCGCCGGTAAAACTATCAATATAAGTTTTGTAGACTCACCTACACACTAAAGGATGACAACATACTGCTCATTTGTTTAGATTTCAGATATAATTAGTAAGGTTTTAGTTAAAATATGAAAGAAAAAAGGTACATGAATACATGAATAGTTGCTCCAAAAGGTACAGTACCCCCCACCCCCCAACCCCACCCCACCCCTAACCCGTAATGCATCTTAGACGATTCGAGATTGAGAGTTAACATGCCTAATAACGGAAATTTCAGTTCAAGGTTTCCCACTAATGACCCGTTTGTTAATTCATTTGGCTCTTTAAACCTAGAATTTTCAAAAAAATTACATTAAATCTTATGGATTTGATTTGTTATTAATACAGGACTACCCATTAGTAGTGATTACATCGGCTGTGAAATTAGGCGAGTTTATAATAAACAGGCCTATTTTTATTGCTGAAACGGGACAACGAAGATCTGACCAGTTTTCAGGTGTGACGCAATTAATAGCGTGACTCTTTTACGTCACGTCGTTATATTTGCATTTTACTTGAAGTTGAAGAGCTGGTTTAATCAGTTTGATCTGATCAGTCCATCAGGTAGGCCTCGTCGGGTCAGTTGTAAGACCAGGCGCTGTAGGTAAGTGTGGGATGGTTTATTATTTTATTATTCAATTTTGCTAGGCCTAATCATGAGTGTTAGGTGGTTTCATCATATTTATGTCATGTGGGCTACGTTTTTAAGTAGGCCTATTAACTAAGGAACCTCATATTCGCTTTATTCAGTAATATATCAGCTCGGGATGTTTGTGTTGGAAATGCAAACATGGTGCCGCCAGTTCGCAGAATGACTTGTCCGGGGATTAATGGCACCGAAACAAGTCTTGCGCTGGTTCCCCGCTGATGACCTGATTTTTTAAAGGCTAATAATGCCTAAAACTTTCTTCTAAATTTCAAATTTCATGATTATGATTTGTTCCTTTCATAAATTAATTTGCTATTGTGATTTAGAACAATACAGTTTTTTTCAGTGAATGGTATGGAATAGGACTTTGCTCTTAGAATATCAGACTTGATAATGTTCAAATGGTACATGGGCTTACAGAATTAGGTTTGTTAAATTTCTCTTTGTATTAAATTGTGTGCTCAAAAGTGCTCAGCAAAGAATGAGTTCTGTTTTTCAAAGTACACATGGAGATGCAGATTAGGTGGAGAGCATTTCAAAAACACAAGAAACCATCATGCTTTTTGTGATAAAGAATTGTACTTGATTGCAAAACTATTGATTTCATAGCTAGTCATGCATGGTGATAAAAGAGTTGCATTGAAAACCACACCAGTTTCACAGTAAGTAACTTGATTTGGGGATCATTCAGTAAAAGTGGGGGTGTACGCTTATTGGGGCATGAGTGCTAATTGGAATGAATATGGTATGCTAAATTAGCAGCATCTGAAACTTTAAACCCTGAATAGCTTCAAAACTATAATCAAAAGTTAACAAAAGTTGTAGCATTTAAATTATGCTAATTAGCATCATTTGAAAGTTAAAAGCTCGATTACATTCAAAACTATTATAGAGATATCATTTCAGCTTGTACTACGGGTGTATTAACTACTGTGCATGTAATGAATCTAAAACAATAGTTGTAGCAACTTAAATTATGTTAATTAGCAGTATTCAAAATTTTCAATCTTGAATATCTTCAACACTATAATAGATATGTTACTCCAACTTCTACTATTAGTACTAGGGGGTTGCTGACCAATGCGCACCTCATGAATTAAAAAAAGTTGTAGCAATTTAAATTATGCTAAGTAGCACCATTAGAAATTTTAAATCTTGAATAACTTCAAAGCTGTAATAGATAGAGATGCCATTCCAACTTTTATTTCTATGTTATGGACTAGTTGCACATTGCCATACTAGTATGCTTTGAGGACACGCACAAATTTGCTGTGCAGCAAATTATCTTTTCTAGTTTAACATGTATTGGTTCATTCATTCTTGTTTCGGCCCTGGTGACCAGAGAGTCCTCTCAATCAATTTACACATCATCTGAATGCCTCAAATGCAAAAACCGTGAAAGCATTATTCACTGTCGTTGTCTCCCGAAACGTTGCCCTCTGGAGGCGGCAAGTATGGTATGGTATTTTTCTATTAAAGTGACTTGTACATACATAATCAAAATAAATACAATTTTCAAACAATATTGTACCCAGCCCTCTTGGGCTTACAAGTCACTAATAATTCAAATAAACAGATACATTAAGATGCCCATGAAGGCTATACGTTAGAGTACATGAAATTACGACGTTTTGTCCACGATTGAAACAGAAACTTTGAGAGTGATCGAACATCTGTATTACTTAATAAATAAACAAATTTGTCATTGACATTCATATCATTAAATCCACCATTCCTGCTTGCCACACTTGCAAACAGACTTTGTCTTAAATTTAAATAAAAAGGACATACACACAAAAAATGAATTTCATCTTCTACAGCTTGATTATTACAAAAAATACACAAACGTCTTTCAACAGGTATACCATTAAAGCGACCAGTTTCCACTCTGAGAGGTAAAATTCCCAACCTGAACTGAGCAAAAATTGAACGTTCATGTTTTGGTAAAAATGAAGTGACATATGTAGTGACAACATTGCACCCAGTCGTTGTGTTCAGGTTTGGCCTGTGCCGTGGGTATTCGTGGTTATTTTTGGTTTTTACCAAGGAAACGGCCGGGTCTTGAACCAGCAACTTTCCGCACCTATCGGTTGTTGTGAGTGTCTACATCTGAATTTGATGACACGCAAAAATTCCTGCCCAAATCTGCTATAAAAGATGCATGTACTACGGTCTGGATACAGATTCCACAGCAAGAGTTCGGTCGCTCTTCTGCTGGTTTCACGTCCACGTGTTCGTCAATCCGAATCATGGACGGACTGCACTGCACAGTGTCACAAACATGGACCCACTAATACTATCTGCAGGCGTCCTGACCGCAAACATATAAAGATGTAATAACAAGCTGTCTGTTAAACACAGCAACTATAACATGCCCTATGCTTTAAATGGACATCCCTGAACAGAGTCCCTTTAACCCAAGCATGGACTTATTATCTCGTGATAGCTCCATGCCCTGAGCCTGAGGCAAAGCCTTTCCTCAATGAATGGTCATGGAGGAAGAAAACATGGTCTGGTAAAAGACAGGAGACCCTGTCCTTGTGGAAAGCAAGCCACCGAGAGCACAGGGCAACACACAATGGGGCCTCTTTCTGCATGTATGGCTCACTTTCCAATGTTTCCCTTTTACCTGTAGATCTTTCCAACATTCCCCGCGTCGGTCCTCTCGATCCCGCTGTCAGCGCGAAACTTTCAAAAACAAATCATACACTTGCAGTGTTAATGTGCAGTACAAGTAAGATCTCGAAATGATACCAGCAGTGGCAAATAAAAGTTCTTTTATTTTGTTTTATCAAGAAAGAATACCGATATTTAATAATTACTTTATACATTTTACGCCCCCAAAGCACTTTCTACCGGATTGCTACTATTGCGTAATGACGTCATCAGAAAAAAGAAAAACAACATAGAGCCTCTTCGCATGGTGATATCCCTTCGCCATTTTGGCCCTGCTTGCTGGAAATTGAACACGCATTATTAGCACATGTTGGGAATCATTCAACAAAAGCTATTTATTTGTTTATTTTGCAACAGGTTACAAAGTACTATAACATGACGTAAAAAAGGTACATACACGCGAATAAATAAATATATCGTAGGGATAAAAAGAATGAAGTCCCAATTAAAATTTACATATTTTCAGCACAGGAGGAATTAATGGCGCTATGTGGAAGAAAGCCAGATATATTTTCCTCGTCTTATCATGAGCAGTCCCCATTTTGGCCAGAAAGGTGTCAAAGTGGAGACAACACGGGACAAAAATAGCTGCATCACTTCTCACGACATTTCCATGATAAGCAAGAATATAAGCAACATGAAAGCTGATATATACATACTAAGATCCCCCCCCAAAAAAAGTTTGTCATTTTTTAAAAAATTTGCGGTCGAGAGAGGGATATCTTTTATTTATGATTTATTTTAGTATAGGTCAGGAATACGTCACCAAAAATATATTCAGTAAAATGGAGCTTTTTTTTCAATAGTTCTAATAAATGTAACAAATATTGGTAGGACTAGACCTATTCTTCCTCTGCGTGTATTTCAGCACTAACACACATTTATTGAACGCATGGAAAAGTATAGATAAGCCAAATAAAGCATGATAAAGAAATAGTAAGACATTTCAATGACTAAGTATTCTATTCTCACAGTTTAGGCCTATGTCAGTTTCAAATGTTAGATGTACACCACTATTGTTGTTGCTGCAGTCTCATACCAGTATCTTGGAAAATTCTAATTGAAACGGATTTTTGTATTGTGATCTGATGCCCTGTACAATCCATTTTGTGCACAAAGCGTCTTGCGAAAACATACAGCATCCAAAATGGTCATATGTCTTGAAAGAACAAATAAACACACAAATGTCCTAAACGAACAATTAAACATCCAAAGTGCTCAAATGTCTCAGAAGAACAATTAAGCATCCAAAGTGGCAAACACGTCCTGACAGAACAATGTCGATGAAACATCCAATTAAAGCGCTCAAATGTACTTACATTATGGCATGGCACATAAGTCAAAGTCAAAGTCAAAGAAAGTTTTATTTTACATCTGTACATGGTTAAAACATTCAAACATTAGCAGAGACTGCTAGTCACCGATAAAACAAGTATATATATATATATATATATATATATATATATATATATATATATATATATATATATCAGAGAGCTGAACTAATCAGTTGTTAACATTATGCGCACCAGACAGATTTGTTCAGCTCTATGATAGGTAATGACACCTGGTGAGAGAAATTCAAAATGTAATAGAGTCTGAAGGTTGACCCTGTCATCAAAAATATAAGTTATATACACTGTAGTACAGAGGTACCCATTGTACACTGTCGTAACATTGTCGTACCGATTGTACACTGAAGTGCCCACTGTACAGTCGTAACATTGTCGTACAGATTATACATTGTTGTGCTTGAAGTACCCATTGTATATTGTCGCACTGAAAATACATTGTAGTACTGAAATACCGATTGTACATTGTCATACCAATAAGCTTTGAAGACACACACACTGATTTGCTATGCAGCAAATCATCTTTTCTAGTTGTGACAGCTGCTTTCTATGTATTTTTTAATAACACAGCACAACTATGTGTGATAGCGGGGTAACACTTTTCCAAATACTATTTCCGAAGTTTACTGTATTAACATTATCATGGGCAGACAGAATGTTACACAAATATCCTCTTAAACGAGAATCTTTAGTGGTAAGATAAGTATTAACATGTGGACCATCTGATAGCGATTCAGAAAACATTATTCCAATATATTTATACATTCTACATTCTTCAATAGGTAAATTACCAAGCATCCATTTTCTGGTAGAATTAGTACGTTTGCCTATATTCATAACTTTAGATTTATTCTGGTTGAAAGACATGTTCCATTTTTGCACAAAATTAATGGCAACATTTAACATGCTTTCCAATTGTTTATCGTCCTCTGCAATAAGAGCTATGCCGTCAGCATAAAGCTAGGAATGGAATACGTAAGTGTTTATAACATACACCCAGGTTCTCATCCATGAGCATGTCTACCAAATCAGTCATTACCAATGAGAACAGAGAAGAGGAGAGGATACATCATTGTTGTACTCCATTGATTACTTCAAACCATAGATTTGAAAAGGTCCGGATATCACTTTATTTTCAACTTTACTGCAAAGGTTTTGAATAAGACACCAAGCTTTACCTTGGATCCCCTTTTCCCATAATTTCAAAAATAGTTTATCTCTATTAACAGTATCGAATGCTTTGGATATATCTAAAAATGCCAACCATACATGTCTTTAATTTATTTTGGTTTTTAAGACCACAGAGTCCTTTCAAAATGAAATACTGATCTTCTAATCTTCTGTGTTTTCTATATCTCCGTGTAGTTATCCCAGAATTCCTTGTTCCTCAAAAAATGAACTGTTTCTCAATTACCGATGTAAAGACCTAGTGTACATTAGAAGTAATGGTGATACAACGGTAATTGGGAAGTGACTGTTTACTACCATCTTTGTGAATAGGCTTCACATATCCACAAAACCATTCAACAGGGTAACTTTTCAATAGTTTGCAGAGATTAAACAGATCCACCAGCTCTGTCACAAATGTACGCCCTCCATTTTCTAGGAATTCATTGGGTATGTTGTCGATGCCTCAAGCTTTCCCATTCTTTAGTTGACTGATAGCAAAGTTCACCTTGTCATAATCTATAACCACAAAGCCAAACCTTTCGTTTTCCTGCAATGATTTAATAATTTATAAACCTCAGATGTATCATTATTTGTACGAAACTGTTCTGTATTACTTGTAATATCTGTACCAATGCCTGACCAGCAATCACTTAAAACTTTACATATTTTTGCCGGATCTTCAATGGCACGAGAACTGTCTGTAGGATCCGTGATTCTGAGGGGAAATTTGTTGTTACCACTGTATTCAGGCGCTTAAGCATTCGACAATATTCTCTTAAATTTTTAGCACCTTTAAAAAGATCGAATTGGCTACAATTACCTTGATTTAAAAAAATAGTTCTTCTATTTTTTTTCCTTGAATTTTACGTCTACGTTTTAGATATTCTTCCTAAAAACCCTGCAACAAATCCAAATTTTGACCTTTATGTCTTTTAATCCAATATCTATAAAACCTGTTAGCCACCTGGGGACTTTTTGTGAGATTTCCTATTTTCTTGCAGTCGTTTATGTTGACCTTTAACAATCCCTTTACAAATCACACACTCGCGAACTTCAATCAATATATTTCTTAAGCATAGCCATGCGTTATTCACAGAATCAAAAGAGAAATAGTCCCAAGTTTGCAGATGTATACTGAACGCCCTCTCAAAAACATAACAGTTAACTTTCCCATGTCCCATTTCGTGTATTGTGGAACCCGGGGGCGTCTCCCTGCAACCGTGTTTGTTACCATGGTATTATATCATGTATCTCAGCAAAGTCGTAAAATCTTCTGTGTAGTTTTCTGGAATGACAGTTGCTCCTTTTTTATGGACAGGGGATAATGTGTTTTGTCGCCAAACAGAGGGGGGAGTTCCATCAGCAAAAATGTTATTGAAGCTTCATGAAGTGGCGAAAGCAGAATGTCAGAGCCACTGTTAAACATTTCATTTAGGGTCCCGTCTACCCCAGGAGACTTACCGTTTAAGGCTTTGTGCTGCTTTACGAATCTCATGGCAACTAATCCGGCAGTTAAGTTCGTTACAAATTTCCATACTGTTTTGAACCAAGAAATTATCAATGACTTCATCATGGTATAAATCATCTTTATTGAAAAGTTTCTTCAAATATTGTATCCACTCAGAGAGATCAATAGGGCTACCAGAGTGTGACTTGGAACAGCTGTTTAGCTGTTCATACAAGTTTCAGAAGGTTGATGGGTCTCTGGTCTCCAAATTTTCTACTTCATGTATTATGTCGGATTGAAATTTACGTTTTCTCCGGTTGAGTAGTTTTTTTTTGTTTTTTTGTTTTTTTGTTTTTTTGTTTTTTTGTATTGTTTACGTTTATTTCGGTAATTATGTTATAAAGTAGTGTTTAACGGTTGACTTTAGAATATAGTAGTCTTTTTTCAAATCTTTATATAATTCACGGCCGTCCGTATCATACCATTTGTTCTTATGCACCTTATTCTTTTTCTTTTGATTCACCTTACATTACATTCTAATACGTCTGATCCAAGCTATGTCGCCAGCCTCAACCAAAAAGTTCACTGATGTTAGATGCTAACTCTGTAGTATTGTGTTCTCTTCTTTTGTGTGTGTGTGTGTGTGTGTGTGTGTGTGTGTGTGTGTGTGTGTGTTTTTCATGTGACCTATTTTATCTTGCACCTCGCCTGTTAATAAAGCGTCTCTCTATCTATGGTCATCACCATTTTTCCATACAAAACGTTTAATGTCTGTGGTGGGACCCTTGTACACATTGTACACATTGTTACTGTAATCACCAGTACCGAGGCAAGCTGAGATAATGCACTGTATAGAGTGGACAGACGGGTTATGAACGAAAATACTTGAGTTTTTTGTTAGTAACAGCTGATCAGCAAGCATATAGTCGATGACACTGGGTGCACCTGTGTGAATGAACCATGTGCTATATTGTAATGTGTCACCTAATAATCTACCATTTAGAATGCGGAGACCAGAGGATTTGAAAATTCCTTGTACTGAGTAGACAGAAATGTCATTTTTCAGACTATCGAAAATCGATCCCTTTTTTTGGTAGTAAGATGAGCCTTGTGGACTTACATAAACATAGGATAAATATATGTCATTAGATATATTAAAGAAAACTTTACCTAGTCGTAACCACATAATGTCTGAAGTCTTAGTAGGTAGTACCGTAAGTTACCCCCCGCTTTAATTTCGTTTTTGTTATGCATATGGCGTTTAATTTCTGAGGTTGTTTTTTGTGACATAGCCATCTAGTAAAATGGATTTATCTGGGCCACAGTGTGTCTCCAGGAGACCAATTATATCGAACTTCCTGATTTCGGTTTTTATGTGTTTATTATTAAACTTACAATGCCTTTGCCCCCCCCCCCCCCGATTCTTTGAATTAAGCCATCGGTATTCCAGCCAGCTAAGTGAATATTCACCTGGTAGACATGTCTTAGACTTAGAATAAAAAGATAAGCACAAATATAACCGCCAATATACCAGCAAGAATCAAGGCATAAAAAGTTACTAGAAAAGAAGATTTGCTTCGCAGCAAATCTGTCTGGTGCCTTCAAAATGAGAACAGTTTGAAATGCTACACTTTGTCATTGTTCAACATAATATAATTTTTGTGTATTGGCCTTATTTTGCATAGATTAAAATGCTACAACTTTTGTTCTTGGTTCATTGGATGTGGCCATGTCACAAACTTAAAAACTGAAGTTTGAATGACACCAATATCTATAATTGTTGTACAAATTTAGATCAGGCCTGGAGGGACAATGAAAGAACTTGGATTATTTATAGAATTCCCACTTCCTCCTGATTAGTCATTTAACACGTCGCCTCCACGTAAATATTCTGCACCTTCAAAAGATTCCAAAAACAAAAGTAACCACTTCCCGACTTCTCCACAAAACCGAAAACACCCCGTCATTACTTATCTGAGTTTTAAACAAAGTGAATTTGTTACTTTACGTAAAGCGAACTACTTAATTTAAATTAGAACTTTTAGAACAAAATTGACTGATAAATGCATCTATTAATCAACCCAGCATATATTCTCAATTTGGCAGAAAACTCTCAAAAGCATAGAATATATATATATATATATATATATATATATATATATATATATATATATATATATATATATATATATATATATATATATATATATATATATATATATATATATATATATATATGTATATATATACAATGGTTAATGTTAAATTTTGTGGATATCTACTCATACTGATAGTTTATGATTTATCATAAGATAAACTTGAGCACTATAGAATGGCATTTACCCGTATTTTTGCAAAAGCAAAAAAAGTTCTCACTAAAGGGGTGGGGAGGGATAACCCCTCATGTACTACCCCCGCTCGGTACCGTCCACGACTTCTGAATATCTATCATCATAACCCCCCCCCCAAAAAAAATGATAATAATAAACAATTAAACAAATAAACAAACAAACAAACAAACAAACAAATAAATAAATAGAAATTACCCTAGATCCCCCCCCCCCCAGCTAGGTACATCCTGTTCTTTCTTTTCTTTTTTCTTTCCTTCTTTCTTTCTTTTTTCTTTAATGGCTATTTCATACCTAAACCACTCATATGTTCACTTAAATTAAAGATCAACGGCAAGGTTAACCATTCACATGGGGTGGGTTAGTACGTTAGCAGTAAGATTCCATAGTATATGATTTAGTGTGTGTGTGTGCATGTAATGATTTATTAGCACTTTTTGGGTCTCTCGCCCATAGTAGATTTTTACAATGTTCAGCTTCAAAGTTGAAAGTAAAATGAATAAAATCAATGTACTATTGTTGTTTCTTAAACGTTACACTTCTGTATCTGTTAATGACCGATGATTCTTATAATTTTATTCGGCTTCCAAATATCTTGCCACGATTTTGTATATACAGGCTGTCAAATCTTGTAAAATAATAGGATTTTCAGTTTTCACTAGAGACAAGTTTTCTCTATCAATGTTAGTTCTGTAATATATAGATATACAATTTGTTTTAAGATCCTTAATATATTCACAACCTATAGTGACACATGATATTCATCCTCGATACCTCTTATCCCATTGTTCTCACAGAAAAATATCTTTCCTTTCTTGGAATATTTGGATGTCTTAACGTCTCTATTGAGAAATTATTATTTAAACATCAAAATTTTCCCAATGCTGATATCAATTTTCTATTAGTAAAACATGACAGATAAAGTTCACGGCCTTATGAAGATTTACATTCGATATACAATTCTAGTTTCCTTGCTGTATTAATTATATCTGCATGTCATTGCTGTGTATAACAATCTATCAATCTCTCAATAAACTCTCTCAGAAACAGAGGTTCATCTTGAACTCGTTGCATTAATTAACGATACATGACCAAATCTAAATTTACTTAAATTAAGAAGTCCTTAATATTCGTGGCCTACGTCCTTCTGTCATTTTCAATAAGATATTTCAACATCAAATAGCTTCTCCTATAGGTACGTCCTTCTGTCATTTTCAATAAGATATTTCAACATCAAATGACTTCTCCTATAGGTAGTCTGTCATCTGGTATGTTAAGTAGTTTCAATTAATATCTATCACATTTGGTCATATATGTAATACAAAGTGGTAAACGTCGGCCTATTGTTAAATTATGTGCAATAGTCCATATGTTGATGTTAACTGTGAGCTTCTCACAAGTTACCCAACATCTTAAATCATATCAGAGAAAGACACAACTACAATTTTTACAAATATATACATTTGACCATTGTTAATGAATGAAATGTAATGAATATATTTAATTAAGTTCTAACACTGTAAATTATCATAATGCGGAACATTTGAAATTTTAGATCTCAAATATCTTCAAAAGTATCATTTAGAGTGTTTGACTATTTTCCACTGACTTCGACACAACGCTCGTTGACCTTTGTGGATCTAATCAATGTGGAACAAAAGTCGTGGAATTTTAAATCATGGGATTTTAAATTATAAATCTGCATTATCTGTGAAAATACAACAAACAGAGATAGTATACTCTAACTTCCGTGGAAAATTATTGGAAATGCTCATGTACTGACCATTGACCGTTTGTGGCATATCAAATTTTAAATCTTGAAAATCTGTCGAAATTATATTATAGAGGCTATTTCTATGTCCGTGTATTTATATTGATCATTCCAAAAGCACATCAACTGAATATAAAAAGTTAACGCTTTTCATTAAAGTGATTTATAAAAAAAAAAAAATCTTCGATGCATTTAAAACTAAAGTACAAGCAGAAATGTCATTCTATAACTCATACATGTATGTTATCGGCTGTTGCACATCTGATATAAACATTGAACAGAAGACTTAGTTTCAGCATGCATTTTCAGGCTTGGTTAATATCCTGAAAAGCAGGTGTACGGTTAATCTATACATTGTCGCACCTGGTTCTACTTTTCTGGTTGTTTATTTAATTGATTATTTATTTGTTTGTTATCCATCTATTCACCCACATATATATATATATATATATATATATATATATATATATATATATATATATATATATATATATATATTATTTTAAAGTAGATTTGTTAATTTACTTAATTATTATTCTGGTCTACTTATAATGTGCAGCCCTGCGTATTTGTTTATCCGTGTTTCAGTTTGCTCCTTTTTTTTTTTTATTTATTCAGTCAAAATGTTAGTAGAAATACGTGACAAAACTGGAGGGTCTCCACATTTTACTTTGCCTGGAAGTGGAAGTGATAAGCGTTCTGCTGAGAATGCCACTGTTGCTTTGGATTGGCTCAAACAATTAGGAATTTTTTGCAGTATTTCTTGTCTCAGGACTTGGTAACACTGTCATTCTGTGGGCATTACACAATTGTTTATGAACTTTCTTTGCAGTTTCTTGATCTTCGGGCCTGCTCTTCGTTGTTGCATGTTTTGATCTGACACAAACAATCTGTTATTTCAGGACCAATGCCCAGGGATCAGTGGCAATGTCATTGTCAAGGGGAAAGAGCTCGGGGGAAACAGGTCACATCCAGGCCTTGGCTTCGGGGGAGACTTTCCATTCCAAAATCCAATGTGTAAACGAAACTCCTCAGTTCCGATGACGGAAAAGAAGTGAGTGCGGTACAAAATTGTGTGGCGCAGGTGCGTGCCATAAATCAACATAAGTATCAGAACATAACTGTTCCCATATGTCATCTCCCATCTCAACATGGTAGTAATGTTAGCTATGTTCAACGTTTTATTGATATGAGTCACGTGACATTGTTTAGCTTATCAGAAAGCGCGCCAAAATGACGTCACTCCAGGCGCGAAACAAATGGCATGAAAATCTTAATCCGCACGGGGAATAATTAAGCACAAAACTTCACCTGTACAAGCGTCCGTGAAGTATGTGCACGCTACATAGAAATGCTACAGTGTCTGGTTCACACCAAATGCTCGTGGCATAACTTAAATGGCATGAAAACGTAAATTGAATGAGGAGAAAGTGCTAATTCTAAATTGGTTTTAACGGGTAATTAGAAGCTACGTTTGTCTGACTGAGTTTTG
The DNA here is from genome assembly GCA_964020975.1 of Hermodice carunculata. Classification (NCBI taxonomy): domain Eukaryota; kingdom Metazoa; phylum Annelida; class Polychaeta; order Eunicida; family Amphinomidae; genus Hermodice; species Hermodice carunculata. Next base: position 39,807,301 of record OZ026612.1, on the reverse strand, counting down.
TACTTGGGAGACTCGTTGTGAAATTTTATGGAAGGGTAAAATTCAAGCGTTGTTTCTACTTTTAGGGCATTAAGGTGCACATTGAAGAATACTTACATGTAGGTAAGTACAATAGGTATGGAGTTCATGTTACCAACAATAATATTCCAGAGATAAATTTTGCCAAACTGAAGTATGTTAGGCTTACGGTTGCGTGAAAATGATGAATACCAGGTCATCATATTATCGCTCACGGCATGGAAGGCAAACAAAACAAAGCCTTGACATGTCAAATGCAATGTGTATCAAAAAATGTGCTATATTTTAATATTTCACTCGCTTTGCCAAATGTAATTAACATTTAGTTACTTTAAGGGAAAAATAGCACAATTCCGCATAACAGTGTAAGTTGCGGGGACCCATTTGGGTACAGTAAAAACGTGAGAGACAAAGCTGTATTGCACCAAGAGAACCAGGCGCACAGCCAGAGAGGGGGGAAAAAAAAGCTTATTAAGGATTTAGGATTTGAACTGGCCACAAGGTACAAAGATTATATGTGGGATATATTTTAGTACTTTAACACAAACCACATTTTTATTTGCATGGTAAACAGCATTTTGTACAGTTTTTACTTGGGAGAAAACTGATTACAGAATTCTGGAACAATTACCTTTGCTCATCTTTTGTAGCATTTTGATTTTTGTGACACTTTGGGTCAGCCAAAACATGATTGATGATGGAGAGTTCATGTTTGCCTGAGTAACTTCCATAATGATATGCACCAGCCCTAGTCTTTGTAAAATCTAATTTTTCCTAAGCATTGCACATGTCACTATTTCCCCCCCACAAACTGAATCTAGGGTTTCCACTGATGAATTAAACTGCAATTAAAACTTCAAAATTAGAGACTACTGTGACCAATTCTCATAGGACAAAGGTGCACTATGGCTCCTTCCAACAACATAAGAATCAAGATCATACAAAGTATATGTATATATTTTGCAGGATATTTGCCTTTGCAATGTTTGCTTATCCTTGAATAGCCACAGACCATTGCTGGGAAATTTTATTAAGATCACAGTTCTTGGCACAATACGCCACATCCATATCAATTTCCCACCACAAAAGTACAAGTTTGATGCCTGTCAATCACGGGGTATGTGCGGGTCACTTCACTGTAACAAACAGGGCCATATGCTCATTTCTCTCAAAATTAGTAGTTTTGAAAAAATTCAGTTCTCAAATGCCAAACTATTAGCCATCTAGAACTCCGTCAACCATATATAAGAAAAATTTCCATGGGCGTTTAATAAGTATTTTTTATTTCCAAAATATTAGTACTTAATATACCACTTGTCCCCATAGGTACTGACCCGTATCTCGTTGAGGGAGACTGCAATCAGGTATGCAGTTGTGGCGGGAAATTAATGTGCATGTCTTGTATCTTGATGTTGGTGTCCTTTCCAACATTTGTGGCACCTGAAAAGAACCCAAAACACAGTTTTATTTGTCATTGTATGTTCCTTGCATTCTTCCCCAACTCTATTGTGTTTTGACCATATTGAATAAACATAGTGCCAGAGGGTTTGAAACATGGTAAATTGCACCAAGATCAATAGTTCTCCATTGGAGGTCTGCTATTACAAGAGCGCTTAGTCACTAGTGTCCAGCATATGATATCAAGTCACTGTATCAGTTGTGTACAGTATCTTCCAGGAAGGAACTTATATTTCCATTCCACTCATTGTGAACAAAACTACTTAGGGCAAGAAAATTTGTTTTGAAACTACTTGTTTGCAGGACAAGTGACACAAAATTTTCACTGCTAATGAAGTATACCTAAGTTTTGGTTTTAAAAAGCATGTTTTATTGGAAATCATTACGTCATACACACTCAATTTTGTCAATAAAAGTTATTTGTCCATGGGATACGTGAAATTTGAAAGCCACTTGTCCTCAAAAGGATCACTGACTCCTGGCCAATAGGATCAGGGTTTCCATTAACCCCCAAATAGGGGTATATTACCCTTTCACATATACACAACAGTGTGTGTGCTGTCCTGGACAAGTGCCTTGGGTGTAGAAATTATTTGGTACATAAACCAAATGTTCATTTTTAGTGTTTGTGTCAGATATTTTAGCATTTTGATCAAAATTCAAAGATTCTTATATGCAAAAAAAAAAAAGAAATAGCGGGAAACTGGGAATGTAACATATGTCACAGAAAGATTTGGGAAATTTGTTTTCTTAGACGCTTTGGATAATGAACACTTTATGCCCCCCATGGGGGGGGGGATATGGATTGGTCCTTGTCCGTCCGTCCATCTGTTTGTCCATCAGACATTAAAATTGTCACATTTGTGTTTCATATATCTCCAAAAGCATTTGAGGTACAACCTTGAAACTTTGTTGAAACATCTATCAATATGTGAAGCTGCGCACCTGGGGTTTTGTTTGTCTCTTGAGTTGATTGTACAGTCTTAATTGATTATTCATTAACTTGGGGAAGATGTTGATTAGACCTTAGACTTGTCACAATTGTGTCTCATGTATCTCAAAAGGTATTTGAGCTTCAACCATGCAACTTTGTGGAAATATCTATCAATATATGGAGGAGTGCACCTGGGATTTTGTTTTTCTCGTGGATTAATTGTCTCGTGTTCATTAATCATTAATTTTAAAACATTAGCTTGTCACATTTATGTTGCATGTATCAAAAAGTATTTGAGGTCTTACACCAGTTACTTGCCATTCCTGTTCTTTGGACACTTTTCTAGTTTTTTCCCTTACTATTAAACTCAAAGTAAAAAGGTAGCAAATTTACAGACCCTCAGGTCTTTTGTGGTGTATATATATGTTGGACACCCTGTTTTTTATACCATATGTTTTTGCATGACCGCTTCAGTCACGTTGTATAAACCAGACTCTGTAAAATTGATATTAATAGCAGTTGCAAACACTATTGCAATTCAGATCAGTTACTATTAGAAATTGTTACGCCTTCATGATTAATGAAAAATTCCACGATTTCTTATGGGAATCACTAATATGAGGCATGCATATTTAATTCCCACCACAATTGCACACCTGGTTGTCTTAGTGACCATAGTCTTGCCTGGCGAGATACATGCATTCTGCCTGTGCAGGGAGGCAGGACATTACTAATATTTTGCAAATAAAGTTCTTAGTACAGGCAGATGGAAATTTATCTTGCAACCAATTTAGGAAGCAGCAAATGAATGTGACTTTGGCATTTGTGAACTTAACATTTTATCTAAAAGACACTATTTTTGTGAGAAAGGGGTATCTAGCCCATTCTGTAACAATGACATGCCCGCGTATCCACCATGACTGACAGACGTGAACCCCGTGCTTTGTGGTGGGAAAATTATATGCATGCCTTGTATGGCAGTTCCTGTGAAGATGTAATGATTTTGTATCCAGCATGTTGAATTGCTGATCTTTACAATGAGAATGTGGCAATATCATGATTCTCTTAGTCATGAATTTGATATTCTACTTCCTTTGTGTACAAGTTGTAGGTTCCAGCATGTGAAATTGCAAGTGAGGTGTTAATATAAACTTCTGTTTTGGAACACAAATGTGACACTAATCTTTGCATAGTATTTGATCTTCCAACAAATTTATTTGTTGGTGTGGCCTGAGAATAAACACCAGTCAATGCAAGAGTTTTTAAGATACAATGTACTTTTGACAGACATGGCTTAGGGTTCATTTTGCATTGCATTTTTGTATACAGGAACAACAAAACCATTGATGACTGTTGCCAACATGACAATTATGTGTTGTTGTTTTTTTTTGTTCTCACACAGGAACAAAGTAGGAAGAATTTGATCAACTACCTCCATAATGGAAGCTCAAACAGTGCCAAAACCTCCACGCAAGCCGCTCACTCCATATATGAGATTCAGCAAGGCAGTAAGTAGTATATTCTTGGCATAATCTGTGGGGTGTTTTTTTTTTTGTTTGTTTTCAGTTTATGTGTATTATAATTTATTTATTCACATTATGCAACCAGAGTTCGGTCCAGGATTTTTGTCTCTGCTGTTATAACTCAGAGTGAAAGCCGTTGCACCTTGTGAAATGTTTTTTTAAAAAGGTCATGAAAAAGGTTCCTGTGGATCTTGGAAAAAGTCTTACAGTGTCTTATTTTGTATTTTAAAGGTATTAAGTGTATAAAAATAACAGTTTTAGGTCTGGTAAAGATCTTACTTCCTGTTCAATATTTAACTGGCCTAACTTCTGCTCAAATTTTGCAAACCACACTCTTACAACAGAAACACTTTCAAGAGGAAAAAGTAAATTGAAACAGAATTACTTATGAACATGCCAAGTTCCAGGAGAACAAGTTATTGATACTCAGAGGTAGACCATCATCATTTACTCATTAATTTGTGTGCCAATATGCCCATAAAGTAACAGTACTATGTTTGCCACATCCGTTTACTTTCAGCATCACATCACCATGGGCAGTACTTGGGTATAGAATTCCACGTTTTTAATTCAAAAACAGAACTGGGACAAAAAATAATTAAGTTCTGTTGCTTTTTGTTTTATGGGTGCCATGATAGTGGTGAAAGTCCATATATACAGACAAATTTGTCTTGGCTTTTTCTTGGAATTTATTGTGCCTTACCTTGTGAATTTTATGCCAGATAGGCCGTATGTTGTTGGAGTGCCATTTGCCAGTTCTGTTTGGGTAATTAGTCTTTTTGCTTAATTAATAAGGGAAGTTTGATGAGTGTCTTAAGAACATTTTCATTCTGTTTTCTCAAAAGCAATCCAACTAGCCATCAGGATTTTTAGAAGAGGTAGACCTTACATGGTACTTATCCTCCTACTTTAATTTGAAAATCAATGGCATTAAACACCATATTATTGTCAGATATCTGTTTATTTGTGAAACATTAGATTCTGAACTGAAAGATGCATAATAAAAGTGCAAGCAAGTCATCATATCAGATAAATCTGCATGGTTGATGTGCCCTTATATTGTGTCAGTTGTTTCTTTTGAAAGAAGCAGATTTACATTGTTATAGCACTCTGACTTTTGTCTTGCCAGCACAAGCTGTTGCTAGGATTAAGCACTCACTTTCTGGATGTCTGTCCTTCCGCCCGTAAACAGAAAACTTCACACCAGCGTTATATCACTAACTTCACTGGGTAGGGCTTTCATGCTTGGGTAAATGATTTATAGTGATGGTCACTACTGATTTGTACCATCACTGTCATTCTCCATTCCTTACTTATGGTCCTTTGTCCGTCCGTCCATCTTTAACAATTTTACATTTTCCACTTTTACTCCAGTACCGTTAGCCAGATTCATTTCAAACTTGGTGGGGATGTGCTTGGATGAGTCTCTTTGTTCAATTGTACTTACGGTAAATGCACCTTTCCTAGCGAATACTGCGCAAGTCAATGGGCATTCTAATGCTAATTCTTATTTTTGACTTCTTCTCAGAAACCTTCAATCAGATTTACTTTAAACTTGGTGGCAATGTACCTTGGGTGGGTACAGATGTACCAGATTTGTTCCAGTGGACAGGCTCCATTGATTTTTTTATTTTTGATGAATTACTTTGTTCCTTTTGGGGCACATCTTAAAAAATCGCAATAGTATATGCACGTCTGTTGAGCGCAGGACTGTCACAGTCCTCTTTTTTTTTTTGACTTTCTTGTAATTCAGGACTTTCCCCCACAAGTGGAGCCACTGTGCACAACTGCTTTCTTGTCTCCATTCACAAGAGAACCCCCTTTGGGGGGCAAGCCTGCTTGCTTGTATACTTTTAATATGGGCACCCATCCAGGAACAAACCTCGGGTGATGGGAAAATATGAATGCATGTTCAGATAGCTGTGTATATGAAAAGAGTGTGGCAACTCAGCTGCAGCAATGTTTACACAACAGTGAGAAAAGAGAAACTTATTACAGTAAAGGACGACAATTTTGGGAAAAAAAATGCATTTCCTCAGTGAAATGTTAGCAAGAACCTTGTTCTAAGTTGATCTTTTCAGAGTGTACACATACATAAATGACTGTTGAGTGACTACTGTTGACTATGCTGCTGCATGATAGTGAGCAGACACTCCTGAATGTCAAAATGTACTGAAGTGCAGAGGTGTCAAAAACAATGCAGGTAATTGACTCAAAGGTGTCAGAATCACCTCTCCCTGTGCATGAAATAAAGACAGCCACACCTTGAAGATGTTAGTTTTATTCCCCTCTCTTTACAGTAGAGCATTCAGCACATAATGTCACAGGATAATGCTTATAATTCAGGACTTTTCCCCCACAGGTGGACCACTGTGCCCAGTGATTTTCTCACTTCCAATGCCTACAGAAAGCCCCTTTGGCTTTGCTGGGGTAAGACTACTTGATTGTATAGTTTTAACGTACCCACTTTCCACAGAGCAAGGTTTACATGGTAAAATATCATGAATATCTCAGCTGAGCAAGTTTAATTATGGCAAGAAAATGGCCTCTAAACTATTAATGAAACCTTTCATAAAATTTTGAACTTATTACAATAGGTTAAGACTAGTTTACGGCAGTAAAGCTTGCCTAATCAGTGCCGTGTCTGCCATAACTGAAGCAGTGGTGTTTTGCCCTTTGAACACCACATTTGTATGAATGATAATATCCCACAGAGCCATAATATGCTGTGGCATCATGAGCACAGACTGCCAAAATGTACTCAGTTTAAAGGTTTCACAAACTACTCTGCAGATTAACCCCACAGTTGTCAGAAACCAATTGACACCTATGCAAGTGTGGGTGGTCAGTACACAGATACGGACTACTGTGTGAGGGTCTCAATAATTTTGCCTGTAATCAGTTTCTAACATGTTCAAATTAAAAATTCCTGGTACTTTACTGATGTTGACAGGCATACTAATCAAAAAGTTTTACAATTTATGTTAATGTTTCTATAATTGACCTCAAATTTACTTTTAAGATTAGTACTTTTAACATGCGTTACCCTATGCCCACAAGTGTTCACCCCCGCGATGCCCTCTCCAGTCAGCTGGAGGTGAGAAAAGTCCATGCTTTGCTGGTTCTTTGAAAGGAGTCAGTTGTTATTACATAAATAATCTTGGCCAGATTTATGTCAAACTTGGTATGGGTGCACCTTTGATAAGTGTCTGCCTATTTGTGCAAGTGGTCATGCTCCAGTTATTTTTGGACCTTAATCTCATTCCAAAGGTCATCAATAGGACGACTGACATGGAATATACTGTTCACTTGATATCTGTTTTGAATTAGGGCCTAAATGTTGCACATGTTAATTTTTCTCTATGAGGGTCAAACTTAGCTATACATGAGTGACCTTGACCTCATTTCTGGAGTCACAGTGCAACATGTATGAATTTTACTTTTCACTATAACTTGAGAGCTACTTGAACTGGGACCTTGGTGTTGCTTATGTTAGTGTTCACAAGTGTGATGAATTTCTTGGTAAGCTGAGCATGGGCTATTCAGAGAACCCTCTTGTTTCTGCTCTCATATCAATTGATTGAATGATAATTAAACTATTCAGGGGGACTATGAGTAGCACGCAGTGTAATTCCCAAGTGTTTTGGGTGTAACAATTTTTTTTGCACGAGCAGGTAACTTATTTCCTGACCTATGCAATGTGTAATCAGGACAGGTGAACATGCCCCTCATGTGAACAAGCAGCTGCAGTATGCAACCATTTTAGACCTGCAGAGGTGGTCATAAACAGCAGGTACTACTGTAATAAAACCATTAAACCAAGTTACAGTGTACTTTCATCAATTCTTAAGTGTATGCATCTGTCTGAGAGATATTAAGATCTCATGTCTCCTTGTGTTTTTAAGATATCATGTTACAAGGACTTCGGTGACTGTGTATCATTTCCAGTAGTCATAAATGCCATTTGAAGAAAATAGAATGAACAAAGTAAATAAAATTCCCTGCCTACTGACCCATTTTTAGACAGTTTTGTAGATCTATCAGGTTTTGATAGATCTACAAAACTATCTGTGCCAAGTCAAGCAATGTGGTGCTCTTGGGATAACTTTAGGGGTCAAAAGTGGCCCAGTCGGATTAGTAATAAAAAGCAACATGTGTAATTTTCAACCTAGAAAACTGGCTGATATAGCAGAGCAATGTATTATACAACGCTATTTGTATTTTAAAAAATAATATATAAAAAAAAGGTGTGTTAATTAATTTGACACTTCCTGTCACTTTAAGGCGCATGGTTGGCTGCGCGACAACTCAACTTGCATTTCATCACTGTGACACAGGTACAATTCTTGGCTCAGGAGCACAAAAAGAAAGCTCCTTCCACTCTTAGTTTGCATGGTGGCTTTCTCCCAGTCCTTCAGTTTCTGAGGGTGAGAAAATTTGGATCTCCCATTGTCCAGGACAAGTGAAATTTTGATGCAAGACTAATGAAAGTTCGGAAAAATAAAGTGTAACAGGTTGGGGATTTTTTCCATGGACAACTACTCGCATGGTGGAATTTTTTCGCCTTGGGCTTCTCCACCTCTCAACAAGCTGGGAAGAATACTGGGACACCTGTGCCATGGAAAGTGAAGAATACAGTCTCGGCCTGCTTCATAATCCATGTACAACATACATGGGGTCTATACTTTCTGCATTTCACTTACCAAAATGGTTTTCACATTTTCAGATATGGCAATCTGTTAAATCTGCCAACCAGAACCTGTCAGTATGTGAAATCGGTGCTACCATTGGAAAGATGTGGCGAGACCTGGGTGACCAGGAGAAACAACATTGGAATACTCAGTTTGTGGAGGAAAAGGTGAGCAGCTTTCTTCCCTCACAGATCTTAACCCTTTCTAGTTCATACTGATTGTCAATTATTTTGTGAAACATCACAAAAATCTCAGGTTGTGTTGATATTTGATGTTTTGTCTGTGGTTACAAACGACTTTGCAGACAAGGTACTGTTGTGATTAGTTTTGGTTTTATGAATTTAAAATTTCTATTTGGGGGAAAAAAGCTACCACCTATAATTTGACAGAAATTATGAGCCATAATATGTTTTAAGATATAAAATTCCACATCTGGAAAGTTAATTAGATTATACTTGCCAAATTTAGAGGATATATAGACCATGTCCAGTGCTAGAATGTCATGCGATATCAGTGACCTTGACTTATATTTGTGAGATCACCATGCCTGTAAAATTGAAAGAGGTGATTTTGTAATGGCTTGGTGTAGCTTGGACATCAATGGTAATGTCAGCACAGCACCAGGCCTATGAGCCTCTTGTATTAGATAATCTGGGTGATTTTGATCTTTTGTCCCAAGGTCACTGAGGACAAAGTCAAGGACTCATTGTTGTATTGGTGAAAGAAATTTTGCAGCTTTAGCCAAATTGGCTAAAAGGTATAAATTCCTGGCCCCAGCCCAGTACATTTCTATATTCATACATACAGGCCAGACCAACAGATAAAACTTAATAGCATATTCAATCTCTAGCACAATAACATGATGGTACATTCATTACATTTAAATGATTTAGTGTAAACTTCATTGTGGTCTGTTTTTTGGTAGCTTCATGTCTGGGGCATTTATTTAGGCATGTATGAGGTCAGATGAATGTGGTTTGCAAAGAAAATTAAACATTATGTATTTCTTACTAGAACATGGAAAATTGATGATTGCAGTGTGATAATTTATTGTGATTGTTCAACAAATCTACAAAATGTGGAAATATAGTATGGACTCTGTTGTTATCTTAAGTTTAAAAGTTAATGCTACCAATGAGCTTTCATGTAACAATTGTGTGAAGGATTTTGCCGCTGAGCTATTATCTTCTGCATATTTTCATGTAGGCAAAGTATGATGATGAGCTATCAGAATATTTGAGGAAATACAATCTCACAGCAGCTGATTTGTCAAAGAAGAAAAAGAAAGGTAAGTTTGTGTGAAAAGTGTTTACTGACCAAGCAGTTTGTGTAAATAGACTGTAATTGCTTTAATTTTGCTGTATTTATGCCCCCCCCCCAAGGGTGGGGTAAGGGGGACATAAATACAGCAAATTCAGTAAAAAAATTTATGGGCTGTCTGAGTGGTGCACAAGGGAACGGCATCACCATAATATCTCAACAAAGATTTTACGCAGCTTCACAAAATGTATGTCAGAGATGCACATTATAGTGGACCACATTCCTATTGAAAACCAGCTTCTCATTATTATTTTTAGACATGTTAAGAATCTTTTGAAGTATTTTTGATAGCTATCTGAGTGACGCAGAGTACAGTGGTCTGTCACCAGCACTTTCCCCAAGAACACATCCAAAAGTGCTCTATCATGTCATAGACAAGAGTATGGAAATTGTATGTACAGTATTTGATTTCATAGACATCAATATGGAAATTGTATGTAAAGTATTATAAGTATTGCAATGTCGTCTTCCCCCCCCCCCCAAAAAAAAAACAAAACAAAACAAAACAAACAAAAATATGCAGAATTGAGGAAAAAGAGGTTGTGGGCACCAGGCGTAATCCATTCTCTGAATGCTATTTTAATGAATTTGGTGTTCACTTGATTACTTAAAAAGTGTTTTGCATAGGGCTCTCATATTGCACCTGCATATAGTCCTGCATAAGGTCTCCTACGAGTTCACAGATGGATGACTTTGACCTAAATCCAAAGGTCAGAGAACCATTTTAGTGAATTTGCTTTTCACTGGATAACTTGAAAACTTTTTGACATAGGCCTGTCAAATTGCAGGTGGTTACAGTCTTACATAAGGTCTCAGATGAGTTTAAAGATGGGTGACCTTGACTCAATTCCCAAGGTCACAGAGCCATTTTAGTGAATTTGGTTTTCATTCAATAAGTTGGAAAGTTTTTTGCATAGAACTTGCATACTGTACATGCTTATGGTCCTGAACAAGGACTCAGAAGAGTTTGAAGATGGGTGACCTTGACCAAATTCCCAAGGTCGCAGAGCCATTTCTGTGTCAAAAAAAAAACTAAAGCAAAATGTCAAAAATACAAAAACTGTGAAAATTTAAACACATGAAAGTTAAGTAATTTACAGTAACCCTGTTTAAGTTGTCCATTTACTGGGATGTTGAGGGCAAATGTACTTTTGTTGAAAAGCATGTGGTTACAAATGCTGTAAAATCACTGGTGTTTTTAGCTCTGCTGACCATAGGATGCAATCCCTATGTCAGGTTATCTGCTGAATCATTTTGCTTGTGGATATGATACAATGCAGTTTTCAAGTTAATCCAATATAACTTTCAGGACTAGTCAAGTGCGTAATAATCTGGGTCAAGTTTTATATATATATGATGCAACTTGTGGTATTACACAATATATGGGCCAAGATGTGGAAATTTCAGAATCGTAGCTTTCTAAGAGTTATTAACTGATCAGCAGGAATATAAATCAGGCTAAGAGACAAAAATACATTAAAATTTGATGGTGCATGCAGTATCATGAAGGATATGGACCAAAATGTGTGGAAAACACATTAAAATCAATATGTTCAGACAGAATGAGGCTTATGATATCAAGTGTACCACAGATTTGTAACGTATATAGAAACTTTGTATTTTGTAATATGAATGATCTTGACCTACTTTCTCAAGGTCGCATAGAGAATACATTTCAGGAAGTGGTTTTGGTATGGGGCATTTCGACAGTAACATGGACAAAAATGTGACTTTTCGAAGTAACTATTGAAAATGTTTAGCAGACGTACATATATGTATCTTGCAGGTATACAACTTCAGCTTTCGGAAACTATATATTTTTGGACACTACCTTTCATATTTACACTTTTTCTCTACATGTGGAAACATTGCGTATTAATGAGTTACTTTTTTGGTGAATTAAATCTGTAGAGGAGGAGCTACAAACAGCAATGTAAAGAACAAATGAAGATCTCAGTATGAGTATATTTTGCACTCTTACACCAGCTAATAATGTGAAAAAAATTGAGGCTTTATTTAGTATTCCATGGATAGTCCCTTTTCACCATTTGTCCAGGTATTTATCTAGTTTTCAATGAGTGAGAAAAAACATATATCACAGCCACAAGATACTAATGAAAGTATGGCTCTAGTTCACTCAAGAAAATTGTCCCATCTGTCACATTTTCTATCTGTTACAATACTTGATTACTCATATTTGAACAATTACTACTGATCATTGACTGTCAAGGACCAATTGAACATTGGTTGTCAAAGAGACTTTATTTGAGATATGAAAATTGTACCAATTATAAAATGCTTTTCAAAAACTTTTGTCATATCCAATCTGTCACACTTTATTGGAACCATGGTATTTCAGAGCAAGATCATTTATATCATGAGCGGTGGTCTCTTTTTGACATGAAATAGGTGTGAACATTATTTACTGAAGAAATGGATAATATAACTCTTCTTGTTTTGGATTATGTGGGATATAAAAGATTTAAGTGTTTTAAATGTCCCTTTTGTTTCAGTGGCAATGATCATAGTTTTAATATTTTCTGGCTTACAACATAATGTTGTAAGCTTCTTGTATATTTGCCTCAGGTATTAATAGATTGTTTCCAAATGTTCAATAAAATTTATGTCGGCTTGAATTTATGGTTAATTTTCATGCATCTGGACCATCAAATATTTCAGATAATCCTAGTTTATCAAATGTGTTGTTTTAATGTGATTATTCTCATAAATGTCTCATTGTTTCTCACATTGAAATCTAAAGTAATATGTTATCTTGAAAACATGAGTATATGGGAGGCATAACCATTTCTCAACAATGCAATTAGATGTGGGCCCACCTGTCACAATAAGTAAGTAAACAGGAAGCATCCCACTGAACATGCTCAGTTACACCTCTGTCACAACAAAATTTAGGACCCCATTGCATCATATAGGTGACCTTGACTAATTTCTCAGGGTCATGGAGGAAATGAATTTCAACAAATTTTTTTTTATTGATAGTCATCAGATTATATGTTAGCAGAGCTTTGGGCCCCTGAGCCTCTTGTTACAAATCTAATTGGGAAGCACAGGAAATTGTCTTCTGCAAAAAGTAGATTATAAATTTGAACATTTTCTTTGCTTTACCCTTGTCATGCAGATAATAAATCAGTGTAAGACACTCTGAATTGCTTGTCAGCTGGTCTCTATTTTGTTTGGGTAATTAATATTCGGGTACAAATACTAAGACTGTTTTGCAATGATTTCACCTGCTGTACAGTGGTAATTGGCAGTTCATTGTATTTCGTTGTGGTTGGAGCAATACCTGCTGTACGACACCAGTGGGATGGTGGACCAAGGAATTTCCTTTCGTGATAAGTCCTCAGTTGTATGTCTTTTTTTTTTTTTTTTTTTAGCTCTGCTGACAGAAAGGCACAGAGCCTAAATGATCTGTCATGTCCCGATATCCATCCATCTATGATTTTTTTTTTTTTTTTTTTTTTAAATGTGATACACCCACAGTTTTCAAGTTACCACCATACGACTTTCAGGACTTGCAAAGGGTTTTTTAGTACTTTTATTAGTTAATCTTAAAAGTTATGAAAATCTACATGGTCTTTCATGTTGATGGTGCCACCTACATTATTCTGTAACATGTGTCAAAATGTGAAAATCTTGTGACCAGTCCAACATCCTTAATTTTTTATGGATTTTCATGAAGTTTAGTTTGATTGTGCATGAGATCAAAATCTCAGTTGCATATGATACTAGTGGTACCACCTATACTTAACGGAAATTATATGTATTTTAAAATGTCCTGAAAGATTTAAAATTCCATATCTCGAAAAATAATTGAATAAGACATGCCAAATTTATAGGATATATAGATCATGTTATGTAATATCAATACCTTGACCGATTTTTCGTAGGTCACCAGGTCTGTAGAGTTGAAAGAGGTGATTTTGTAATTGCAGGGTGTAGCTTGGACATCATTGGAAACGAAAATTTTGTGGTGGTGATGGTGGTGGTCATCAGATTATGTCAGCTGAGCATAAGGCCCATGACCGCTTGTTTAGTTACTTTTAGGACAAGTTTATAAAGTGTATGGAAATCCATGTTGGTGGGGCCACCTACAGTGTTGTGTAATATATGGGTCAAATTTCAAAATGTGAAAATCTCCTGATAGGCCAACATCCTTAATTTTTTATGGATCTTTATAAAATGCAGTGGGATTGTATTGGAAGTCAAAATCTTGGTTGTTGATGATACTAGTATCACCAACTATACTTGGGTGAAAATTATTAGTTAAAGTGTCTCGAAAGATCTACGATTCCATATATTGAAAAATCATTGAATTAGACATGCCAAATTTATAGGATAGATCATGTCAGGGTTTCCTCCAGAACAAAAATTTAGGGTATGGAAATGTGGCCAAGGCATGTCACATGCTGAAGCCATATCACTGGGTGGAGTGTTTGAGGGCCCTTCCCTAGAAAATCTTTTGAATTTAGATGCTCTAGAATCAATTCTGCACTTCTGGAGGCTAAGGGGTCAAGAAGGCTTTGAAAGTCTTAATGTTTAGTCCCAGTTTGCTCCAGCTTACATCATTTTGCATGTCACTTTAAAGTATTTTAGGGTACGTTGTCTTACCCTCAGAAAATTTTAGGGTACAGAATCTTACCCATTATACCCTCGGGCAGAAACCCTGCATGTCCAATGCTGATATGTTACATAATATCAGTGACCTTGGAATAGGGGATTTTATGATGGCAGGGTGTAGCTTGCGCTTAAGTACATTGTACAAAAAAAACCTACTTGGTAACCTACTTTTGGGTCACCAAGACCCAATGATTGTGACAACCTAATTTTCAAGGTCATTAAGCACGTAAGAAAGGGACATTTTTCAATTCAGTATCTTCAATAAAGAATAAGGCAAATCATACCAAATGTACCACAAATGGAAGACATGTGGAAGTTTGGTCTCGCATTATATGGATGACCTTGAATAATATCTCAAGGTCATGGGGGGAATATTTTTCAGGAATTTTTTTTTGGTGATGATCAGTAGATTATATGTCAGCAGAGCATTGGGCACACAGGCCTCTTTGTTTTTGGTATCTTGGGTTTTTTTCCAACAGATTGACTGAGGGAATACAATTTTCTACAGGCACATGGCCAGGAAATGACTTTTGTATTTTGTTTATAAAAAAGTGTGGGAGTGGGGGAGAAATTTCACCACAGTACCAATAATAAAGAAAGGAGATTTGTTTGAAAGGCTGTGTGTACATGCTAGCAAACTGGTGTAGATTTCCAATCTGTTAAATATGACAAAGTAGAAATAGTGTTGAATGATTTCCTGAAATATGTGTGCATGTGTTTACTGCATGATTTGTACCCTATTATGTATAGCATGTCAACTTTTTACCAATGTTTCCAGCTCCAAATTGTATTTAAGCCTGTAGATGTTTTCCATTTTCATTTATTGTTCATTTATGATCTAATGTTTCCAGTGTGAGTTTGGAGAAAGCACATTTCTTCTTGATCTTTTTTTTTTTTTTTCTTTTTTCACCATTCCAGTGAATGTTTTGTTATTGAAAAAGAATTGAACAGCCGATAGTACCTGTAACTTTGACATTTGTCTACCTGGCATTCCAACCATTCCTTTTCATAAGGCCTTGCAAATTATTCTGTGTTTCATGTCGGACATCTTGTGGATTCTATTGAGGTGGGTAGGGAAGGAGAGAGATCAAAAACACAATGCAAAGCAAATTTACTGCACACAGCAAATTAGTAAATGAAGAGAGCTTGACTTACTGTGGGCTACCTGACCAAGTGGTCGCGTGTGTGATGGTTTTCGTGTGCTCTATTTTCATTCTCTGTCCAGATTTGATACCTGATGCAGTGAAAGTAGAGAGTATAGTGAGTCGATTCTCACTGAGAAACAACTGCTCGAAGAGAAAATAACATGCAGGGTGTCCAAAAGTGGCGACCACTGCTGACCGAAAAAATCACATTAAAGCATGACCTCAATCACAAATTAATGCAGTGTCTTGAGTTTGTATAGAGCCATTGCGTGAGTTTACAATGTGCCACATAAGTAACTGCTTTTTAAAGATCAACTGCCCAGACACCATAAAATTAAATTTTGCAGAGAATTAAATTGAGTGAAGTCACTGGTAACTTTGGTTGCAGTGAAATGCTGTCATAGGCCTTTATTCTTTGCTACAAAATAGTGTGAATATATATATATATATAAATATATATATATATATATATATAAAAATATATATATATATATATATATATATATATACAGTAAAACCTGTCTATTGCGGACACCTGTGGTTCTGGCAAAAGTGTCCGCAATAGACAGGTGTCCACAATAGGCAGGGGCTGAACTTTTTGGATCTCAGGGTACATTTGCTCTCAGTTTTTGTACATTATGCCCGTGACACGTTACTCAAACGCATCTTAACTTGCGATTTTACAGTTTTTATCTTTTAAGGGGAAAATTGTCTATGTATGGGCTTACCAGGATAAAGAAAGTTTGCGTAATTTCTTTTACTAACAGAAAAGAAACAAACAACAAACATACCACAGGGAAATCTAATCCTTTGAGTACAGTATAACTGTATGTGCCATTGTTACAAATTGTGAATAACTTCACATGAGTCTCAGTGGGTCCTTTGTTTTAGGCTTAATGATTGATCTATGGAGCTTAATTGTTTGATAGACAGAGAAAGTGTGAGCAACCTCACTCAACAGGAGCACCAGTGCTCAGAGACACCTGGCACGTTCGTTGAGGCATTGCAGCCTAACTGCTTGGCTGAGTGAGCTTATTATGTGTTACAGGCCACTGAACAATGGATTAATTAGTCACTGATTCCAGCTTAACATGCACAGCATTGTTCAGGCATCACAACTTGGAACATAACAAGTTGCAAAAAATGCATTGATATATTGTGTCCGCAATAGACAGGTTATTTCTGCATTTGGTACCCCCAAAAGTGTCCGCAATACACAATAGACAGGTGTCCACTGTAGACAGGTATCACCAATATGAAAATGACTTAAAAATATTCGGTTCTGGCCAAAACTGTCCGCATTAAGCAGGTGTCCACAGTAGACAGGTGTCCACAAGGACAGGTTTTACTGTATATATATATATATATATATATATATATATATATATATATATATATATATATATATATATATATATATACCTGCTGTGTGTGGCCACCCTTTCTGCCACAAAAAGTGGCCACATATGACAGGTACCACTATATATATTTATATATATATTTTTATATATATATATATATATATATATATATATATATATATATATATATATATATATATATATATACATTTGTGGACATGTAAGGGAAATCTTTTTTCAGAAGTAGGAACATGTGTTGATAATCTTGAAAACCTGAACTGAAAAATGTTTTTTGCTCCAATATTGTGACCTATTGCATCAGATGTTTTACAATACAGTATTAAAAAAGTATACATGTATCATGATCCCTTCATGCTGGGACCATGTCATCACTGGACTGCATTTTTGGTTCCAGGTAATGACATGAAAAATCCGTTGCCTGGTTCTCTGTGGGAGCTTCTTTATTGTATGGGAAATTGTACCTTGTAACAGATTTAAGATGTGCAAAAGTGCATAGCACCCTTTTGTGTGTGTGTGTAGAGGTTTGACTATTGATCTTTTTAAGATTACAAGTCAAAATTAGGTCACATGAGACAGGTGCACTTAAGATGACCAAATTTTCATGTTTTCCACCTGGGGTGGGGTGGGAGGGGGGAGCGGCAATCGGACATAAGCAGTCTCCATTTTTGAGTAAATTTTTTCAGAAAAGCTGTTCAAGATGGAGTCCAAATAGGTTTTGTCAGTCTCTGTGTTTGGATCTCTATACAATGAGCAAACTTCTGTTATTGTTAACTTGTTGCATTTGAATGATGATTGTGCATTTTGAACTTGTAATTACACATGGAAGTAGGTACATGTCATAAAAGGAGGGTAGCTCTACTGTAAATCTCAACTTCATATAGTTTTGATCCTGTCATAATGCTGAAAAATGTCTATTTCAAGACACAGACTCTGGCAAGAAGGGTTGGAATCGGAAAGGTATGCATTATTTTAGTGTCCAGACCTGTTTCATAGTGTGTAATTTAATTGTAAGGAATGTTTTCAGTGTAGATGTGCCTGTTTCATTCAGTTAGCGTGCATGTGTTGGCTGTAGCTTGTACCAGTAGGAGCACATTCTGCTCATTAGTTTCCAACATGACGAGACAGTATACGCCTTCTTCAAATATATTTGCACATAAGACGAGGTTAATGTTCACCAGTTACTGGCATTCTTGTGTAATACAGATGATAGGTCTTCCTCTTGTGACACTTTTTTCATTTGATTCGCACACCTGGATTTGCATCTGACACACACATTATGCTGGAAATTTCTTGCTGCAAAACAACTGAAAAAAAGCACGTTACTTTTCAGAAAGTCATTGGTGCAGTCTAGGACTTGGACTGTAAACAACACATGTCTGACCAGACTTAAATGTTATCTCTGAAGGATCATTATGTAACTTGTGTAGACAAACAGTTTCGAAATACACTCTTGTGAGCAGCTCGTAAACAAGGTGTTGCAAAAAATGTGGTCCCATTGTTGTCAAATTTTACACAGTGCTAAAGATGCTAGTGAGCCATGTCTTGGCCTCATTAACTTGTGGTCATGACCAAATTTGCAAGGTCACAAAGTTTGTGGTATTGTAAATTGCTTCATTTTACATTTTTGTACATAAATCAAATTTCTGAATTAAGAAGTACCACACAAAGTAAAGCATAAGAGAAGCAAAACTGGTGCCTTGTACCAATGATCTGTATGCACTTCCTTATGTGGGAATCTTGTAAAATAACAAATTTAAAAGTCTGTGAATCTGAATTTCATGAGAACTGCAAACATTTGTACAAAAGAAAATGGAGCAATTGACTGTATTGAGTATTACTCACTGCCACATCTGCAAGTGGGTGCAAAGTTTCTTCAAGTAGTACAGAATTGATAACCATACATATGTGCATCACATGAGGCTTCCAGATAAGTGCTGTCTAGTCCCTTGACGCAGACTTTATGAATTTTTCACCTCTGTGGGGCCCAGTTTGTCATTAACCCACTTCTAGTCAGAGTACAACAGTGTGCGAAGCTTTCTTTGGCATGGGTTGTGCATAATGTGCCCACCCCATGCCAAGGAAAGCTATTGACCAAGCATGTGTCATCACAAATGGTATAACATACAAATCTCTGCAAAAAAAACCCAACAACTTTTTTAGTGACATGACATTCAAGTGAAAACATTAAGGCACATGACAATTTACACACTGGAACTTTTGGGCCATTTGAGCGGTTCAATATGTATTGGTGACCTTGACCTGGTTTTCAAGACCACATGGTTCATTTCATCTATTTGGTTCCTGAATAATGACTGAAGGGCTATGTGAGCTAGGACTTTAAAATGACTCACTTAAAGAGCCTACATGTAGCCTGGGATTGCATATAGGTGACCTTGACCCAGCAGCTGTAGTAGTCTGTATATTCCAGTAGGCACTGCATGTGACGAGGCTTTGTTGCAGCTGAATATATACACACATCAGAGCCCTGCCAGTGGTGCACAGTGGCTATTTTATTATGGCAGGGCAGGGTTCTCCGCAGAGCCCTACAGCCCTGCAAATTGTACGGCTGTGATCCTGAAATTAGAGCTGTGACTTAGGCTTCCCATTGTAATTGGTTAAATATGGAAATCCCGACACACTGCTAGGATTAGCTTGGGAAACCCCTGGTAAACTTAACATGCAGGAACTATTAATATTTTAGCAACTCCTTAGTATGGACACACACATACCCGTGCCCAAATATATTATTTTGATTGTTTTGCATAGAAATAGAAGGCTGCCATGTGGGAAAATGTTAGGTGCAAATTTGCTGATTCACCAATTTCATTCGAGATAGAACCTGTCGCGGGGGCTGTCAAAGCTGCTCACACCAGGCAAAAATTCTGATCAAATACTATGTCCAAAAGTGATTATAGTTCTTTCATGTCCACATAGACACACAAGAATGACCAAGTGTCTTGCTTGGCAGTGTGTGCTGTGTAACAACTCATGATCATGCGTGCTATACTCTTGTGATGGGTATCCCGCAACCGAAATTGTCACCGAAATAGAGGGTGCCATGCTGTCCAAAAAATTTAAGGAACTTGAATTTGTGGGAAGGGGGGAGGGACCTGATCAAATAGGGTATCTGCTCTTAGATACCTTTGAGACATCACTTCCAAGTGCAGGCCCAAAAATGGTCTCTTGTACATTTCAGTCATGATCCTAGTTACAGCAATGTGACAAAGAACTTCTAACGACTTGCTGAATCATTAATGTGCTGTGAAACCAGGTTACCTGTCATGGAGGGGCTGGGGCAGAGACGTAGTACTAGTACTAGGAGTCCTGGAATAGATCTAATCACTCTGTACCCAAGGGTTTTTTTTTTTTTTTTTTTAAACTTAGTCTGTGTAGTTTATAAGAGTGCTGTGAGATAAATTACTGGTTATGTTGCTAGTTATTGACTTAATATGACAGGTCATGTTCGTGTGATTTAGCCCACCCAAAAGTTAACAACTAACCACGTTTTCTCTCCTAATACTTTTGTTTTTGGTGCCATTGAAAAATGTTTATTTGTGTCAGGTAAATATCTTTGATATTTTGGTCTTTGTTATGCAAAATTTTGCATTTTCCAGGTGAGTAATTTTCAATATGTGAAAAATTGTAACAAAGTGTTTGTTGGAGGCAAAAGAAGAAAATCATGAATTTGTTTTGACTTGAAATGATTTTTTGGGTCCACATTTTACTTTTTTGTTTTCTCAGTAATTGTTCAAACGCTTTTGTGTTACATGCAAATGAGGCCACTTTTGGAAGTTTTGGTTTCATTTGGAAAGCTTGGATTTAATTTTTTTTTTTTTTTTTTTAATAGATGTTAACTTAAGTGGGTCAGTAAGTGTTGACATAACGTTTTGTATTGAGTGGGGGTGGGACTGTACATGTAAAATGTGCGTGTTTGGTGTATTTCCAGGAGATGGGGGCTCCAAGGGTATGGCAGCCAGGGCCATGCAGGCAGCGCCTCAGCAGCAGTTGCCTCCTCCACAGCAGATGCAGCAACAGGTCCAACAAATGCAGCAGATGCAACAAATGATGGCTATGTCACAGGTCGGGGGCCTGGCCCAGATGAACATGGCGGCCTTTGGCAACCAAGGAGCCGGTGCCCTGCCCTCTTTCAGCCAGATCTGGCCCACGCCTGGCTACCCAACCCAAAATCAAATGGTCATGGCAGCTGGTGGAATGGCCATACCTAATAACATGGGTCAACAGCAGACACAAGGATCCAGTCCTTACTACCAGATGGCGCCAGCTGACACAGATGGTGGACAGGCAAACACACCACAGGTATGTTTGAGTTTCAGATGGTGAAGTTGGTGTTGACTTTTAAGGGCATGTTTAACTTCTGCTTGTATGGTATGATGGTAATTAATTAATGACAATGTCTTTTTGTGCACATTAATGTGATTAAGGTAGCTTTTTATATTGATGAAAAATCTTGCGTGATTTGTATTTTTTGTGTAGCAGACATAATATTTTGATGAAGTGGTACATTGCATAAAAGAATTAACGTCAAGTGCATGCTAAGAAAATTCGTTGTTTGTTTGATAGTTAACAAAAATTGATATGCACTATTACAGTGCTGAGTAAAATCAAGCCAAAAGTGTATGAAAAAAGTAAATAATTATTACTGTGTGTTCTGCGTCTTGAATGCAACACTCACAAGTCGTAAAACATGTACATAGGGACAGCTGTTTTGTATTCTGCATATTGTTGGTTTGTTTGCGGTCAGTAACTGAAAGAAAAAAAAAACTTTATTGTGACTTTCTGGGGTACATTTCCACATAGTGGTCGTTGAGGCTGCATCCAATGGGGTGGGTGGGAGCACTCTTGATAATTATCTTCTTGACTGCTGATGGTTACCTTAATCCCTCTGACAGCCACCCATGTACAATGGAAGCCCGATGTCTCAGCCAGTGGCCTCGTCTCCACACCAGTCGCTGGGCCCATCGCCCCAGGAGCAGTCGCTTGCTGGTGGTCAGATGCAAGGAGTACTGCAGTCCCCACATCAAGCCATGGTGCCATCTCCCCATCAGCAGCAGCTGACGTCGTCCCCTCAGCAGGGTCCACAGCCCCCACAACAACAGGCCCCACAGCCAGCACAACAGATGACCCCATCTCCACACCATGCAATGGCCCCTTCTCCTCTCAACCAACAGATGGCCCAGTCTCCATTGGTACCCGGTGGCTCCCCCATGAGTGTCAATCAGAGTGTTGAGGGCTTACCTCCACCTATACAAGAAACTAAAAATTCAGAAAATAGTTCTGATGGGAGCATGTTGCCTGGAGGGGAAGGTGCCCCTAGTGGTCCACCAGCCACATGGCCCTGGCATGCACCCAACATGGAGAACGGTCAGGCCCAGTCACAGCCTGCACCGGAACAGAATCCCTCGACTCCTGCTGAACACGCATCTCCAGACAGGAGTCAGAGTGCACAACCACAATCTGCTGCTACGGAAGCGTCCAATCAGTCAGATGGAAAAAGCCCCGAGGCTTCCAACTCTACACCAGAAAATGGTCAGACACCGAACACAGAAGCAGGTCAGCAAGGAGAGAATGCTGCCACGACAACGTACGCCACACTGGCCAACTACGACCCTGGACAAGGGGGACAAGGATCTACGTTCTATGGCTCGCATTTCCCCTGGACTTCTTATGATGGTGCATATGCACGTCAGCAGCCAAACTTTAATTACAATGCAAAGCCTGTATTCACTAAAGAAAGCATTATGGAAAGTGAATTGCAACATCTGCGCGTGGCACTTGCCGACAAAACGAAAGAGGTTCAACGGTTGCGGCAGGAGCTGCAAAAGGCTTACGAAACCATTGATAGACTCAAACAAGATCGTGCTGGCTTTAATGTTTAGTGTTATAAAGTCCAGCTTTGTTCTTCAGTAGATAATTGGTATTACCTAGTCAGATCAGTTTTTTTTTTTTTTTTAAATTGAAACTTATTTGCTGTGACACTTACATGTCATGGGTAATTGCTCTGTGAAGTGCATTTTTCCAATGGCCTGGTCTGTATCAAAACTAACTTACATATTTGCTGTTAAGATAAATTTGAAGGAAAGCTTAGAGAAGAAATTGTTGCGTAATGATGTTTAGACTTCAGCAATGATTTAAATGTATAGCTGCTTATGGGCCAAGGGAGACAGCCTCATGATCTCAAGAATAAATTGGAAATCCATAGTTTTAGATATTTGTAAATATATCGGAAAAATTCCCCTTCCAATGAATAATTGATGTTTTTGTTAATTCATGACATTAACATCTGTTAAACTGAAAAAGAAATGATGCTGAAAAATAGAAGAGAGAAAATTTATTTTACATTGTTTCATATTTACAATGTGCAAAACGAAAAATTGAAAGAAAGAAAACTAACATAGATGCTCAATCATGTAGTTTATTAAATTGTAACAAAATATAAAAGGATAATATTCTGGACATGAAAAGGCATTCATTCACCTTTAGATTGTGAGGTTAGACTGTGGTAAAACATTTAAGGAAATTCACACTCAAAGAATATATAATGGAAGTATGGTCGTAAGTTTATGATGACCACTGATTTAGTGCAACATCCAGTTCAGCAGTAATCAAGTCTCCGAAAAGTAACTTATATCACTATTTAAGTGTCAAATTACCGCATCATCAGTAAAACATACATCTGTCTCCCTTTACATGGTTTGATCAGCAATCTGCCATGTTGTTTATTCTGGAATACTTGAATTAGTAGCATTTTCTTAATTAATGACAAATTTGTTCAATCCCCAGTCAAAGAGAAGTCCGTGATTCAAAGTAGCATTGATCTGCATAATAACTTGTTTAGGGTAATGGAATCATGTGACCAAAGCTACACCAGTATTCTGTTTTTAAACCATTTTTGTATAGGTTTTCTTTGAGAAGTTGCAATTATTAAATTATGCATTTTTTTATGTAGAGGTATCCTTTATGCCAGTTGCAGAATAGATAACATTTTCTATATATTTTGAAATGTTTATGTTTTTATGACAAATTATGATGAAAAAAAAAGTGTTCATTGAGCAGAATGAACCAAATCACAGATGGCATTTAGAGTCAATCAGAACATCTTGAATATACTAAAATTTGGAAACAAACTGATGAGTATGAATAAAAGTCCAGGATCGATATGTATTTGAGCCAGTGTGTGGAATTATGTAGATTCATGATATAAAGTGACAAATAGCCAAACAGTCAATTGATATCCTTGAAGTCAAGAACACTATCCCATCGTGGCAATTTTTTTCAAGCGCTGTACACAAGGTTTTGGTCCATTTGATTTATGTGTATTTGCGAGATGTTCTGTTTGGTTTCACCAGAAAAGACCTAATGCAATTTGGTGCTTCCATTCAAAATTCCTTGTGTAGAATTAAAAAACAAATGACCAAATGTAATACTGACACACCAAGAAGATGAGGGGTGCATAAACATGATTCGGTGAATTTATTATTAATATAGTTTGTTTCTGCATGCAAAGCAGTAAAATTTGAGGTCCTTTTGATCCACAAATTAAATATATTTTGTTTGCAAGCAAGGCAACGACATTTTTGGTTCTTGTCACCTGGAAGAATTGAAGGTGGATATATGCAAAACATAGAAATGGAGTGTCACAAATCTGTACATGTGAATTAAACTTTGTAATAACGGGGCTATAAAAGTTAGATGCAATTAAGTATAGACACTGACATTCAGCTATCTTATCATTGGAGCTTCCAACTTTGACATTTTGTCTCCCTTCTCAGGCCCATCTTGCCACAATTTTTCCTAAATCTTCATTCTTTCTCGTGGTCCATGTCACATAAAACACTTGATTTTCAGTTCTGAACATTACGACTGGTACTCAAAAATGGGAATAAGTGTCTTGGAATAGAAATTGCGGCAGCCTGGTATGATGAGCATTTATTGTGTTTAATTTCAAACTTTGTCCATGGAAATGATTGGATACTACCGTGCTGGAATTTTCTGCAGACGCTGATGTCCTTGTTTTGCTGTAGAAACGAGTAAAAACTGGAGAGACTTGATTTGAACGGAAGACTTATCATTAGGACCAGTGCCTTAGGTCAATTGCATGCATATCCAAAATGTTCAAAACAATAATAGCATTGAGATGGGTGTATTAATACGAGCAACTTTCGCCTGGTGCTGTGTTTTCCCTGAGGTTTGACGACTTAATTTATTTTCTAGTCAGCCAGTATGCTCCCCTGCAGGAAGGGTGCATCCCACAAGTCCTGCCGAGTACACCCGGAGTTTCTGAGCTGTTGCTTTCTAGGGGTGTAACATTTGCAGGCATTTAGTGCCCAGCTATGCGAAAATCAAAATGTGTATGTGTGCGCTTTGTTTTTTGATCTTTGTTCTGTATGTCGGCTTGTTTGGAGTGTATCGCTTTATACTCTAAATATTCACAGTATGTATTTGCAAAGAAGGGTCTGTCATTTTTATATACCAGCACAAGATATGTTCATTTTGAAATAGATTGTATCTTAAGAAACACTGCCTGTTCTCTGTCTATATCACATAATCTAACAGGACATCTTTTGTACGGAGTTTTGTGCAGTAGCAAGGTCAACCACCAGTACATGTATGTATGGCAAGGTGAAAAATTGCATAACTGCCCACAGTGTAACTTGTTTGGGTTCTTCAAACTACTTAATCTAGCAAGGTTAGTTTTTAGGTGTACGCCTTAAAAGAAAAAAAAAATAAATAAAAGTTTAGAAACTAGAATACCGGATTAGGAGTGCTTTGGTTGATTGTCCTGTACTGGAAAGTTCAGATCAAGTGTAGAATTTGTAACATATGACTGATATTTTTTCCCCCCATCTTTTTCATGTGTATTGGTATATTGTGAGCAGTTTTCAAGTTTACTGGGAAAGTGCAGATGTTGACTGCTGCATAATAATAGCCAAGCTGACCAAGAAAATACACCTTGGGCACAAGGTAGTAATTTGCATATCAATGGTGCAACTTATCTATAATATTAGAATCTCTCTGTTACTGAGGGGGTGCAAGGGGAAGAGGATTGTGAGAGAGAGCGAGAGAGAGAGAGGAAAACTTAAAACGAAATTAGACCTATATATGTATTAATAATTGCTCATGATCTTTGGTAGTTGTTTGTGATTGTGATTATTTATTAGTGTTGTTACCTCTATTGATTGTGTGAATAGCTAGGCAAAGAAAGGGAGATGCAAAGTTCGTATCAACTGGGCATGCGTGCGGGGCAGTGGGTCAACACACTGGCGATCATGTGCTTTGGAAAAAAAAAAACACAGGCACTTCAATAAATGTGTACTATTTGGGGGCTTCTGTTTGGTGGTATTTGTTACCATGGTTACTGCAACCAAAACCAGTTATATGATATGTATGCTGTTCCGTCTCGAAGAACAGTGACAACAATATGTATCGTGGCGGTTTGATGTCGCTTGTAGGTTACACAGTATTGGTGCTGATTCCATGTTAGTGTAGGTGTAGTATTTGCAAAGGAAGGGTCCTGTATTCACATCTGACTGTGGCAGTTGTGCATTGGAGCCATTATATGACAGAATGACAATCTTTTTACTCAGACTAATGAATGATATTAGGTCACAGTTTAGGTAGTCCATGGCATGTAATAAAGTCATTACCAGGTGGTGCTGAATGCTGGTGGTCAAACTTAAACACAACAAAGTGTACCACATTGGTGCAGATCTATGGGTTGGTAGATTAAAGTGGCTGTTTTTTGCATTTCAAGTCCTAAAGTAGCCATTGGAACTAAGTTTATTACTGAACGTGCCACGGAGACTACTGATCGTGGAACTAGTTCCTTCGAATGTATGGGTCCGGGGACGGAGTTGAAAGTACACAAGGGCTGTTGCTGCACGGCTTGTGGGCATTACATATTGCACGCCTGCCCAGCTGATACGGACCAGATCCTAAATACAGTATGATGATTGGCACAAACGTCTCGGTTTTTTAGTACTGTATTATTGTCTGATGGACCTATGTAGATTGACTATGCTGTTTTAGTAAACGTAGATCCTTGTAAAGATTTTATTTGCAGCACATTAGACTTCAATAATCCATTGAGCTATTTTGATATCATTTTTGATTGACAAGGAGTTCCAAATCCATGTCTTTCTGAGCAAGTTGAAGCAGTTGTATTTTTGTACTGTATAGCGCAAAGTCATTTTTGAATGGTATAGGTATAATGGGTTATATATGCAGCTACAATGTTGCAGTTTCTTGTTTTGTTTTTTTTTTTTTCTTTTTTTTTTTCAAATTTGATAAATACAAGAATCTATTTATTTATGAAGAAATTATACAGTGCCAATTCAAAATACATGTAGTAATATCTAGCAATAATCAAAGATGTTGGAATACACACAGAGGTGAGTTCACAATTGAATTGGTGTTAGAAATTATGAAATGTGGCATTTATGCACGAGTTACCATGTACATAATAGAAATTGCAATTGTGGCAGCCTGTGAAAGTGACTTGAATATCATTATATAAGTATATATTAACAGGCCTATGCTGTGGCTGTTGGGGAGATAAAATTTGAATCATTGTGCATCGTCGCACGGAGTCAATATTAAAATTTTATGCAAAGATGACAACAATTACGGTACAAGAACATCTGGGAAGTACAACTGCTATTGGATCCACAGGGGCACTTCATGTAAGTACGTGAAAGAGCAGGTTGCTTAGGGATCCATAACCCATTATGTCTCTGGCAATAGTTAGTAATATCAAACTAAATTGATGACTTGATTGTGAGTGGACAGGATATGTGCATGACCCGGTTTGGTCCGGCTGCGTGAGTTGATCTGGAAAGTTTCCCAAGTTGGGTCAGTTCCTGCTGTGTCTGTGAAACCTGCTTTCAGAGACCAACGTAAGAAAAGGGGGGGTCGTCCAGAGATCGAGCACTTCTCTTTATGTGTTCGACGATACAGAGATTATAACATCGGGGGCTTTGTGAACATGATCTCTCACTGCTGGGTGGTTCTCACAGAAGTGATCGATTAAAAAGTGGTTTTGCTGGAGTCCTCTTAATTTTTCATCTCCGATTTTGGAGTTGTTTCCAAAATGACATAATGTATTAAGGTATGTAGGGATGAATTTAATACTTCGTTTTGAAAGTCAGGAGCTGTACTGTAATTCTTTTTGGGCACTGGTTGCTGAAAAGACTCCAGAACGGTAACTGGTACAATGTTTGTATTGTCCAATCAGTTCAACAGTGTGATGCTGTATGGACACATTGGCCGACACTGAAACCAACTTGACAACTAGAGCTGCCATAAGACAAAACACGGATGTTCGTTGTCGGTCATACGATACCTTTCAAATCATGACAGTTTTCAGGATGACAAGCAAGGAACAGTATTCAATATTTGCTTCAATATGCTGGACCAGTGTGAGTAACTGCAACATCTTATTATTGACTAAAGTGTACAAATGTAACTGTGGTGCATTTGCTTCTAGGGGGTAGTGCTGATAGCAATAGTTGAACCCAGTACTGAATTCATACCGAGAACTTGTAGCATATGTAAAACCAACATTATATCACCAAAAAAGAGTACAAATCCGTACAATGGTAGCCAGCCAGTGTTTTACTCCAGTCGATAACACGTGCAAAAGCTAACCTTAATCTGCAAGTAACTGGTTTCCATTTTTTGTGCATTGCCCAGTGAAAAAGGTCTGTTGTCTTGACACACAGATACGATTATTGTATACATAGTAGAATAGTGATAGAATTTATCCATACAGTTATATTTATGCTTAACGTTATATTCTTACTGACTTGGCCTTCATGAACCAAGTCGGCATATCTTTGGGTCGTCTACCAAAATGAGTACGTAGGATACTTTTTCGTAATTATAGTGACAACTTTTCATTCTTCAGTAAGGCTGTTCATGTTTGTTTAAATTTACACATACGCTCACTACTATATTCATTCATATTAATTATCAATAGAGGTATTGTTGCAATGGTGTGCTACTGAATGTGAAAGTGGACTGTGGGCGTTAAATGGTTGAAACATATGAAAGAAAAAAGGGTGTTTAACCATGTACCATGAAGAAGTACCCTTGTCCTCACTTGGTCACAGTCTACAAAATGCTGTATGTTGAAACAAAGTGACTTGCATTTTTTTTTTTTTTTCAACTGTAGCCAACTGTGGATAGCCTTTGATGTTTGTTTTGCCCCCTTTGTGTGAATAGTTTCAGTAAACATTTTTTTTTTAGCTCAGCTGACTTGTCAGCAGAGCTCAGAGGATGGGTCTGCATCCATCATCCATCCCTCGTCTGTTCACAGTTACATTTTCTACTTCTCCAAAACTGCCTGGAAGTCAGGTCATGTTGAAACGTGGTAGAACCATACCTGGTGGAAGGGTCAAACAGTTGTTCACTGGAGGGTTATCTCCACGTTTCTGATTTTTAAAGAATTTTTCAATTTCGGTAAATATTAGTTCATACGTAAATTCCTGCTGATTACACTATGACTCAGTGGCGATTGTAAGGGCAATTAACTTTTTTTGATGTCTTCTCTAAAACTATCAACCACATTCAATTCAAGCATGGTGGGGCTGTACCTTTGGTGAATGGCTACTAAGTCTGTATGAATGGCCATGCCCTTGTGATCCTTGTTTTTTTATTAATTGATCATTTTTTCAGCAAATTCTGTTGCGTCTTCTCCAAAACTGCTTGTGCAGCTGCTTTGAAATTGCATAGGGACACTTCCAGGAATTAAGGGGAAACTTTCAAAGAATGTGGGTGACCTTGACCTCATTCCCAAGGTCATGGCCATAGGCTGAGTTGTAACTGTACACTTGATACCTTCAGAATTGTCTGAGCTAGGACTTTAATCTGGTGGTCCTCTATGTGGATCACATTTTAGTGATGCCTTATGTGGGTCAGATTTACACAATGCATGAGTGACCTTGACATCATTCCCTAGGTTGCAAGGTCAAGTCCATGAATTTTAGTGTTCATTTCATAAAGTGAACCCTGATTGAGCTAGGATGTTGACTGTTTAGCCACTACTTTGATATTTATGCATGACAGCCCTCAAGAAAAGTGTCCTTGGCCTAATTAAAAAAGTTACAGGACCACTTCAGTTTGTGAATGTTAGGCCAGCTGAGATCGGGACTGTCACAGTCATCTTTGCGCTTCCCCCCCCCCCCCCCTCCCATTTTTGTTCATGGAGCACTTATTTTTGACTCCCCAACTTGCTGACAGGGAATGTGTCCTCAGTTAAAAAACCCCAGGTCTTGATGGACATGCATGAACAATTTCATATCATTTATATCAAAATTTAAGTTATCAGCTTTGGGACAAACTGTGCTTCTTCTTTTTTTTTTTTTTTTTTTTTCGTTTTTGTTTTTCTACTTGCCAATGAGCCCTTTGCTGATCAAAATGGCACGAAACAAATTTTGTGGATCAGATGGTCAATTTTATATGGCAGACTGCTGTGAGGAACTTTTTGAGCTCTGGTAAATGCAGATCCTCTTTTGACAAAAAATAAAATAAGGGAAAAAAAATACATAATCACCCACACCAAATTCAGTAAATTCCATTTTGTATGTGTGGAATATTTTCAGCAGGGAATCCTTGCAAAAAAAAATAAATCAATTGATCTTGGCAGGGGAAGTAAGGCATGAAATAAAACAACTTAACTGAATGTATCTTTGGTCTTGTAATTCTCTGTGGTGGGACAGATATTGACATTACACAAAAGAGAGACCCCAGCACTAAAACATCCTGCAGTACAGTAGCCCTTTTGTCTCCCAGATGGCAGCACTTAGCATTTATCATACTAGTGAAAACAGTTCCAGTCATGGAAAATTTTCTGTTTGTGATTGATTGTGTATTGTTAATAGTTATCTAGCCTATTTGCTTCTGATGAAATCAACATGACATTTTTCGGTCACTAGATCCGTCTTTGTTTCAGTGTCCTGTAGAAAGGGACACCTTCATGGCTGTAATCCAGGGCCTCTCCGAAATCCTGGAAACGGCATTCAATTTCATGACAGCCCTTCAAATTTCAGGCATTCAATGAAAATTGTGCATGTATCTGAACTAAAAAAAAAAAGGTGCCTCCCCCCCCAAAAAAAAGAGAAAAGAAGGAAAAATAAAACCACCACATTGTCCTTCATCATTGATGGTCAACTTTTGTTCTCATTAATTGTAGATGATGGGAATTTGGTTGTACAAATCCTTGAACTCAGTAGCACCTAAATTACATGATCTCTATACCTTACTGGGTGACCCAAAATACAGAAAAGCAGGAAAAGATGAAAGAGGTTTGTAACGGTTAATGGAACTAAGGTGAAGTGAATTAGATGTAAAAGTAGTACCAATCTGCATCGTACACCACAATTTTTTTCTATTCTGTGTATGTGTGTGTCTGATCAAGTGTGTTAATGCCACTTTCTGGAGCTTGGAACAAGTACATCACATGATCTGTACTTCACCCACACTGGTATGTATACTCGGTGTTTGTTCAAGGTTTTATTTTTTTTTCATGCTGCTGTTGCATTGGTGTACTCGAGTGGTGCAGTCTATGTATCTCATGGCTTAGTTTTGTATCACATGCTAGAATTTGAATGCGTACATGTGCGGTATCAACATGGAATCGGTTGGACACTTTGTTGCTGTGCTAAAGGAGGATAGTAACACCTGAGGCAGGTGATCACTCCATGAAAAAAAAAAACTAATTTCAGATGAGCGGTATTTTACCCTCTAAAACAGTGGCCCAAAACAAAAGTAATGATTGGAAGAGCCTTCCTAGAAGTTCGCCGTTGTCAATTTTTTTGGAAGACCATTTACAGCTCCACTGTGATGTTCAAATTTGAGAGCTTGCATGTTTCGCCCCACTGAAATTTTTTTGATGGACGTCCAGCTCAGTTTTATTTGTATTTATCTGTTTTGGTCATGTTACAAGTGTGAAAACTGTTGCATTAATATTTACCAGTTTTTTTTGCATGTTTCTTTCCACAAGCATTTTTATGGATTTGCCTTGTGCATATGTTATGAGGATATTGTTCATTTACAACCAAAAACAAAAAACAAAAACAAAACAAAAAAAAATAGAAAAAAAATAATTTAAAAAATGCTTCTGTCCGAGATGATCTTTGCAACAGTTCGGTACTAACAGTGCAGTTATGAAGCACAAATTTTGAGTCACTGCCATCGTGTCTGTGGTCCAGGAAGCGTAACTTGTTGGCTTTGCTTCAACCGATGTACTGTGAGAATATTAGCAAAGAAAAAAAAAAACATGTAAAGACACACCGGCGGAGTGTATCAAAGTTCAGGATTGATGGGATTGTAAAACTTTCGGTGGGAATGAGAAGTGAAAAGCTTCCATGCCGGGTGTCAGCTGGCCATGGATGCTTTGTATGCCGGTAGCTTGGTTTTTTGCTGCCATGTTTGGATAGCCACAGCTACTTGACAATCGTGTAATTGTGTGCATTGTGTGAAAGCCACATCCAACTGGTTTACTCTGTCCAGTGTATTGAGGCTGCCAACAGAAGCAATTTGCTAAACATTTATCTGTGTTGCACACACACAAATAAATAGTGTAGTGTAATCTCCATTGCAAGACGCATTGTTTCAATGTTCGTGAGGTTTGGGTGATGTGATTTCTTGCAAAAGAGATGGGCTATGGGCTGAATTTCAACTAACTTACTAACTAACTGCATAAAGGTAAAATGTGTTCCTTGAATTGAAAGCAGAATTGTGAACTCTTACGACACGCCAATGCTAGGATAAAATTGGGAGTGTATTTGGTTTTAGGTTCAAAATCACAATTTAACGTTGATTTTTACAAACAAAAGGAAACATAACCATGGTTACCTGGTACATACTCATCCAGCCAGAAACGAGCAATGATCATTGGATGCACACAATTCGGCTGATTGTGGAAGCATTTTCACATTTTGTCACTTAATGAACAAAAACCATCCAGGTGAAGTTGACATTGGTCAAGGTTTACTTGTTGTACACCCAAGAGAGACTAATGCTGATGATTGAAAAGATGTTGATCTGTGCAGTTGAAAAAGATATGCAACACAATTATTTGATCATAACCCAGATAATTTGGAGAGGAAAACAAACGTGGTTCCGAAGGATGTCTCTCAAGTGACATGTAGCATATTTTGAAATTCACAGGCAATTCAGGGAAGTGTAACTTTGATCACTGGAGAGGGTTCTTTTCACTGACAATGTTGGTGCCTGTTTGCTCTCAGCTGCATTTTGGGGGCAAAAAGCCAGATTCACAACCGGAGGTTCTTAATTTTCATGAAAATTCTCAAGCGAAGAGTACACTTTCTGAGATGAACAAAATTGCATAATAGATCAGAATTTTCATATAAGGTATTTCTAAACAACTTCATTTATATATTTTTAGACAGGTTTGGCTAAAGATTCTGTAAGCTCCTGGGCACAAGTATTGGTCCCAGAGTGAAAAAATAGAGATTTGAAAAACAAAAACAAAAAAAACTGCACACTTGTGTACAAATCTACGGAATATCGTCTTATTCTGTGAGTTCTATAATAATCATGGTTATGATTGTATTGAAAAATAACAAAATTTGACAGCAGCTGCCCTCAAATTCGCATTACAATGCAAAGAGCTTTTTTCTTCTTTCTTTTTTTTGGGGGGGGGGGCAGACAGGGAAGGAGGGTGGCGTTACAGACAACATGTTAACTGTTGGGCCAAGAATGTATTCTGTATGCACACTGAGAACAGAATGTGATGATTGGTCACCAGTTAGTCATTGTATCAAAATTTGTGATGACACAGTAAAACCACATTTGACCACCCACTGAACATCATTAATGGACAGGGGGGTGGGGAAATATCTAGTGCCAATGCGTAAGAGGTCAAAGTTCAAAACACAAGGCAGGTCATTAAGGCTGCACCTAGTTCACTGCTGTGCAGGAACTCAAAGGGAGAACTATACTGTACAGAAGTAGACTTAGCAGTCACTGGAAATCCACGAGAAATTGTGTGTCAGCCTGGACAGGGTCTGGCGTTGAGTGTTTAATCAAAGGGGTGCGTGTTTCTGATGCCAGATTGGCTGCTTGACAGGCGCACTACGTGTGGTGCTAATGGGCTGTTGGTGGCTGATCAAGTAGAAGGTTTGCTAAGAAGGCAAGTGCCTATCAGATTTAGAAACAAATTCACGATAAATCTTGCACTCGTTTCCCTTATATTTGCAACAAGAATTGGATTTAATTGGTTCACTTAGGCGAGTGTATATCAAAGATTGTTAATACCAAGCATAGAAGGAGGTTGTACTTAATTATGGGTCCTTCTCCCTGTGAACAAACAACATAGGGGTCACTTAACCCCCTTGTTTTAGTGTCGATTTGTAATTGTAATCATAACTCGACAGTTCAGATCTTGTGGTAGTGTACACTATCTGGTTGAAGTAGAATTTTGTGATTTGAGAAGTGCTTCCCTCACTTTGAGCTCGACAGAAGGGACCATCATTGAAGTTGCCATATTAATACTAACTTGCCTTCTCTGGGAAACTTTTGATAGCTGCACACTAACCTCTCTGTCAAATCCAGCAAAGTCGTTGCCACACATTTGGATTCGGAATCTAGGAATGAGAGTAGAGTTGCTATGGAGAGAAAGTTCAATCTGCATGTGATAGGAAGCTGTGTTTGTAGAGTAATTGTATAGATGTTGAATAATAATCAATATTAGATCTTTTATACTCATTTTTTGTACTAAATGATTTATGTCCCATTGAATATATACCTATACATAAATTGTGTGCTAGCAGGAAATGTGATAGAATAAATATTGAATATGAAATGTACATTGCGTTTTGTTTCATTTGATTCACCACATATTGCAATTGGTATCACATACGTACACACACTGCACTTGCATGTCATCAAAACCCAAAATAAGTTAACCAAGTTTCACACAGTCTGTGCCCATTTCTATCACTAACTACCTTTCAATTATAGAGGAACTTTGAAAGAAGTTTTTTTTTTTTTTTTTTTTTTTTGCCAAGTTATCAGCCTGAAGGATTGAGAGCAACTATCAGAGATGCACATCCTGGTATTCTGGGCCCCAAAACGTGTTCTGATGGTTACTTGCTAAAGATTCATCGTTATGTGACGATCTCTGAAACTGGCTCATTTCAACTTCAAAAATAACCAACACAAACCACATGCAACAGTAAAATATATGAAGTGGTGCGTATTCTTGGAGGTGAACTCCTGGTTCTAGCACCTGATGTAACTGTAAATCCTCAAATTCTCTTGTACCCGAAGGTCCCTGAGAGTAATCGACTCGTATTCAAAGACTAGAGTTGTGTGGTTGCAAGACAATGATCCATGTGACTGGATTAAAACCAGACGTCCTTTGTCCCAAGTCAAGTTTTACACATAAGATCTGGTCCACTCAACCATGCTGCAAGAAAGGACTCCCACTGAGAGCACTTCATGTGTGGTGTGGGTTGTGTCTGTGAGCCATTGACCACAAGTGTGTCAAATCGGATGCACAACAGCACCTCAACCAATTGTAAAGTAGAAATCTAGTAAGGATAACAGTGATCACAATCTAGAACAATGGTACATTCTTTTTTTTTTTTTTTGTATTCCATGACATAATTTGAGCACTATTACCGTCTACAACAGATTACAATTTGATTATTCCCAGGGAGGATTTCTGCCCCAGGGTAAAATTTTTGTGCCCGAAAATCATCGGCAATATATGCTTGCACAGCATAATCATCAAATTGACGGCCCAGAGCACTTCAAATTCAACAACTGTCTTGAAGCAGTGTCCCAAGACTGCCATTTCAACAGTTCTACCTTTCATGCATCGATTCATTTTTACCCCTCCGTCCATATAAGCCTGGGGATATTGCTATTGCCTGTGTCTGTATGCATGTGACTCTGTGCGTCCATCCTTGCATCTCTACTAGTGCATGATTTCAGAAGAACCAGATAGGCTGGGATCGTGAAACAATTTTAGTTAATCCTTTTTTTGAAGTTTATGTCAAGTTCGAAAGACAATGACCTTGACCAAATTTTAAGGTCACTTAAGTCAATTCTCTTCAAATTTCTTGCACGCAATATCAGAACCAGAATTGCTAGGATCATGAAACATTTACAGATGATCAACATTGTAAGGGTCTCCATTAAGTTTGAAGGACAGTGACCTTGACCTAATTTGAAGGTCACCAGAGGCAATTTTTTTCAAACAAATGTCTTGTACCTGGAATCTAAACAACTGGCTAACATACAATCACAAGTCTTATGCAGTTAGTCACCATTGTAAGAGTCTAACTCAGGTTTGAGGACAGTGACCTTGACCTGATTTCAAGGTCACCAGGGTCAATCCATTTAAAAAATTACGAGGAATATTAGAAGAACCAGGGAAGCTAGGATCACAAAACTTTTACACTGTTTGTCTCCCTTTTGAAAGGTGAATTCAAGTTTGAAGGAGCTGAGAATGACCTCGACTCGACTTTAAGGTCACCCAGGTCAACATACTTTGAAATTCTTGCGCGCGATATCAGGAGAATCAGATGTGCTAGGATCAAGAAACTTTCATATCTTATACACCTTTGATAGGGTCTGCTTCAATTTGGAAGGGCGATGACTTTTACCTACTTTCAAGGTCACCAGGGACATTTTGCGTGCATGGGTCCCGGTGTCTTTTTCACTGCTTGTGCATAATCTCTGAAGATTTAAACATTTCAAGGTCAATCTCCGTGAATTTTTTGCAGCGTTATCTCGTGATTAGATGTGCTTGAATCATGAACTCTGTTGTACTGTATTATGGCACCAAAGATGAGCAGAGGTTACGTGAAAATATTTCAGTGCATACTATTACATACTTGTTAGGTCTTTCCACCTTTCTTAATGTATACTTTTAAATTTTTGCATGAAATTTGGCTTTCTGAATTATTTGCATGGTGTTGTGGGTGACCGAGGGGGTTTTAAGGCATTAGGCATTCTGCGTACCCTTAGATTTATCTCGGGTGGAAACCCTGCCAGGGGTAACTTGTTAGTGTGTGTGATCATGAGGTACATGTATGTTGCATCCAATAACTTGCTTGTTTTTGTGAACCAGAGCATCAAAGTGATCCTTTTCAGTTTTACACACAAATTTTATGTGGCTGATCCAACTGTACACATTTCCAGGTTTTATTAATATGGAGACATGTTTTGATGTTTCTGCACTTTTCCTTCTCTCAGCATAATAAATAGCCTGTACCCAGATTTGTTTTCTGCATTGCATTTCTTGCTTACTGGCAATCACATGAACATGCATCTACTAGCCCAGCATGGCAGGCTTCTTTCAGTGTCTTGTATGGCAGATTTTGCCATCTTGTCATAAGATCATAGCTCTGAAAGATTTATCTTTGTACATGTAGCTACGATTGTTTTGATATTGTCTTTTTGTTTTTTTTCGTTTGTGTTTGGATTGCTTTTAGTAACACCCTGAGAGGAAAATTCTTTTTTTTTTCTGATACAGTGCATTTTACTTCATTATGTACAAGAAAATATACAATGTTTGTAAACGGGCAACTGTACAAACAGACTGGATGCATGAGCGTCTGTGTATCCATTGCCTAAGCTTTCTTAGGTAAATAAAGTTTCACACAGAATATAGCACACCCAGGTAGTCTACTTCTCCTGTTCAAACAATTTTTTTCTTCAAGCAAAACATCGGACACAAACTGCCTTGGGAAAATGAGCACATGTGTACGTAACTATTGTGTACACACATAAACAAACAAAATCATGTAGAGTTGTTGCCTTTCAATTTGAAGCTGTCCCTCTTTCCAAAAGGGACCATTTCCCACTTGAATTTTAAAATTTACCCTTCTCTGTATAATGATGGTTAAACACAACCACGTGGTGGAATGATCATATTTTTTTAATAATCAATACAATTGACAGAATTTGAACTCCAAGAACTTTCAAGCAAATAATAGTTGATAGTAATAGAGGAAACTCTGTGACCAATGTAAAATGAATTACCGAAACTCTTTCCTTGCCACGCGGCCCTAAAGGCAAAGTACATGCACTTAAAATGAACTTCTCTGAATTATCAAGTGAATACATTGATATCCTTTGTAAAAAGACCTTTCATTCAAGTACCAGCATGCCTATAGTCCCATGAAATATAACGGTCCGGGTCAAAGCTTTCCTGGTATTGGCACGCTTTGTGTGCATTGTGCGCAAAATGTGCCCAGGAAAGGTGTTGACTCAGATCAAAATGTGGCACTGAAAGAGTTAAAACACAGAATAAATTATCAATAATTAGCATTTTATATGGCACAGCTCTATAGTTATGGTAATAAATGTTACTTTTAGATAAAGGCACCTGCATGTATAAGGTGGCCTCAGGTATAATTTCAACAATCAACCAGGCATTAGGTTATAATGTTTTTATCCTTGATAACTCGCCATTATAAATCTAAATAACCACATTGCATATATATATATATATATATATATATATATATATATATATATATATATATATATATATATATATATATATATATATATGGATAATCTGCATATTTATACATATACAGTATACCTTTCACAGACATTTCTTATTTACTTTTCCTTAACACAGTCTAAAATATAGTCACTGAGTTTTCAGAAAAGTTAACACCCCAAAAGGGACAGAAAATATATTAGCATTTATGGATTATCATATAAATACATGTATAATAAATTGTTTATACAAAGTGTTTGTTTGTGCAGAGATCGAAAGTATGTGTACAATGATATGAGCGACAAATACATACTGTGACAGAACTGCCCAGAGGCTGTCAATACAATAGTACTGACTGACTGACAGTAGATACCTTTGTTTAATAGGAAAAATGATCCTCAGCAGTTTACCGTGTGATCATACAAAACCTCTCTGCATTTTGCATAGTCTCAGTTCATAACAGTTCCATGTACCAAGGTAATATACAAGTAAGTTATTTCAGACTTAACCCTTTCCCCCTGAAACCGGCCAAAACCGGCTGGTGGTCAAATGTCGTCTGCTTCAGTGTTTTCAACTAATTTCAACAGTTATGAAAAACAATTTGACTGAGAAATGTACATGGGACTTATCAAGATCACATGCTCCAGGTCAACAGCTTTCCTTGGCATGGGTTGGGCACTTAGTACCCAACCCATGCCAAGGAAAGCTGTTGACTCAGTCTTAATTCAAGGGGGAAAGGGTTAATACGAGACATGCATATCAATTTCCTGTCACAAAGAACAGGGTTCCTGATGGCCAATCACACAGGGCACAGGGGTATGTCATAGTCACAGATAGGGCCCCACAAAATTACTGTCTTTGACAGAAATTTAAGTTTCCAAGTGCCAAAGTCATATTCATTTAGTGCTTCCTAAATTGGATATAAGAATAAATGTGCATCTGCCTATGCAAAGTATTCTTTGTTTCACAACTGTCAGTAATATTTGGCCATGTAGGCAGCTGCCCGTATAATGCCAGGAGAGACAATGGTTACCAAGACAACCAAGTATGCAGTTGTGACGGGAAATTAATGTGCATGCCTCATATTACTTTTCTTTGGTTTTTAACGAATACATGTATCATTCCTATCTAGCAAACACATGTACCGTATCATTCCTATTTAGGAAACACATGTACCGTATCCCTTTATTTCAA
Organism: Hermodice carunculata; assembly: GCA_964020975.1. Classification (NCBI taxonomy): domain Eukaryota; kingdom Metazoa; phylum Annelida; class Polychaeta; order Eunicida; family Amphinomidae; genus Hermodice; species Hermodice carunculata. The sequence continues at coordinate 39,767,493 of OZ026612.1, read as the reverse complement.
CTATTTTCATTGTTTCTGCATCATTTTCTGAGTAAGAAAAGTGGGAGTCGTGTGTGTATGTTGGGGAGGGAGGGGAGGCAAAAAGGGATGATACAGTTTTATTATACACTTAGCTTCGAAGTTTTGCTTCAATATTTTTTAATTGTAGCTTTAGCCCTTTCTGTCTTGAATTAAGACTGAGTCGACAGCTTTCCTTGACATAGGCTGGGTACTAAGTGCCCAACCCATTGTAAGGACAGCATGTTGACTGGGACCATTTTATCTTGGTAGAGCTCATCCGCGATTCTCATTCAAATTGTTTTTTGTTCCTGTCCAAATTTGACAAAACCATTGGAGCAGAAAAAATCAGCTATAAATTTTGACTGCACTGAAATGAGAACACCTTGATTGTAAATGTGATAAGTTCTGAATTCCCCCCCCCCCCCCATCCCAGGGACAGTTCTTGAGAGTGATCATTTGAATAATTTTACTTATTTGCATAATAACACATACCCTTTGAAGCTATTGTAAAGCAATTAACCAAATTCATGCAAAATACACACTGTCAAGTGCTGCCACCTGGGGTCCTGCATGTACATTCCACTCTTTTGTGACATATGCAAACAAATTTCAAAATGACTCCTTACTGGGTCGACCAATTTCTACTATGCTGGCAAAGAAGCGCTGGCAATACATGTGTCTAAAGTCATACTTTGAGGCTTTTATTTTCAGCATTTTTTTTGTTTTTTTTGGTTTTGTTGCAAATAAGGACTTTTAAAAGTCTTAACCATGACACACAGTAACATGTATTTCATATTTATGTCCCCTGTAACTGCAAAACTAATGATGCTTTTTCAGCCACATGCACAACCGCCGCATCCACCAGCAAGTGATGAATTCCAGGTTTGTGTGCATATAATGCAATCATATTTTTTTATGAAAAGGCCAACTGTTTATTGAATAATCACAGTTGCACGGTTTACATACATTCTGAATCTGTGGATCATGTACCTTCTGACAATGTTTGCTTCAAATGATTTATTTCAATACATTTTTTCATTCTATTGAGAGTAACTGATATCAGGAACTACTTCTCCACAGGCACAGCTGTGGCACCCCAACACTCTCCCCTTGAATATTAATGAAGATTGGTTGAACTGCTTTCCTGGGGCGGGGTGGGCATTTCCCACTCCCTGCACACCTAGGAAAGTTGTTGACCTGAAGTATGCTATCTGATAGGGTTCCTCTACAATTTCCAATATTACAATTTTTTTTTAACAACACTATAATGAAAAATCAATGACACTGTCAATTACATACCTCCAGCCAGTTTGGGGGTAGGGATGGCAAAGGGTTAAAATGTTCATGCAGACACAAAGATTGCAGTAATACAGTGGTCCCCCTCTTATAAGGCCCCTCTCACCAGAGGCCACCCCTCTTGAAAGGCCAGCATTCTTGTGCAGAATGTATGGTATTTCCATCATATTCTCCCCCTTAAGAGAGGCCATCCCTCACTTTTTGACTGTATCTGGGGTGGCCTTATAAGAGGGGGACCACTGTATGTCATACTGCATACCAAGAAACCTTGACAGATCTCGATGTACTTATCTGTGCAACACCGAGGCTATACCACATGAGTCACAGGCTAATATCTTATGAGTACCTCCATCCCCCCCCCCCAAAAAAACGACATCTGGGACATAATTATTACATTTGATATAATAGAAGTGTGCCATAAATTTTCCAGGGATGTTCTCTGTGCAACAGCGAGGCTATACCACATGAGTCACAGGCTAATATCTTATGAGTACCTCCATCCCCCCCCCCCCACAAAAAAACATGACATCTGGAACATAATTATTAAATTTGATATAGTAGAAGTGTGCCATAAATTTTCCAGGGATGTTTTTACCCTCTAACTTCTAATAGCTATCACAGTTTGCTCCATTTGACTGGATTCATGGATCAGTGTTGGCAAGAAACATTAAATAAAGTTCCTGATAGGTTCTGCTGCAGGCAAAATGCATCAAACTGGAATCTCAGACTCACTTTGGGAAATGAAATACATTAGCTAAATTATGCCGACTGACTGACACTCAAACGGAATAAGCAGAATAACAGTGTCCTAAAAATCACAGTTTTATACGAAAATAAATAGTCTCCACTATATTATTGTAATAAAATTCTCCACTGTGTCATTAATCACATACTAAAATCATTGACACACTTCATGTGGAAAGTTCATTTAGGTTACACATCAATACCTAGAGTATGGAAGAAAAAAAAAAGAGTATTCTAATTGCAAGGATACCAGTGAATCAACAAGCTCACATAGTTTGTTATCACAGTATTTCATTGTGGTGTCAGACCTTAAACAGGGTTGAGTATCAAATATACAATTGTTACATTTTGATCTCAAAGTGAACCTTTGAAAACATCTATGAACAAGAGAAATCATCAAAAATAGAGTCACTATTTACAAATAAAAAAATGTATTTTCCTGGCAATACATACCACCCTTTGCTTATGCAGTGTGCATAAGCCTTGGAAAGAAAAATCACAGATTTGCATGAAACAGTTTTAAAACATGAAAAATGGATGCTTTTGAAGCAACTGAAAGGCCTGCAAGATTATCACTTCAGGGTGATGGTATCCCACCCCATGTGTACACAACCTTTAATATGGCCCCATTAAGATCAGCATCCAAGTGACTTTACATCCACACAGCAGTTAGCTTTGTTGAGTAAATACATGTACATGACTATATGTTTTTATACATGTATTATTATTTATGTTGTGCATTCATTTTGAGAGTTTTTAACCAGAACTCATCTGTCCCCTTCAATCTGGTGCATGCAATTTATTGACATGCACGGATGTAAAAGTGCACAAAAAACATGAGATATTATCAATATGACTGTGCTTTTTTACTGAATAAAAGGTTTTTCAATCAGAGCTGAACAGTTAATTTTTCCACTGAATTACTTCATATATACAGGCATTTGTTGTTAATATGTACATCATCTCATTATGCTTTTGGTACATAAAATCAAAAACAAAGACATACCATATTGCATTATTTTGTAAATTGCACTAACATACATGCAGGCAAGCACACATAATTTTCAATGTGACACCAGTTGTCATATGGGATGATGTCGTTGGTTTTATGTGACACTACACAGCACATTAAAGAAAAAAAAAGACAAAAAAGTGGCTGGTCATTATCCGTGGAATCTACAGACTGGTAACATTATTATCATTTATTCATTTATTTAAAATTGCAATGCTATGGCAAGTCAAGTTTTCATCAATATCCACTGAAGCCTCTCACAATTTGACCTTGAGGCAAAATTTGATAGTAGCAAACTTCTTTTAATGCAAGTTATTATTAAACAGACGTTGCACTTTATCATAATGTAATCTATATGTCTATATACAGTTGTATCAGAAAAATTCTTCCAGACAGTTTTTAGAACACAGTCTCTTAAAATATCACAGAGAATCTGGAAATTAAGCCTTGTACATCTTTGTTAAAAGGATACAATCTCAGGAATTCAACACATGGTATTTATTGCCCAATCAAATATGAGTGTAGTATATTCCCTGATTAAAAAGTTGTGATCACAGACAGGTACTGCACAAAAATGTAAGTCAGAATGTCCACATGGGATTTGTAAGTCCACTGACCACTGTGTAAGTTAAACTCTGATCAAATGCTGCACTTTTGCATTTACATACAAAGTCCATATCTCCCACAAAACCCAAATGTCAGCATATAGTCCACATGCAATTAGCTGGCACTGCGATGTCCATGGATTGGTTCAACAAGCCTAATTTTAATTTCTGATCTTAGTTTGTTGGATCATAGCCTCACATAAATTTGGTGATCTCATAATTCATTGGAACTACAGACCACAACTTAAGCTATATCCATGGTAGTGTTTGTGTTACTTTTCTGAAAAAAAACTGTGAACCTGTGTATCTCGTAAAACATGAACTTCAAACATTCTACCAAGAAAGTTCTTTGTGTAAGTAAAATCATTTGTGACAGACTGATGAATTTTGTTGTTCTATCAATTGAAAAAAAAAAAATCGGGACACAATTTTTCTTAAAAGATGAAGAACTTACCATGATCAGTAATTTAATAATTACAGATGTTTATTACTAATGTGACAGTGTCAAAATTCCCGGAAGATGACAGTTGATGGTGATTGCAATCAGTCACTATCACTTCAAAGGGAATACACATGGCCACATATCAAGTTAAACATATATAATTGTTCACCCACAGGTTCAATGTACCCAGGCCCAGAATTTCGGCGAGAATCTGAGAATCCATTCTCGTAAAGATTCTCCTGAACTTGTCTTTCTTTTAAAAGAATATTAACTGACAAAAATCCAAATAGATTCTCGCAAAATTTTGCGAAATTCTGGCCCTGTGTACCATGGGTGGCATTTCATGTTGTTAAGTCATTTGTATATCAACAACTATCTGGATATTTACTGCAATACACAAGCCTTGCTGCTTGTCTTGGATTGTCCTGACTTGGTGCTAGATGCAGATTTTGGTGGGTCTGCTTGTTTCTTGCTTGAGGCTGACACTGGTGCACCCTGCTTTGCTTGTTTGCTGCTTGCTGATGACCCATTACTGGTATTCTGGCTTTTTTGTCTTGGTGCTGGAGTGGGTGTAGTGGTGCCCCCTGGTGGCAACTTTGGACCAGAAGGTGGCAGCACAGGTTCTGTTGCCTCCTTGGGGGCCTCTTGCTTCCTCTTTTCATAGTTATTTGCCGTCTGTACAGCAAGAGCAGCCCCGATGAACATTCCTCTGGCTTGTGTATTCTTCCTGACACCTAAAAACAAACAACAACAAATGCACCTGGGCAGGCAGACCTTATCATGCGATAACCTAAGAATTTTGACAGGTTCTAAAATCCATTACAAAGCACATGCAGGAAAACCTAGATGAGAAATTTACTGTAGTTTCCCTTGGGATGCTTACCTTAAATGCTTTTATATAATAATATATAATTCAATTGGTATTCATCTGGCAGAGTGACTCTCTGTAGGCCCTACTTCTGCTCTGTTATTTTTGGACACAAAAAAACAAAAAACAAACAAAAAATAACAACAAAAAAACAAAAAACACCAAAAAAACAAAAACAAAAACAAAACAAAACAAAAAACAGCAAGAACTTTTATGAACTTTTCGATATTGAGAAAGGTATACTCCATGTATACCATATGATTGCCAAGTTTTGTACTATCATTGCCAATTTAGGCAGTTACAACAGTCTAATGCTGACAGGATCATAAAAACTGGACATGTATACACCCGATAACCTGCAGGTCATGTTTACCTTGCATTTCATGTACACAGATGTACATGTGTTACGGTCATGTAACACATGCATGTACCTTGCATTTTTTCACTGATTTTAACATGGTCATTTCACACATATATTCAGTTATCCAATGTTCGTATCATAAACACCCTTTAATTTTCCTTATTACCTTGCATTTCACTAAGAATTACCACCATGGTCATGTCATACTTACCTTGTATTTCATCGATGATTTCCACCATGGCCATGTCGTACATACCTGGCATTTCATCAATAAGTTCCACCATGATGATTGCCATACTTACCTTGAATTTCATCTAGGATTTCCACCATGGTCATGCCACACATACCTTACATTTCGTCAATGATTTCCACTATGGCCATAGAATACACATTGTTAGGTTTTTCACCTAACAAAAATGATGACTGTTATTAGGTCCATCCCACTGCTTGCCACCAGTTGTAAGGTTTTCACCTAATGAAATGAAGACTGTAGATCACTTTTACTATTTATTCTGGAGACCTCAAAATGTGAAACAAGTTGACAACAAAGTGCTGATAGTGCTTCAGTGCTGTCACATCTGAGTCTGGTCTACTGTATGTGTCTGTCTGACTGTGCCTCTCAAGCCTCATCTGACAACTGAACTGCAACTGGCCTACTGACTGCCAGCTTCTTCTCAACTGACTTCTCACTGGCAACTTGCTGGAGAGGTGCACCCCTTATATACCTGCTCTAAGCCGGGGCACCATTTAGCCGGGAACTATCTAGGGGCACCATCTGGGGCAGTATGAAGGGCACCATTTAGGGGCACACGTTTGGGGCACCACTTAGCACTATCTAGGGGCATCATCTGGGGCACCATCTAGGGGCACCATCTAGGGGCACCATTTAGCCCAGAGAGGGATAAGCAGTCATTTATCTGGGGCACCATCTAGGGGCACCATCTGGTCTGCTGGCAGGTAGCCAACTTCTCACAGCTTCTATGTGTTTCCAAGGTCCCATGGCACAACATAACTACCTTGTACTGCTACTACATAACCCTCCCTGGTCCAGCTTGCTTGGCTAACACTAACCGCTCTACCTATACATGTAAATCTGGATTTGTATAGCTTATTCTAATCATATGGGTCTGTCTTTAGTTCAAAACTTCAAAGTTTAGCAACGATTCCTCACTATGTTGCATTTCATCAAATATTTCTGCCACGGTCATGTCATACATACCTTGCATTTCATCAATGAGTTCCACCATGGTCATGTCATACATACCTTGTATTTCATCAATGAGTTCCACCATGGTCATGTCATACATACCTTGTATTTCATCAATGAGTTCCACCATGGTCATGTCATACACACCTTGTCTTTCATCAATGAGTTCCACCATGGTCATGTCATACACACCTTGCATTTCATCAATGAGTTTCACCTTACTAATGTCATGGAGTTCCACCATGGTCATGTCATACATACCTTTCATTTCATTAATGAGTTCCACCATGGTCATGTCATACATACCTTGCATTTCATCAATGAGTTCCACCATAGTAATGTCACCGGTGTTCTCAGTACTGCTGGCGGTGGCACCACCACCGGTGTTCATCACAGTAATACGATCACTCTGATTCTGATGTTCCGGACACAGCCATATCACTTTGCCACTTGGTAAGTGACATCTACATAAAACAAACAAACAGAATTTTTTTTTTCAACAATGTAAAATGCAGCTAAATGAAGGAAACTGACAGACGAAGACAGGAGGATAATTCTCATCACAATTTTCCTCAATTTGATTTCTTTTGGACTAAATTAGGCCTGATTTCAATAACCATCATTTGACAATAAAAGTAGATTTACTGAAGTTACAGCCACCAGGTTATTTTCACATGAACACCCAACACTGAGGTAGCACTTCTACAATGATACTTGTTTTTACTGACAATTTGTATCCATACATGTAGGGCTGACACAACTGCATGTCCCAATTGTTCCAAAAATTAAAAAAACAACAACAAAATATGGAATGAACGTATTGAAAATTGCAGTATTGTAAACCCAGGGCTAATGAAGGGAGTGTATGTGCATGGTTATTATTGTAACACACATTCTAGATCTACTCAGACTGATGCAGACAACAGAAAGCATCTCTTGGCAAAGTTTGCTCCATCCTGGATTGCCGGTTACAGGGTATGGTGGAGTCAAATCAGCATCTCAGCTCAGCATACTTTGTCAAATTTGTCCTGTGTCTTGGTCACAGGTCACTAGATATAAATTTATCTTTCTAAACACAGACACATATGGTGGTCTTATTCAACAGATTGGGTGAACCCTTAGGTTATACACATTTCTCTGGGGTTTATTGTCAATAGGCTATACATACAGTGGAATCTCCCTATTAAGACCACCTAAGGGACTGAAAAATGTGGTCTTAATAGGAGAGTGGTCTTCATGGGGATATAATTTAGTTAAGGGTAGAACAAATGGGTCTGTAAATTGGTGGTCTTAATATAGAAATGGTCTCTTTATGGAGGTGGTTTTAATTTGAGATTATACTATACATGTTGAATGGGAAAAGGTCATTTCCTGTGTTCTATCTATCTATCTGTCTGTCTGTCTGTCTGTCCGTCCGTCCGTCCGTCCGTCCATCCATCCATCCATCCATAGTTTACCTGGACAATGTGCCCATGGTTTTATCAGTATCTACTTCTTTGACCATCCTGCGAAGACTTAGGTAAGCACTCTGGAAATCCGAGCTTGAAGCACACATCTGAAATTGGTCAGCAGATCAAATACCTATGATGTCACTGCCATTACATTAACTTTTCTTAACGAACAGGAAACTCGTTTCCACAATGTCAATACTTATAACAGGTAGCTTAGAAATAAATGGAATGTGCTGATCATATACCATATATTAGTATGTAGGTAAGTAATTAAAGTAGAAGTAACTTGCATACTTTGTAGCAGAATGAGGCATCTTCATGAGGTATCAGTCACCCGTCTCTGCACTAAACCATCCAGGCATCTGTAAATTGCTTTTCTTTGACATTTAAGTGACACATGTACAGCCTCTACTTTGCACCCATCAGTTCAATGAAATTACTTCTATCTCAGAAGTAGCTATTTCCATTGGTACCACTGAGAAAGTTTTCTACGTGCAAAAGAATCAGGTCGTCTAACTTTCCATGTCTACCTCCATTGTGCTTCTGGTAACACTTCAGTTTATTAGCTTGTAGAAAACTTTTCCACAGCTTCATCATTTTAATAGTACCCAGGTCTCTGTTATTGATACTAGTTATCAAAGACAATGAAGATCTGAACTATATTATAAAGAAACAGTGAAACAGCATTTTTTGCTAAAATGTTGATGATCGTGACAAGATGTGACATCATGTCTCCTGTGGTGACCTGGATAAATGCATGATATACATGCATGTTTGTGCTTGACCCTTTCCCCTTTCCCCATTAAACCGCCCAAAATCGGCTGGTGGTCAAATGTCGTCTGCTTCAGTGTTTTCAACTAATTTCGACCGTAATGAAAAAAAAAATTGACTGAGAATTGCAGATGGGACCTACCATGATCACATGCTCCAGGTCAATGGCTTTCCTTGACATGGGTTGGGCACTAAGTGTCCAACCCATGCCAAGGAAAGCTGTTGACTCAGTATTAATAATAAAGGGGGAAAGGGTTAACTCAGATGCAACATAAGTTTCGCGCTTTCAGCCAGACAGTAAAATAAGTCATGCACACTGAACAGTTGCTCACCTTCTCTATGTATCTGATGTACTCCTGTCCAGTCTCTGTGGCAAACACCTGCAGATCCATGTTACTATAGCGCAGGATAGCCAGGATCCTGGCCATGTACGGTGCCCAGGACTCCACCAGATCACCCATATGTTTGGACGGCCGCCAGATGAGGACAGTATCTGTCAAGTGCCAGCCCTGTCACCAGAAATAAGTCTCTATTGGCTGTGCACAAACAACTCAATTGTTCACGAGACAGAAAAACACCAGGTGGTCACTTGATAAATACACGATTAAAAAAATATGATATGTATGTACATGTATAAAAAGCTCACTAGTGACATGCAGGTCTACCTTAGACTTCCATCTTGTACACAGCCTGGCCAGCTAGTCTCTATGCCACTTAGATCTGCACACAGTATGTGGCCTGGCCAGTCTCCATGTAAACTAGTACAGGGTCTGGTAAAACTTGGTCCAGGACCTGGCCAGCGTCCAAGTCACTTCTAAAGTACGTGGCATGGCTATATACTCTACGTCAAACTTAGATGTCCATATAGTACATGGCCAGGCTAGCATCTGTCACATAGATCTCCACTTAGTGCATGACCCGGCCAGCCTCCATGTCACTTAGTAGGTGGCCTGGCTATACTCTATGTCGAACTTAGATGGTGATATAGTACATGGCCAGGCTAGAGTCTGTCACATAGATCTCCACTTAGTACATGACCTGGCCAGCCTCCATGTCACTTAGTAGGTGGCCTGGCTATACTCTGTGTCGAACTTAGATGGTGATATAGTACATGGCCAGGCTAGAGTCTGTCAAATAGATCTCCACTTAGTACATGACCTGGCCAGCCTCCATGTGACTTAGTAGGTGGCCTGGCTATACTCTGTGTCGAACTTAGATGGCGATATAGTACATGGCCAGGCTAAAGTCTGTCAAATAGATCTCCACTTAGTACATGACCTGGCCAGCCTCCATGTGACTTAGTAGGTGGCCTGGCTATACTCTATGTCGAACTTATATGTACATTTTGTGCAGGCTGCGCCAGGGAAGCCTCTGTGTCACCCAGGTCTCCACTTAGTACATGACCTGCCCACCAAACATTGTCATCTTGTATTAATTTTACTATCTGCAAGGTAAAAATCTAAGAATAGAAGGCAGCGAGATTCTCGCCCTGCTTCAGGATGCTGATTGGCTCACAGGTCATGCAAATAAGTTTGCCAAGTCTCGGCACGTTGTCAAGTATGCACAGTGCACGCTTTTAACAAACAAGCATGGTGGAGTCGATCATTCAAACAAACATTATGCTTATGTTTTCATGTCACATAAGTATCTAAATTTTTAGTGACATATTGACGGTAAATATTTTGAAAATATTCAGAATGTTCCTGGTTAGCCACTGAAAAAAATACAGAGTGGAAACTGCATGCAATCGATATTGAAATGGAAAACTTTTGCAACAGTGTGCAATGTCAATCAACTTCCGCAATGATCCATACTGAATTAAATCTCTGTGTGTTTTTGTTTTTTTTTCAGATATACTGCAGTATTTATAATTTTGGCACTATTGCTCAATAGTTATAGTGGAAACCATTGAATCTGTTGTACATCTGCAGGAGAATGCACCATGTTGCCATATCTTGGTAATTATGTGCACTGAAAGTTGATCTTCGGCACGTGCGTCATTGGGCCGATAAACTAACCCACAGCACAGGAGAAGCAAGCATCTTTGGGCAGGTTTCCTCACCTGCAGCAGAGGATGGCCCCAAGGTGAAAAATAAATCTTAGTATTGTGATTTTTCGATAGTCCATTTTGCAACTCAATATGCTGTATCTTGGGGCTTTGTACCATGATGCCCCAGTGTATCATTATATCCCTATATACTCTGTGTCAAACTTAGATGTACATTTAGCCATGGCCTAGCCATCCTTAATGTCACTTAGAACCGCTAGTCAGCCGCAAAGAAAAAATTAAGCAGCAAAGACTAAAAATGATTGAGCGGCTAGCCACTAAGCTGCTGGTAAGTAGGCACACAGTAGCGACTGCTTAGCAACTAGCCACTAAGCTGCCGCTACCTAGCAACTGCTTAGCAACAGGACTGTTGCATAGCAGCAAGAACTTTGTTTTTGACCGACCTAGCACCAGCTTAGCAGCATGGACTTTGTTTCTGACCAAGCTAGTGGCAGCTTAGCGGCAAAGACTTTGTTTCTGACTGACCTGGTGGCAGCTTAGCAAGAGGAACTTTGCTCGTGACAGACCTAGTGACAGCTTAGCAAGAACTTCATTTCTGACTGACCTAGCAGCAACTTAACAAGAAGGACTTTGTAGTTCTCCAGCTTTAACAAACATAAACATTTTAAATGTTGAAATTAACAAACATTAACAACGCAACCTGTATTCCAATAACATGTTTACGGAATTCAAAATTTTCATTTAGAATTCATCAGAAAGTATTGATTTAGATTTTTAACAGTTATTAATTTTTATATATTTTAGCCAAAGATAATGACAAATAATTGTTAAGCATCTTTAAAGGAGATTAGCAGAATACAAAATTTTAAGTCAAAGTTTGAATTAAATCATAATTTGAAATGAAATTATTGCCTTCCATCTGACTCACTCTTAAGTCAATAAGTAAAAACATAGATTTTATAAAACAATTTTTATGGGAAATATGTACAATTAAATAACCATAGCAAGGCAAGATAATGGACAGCCAAATAGCTCTAGCTTGTTGGTGAGTATAGAAGACAAGCCAATGGAATATTACTGGCAAACTAGTTGCTACTTAGCAGCACACTGGCCAGTGGGAGCATCTAGCGGCAGCTTAGTGGAAGACCAGCCGATGGGATTTCTTCCTTACCTGCCAGAAAACTTACCAATAGGAGCACCTAGCAGCAGCTTAGCTGCAAACTAGCCGCAACTGAACATGAACTAGTAGCCTCTCATTGTGACTTGACTGTCCACCAATCAGATCTCTTTTTCCTGCTACTTATCCGGAAAGTCATTTGCATGGTAAAATCTTAAGCAGCTGCTACTTAGAGGATAACTAGCGGATAACTAGCTGCTAAGTAATAGGAACACTTAGTGATAAGGTCTTTTATCATAAGGGAAAGTCTTTAACTGCTCATGACAACTTTCCACTTTGAGACCATGAAAAGATGTTACAAACATGTATCAACTTAGCGCAATAAAAAAAAAAAAATATACATTCAATGCAACATTGACTGAAGGGTCCACCATTTGCTCAAATTACATCATATTGGCACAAAAATCTAATCAGTTCATCTTGGCATGCTAGATAAGCATACTGCCAAATTTGAGCAAAATACATCAGAGCATTCTGGAGATATTGTGGTAATGAGCCCGAAGAAGCATGTCATAAGGCTGCCATTTGCTCAAATTAGGTCATAGTGACACCCAAATCTAATCAGTCATATTGCCAGGTATTGTAAGCATATTGGCAAATTTGAACAAAATACATGGAGACATTCTGTAGATATCGTGGTAATCAGAATGTGCACGTCCGGACAGATGACCCGAAAGCAGAAAGGGGTTCCCCTTATGGGGCATATATCCTTAAAAAAACATTGCAAGAAAGTTTGCCTCTGATCCTTATACAGTTTATATGCCTATATTATTGGACAAAATTGTGCAGTGATTTCAATATGAAGACCTACATATGTACATGAATGTATCATTCTCATTCTGCCTGTACATGTATTTTTCTATCTTTATACTGTCACAATCTTTAACTAGAAGGAAATGTGCCACACACATGTACTGGGACACTCTACTTACACCTTCATGTTCACACATGAATCTGAAGCCAAGCTTCTGGCCAGCAACTTCCATGATTGGCAGGCGGTCATCCACTACATGTCTCATGGCTGCTTCTGGGTCCATCCATTCCTCTTCTTCTGGTCTGTCTTCCCCTTCACACTCTTTCTTCTTTTCATCACCTTCTTTTTTATCTCCATCTTTAGTAATTTCTCCTTCTCCATCTTTTGTAGTTTCTCCTTCTTTATCTTTTGTAGTTTCTCCTTCTCCACTGTTTATAGTTTCTTTTTCTCCATCTTTTGTAGTTTCTCCTTTGGTAGCTTCCTTAACCAGTGACTTTTTCTTTGACCCAGTTTCATCACCAGAGGAATCTGCATCATGTTCCGCTTTCAGGCCCAGGTATGAATCTGGTTTTGATTTATGCTTCTTCTGCTCGCTAGGTGGTGGTGCTGTATCTTTGGACCCTGAAGTCATCACGCTTTCGTGCTGAGATTTGGACTTGTGTCGCCTTAGACGTCCTGCTGTTTTGGGTCTGAGCTGTGGCTCTTGCTGTGCCTTGTCAGCTTCCTGCTTCTTCAGCTCTGCCTCCAACTGCAAGATAACATCAAAAGTTCAAAATATGGCAGCCGTAATTTTCAAGACAATACCAGGCAGCTAACACAAAATGACATGTAAAATTTAGTGGAGTTTCATACATAGTTCTGTAACTATACTGTGTATATCAGTAAAATCTGACCATAAATGATATGTACCTGTGGTTCACAGTAAAACCTAAGGATGAAATATATTTGCTGGTGGTGATGAAAACTTTTTTAGAACCTTGATGAAACCATGCAGGATTCTTGTACATTACTCCAATCGACTCATTTCATGCACACAGTACACTGGTAAAGATCTTGATCCACTCTTTCTGTATTCTCTGGCAAGTCGTGCTGCAACTACCCTTGCAGCAGCTGGAGTATGACATAGCACGCAAAGACAACACAAACTGACTTTGTTTTTAACCCTTTCCCCTTAAACTGTTCAAAACAAGCTGCAGTCAAATGTCATCTACTTCAATGTTTTTGACTAATTTCAACACAGTAAAGAAAAACAATTTGAATGAGAATTGTAGATGACACCTATCAAGATCACATGACCCAGGTCAACAGCTATCCTTGGTGTGGGTTGAGTGCTTAGTGGCCAACCCACACCAGCTGGTATCTTCAACACTTTTCCAGGTTTACATCTTGTATGATATTATGTGATGTCCTCTCCTGAACTTCCTGGACTCAGTGACCATCTCCTGAAATGAGCAAAATCCCATTCTTAGTCATAGCCCTACCTTCTTTTGTTCCTCGTATTCCCTCTTCCTCTGTTCCGCCAGCTCTCGAGCAATTTGGCGCTGTTCATCCAGGTACTTGTCAGAGTCCTTTTTCAACTCTGACGGCTTGAGGAAGTCCATCAGCAGTACCCGCGGATACCCCACCAAGTCTGTGCCCTCCACGTATGCAGCCAGTTGACGCACAAACTTCCTCTCTGCCAGTTCAATCAGTTCCTGTGGATCAAACCAGTTAATGTCTTCACCATGGTTCAAGTCCATAACTTTGCTGTTAGTTCAACATTCTGAATTTCAGTTGCATTCACAAAAACAAAATTTGAACTTAAAAGGTAACAAAATTTAACTTAATTGCAAAATTGAAGCTTTCTGATCAGTAAATTTTGTTCTTAGGTTCAAATTAAAATTGTTCTCAATACCACCCCAGCAGTTGATTCACTCTGTTTTTCTCAATTTATTTGCCAAGAAACATGAGACACTGTACATGTGGGCCCACAGTATGAAATGTTTCAATGGTAACTGGTGCTTTGACAGAGATACATTTCATTCAAAAGATACATTAGCTGTAAATTGTCCCAAAGGGATTTTATTGCTATGATGCACATTTCATTCAAAAGATCAGTCCACTGTAAATTGTCACATAGGGCTTTTCTTGTCATGATGTCTGTATCATATACAAAACTTTCTACCCAAAAAAACAAAAAACAAAAAACAAAAACAAAAATAAAAAACAAACAATAACAAAAACCAAAAAAAAAACAACAACAAAAAAAACAAAAAAAAAAACAAACAAACAAACAAACAAACAAACAAACAAAAAAAAAAGAAGAAGAAGAAGAAGAAAAAGAAAAAAAACAATCATGTTCAATTTAATCAGCACAAAAAAAACGAACAAAATGTCATAAAGGTCTGACAACACCCTAGATTACCATCCCAAATAATGATCAAGACTGCAAAAATGCCTGTGTGACATACATATAGGTTTTGCATTAGTCATAGGTATGGAATATCAATAATGACAAAACTACCAGTAATTCCAAGGAGCCTGGAAAGGCCGTAGACTTGCACTGTGCAATAAGCATGTACAAATTTGCTATTGGCATTAATTTGTGGTGTTGATGTCAGTCAGTAAAGGGTTGGACTACAAGGTGCTGCCATCTGGTGATTGATTCCCCAAACACACAAATACGGGGATCCGTCAATGCCTGCGACCCAGACAACTGACCTAGTGACCTACCTTTGCAATGTAACACATCGTTTGTAGTCCTGATATACATGCATCTGGTTTCATGCAGGTACATGACTTTGTGTCAAAACACAAAAAGTTAATGTACAACTTGGAAATGAATAAAGAGACAGACGGGGTGAGACATTATAAATTTTGCCTATAGCCAAGGGGGTAAAATGTATAGCCAGTGTCAAATCATGTTGATGGTTAATGTAAGTCCTCCATGTCACAATTGTGGTTGCACTGTGAATCAGGAACCAAGGAACAATGTCCCTCTCTCATGAGGCCCCTTCTTGCCAAAGGCATCAACATACAGGTACTGGTAGCGTGCCATTTCTGCAAGAATTCCCCCTCAAGAAACCTAGCACTGTGACATTTGTATTGTGTCTACTTTTGTATCTTGGCATGACTGGTCTTATTACAGGAGAACCACTACACTTATTCTGTCTCATTAGATCTCTCATCCGAATTTCAGCAAAATCAGCCCACGCAATCATAAGATGAAGTGACTGAATGGGCAGATATGTAAGAAAAAAAAAAACACTACACAATGCATTCTACCCATAATTTTAAGGGATAATATATCAATCATTATAGTTTATGATGTAATCATACCAAGGTATATTTTCAAATGGTGCCATGTGGTCCAATTCAAACTAAATTTGATTTTTCTACCATTCTATCTTTTCAAATGTCAAAACTGAACAAAATTTCAACATACATTGTAAGCATTTTCGCGGCTGGCTTGTGATTTTTGTTTCTCCTCCTGCCTCTGTGCTGCTTTTGCCTCTTGCTGCTCCTCAAAGTCTGTGGGCAGGCAATCCTTCACAGCCGCAGCTAGTTCGTCATAAGCCGCGGGATTCTCAAACTGGAAGTTGATGTGAGGGGTCCCCATGGACAGCATGCCAATCTGTGCGTGCAAGAAACGTTGGTATTCACAGAAAACAGAAATAATCACCTGTGGGTCTCAAAAATTTTTTCCCAGCAAACCACTGACTTGCAAAAGTATGCAAAATTAATATGCACAATGGGCCATCTTTATGGCTCTAGACAGTTAAAATAAGACTCTGGATATTTATGAGCAGTTGTAATTATGCAATGAAAATAGAAAACACATTTATACCCTCAGATGAAAAAAGCACAATAAAATCCAAATAAATACATACTCTTATTTAAGCCTGGATTCAATATAATCACTGATGTTGATTTGTCATGGCAGACAAATAAACAAGAGGGCTGTGTAACAGCCTGTGCTTAGCTGATCAACAAATAGTCACTTCAAAATAAGTCAACCTGAGATGGGCTCCAGTTCAGCTTCAATTATAATATTAATTACAAGGCAATCACAGATTGCTGGATCCATGCCCCAATCCCCTCATTTATAACCTTGCTAATCCCAGGTCTCATTTTGGATTGACTGTAGTCAATAAAAATAGGCTATCACTGTGACCCAGACCCAGATACTTGACCTAGTCACCTACTTTTACGCATGACACACTCTTGTGTCCAGATACACATGTGTGTGAAGTATCATGATTCTAAGTCAAAGGATAATAAAATTACAGCCTGGGAACAAAGTTTGATGCAGTTTTACATGAATGTATCACTGTGTTCCAGATACTCGACCTAGTGACCTACATTTTTTCATGACCCACCATTAGGTCAACATGTATGTGTGTGTTTCATGAAACTATGTGAAACAGTAAAGTATTCATAGCCCAGACATGATTTAACAAAGATATGTCACTGTGACCCAGATACTTGACCTAGTGACCTACTTTTGGTACATGACACACCCTTGTGTATAGATGCACCTGTGTAAAGTTTCATTAATCTAAGATAAAAGGCAAATGAATTATAGCCTGGAAACGAATAGAGGAGACCCAGATACTTGACCTGGTGACCTACTTTTGTTTCATGACACACTTTTAGGTCAAGATATAGTTGTATGTCAAGTGTCATGAAACTAAGTTAAATAGTAAAGGAATTATAGCTCCGGCATGATTTTACAACAAAATGTCTTTTGGTACATGACACACCCGTTTGTCCAGATGCACCTGTGTGTAAAGTTTCATTAATTTAATTTAAAGGACAAGTGAATTATTGTCTGGACATGAAACGGGGATGTACACACGCACAGAAAAAAAGCAATCACTCTATGCCCTTCCTCCAGTAGGAGGGGGCATAACTAAACTAATATTAGAGGAGCTGTGCTGAGCTGAGCTGAGCTGAGCTGAATTTTCAGCAGACAGTATATCTACAGTTTCATAAGCCACGGAATGTATATATTACAGGCCAAATTAATAAGTAAATACATATCACTACCTGTGACCCAGATACTTGACCTAGTAACCTAATTTTAGTACATGTCATGTATATTTGTCTTGATTCATGTGTGTCATGTTGCTTATTTCCAAGTTTGGATAGAGTCCATAGCTGTGCATATACATTATTATTTCTAACATGTACTGCTATCAATCATCATGTAATTTAGAACACATTGTCAACAGTCAGGAATACAGTAGTGCCACCTGGTGACCAACTTTGGTGGAGAATAAGTCAGAACAAATATGTAGAAGCAGTGTCATCTATTACACAAATTACGGTCTGGGAGTGCTTACAAGTGTCGTTATCAATTTGAACAACTTGACCAAGCAGTTTAAGAAAAAAAAATTGGTTGTTTTTAACATATTTTATTCCATCAAGGAAAACAATTGGGGAGAAGGGCCAGGCCCTATGTTAACCCCTCTTGCAAAAGAAGGACAATAGCACAGGACAGACGGAACATCACTATGCCTGGTGCAATGCTCTCATTAAATAGTGCTCATGAGTTGTAAATGGTGAAGTATGGATGATGAATAGAGCATTGCACTAAGCTAACAGATTGAAGTAGGACATAGCACATAGAGCAGGACAGAGAGTGGGCCTTTTACTGTATAGTATATAATATACTGTGTGATAAACAAATCATATAAATTCATGGTTACAAAGTTAAATATAAAATATTCAAATCATGTGATGGGACTGGACTGAAAACGCTTAGTTTTTGTAATGCAGTCGTGGACAGCCAAAAATATTTTCTTGTTGTTCTTGAAACTGCAGCCTCAAGCACCATATAAAATTGTTTTAAGACTGAAGGGGGCTTAAGTTGTTACAATTCACTGGCGATTATCTCTGAGCATGAAAGGGACAAGCAAAAAAGTTATGCCAAACATTTTCAGCACCTTGCCCACATCAACACACAGGAGTATCAGAAAGGCCTATCTCAAATAGATGTGGATTCAGTTGATGGGACCCATGCGTAATGGATAACTGCAGGAAATCTTGTGCCCACATAATGTAATTCCATCTGTTTGACTGGTTCAAGAATACTGGTATTCATTTTATTTTTGAACTGAGACAAAGCGCTTGAATTCCGTACTTCAGAGGGCAATTGGTTCCAAAGTCTAGTAGTTGCAGGGAAGAATGAGTTATCAAATAGTTCTGTTCTTGCTGTAAAGTGTGGTAGATCTGGGGGTTGTCCAAAAGATTTTTTTTTTTTTAAGATCTTCCAAAAAAAGTGAGCCTCAAAATTTCGTCACAGTTTAAAACATATCTAGGACATGCCCTTACTTGGTGTCCACAAGATGACCATGACCACAGTCTTGACAAGATGCTTCAAGCATGCAACTTTGGTGGTTGTGTATCTATTTAGCGAGCAGTTCTTGGATTTACAAGGTGCACAAACTCAGGGATGCACAGGCATGAGGAAAATACTACATGTACCCAGTCAGCTTACAGAGCCAAGGGGCTGGGGGGAGGGAATTCACCATAGCATGACCATTAAAAAAACAAGCATGGTTGAGACCCACCCAAGGTACATGTAGTTCCCCACCAAATCAAGATGTGGCAAAAGCTGTTGAGAAGTTGAAAATGTGAAATTGTTGATGCATCATGGTTGGTCCCTTGGGACAGATGGTGTGGGGACAGCTTGCCATTCTATGTGCTCAGCTGAATGACAAGTCAGCTGGGCTACAATTTATAAATTAACCAGCTGTTAATAATTTCTTATGAATATGAAGAGCAAAACTAGAGAGAACAATTATGTTAGCCAGAGCTTTGTTTTTAGTTCAAACATTTTATTCTTTGCCAAGAAGTTCTTTTCACACAGGAAAACAGTGATTGTACACGGGCCATTTTCCTTGACCAATATTTTCATCTTGCAGGTTCCCCGTCAAATTTCATTGTCAAAGAATAACTTGTTTCAAGGAAAATTGTGTTTAAAAAATCAATCAGTTTGTTTTAAGAAGCAATTCATTGCTTTAAGGAATTATTGGAGTCCTCCAATTATGTTTAGATATTTCTCTTTTTCTCAAGTGTAGGTAAGAGCTCAAGTATCAGCATGTACATACCTCTGATCCAATCCACTTATAACCACTCCCAACAACAGCAACTATGATTGGGATCTTCAGAGAGATAGAGGCAAAGCGGAACTCCATGCTGCAGTTCTTGGAGTTCACATACTGCAAGCGACATGATACATATACTGCACTCAACTACATAACACAATGACACTAAATGTACTCAACTACATGACACGATGACACCAGATGCACTCAACTACATTACACAATATTTACATTCAATCTAACTTTTAACATTGCAAGTATAGGAGAGAGCCTGGTGTGTTATGAGACCATAACACAGTAGCCTTGTGTGTTATGGTACCATAACACAAGTGTCCCGCCCACATTCCAATAAGCCACGCCCACCTGGGTTTCCGGAACTTAACACTTGAACATGCTGGGTAAATCAGCTTCTGGACGTGTCTCTTTATTTTATGTATTACATTTCTAAATTTCATGTAATTGAGCAGAAAAATTATGAGGGAAATGTAAATATAAGCAATGAGGGTCGCTTTTGTGTGTGTTATGGCATAATGACGCGGGTGATTGAAGCTGGCATCGGGCGAGGCGCACTGGCGTGCACCACGCCTACGATGTCAGCTTCAATCACTCACGTCATTTTGCCATAACACACACAAAAGCGACCCTCATTTCTTAAATGACACTAAATGCACTCAACTGCATGACACAATGACACTATATGCACTCAACTACATGACACAATGACACAAGCAGAAACACACGTACAACATATAACCTGAGCATCAAGGCTTTTGCTGACTAAATATAAAATGTCTAAAACTTGCCTACAGGCAGAGGAAAACAGAAATTAAAAATTGTATTCAATGACACACAGCTCAGTAATTAATAGAAATATGCACTTCCACTTGTCAGAAATTTAGACAAACAGGCTGTGGGACAATGAACGAAACAATGCCAATTAAGCCCTGCAAAATTTAGGCTGCCAGGTGGCAGCACTTGTAGCTCATCACTGCTTTGAAAGCAGCAATTCAAGATTACATACAAGTACAATACATTAATATAAGTTGTATATATAATTTAAGATTAGATGCATTGTATTATGACAGTTTGATGCATAAAAATCTGAGTTATTTTTGAACATCAACAGAATTAGATTGTACTTGGTGGTATATATCAAATGTAGTTTATTATAATCCAAATTATTTTTAAACAAAGGCAAACACTGGACAGCCTTTGAAATGAACGAATTAGATTTTGTACAAGGAACCGGGTGTACACCAATGAAAACAAATTTTGGGAGGAGTGGAGATACCTTATTTGTTATGAGAATGTGCTCTTAATAATAACAACTGTAGTGTCATTTGAAGCGTCTCGTATGATCTTGTACAATTTCTGGCACTGGCATATGAAATAGAATTCCTGCATGGAAACCTATTTTCAACTGCCCTGCCTCTCATAGAATTTACTCTACTTATCCCAATTATCCAACACCACCTTGTTTGAAGCTGAACATCGTCATATTTCCAAAATAATTACTTTATTAACTTTACATTGGACTCCACACTGGACCATAGCAATGTTTAAGGTCAATTAGCTGCCCACATGTATAAAAAAAAAAAAAAAAATAAAAAAATACTGCTCTATACAAAAGCCATGTAAAACTCTTCAAAACAAGATAATTTACATTTAAATTTACAAGTGTTTGCAATTTATATTTACTATTATTTTAAAAATATAAGTTCTCTGATTGGCTCTTGGTCTTGTTTTACATATCTATGTTAAACAGATCACCATATATAGACATGAGCAGTGGTATTAGACCTAGGGTGCAGTTTCTCATGCTCATTGTTGTCTATCTGAGATAACCTCCCCTACCCACCCACCCACATCCAACAATACCCTTCATTTATATGTAAGTGATACATTTTACATAATCAGTACTTCTTTCGGTTCTCTATTTGGAATGTTACGTCACAAAGTAGAAAACATCAACTTATAATCATATGGCAAATATTACACCAGACGTCACCAGGGACATTGACACAAAATTCAACCAACCTCGTCCGAGATGCAGGCCACCATGACCTTTGCTTGGCGTAAGCCTTCAGCGATGTCTTCAAACAGACCGCCCCGGCCCACCTGCTCTATGTCCATCCAACACGGGACTCCTCGCTCCTCCAGGCTCTGTTTGAGTTGCCTGGGATCAGCCCACCCGACAGACTCGGATGACTTTGTCTTTGTGCCTTTGGTGACCGCATCCTTGGAGTTTGCCCAGCAATAGCTTATGAAGCAGGGAGCATAATCCTTTTCCTGCAATGACATACTGATCTGTACCTTCTTTTATCATTTTCGGTACAGGGACCTACATTACTCATGCAAAAGAGACATTTATTCAACCCGTTTAAACATTGGTAAATTTGTATATTTATTTTTGTCCCATCCATGACATTATCTCAGAGATTGTACATCTTGGCATGAAATGGTAGCTAAAACCATGACTTCAATACACCCTACTGGGAGAAGCCCAGTCTTATCAGATCAACTAACAATGCCAGGCCTTCCAGCGGGCACCCTACTGGGAGAAGCCCAGTCTTATCAGATCAATTAAGGTATGCACACAGTGGGCAGTGAATCAAAGGCAGCATCACTACCCTGGTTTCTTTGAAATCACAGGTAAAGAGCCACTACTCTTTTATAGCAACTAAAACCATCATGGTTGATATGTGAATGAATTCATTTATTATATAATGCCAGAAGACTGTTCTGTGGGAGAATATCTATCAGTTTGTTCAAAATTCCAACAGTCTGAGATTTTTTAGATTTTACTTGAATGTGTGATTGTTCTAGGCTGAGTGCATGTCAACACTTGTGCCAAAGAACAAAAATTGAATAAATAACACAGTTTATTTTCATGTTATCCATTTCTACTGTAGAGATACGTATTTGTCCTTGTGTAGTGGTAAAACTGAAACCGAAAAAAATGTCATCTTTTTTATTTACCTCACTGGGTCCTTTCATTACTTCAGTATTAGACTGAACTGCTCAACTACTCAGACAGACTTCTGACAGCATAATACTGATGTTGTGAAATATTTTGTTGTGAATCTTGCATCATTGATAACCCATCTTAAATAATGGAAGTTTGTGAAAGGCAAGACCCATCAGAATAGCATGTCTTTGACTGTCAGCTTTTCTCAGAGCTAGAGTTCTTCATACTCTTTATAAAACTCATCAAACTTGCCAAATTTGTTTCAGACTCAGAAAGACAGCTGCAGAATATATGGCCTTATTCGCAGATTTTCTTGTGGAGTATGTGATGGTGCATGTCACCATAAGCTTGTGACTCAATACTAATAATGATATATCAAAAGTTAATCTGCATTTTGAGACCAGTAATGAATGTTATCTTTCTGGTGACTGACTGAGTCCACAGCTTTCCATGTATGCATGTCACCATGCACCTTTTAACTCATTCCACCCTGATAGAAGACCAGGTCAACAGCTCTCCTTGGCGCACCAAGGACAGCTGTTGACCATGGGCATATAATTTGGAATAATCTTCCATGCAAGTTTCATCCAAATTTTGAAAAGCAATCCCTAAATTAGTAAAATATAACAAGAAAGGAAGATTTGCTTCACAGCAAATCTGTCTGGGTGCCTTCAAAATGAGAACAGTTTGAAATGCTATACTTTGCCGGTGTTCAACATAATCTAAATTTTGTGTATTGGCCTAATTTTTATAAATTAAAATGCTCGGCTTTGGTTCTTGGTTCAAGGGATGTGGCCATGTCCCAAACTTAGAAAGTGAAGTTTGATTGAAACTACTATCTATAATAGTAGTGTACTATCTATAATAGTTTTGAAGCTATTCAACATTTTTATTTTGTGTATTTGTCTAATTTGCATGAATCATAAGCCTAGAAGAACTTTGGTTTATTGTTTATTGGATGGGGTTATGCCACATACCCATAAATTGAAGTAGAAATGGCAACTCTATAATAGATTTGAAGCTATTTAAGATTTACGTTTTGCATATTCACCTAATTTGCACAAATTAAAATCCTACAACTTTGGTTCATGGTTCATTTGATGCGGCTTTGCCACAAACCTACAAATTGAAGTTGGAGTGGCATCTCTCTTCATCCACAGAAATTTGTCTACAAGAAAATGAGCATGTCACCTGTAGATGGCACTGCAGGTACCTTCCTCTTGGTATCCACCTGTTGTTGCAGGTGGAGACACCTGGGGGATAAATAAAACCTGCTTCATTTACATGATGCTGGAAGCAGGTACTACCGCCATGCAGAATAGCATATATAGCATACCCTAATATGTTACCCTGCACAATATATGTGTCAATGTGGTGGTCTGTATGTGGAGATGGCGTGGTGTGTTCTGTTATACCTTCAGATCCAAAGACACGAATCTGCTAGCCAGCGCCTCCATCAGCTCCTTCCACTTCGGTTCGTATCGCTTGGGGTCTTGCATGTTTATAAACACCTGCCATCAAAATATATGAAGGTATGAATGTCAAAAACACTTTGTGTACACAAAAAATAAGATTCTATTAACAATACAAGAACTGAAGGGCACAAATATAGTACAAGAGACAATTAAAATAAACTATTTAGTGGCAAATTTCCAGACAAAGCAAAGCTGATAGACTCTCCAGAATGACATTCCTAGTCCCATGAGATACTTTACTGTTGATCAAAAGGTCTCTTATTAACCGTATTCTGTTATTTTGCCTTTAAGTTTTCTCAAATATTGAAAAAATAAAAATAAAAATAATAATAAGACAAACAAATGATGAGTTATGCTCATTACGTTCACCAAGAGAGTACAATATGTGCTTTCGCTGCATAATTGAAGTGATTTATCATCCTTTAAAATATCATATTGGAAAGATGCACAGCTAGCGAAGGCAATTTATCCCCTTGTGGATCCAAGGGGCAAACAATATTATATATATTACATATACATGTATGCACTACAGTCAAGCATTATACAGTTTGTACACATCCCTGTGGGCTACTGCATGCTCTTCAGACATTATTTTCTGGTGCCCTATCTCATCGACATCACACACATAAGCCCATGTGGGTCAACAGTATATGTCTGGTACCCCGCCTCACAAGAGTCAAACATGACATCATTATTCTCCAACTTTGCACCTCTATTCTGTCTGGTGCCCTATTTGATCACCACCACGAGAGCCTCAGGATCCCTGTCCGTCAGCAATCAGAACTTACTTCGCCTGCCACAAGGGCGCCCAGATCGCTCTTCTGCCATTCAAAGCTGCGTTCTCCCATCAAAACCATCAAATAGTTTTTCCTGAGAGTCTCCTTGGAGTAGGTAAAAAGCCGGCAACACTGGGTATTGGCCACAAAGTTGTTGGATACTCCCATCAGGACAATCTGAAGAAGAGTTTGGCCCACATAGAGAATGTGAAACATTTCACAAAAATGCTGAAACATTTGTATGTGAGTAAAACCACACAAAACTTGTCAGACTTTTAACCCTTTAAGAGCCCATTTATGCCCTGAATTTAAAAAGCTTTTCCTTGGCACCCTTTAGGCATGATGTCTTAGGGAAAGCCATTGAACTGGATAATTTACGTCTTCAAGAGTTTATTCAGACAAGGCACAGGGCTCTAAGTGGGTCCACCCCGAGGTCATTGGGTGACTCTTTTTCAGGTGTTAGGGCCACAAGGTCACAAAAAACTTGGATATTCCACCACAGAGATTCATTGTGTAGGTCGTTGGCCATCTTAATTAATATCTCAGGTCGTCAGGTACACTCTAAAAGCCTTCCAGGTTGCTAGTCACTACATACCCACTTTGGGCCCCAGGTATGCTGGTACATGCGTAGTTTGAAGCTGGGATCATCATAGTAAATTGGGTAAAAGTGTCCTCTTGTGACCAGTACTCAGGGGGCTTCAACTGCTCACTCATGGTCTATCGTATAGATTTTTTTTTCAATCTATATTATAGAAGGGACACTTCAGGTACAATAATATTGCAGTTTTATGTGGAACCCACTTCTTTAAAACGAGTGGCCTGTGTGAACAGCCCATGCTCAGTGGACCCAGATACATTCAAAATAAGTCCAAACCTGACGTAAGCTAAGCTAAAGCTAAGCTAAGCTAAGCTAAGCTAAGCTAAGCTAAGCTAAGCTAAAGCTAAGCTAAGCTAAGCTAAGCTAAGCTAAGCTAAGCTAAGCTAAAGCTAAGCTAAGCTAAGCTAAGCTAAGCTAAAGCTAAGCTAAAGCTAAGCTAAGCTAAGCTAAGCTAAAGCTAAGCCAAGCTAAGCCAAGCTAAGCTAAAGCTAAGCTAAAGCTAAGCTAAAGCTAAGCTAAAGCTAAGCTAAAGCTAAGCTAAAGCTAAGCTAAAGCTAAGCTAAAGCTAAGCTAAAGCTAAGCTAAAGCTAAGCTTAATTTAATTTTAAGTTGAGAATATATGGATATGAGTGATCCAGTCACCTACTTTTATTCATATCCTGCCAAGGTACATCCGGACCAAGTTTAAACGGGATCTAGTCTATGGTTTTGGAGGAAATTAGTAAACATGCATTACTATTCCAATATTAACCACGCAAACACAAATTCTTATTGATAATTACATAATTTTGAAAAATTGTTAACAATCAGGAAATAATCAGTGCCATTACATGTTCGGTGGAGATAGCAGAAAGCAACATACCCATCAAGTTTGCAGAGAATACTTGGTTTGTGAGAAGTAGAAAATTACAAAAGGCACACCCAGAAGTGTTCATTTACAATTCAAAACCATTGGCCAAGCTGTTCTAGAAAAGTTTTTGAAGATTGCCAACAACAACAAAAAAGTCGCTGCACCATCACCACCAGAAAACATGAGACTCACCAAAGATACATATGAACCACCTTTGAAGTAGACCTGGTGCACACTTTTGGCAGAGTAATACATTAACTAATAACTGAGAAAAAAAAAGGCAACAAATTTTGGACAAAATTACATGAAAATGTATGGACACCAGTGTCCTTATAGTAAACAGGCAAACATGTATTCTGACTGATCATTATGTAATTTTAAAAGAAAGCTGTTACAAATCGGCAAATGGCAGTACTCTCAAACCAAGCGAACATCAGTTGTGGAGACTGGGTCTAGCTACATTTCGAAGTTTGAAATTAATGCAGCTTGTGGTTTTGAAAAAATTGTTGAAAATTACAGAAAACACACACATGCACACACACAAAATAACAAAAAAAAAAGTAGAAAAGAAAACATATAATGTCAGCTGAATGACAAGTTAGCAGAGGTGAAAATTATCGTCTTAGCTTACTTCTCAGTATGGACCATAATTTAGAACACATAAGATAAAAAACAGCAAAGTTTTTCCTTGAATTGGGAGATGGCGCCACAGGACCTTCAGGTTTTCAGGAATCAAGTGAGTGAACTCAACACGATTTCATGGGCTTTTGACCCAGACACAGAGGCCTAGGCAAATGGTGGTTGACAGGTAATGTTACATAACTAATGGCTGACTTACAGGATGATCACATGAATAACAGTGCACTGATCCCTGTCTTGACAGACCATCCCAAGCACATGTCCAAAAGTGGTCCCTCAACAAAGATGGCCTTTCATTTAGAGGTCCAATAATATGAGAAAGCTAACACTAGACACCGCCTGATAAATATGGTCCTGTTAGACACAGACCACTTTGCCATATACTTTCATCAGTAATAAATTTTTCAATTGTTAAGTGAGCAAGCATGATCATGGTAGAAAACAAAATTTGACATTTTTTTCCAGCCTATCGATCAATCCTTTCCCCTTTAAACTGACAAAAACTGGCTGGTGGTCACATGTCATTTGCTTCAGTGTCTTTTAACTAATTTCAACAGAAACAAAAAACAATTTGACTGAGAACTGAAGATGAGACCAATCAAGATGATATGCCCTGAGTCAAAAGCTTTCCTTGGCATGGGTTAAGCACTTCGAGTCTTAATTCAAGGGGGGATGGGTTCATGGCTACATAAGTCAATTTGTTTACCTCTGCGTTTGTCATTGCAGTGATGACTTCCTCCAAGTTTTCTTTTGTTGACGTCTCCTCGTTCTCAGCAGGAACAACATGGTATTGTCTGCAAGTCGCACAAATGGAGAAATCAGTCCAACAACTTCACCCAGTTGAAATGCATAGGTGCACTTTCCGTTGCTAATGGCAGATCAACTCTTTTTTATTTAGGTTCAAAATTGAAATATTCTCCTGAATATCTGCGTGTTATACTGAGGGGAGTATTGCTTGAGAATACAGCTCTTGGCTCTTATGTTTTATTCAGTGAATCTTCTAACATTTGTGTTTTGAGTTATCATATTAAGCAGAAAGGATGGTCGGCAAGTAGTAATGTAAGTACAATGTACTTTCAGAAATACTAACATTCCGGTTCAAAATGAACGCACCACTGACAAGGGGTGAGGAGGGCAGGGGAGGCTAGCAGAAAATGAACACACAGATGCGAAGCCACAAATGGCAACTGAATTAGATGAGAAATAAAATGCGTACAGATCTCTATGTGAATGACAAGATAGATGGTATGGAAAGATAAGATATGGTATTCACACCTTTTCCAGCACTTCTAACGATTCCCTAGCAACATACCCATGCATGTACATTAACACTGCCATTACTGTTAACATTATTTCCTACTTTCTGTACCAAATCTCTGTAAAAGTTTAACCATCGGAATCCCAACGTCCAAAGCACAAATCAGCAATGCTCTGGATGTGTCTGGCTACGCACAGTGCCTCCTTTAACCCTAGTGCTGCAGGGCCCGTGTTTATACGGTCCAAAATGCAGGTTGAAAAAAAACTCTGCAGTACTATGGTTAAAGAAAACTAAAGCTCTGTCAAATACTAACACATTTAAGCCTTGGCGTTGCAGGTCTTCCCTGATCTTCTTGGGGTCAATCCAATCTTCCTGTCCTGACTTGGGACAGTCAGACTCGCACACAACCATAAAGAGCTGAGAGGGCAGGCCGCGTCGTAGATCCTTCAGGTCCTGCATGGTTCGCTGCAGTTGCATGTCAAAATCCTGGCTGCTGTCTGGTGGCAAGGCAGCTGAGTAGAGGTATCGGAGAATTAAGAATTAGCTACATGTCAAAGTTTTGGCAACAGTCCTGGGTCACAGTGAGTAGAGGTATCGGAGAATTAGGAATTAGCTACATGTCCAAGTTCTGACAACAGTCCTGGGTCACAGTGAGTAGAGGTATCGGAGAATTAAGAATTAGCTACATGTCAAAGTTTTGGCAACAGTCCTGGGTCACAGTGAGTAGAGGTATCACAACAGTCCTGGGTCACAGTGAGTAGAGGTATCAGAGAATTAGGAATTAGCTACATGTCCAAGCTCTGACAACAGTCCTGGGTCACAGTGTAGCTGTGTATGAAATTATGTCAATGTAGCAAATCAACACTTTCAGTGCCAAGTGTGACTTAAGTCTAACTGCTTAAGATGAACTGCTATCGATTATAATAGAATGCTAGATTCAAATTCCTTGTGAAACGTCCTTTCATTCAAGTACATGCATGCCTATAGTTCCAGAGAATATAATAGTCTGGGTCAACAGCTTTCCCTGGGAAAACTGTTGACTCGGTCAAAAAATTGGCATGGAAAGAGTTAATCATTAACCTTTTCCCAGTTGGATAAAGACAGAGTCACAAGCTTTTCTTGGCATAGGGTGCACATGTGCACAATCAAAGCACTAAAAGCTGTACCAAGGAAAGCTACCGACACATACATGCAGGCTATGATGGACATCATATACCCTCTTCAGTCAAGACAGTTTTCATTGATAAAGAAATTAAGCAAAAAGAAAACACTGAAGCATGCAACAGTTGATCTGCTGGTTTTGGCTAGTTTAATTGGCGAAAGTGTACTCAGAATCAAATGTTAAGCAACCTGTCATATATTGCTTTATCTATTGTAAATCATAAGCAGAAATAATTTGTCAAGTCTTAATGTTGTGACACGGATGTAACTTCTTGCAATCACATACATAGAAGGTCATGTCTGGATGCCTTCAGCACAATGGAGAGAAACATATACTGCTATTTCTGATAATTTCATAAAATAGCAGTATTCTAAGGTAATGCAGTGAGAGAACTCCAATGGGATACAATGCCAGTGAGAGACCACCTTCCTTGAAAGACTATCTTTTCAGGATACCTGGTGTCAAGTATTTTTTGTCTTAGATATACCTCCCATGAAACACCACCTGTCTTGAGAGACCACTTGATCATCCCTTGGGGTGCCCTTTCTAGGCAGGTTTCATTGTACTCAGCCCTGATTATAGGCAGCAGATCTACCTGTATCTGAACTTACACTGTAGCTCTGTGATGGATAGCGTGTGGAAGTTGTCATAGCATTGTACAAATGGAGCCTTCATCTCGACAGCACGACGCAGGCGAGAGGCAGGCAGCATACAGGGGTCCAGCATACCCTACAAATGAGCACGGTGCATTTACAGTGAGAGAACAGCACAGTACAATTTACATACCTGGCATACAGGGGTCCAGCATACCCTATCAACGAGCACAGTGCATTTACAGTGAGAGAACAGCACAGTACAATTTACATACCTGGCATACAGGGGTCCAGCATACCCTATCAACGAGCACATTCATTTACATACATGTACCTGGCATGAACAACTTACAGTACCAAAAAAAAAAGCTTCAGTAACAAACTGTCTCCCTTGTGAAGTGACTACTTACATGAATAAAAATCCCTTCAGGAGTCAAAATTCCTGTCCCAATATACCAAATACAAATTGCAATCCATTAGGCCACAGGCAATCCATTCGGCGACAGGTACTTTTTTTCCCAATTAAATTACTTTTCAATGAGTATAACTTTATCAATATTTTTGTTTTTGTTTCTTTGTTTGTTTTTTTTCCATTGTAAATAAGTGACTGTTGTTGGTAGAGACTGTCAACCTACCACCTTGAGGCAGTCAGTGCAGGGTATGAGGTAGTCGTACTGCACTCCATGGAAAGATTCCGACACCAGACCCTCGAACACCTCATGGACCATAAACAGAATATTCTCTGGTCTGGGCCCCTGCACCCGCACGAGAACATTGTTATCCCTGCAATGCAAAACACCAATTCTCTCTCAGCAAGCTTTATTTCAATTTCTATTGAACGCAAACTGCATGTAGTTAAATCTGACTGTAATTATGCATGACCTGCTACAGTTTTATGATATAGAGTATACAGATACTTTCTTTGTTAGAGAGTATTTCACAGCTATTTGACACACAGATAAGTGTCCAGAAGAAACCCTGAATATTTGACCCAAGCATTCATTTGGCACTGATTGATTGATTAATTGATTGACAGAGAGAAAAAAAAAGAATGAAGGAAGGAACAAAGGGAGGGAGAGAGGAAGAAAGAAAGAAGAGAGAGAGAGAGAGAGAGAGAGAGAGAGAGAGAGAGAGAGAGAGAGAGAAAGAAAGAAAGAAAGAAAGAAAGAAAGAAAGAAAGAAAGAAAGAAAGAAAGAAAGAAAGAAAGAAAGAAAGAGCCTGTGTTGGCATACAGACATAATGAGGGTCTGACGACAGCAGCATGTCTTTGGGGACTTTTCTTATAAGTACCAATAATGTTGCATTCCTGGTTACATCTCACTCTCTTCCCAAAGGAGTCCATGTCTTAGACATTCTACCGGAGCCCCATTTTTCACTTTTGGCGACATTTTCAAACCCCAAACATCTGATCAGAGCCTCCTTTTGAAATGCAGTTGGCAGCAACCCTGCTGAACGAGACCTCAATGGAAAACAAAACATAATCCATGCTCACCTTAGTGCTTGAAGCAATGCCATGTGACCATTCTTACGCAGTAACGATCCCTTCTTCCAGATGACTGAACTGTCCGAGAACTGGTACAATCGCACCTTAAAGGACACATCGTCAATATTCATCTATTGTGTAATCTATTACAATCCAGGTATACACTGTCGGTGTGAAATTTAAATTCTTCACACAAGTAAGAAAAGTTAGTATGTACATATACCATTGACCTCCATCTGGGCTTATTAATGATAACAACAAATACATTTGATACGACCACACACTGGGCATGCTTCATCAAACGTCTTTTAGTTGCAAGTTATGATTTTAATTTATCAGATGCAGACTTTTTGCTTGGGACATATCACAAAATAGGGTCCCAACAAAGCAGACAGATATATGTTCTGAAGATTGTTAGGGCGGGGGGGGGGGGGTATATATGTACTATAGTCTGCTTCTGAGGTACCCTTATTAGTGATTAGTTCTAGGCAAACGGTTTATGTCTTTATATGTACAATTAATCCTTTTATCACAATGTGTATCAACAAAACAGGAAAAAAGCTCACAATAAGAATTTGGCAAAAGTTCAACACATGCAGTAACAAGAAACAATTTTGGCCCAGTGATATGTAAACATTAACTTGTACCAGTCAGGGTGTGCATGCAAGTTCACATTCCTGTCACATGGTGGCACTTCAGCTTATATCACGGTTGATCCATGCAAAGGAAATATATCAGGAATTCGTGACCTGGCAGCCAGCACACCCTGGCCAATGGCAACACAGAACTCATGCTCATTATAATAAAAAAAGTTTAATGATATGTATCATTTGATGGCAAACCATGCACTAACATAGACACACAGGGGATAATGACTTTTTAACTACAGTAAAACCTCTCTAACCGAACGCCTCTCTATACTGAACACCATTTCTCGGTCTCAAATATATACTTTCAATGTTACCAAACCTCCCTATACTGAACACCTGACTATACCGAACACTTTTTTTTGGTCCCAAGGGTGTGCGGTATAGGGAGGTTTTACTGTATGTCGAATGTATTTTTACACAGCCAAGAAGACAACATTGCATATTTTGACAGTGACTGATTGGTTGGCTCATGAGTAATGTGTAAAATTTCCACCTGGGGGGACCAAACATTGCAGACGATGATAAGTTATCATTTTGGGCTCATTTTAACTTTGAAAATTATTAGTTCTGCACTTAATCAAAAGTTATGGAAAACAAAAATAAGGAAAGAGGTATGTACAAAAAAGCAGATATAAAGACTCACCTGAGCTCTGTTAAAGAGGCCTGCAGGCAAGTAGACAAACTGGTACAGCATTTTGTTTTCATGTCGGTCGGCACTGTACCCAATTTTGGGCCACTCATACTATTAACAAACACAACAACACAAATTAACATCTCATCTAACAATGTTGCTTTTTTTTGGGGGGGGGGGGGTCAACTGCCTACATCCATGCACATGTGCAGGCAACTTTAGTATCTACTTGTAACCAGAATAATCACTTAATAACAAAGCAAATTGCATATATATTTATCTCATGTTTGGGTCAATTTCAGTACTGTAACAGGCTTGTATAAATACCGTATCATAGGCCTAAAAGCTACAGTGCCGCGATATGATGCCTGTACTCTTCCGGTGGTATCGGCACTCTTCCGGTGGTATCGATACTCTTCCGGTTTCATCGGTAATTGTGTTGATGCGGAGCAATACTTTCTGCAAATGTCGTTCTTATTTTTTCTTTGTGTATTGAAATGTACAAATCGACCCATACATGAGATAAAAAGTTTATAGCATGCTTTGTAGACGATATGAAGTAATTGACTCGCACTGGATACCATATGGCAGAACTTGTTCTGCTATATGGCATCCAGTGCTCGTTGATATACTTCATATCATCAACAAAGCATGCTATAATTTATAATATATATATATATATATATATATATATATATATATATATATATATATATATATATATATATATATATATATATATATATATATATATATATATGTATGTATATATATGTATGTATATATATGTATGTATGTATATATATATACATATATATATATATGTGTGTGTGTACAGTGACAGCCGTCTTGAAACAGTAACCCTTTGAATCGTAAACTGTAGCTTTAAACAGTGCATATAGATTACGTGCAAATCACATGGCAAAGTACCCTACAAGACGGTTCTCACAGGAATCCCATTTAGAACATTGGGACCTGTGCCAAAAACTTATTTTTTTGCCTTTGAATAACCAAGTTTCCATAGTACTCTCAACCATCCAAATATTTTATTCTGTCACATTATGCTGTAACACAAATCGCCAGCAAAAGTAAAAATATAATGGTCAGAAATGACTGTAGGACCTCCTTGGCCAGGGGTGAAAATATGATGACCAATGGTGACCTTGGAAATAGGTTGAGGTCCCTGAATATTAGGCTCAGCCAAGCTCCTAATGAGATGCTTCTACATTACAAGTTTCACGAGAGTAGCTCCATTTGTTCAAAAGTTATTGCATCCTCAAAAGTGATGGGATGAATTATACAAAACTGTTTGAAGCCCTATGAGTTTCAAATACTCAGCTGTATTCAGAACAAAATGCGCTACCAAAAGGTCAAACATCACTGTACCTCTGGTTCCTTGTCTGGCAGGAGACAGGGGACCAGGTTGGCCTCCTCATCCTTGAGAGGGAAGGTGAGATCAAACTCCTCTGTCAGCCTCAACAGCCACAGATGTAGCTCTTTGGGGTACGTGGATGGCTGCCAAATTAGTTCTAGATCCTTCCGGTAGAATTTGCCATCCTGAAATCAAACAAGACAGAACAAAACAAAAGGACTGTGAGTCCTGTGCTCTGTGGACCTCACATGCTCAGACTGAAGTGGTCCTGTAAACTTAAGAATGACACATAGGCCACCTTTTGGACCATCATTACTGTTGCTAACATCAACATACCCCCCTACCATTTTTTCTTCTTCTGAATTTTGATAATTTGTTAACTAGACATATCTTCAATGCAAAGCGTTCACTGAAGGGTCCGCCATTTATTCAAATTAGGTCATGGTGACACCAAAATCTAATCAGTTCATCTTGTCAGGTAAGATAAGCATATTGCCAAATTTGAGCAAAATATATGAAGGCATTCTGTAGATATAGCAGTAATGAGAATGTGCACATCCGGAGGGACAACTTGAAAACATAAAGGGTCCCTCATCGGGGCAAACCCTTAATTATTCCTATCAAACTTTAATTGGAGCCCAGTACATGGAGGCATGCATTCTGGAGACATCATGGCAGCGAGCCCTAACAAACATCTAATCAAGCTGCCATTTGTTCAAATTAGGTCATGGTGACACCAAAATGTAACCAGTTCATCTTGTCAGGTACGGTAAGCAACATCAAAGCATTCTGGAGATATCACAGTAATGAGCCCTAATGAACATATAATTAGGCTGCCATTTGTTCAAATTAGGTCATAGTGACACCAAAATCTAATCAGGTCATTTTGGCATGCTAGATATTAAAGCATACTGCCAAATTTGAGCAAAATACATTGCAGCATTCTGGAGATATTGTAGTCACAAGCCCTAACAAGCATGCAATTAAGCTGCCATTTGCTCAAATTAGGTCATGGTGACACCAAAATGTAACCAGTTCATCTTGTCAGGTACAGTAAGAAACATCAAAGCATTCTGGAGATATCACAGTAATGAGCCCTAATGAACATATAATTAGGCTGCCATTTGTTCAAATTAGGTCATAGTGACACCAAAATCTAATCAGGTCATTTTGGCATGCTAGATATTAAAGCATACTGCCAAATTTGAGCAAAATACATTGCAGCATTCTGGAGATATTGTAGTCACAAGCCCTAACGAGCATGCAATTAAGCTGCCATTTGCTCAAATTAGGTCATGGTGACACCAAAATGTAACCATTTTATCTTGTCAGGTACGGTAAGCATATTGCCAAATTTGAGTAAATTTATAGAGACATTCTGTAGATATTGCGGTAATGAGAATGTGCACATTGAGATGGATGGACAATGCGAAAACAGAAAGGGTTCCCCCCATGGGGCGGACCCTTAAAGATAAGAAAATGACAGTACCACCATGTAGTGAACAAATCTGGTGGAGATCAAGTCCAAGTACATTCCAATTAAATCAGAAGAGGATCCCATTCATGGTTTCGGAGAGAAAAACCAAGAAAAGTTAAAATGCACATTTTTATTTTGAAAACAAACAAGTAATCACAGTGCCACCTGTTGAACAGTTAAGGCCCAAAGGTCATGAGAATTGTGCCTATGCAATTTCAAAGCAATTTGCCGGGCAGTTTTGGAGATTCTACTAAATGAACAAGAAAATTTGCAAAAGATCTTAAAATCATATGAGCATGACCATTTAAACAAATTGATAGATATCCACGTAAGTACAGTCCTAACAAGTTTGAAGTGAATGTGGTTAATGCTTTTTGGGGGAAGTCAAAAATGTGAATTTCCATTGCAATCCTGAGTTGAAAAATTAATTAAATTAAATCAGGGATCCAGAGTATCACCACCTATTGAAGATATTTTTTTCACCCTCCGGCAAGCTACATTTACACCAAATTTCAGAACAATCCGAATGATGGTTTTGGAAATGAGGTCTAAAAGTACCGAAAACACACACTAATTTGTAAGGAAAAAATTGCAGTGCCACCTGTTGAACAAATTAGGGAGATATTTTCTGAAAAGAACTTGACAAATTTGCATACCTTGATTGCTCTGTCATGGACAGATACAACACAGGCCATGACGTCTACAATCCACTGGGGGTCGATCACCACACGACTCTTAAGGTATTCATTGTCAAAGTGCTGCAGTGACCCCAGGTCATGCAGAAGCTGAACTGCTTGTGTCACCTGTATGATGTGGACAGGTAAAAACAATGCTTTCACACAGACAAAAATTATGCACATATATGCAATTCAAAACATCATATATGTACATACATATATACATATACAATGTATATATGCACATACACACACACACATGTGTGTGTGTGTGCGTGTGTGTGCATATATATAATCACTTTCAAAATTACAAGCCTTTCTACACTTTCATGTTACTGATCATGTGCTGTTCCTTGCAGCAATTTTTTAACTCTTTCAGTGCCAAGATTTGACTGAGTCAACAGCTTTCCTTGGTGTTCTTTGGGTGCATTGTGCCCAAAATACAGCAAGGAAAGCTGTTGACCTGGATCACTGTTATATGGTCTCTGCAACTGTAGGCACGTTGGTACTTGAATGAAAGGTCCGTTTACAAAGAATGTGAATCTGGTATTGTTATGTCAAGTCAGAGCAATTTATTATTTTTTTTTTAAATTGGCAGTGAAGAACTTAATACACACCAAACTAGCTCTTTAAGCTAATATCAGCTATTTTTCAGAAATGCTCTGTTGAGTGCTTTCTAAAAAAATAATCAAAAACTTCAGTACTTCATCTTGTATACACATGTATGTCCAAAATAACAAGTAGCCGCTGACGCTAGCCATATCCCCCGCCCACAGTAATCATGGAGGGACGGACGGAAGGATGGATGGACACACAGACGGTGCCCATTACCATATCCCCTCTAAGGTCTACCCACCATAAAAAAATCAAAGGGCTGGCATCAATAATTAGAAGATATGGCCCGGACAAAATTTGTATTGTATCTTGAGCTTGCTTAATGAACTTTGTTAATTAATTAATTAATGGAAATAATTAGGCACAGAAAACAATGCCTATATACACCTAAAATTTGTCTTGCTTGACAAACTTTGTTAATTAAGTAATTAATTCAAGTAATTAGCCACACAAAACAATGCCTATGCACACCTACTACCTAAGGTCTACCCACCATAAAAAATTCAAAGAGGTAGCATTAATAATGTAGAAGATATGGGCCGGACAAAATTTGTTTGGGACGGAAGGACGGACGGACACACGGACGGTGCCCATTACCATATCCCCTCGCCCACTTCGTGGGCGGGGGACAAAAATAAAACAAACAAGAAAAGATGATTTGCTGCATAGCAAATCAGTGTGTGTGTTTTCAAAGCATATTGGTATGGCAATGTACAACTAGTCCATTAGATTCATTACATGCGCAATAGTCAATAACCCCCATCTAGAAATTGAAATCACATCTCTATCTATAATAGTTTTGAAGATGTTCAAGATTTTAAGTTTCAAATGCTGTTAATTAGCATTATTTAAATTGCTACAACTTTTATTTTAAATTCATTAGATGCACAATAGTCAATAACCCACTAGTAGAATCAGAACGACATCTCTATCTATAATACTTTTGAAGATATTCAAGATTTAAAATTTCAAATGTCCGTAATTTGCATAATTTTAATCTTCACCATTCATCTGCATTAAAAGGTCAAACTCCTTGTATGGAGGTACAATCATGCCAAGTTTGGAGTTTCTATGTATAATAGTGTCCGAGCAAAGTGTCGGACAAATTCACTGGTAAAGAAGAAAGAGAGAACTAGGAAAGATGATTTGCTGCATAGCAAATCAGTGTGTGTGTCTTCAAAGCATATTGGTATGGCAATGTACAACTATTCCACAAAACAGGAGTAGAAGTTGGAATGGCATCTCTATCTATTATAGCTTTGAAGTTATTCAAGATTTAAAATTTCTAATGGTACTTTTTAACATAATTTAAATTGCTACAACTTTTATTTCTAATTCATTAGGTGATCAGGTGCCAATGGTCAACAACCCCCTAGTAGAAGTTGGAATGACATCTCTATTATACAGTTGAAGATATTCAAGATTGAAATTTTCAAATTCAGAAAGAAAGAAAGAAAGGAAGAAAAGAAAGAAAGAAAGAAAGAAAGAAAGAAAGAAAGAAAGAAAGAAAGAAAGAAAGAAAGAAAGAAAGAAAGAAAGAAAGAAAGAAAGAAAGAAAGAAAGAAAAGTGTGTGTTGACACACACACACTTTAATGATAGACTACATGAGCGGGAATCTTTCAGAGCATTTCCTTGACTGTGTAATTGTATATAAATAATGTAGCCCAATATGTTTTCTTAGAGAGCCACTGAACTGACTGGTGTCCAGAAAGAAAACTTTAACTTATAATTAAATTACCAAACAGACATAGATATTCAATCAATGCAGCCAATGTTTAAATGACAAAATAAACTCATTCAGTGATGAACCCAAAGGATATGCTCTTTGCTAATTCTTTCAAATTTGCATTGCTAATACAATGTGTGAAACAAATAAAAAAAGGTCAGAACATCACAAATCATTAGCAGATATTATATTTTATTATGATTGTCAGAAATTTTAAATCAGAACCCCCTAATTTAAAAGATAAGAATACTCAGTATATCCTTTTGATACAAATTTTACTGACAGTAAATGAAGACTTCTGTCCTGAATGAGTCAAGGGATGCCTCATTTTCAAAGGGTCATTGAGATGTCACATCTTGTAAAATATATACCAGGATTATGGCTTGTTTGCAGTTTACTTGAGATGTGACACCCCTGTAAAATTTAGCAACGCATTTGTTACCCCTAACTATATATATGGAACATTTTGAAATCCCTGCCAGTGCCTGATGAGACCTAGACAGGTCGAAACGCTTGGCACAGTTTCCAGTTGCCTCTTCTCGGCTACTTGCTTTGTCTAAATCACCCCTGTAAAAATGTCCCACAGGTCTTACGATGCTGATAAAGGCTGTGGATTATGAGTGAAATCTATTGGGGTAATAAAATACACATAAACTTAAGGCCGAAAGGGTAGGGTTTATTTTGATGTGGCTACACTTGCCAGGACTTTGGAATAAGCTGGCCATTTGATACCAATCATTCACTGTCACTGGTCATGTGTTTGGTGGGGTGGCAGACACATAGTAGGGCCAGCTCCACAGTAAAATGGTGTCCCTTTAGCCGGATTATCAGTGATAGACTGTTTGGCCCACTAGCACTGTGGTAGCAACTAATGAGACGGCCCCCAGAGCTCAAGTTGGAATGCACTGAATAGTATATAACACATTGAAGATTTAAAACTTTAATTAGCCCTCATTTGCATAATTTTGCAAAGCATGACCTCTCATAATAAAAAGGCCAGACTTTATCAATAGAAGTATAATTGTGCCAAGTTTGGAGTTTCTACGTGTTATACTTTTCAAATGAAATGTCGGACAAATTTGCCTGTAAAGAAAGAAAGAAAGAAGAAAGAAAGAAAGAAATAAAGAACTAGAAAAGATGATTTGCTGCATAGCAAATCAGTGTGTGTGTCTTCAAAGCATATTGGTGTGGCAATGTACAACTATTCCATAACACAGGAGTACAAGTTGGAATGGCATCTCTATCTATTATAGCTTTGAAGTTATTCAAGATCTGAAATTTTTGATGGTACTATTTAGCATAATTTAAATTGCTACAATTTTTAGTTTTAAGTCATTAGGTGCGCAATGGTCAACAACCCCCTAGTAGAAGTTGGTCACATGTAGATTGCGCAGTGTTACAATACCCAAAATTTAACCCAACATGAACCAAATCAGGTGAAAATTGACCAAGTTATGGCAAGAGGAAACTTTCAACGGGCCAAATGACCTTGACCTTTGCCCTTTCGAGGTTACATGTTCTTACAAAAATGTGCAGTGTTGCAATACCTACAATTTGAGTCCAACTTGATTAGAATTTGATGGATGAAACTTTCAAAGGTCCAAATGACCTTGACCTTTGACCTTTAGAGGTCACATGTAAAATTCAAAATATGTAGTGTTACCATAGCTACCATTTTAGCCCAACATGATCAACATTGGATAAAAATTGACCAAGTTATGGCTAGAAGAAAGCTACCATCAAAAGTGGTCTTTGACCTTGAAATGACCTTTGACCTTGACATGACCTCTACCAGAAGTGAACCTTGACCTCAAAAATGACATTTTGGCTTAAAATTGACCTTTGACCTGGACATGACCTTTGACCTTGACATGACCTTGACATTTGAGATGACCTTTACCTTGTTATGATCGAACTGCTATACACTCGGAACCACATCTACTATAGTATATAAGATATTGAAGATTTACAACTTTAATTAGCCCTCATTTGCATAATTTTGAAAAGCATGACCTCTCATTATAAAAAGGCCAGACTTTATCCATAGAAGTATAATTGTGCCAAGTTTGGAGTTTCTACATATAATACTTTTCAAATGAAATGTCGGACAAATTTGCCTGTAAAGAAAGAAAGAAAGAAGAAAGAAAGAAAGAAAGAAAGAAAGAATTCCTAGAAAAACAGAAAAGTGTGCGTTGACACACACTTTAATTCCTAGAAAAACAGAAAAGTGTGTGCTGACACACACACTTTAATTTCAGGAAAAACGGAAAAGTGTGTGTTGACACACACACTTTAATTGACACATGGCACACGATCCTTGCTTTTAAT
This sequence comes from Hermodice carunculata, assembly GCA_964020975.1. NCBI lineage: Eukaryota > Metazoa > Annelida > Polychaeta > Eunicida > Amphinomidae > Hermodice > Hermodice carunculata. The sequence continues at coordinate 39,726,426 of OZ026612.1, read as the reverse complement.
CTGAAATACCACTATGATTTAAATCAATAATCTCACAAGAAACGTACATGAAAGTGACATTGCAAACTAGGACAGATGATTTGCTGCACAGCAAATCAGTGTGTGTGTCGTCAAAGCATATTAGTATGGCAATGTACAACTAGAAAGGACGATTTGCTTTAAAGCAAATCTATCTGTGTGCCTTCAAAAGCTGTAAATATTAAATGGTACAACTTTTGTGCTTAGGTACTTCACATTGCATTAAGCTTATGGCTGGATGATATTTCCAAGTTCAAATAACCTTGACCTTATACCTTTAACCTTTATAGGTCACACGTAAATTGCAAAAATGTACAGAGTTACAATACCCACAATTTAAGTCCAACATGATTAGAATTGGATGGAAATTGGCCACGTTATGGCTGGGTGAAACTTTCAAAGGTCCAGATGACATTGACCTTTGACCTTTTTGGGTCACATGTAATTTTCAAAATGTGCAGTGTTGCAATAACTACAATTTGAACCAAACATGATCAAAATTGGATAAAAATTGACCAAGTTATGGCTAGAAGAAAGTCGCCATCGAAAGTGGCCTTTGACCTTGAAACGACCTTTGACCTTGAGATGACCTCTACCTGAAGTGAACCTTCACCTCAAAAATGACACCTTGGCCTAAAACTGACCTTTGACCTGGACATGACCTTGACATTTGCGATGGCCTTTACCTTGCTATGATCAAACTCCTATACACTCGGAACCACATCTACTATAGTATATAAAATATTGATGATTTAAAACTTTAATTAGCCCTCATTTGCATAATTTTGAAAAGCATGACCTATCAGTACAAAAAGGCCAGACTTCATCTATAGAAGTATAATTTTGCCAAGTTTGGAGTTTCTATGTGTAATACTTTTTAAATAAAATGTCGGACAAAGAAAGAAAGAAAGAAAGAAAGAAAGAAAGAAAGAAAGAAAGAAAGAAAGAAAAAAAGAAAGAAAAACAATATGTCTGTGTTGGCACACAGACATTAAGAAAGAAAGAAAGTGAGAAAGAAAGAAATAAAGAAAGAAAGAAAGAAAGAGAGAAAGAAAGAAAGAAAGAAAGAAAGAAAGAAAGAAAGAAAGAAAGAAAGAATTCCTAAAAAAGCAATATGTCTGTTGGCACACATCCATAAAAAAGAAAAAAAGGAAAGAAAGAAAGACAAAATTTTTGATAGTATGTAATGATATATAAACTACCACAGACTGTGTCATCATTCTTTTCCATTTCATTCTCATGAACCAAGTAGTCTTCTAAGCATGATACAACTTGCAGACGTCAGTCTATTCATGCTTGTGCATGCTGACCTGGCTACCCGTGGCTTGTACGATATCCTCATAACCTTGCAACCTCACTGCAAGGAAAACTACAGCTTCCTGTGGCTTTCAGTTGAATCTGTTATGTCTTACCCAATTAATTAATTATGTGTTGTTTCAATGTTCTAAGTTACCTCTTGTCTGTCTTGTGTAAACATGACAAAAGCAGTCACACACGGCATTCTGTGTGCTACTCAGGGGCACACATACAGACAAGCATGCTGCCTGTAGCCTGATATCAAACCCAGGCTCTCTTATCTGGGCTAAAAGTATCAATTACCAAAGCGGACCCCAGCATCTTGACTGATACCATCTTTGAAGCCTTTGGTACTTCACATTCCATTACGCTTATGGCTAGTTTTAACAAAAAGGCCTGAATGAGCTTGACCTTTAATCTTTAGGCATTGCATGTAAATTACAAAAATACGCAGTGTTGCAATACCTACAGGTTGGGTCCAACATGGTTAAAATTGGTTGAAAATTGACTGAGTTATGGCTAGATGAAAATTTCAAATGTGAAAATGACATTGACCTTTGACCTTTAGAGGTCACATGTAAATTACAAAAATGTGCAGTCTAACCAACATATTAATCGAAGTTGGATTGATTACCTGTACCTATAATATTTTTGGAGATATTCAAGATTTAAATTTTCAAATGGTCCTAATTTGAATAATTTTCAAAACCGTTGAGCCTCTTTACAAAAAGACCAGGCTTCGTGTATGGAAGTATAATCATGCCAAGTTTGGAGTTTCTATGTAAAATACTTTTCAAATGAAATGTCGGACAAATTTGCCTGTAAAGAAAGAAAGAAAGAAAGAAAGAAAGAATTCCTAGAAAAACAGTATGTCTGTGTTGGCACACAGACATAAATATTCCATAACACAGGTGTCAGATATAGGTAGATCTGATTTTGGATTAAGCATAGGGCTTTAGTGTCATTTCATTGTTAGGTCATAAATTTATCCGCGCATCCATATTATAGCATGCACATATTGTAGCGAGTTGTTAAATTTGTGGTTTGTTCTGGTATGATTGCACGATTGTCATTTCAGTCAGCCCATTAGGTGCCACAGTTTGTATCGAGGTCGGTCTGGTACAATTCCGTTCTTCCGTCCATTCATTAATAGCATTGTCCTACGTGAAATCCAGCCTATTTAGGTTAAGTCATTTGCATATCATTATAAGCTCAGGAAGGTCCGACAGGTTTTGTATGGACAGAATGTTGTTTTACCAGTTTGAGTTGATTGGGGGTGGTTTCCTGGTATATAAGCAGTGGTGCAAGCCGGTTTCGTCCTTGCCCCATAACATCTTGAAGGATTGAGACGCCTATTTCTTGGGACCGGCTCCGGGCAAGCAGCCTACCCATTTTATAATGCTAGGTCTTTGGCATTATTCTACTGTCCACATGTCAACTATATAGTCAAGGTTTCGAAGCTTATTGTAAGTATGGTCGGATATTATTTCGATTTTGATAGTCCGTGAGCTTTGTTGTGCATATTGATAGCAGTTTTGTGAATTATTGAGAGTCAAGACTTAGTTTGTCCACTGTAATTTTAGCGACTTCAAACCCAAAGGAATAGGGCTTACCGGTGGTATCTGTGCCGAACATGGGGCGATATCGTATACAGCCTTAGGACGCCAAATTTAATTGGTAAGTTTAATGAAAGAGCTAAATTGGTATAGACAAATAATAATGTTAAGACTTGCGCTTTATAGTAATGAATAATTTTAATGTCATGTAAAATGCATTCATATATGCTGCGCAGGTCTGTATCCGCAATTGCTGAACAGGTGGATATATATACAGTGCATGAAGTTCATGTAAGAAATGTATTATCACGTATAAAGCGGATTATAAACAGAGTAGAAATATATATATATATATATTAAGTTGAAATGCTTAGTATAAGTATAAAATGCATTATGTGGTTCAAAAAGTGTGCAGTATATACATTGTATGCGAGAAATGGTAATTATGTCGTTAGAATATTATATATTTGCATGATTGGTAAATGTGTTTATCAATAAGGAGAAAAGAAAATGTTTGTTAGTAAAAGCAAACAGAGAAAGTAAGTTGATAGTAGGAATGAGGATAAACCGCGAAGCGAGAGGGAGTAAATTGCTAATAAAAATGAGCACAGGTTGCGTATCGAAAAGACGTGAAGGTAGACAGCCTAATCTAGGGTGTGGTTTCCATGCGTTAATTCATGGATTTCTCAATAGATGGCATTTACATCGGCAGGCATTACTTGCGATTCGTATGCAAATATCAAATCTTGCATGTTTGTAAAAGTAAAGTAGTTGAAAAGTGCTTGAAAGTTTGAAAAGCTTTAAAAACGCTTGTATAAGCGTGTGCATGAAAATTGGTATGTGAACGATGGAAATAATAGAATGGAAAGTTGGCAAAGTTAAAGGTTTAAAATAAAAAAGGTAAATTGATATGGTTAAAAGATATAATATTTTTGGTATATGATACATTGTAAAATTATAGTTAAGACTATACATATAAGTGTGTTAAACGTTTGATACAGTTGTGATACATCATGTTAGTAATAGTTATGGTACTTATTTTCAGTGTATGTATCCATGCATTCATGCAACCAGTAAGTATCAGCGAATTGTAAATCTAGGAAGGAACCTGGATGGCTTTGCTGTATATTGGCGAATGATTCCATGGGTTCAATAAACATATGGCACCTATCGGCAAAACAAGAAGTCTTCGGTTTTTTGTTGCGTACCGTCCCATGTATATCACAACAGGAGTAGAATTTGGAATGGCATCTCTATCTATTATATTTTTGAAGTTATTCAAGACTTAAAATTTTTAATAGTGCTATTTAGCATAATTTAAATTGCTACAACTTTTGTTTTAGATTCATTACATGCACAATGGTCAACAACCCCCTAGTAGAAGTTGAAATGACATCTCTATCTAAAATAGTTTTGAAGATATTCAAGTTTTAAAATTTCAAATGCTGCTAATTAGCATAATTTCAATGGCAACAACTTTTGTTTTAGATTCATTACATGCGCAATAGTCAACAACCCCCTAGTAGAAGTTGGAATGACATCTCTATCTAAAATAGTTTTGAAGATATTCAAGTTTTAAAATTTCAAATGCTGCTAATTAGCATAATCTAAATTGCTACAACTTCTGTTTTAGATTCATTACATGCGCAATAGTCAACAACCCCCTAGTAGAAGTTGAAATGACATCTCTATCTAAAATAGTTTTGAAGATATTCAAGTTTTAAAATTTCAAATGCTGCTAATTAGCACAATTTCAATGGCGACAACTTTTGTTTTAGATTCATTACTTGTGCAATAGTCAACAACCTCCCCAGTAGAAGTTAGAATTACATCTCTATCTAAAATAGTTTTGAAGATATTCAAGTTTTAAAATTTCCGATACTACTAATTAGCATAATTTAAATTGCTATAACTTTTGTTTTAAATTCATTAGATGCGCACTGGTCAATAATCCCCTAGTAGAAGTTGGAATGACATCTCTATCTATTATACTTTTGAAGATATTCAAGATATAAAAATTTAAATGCCCCTAATTTGCATAATTTTAAACATCTTCTTTCCTCTGTATAAAACGGTCAAAGTCTTAGTATGGAGGTAGAATCATGCCAGTTTGGAGTTTCTAGTATGTATAATAGTGTCCGAGAATAGTTGTCGGACAAAATTTGCTGGTAAAGAATGAAAGAAAGAGAGAGAGAGAGAGAGAGAGAGAGAGAGAGAGAGAGAGAGAGAGAGAGAGAGAGAGAGATGAGGAGAGAGAGAGGAGAGAGAGAGAGAGAGAGAGAGAGAGAGGAAGAGAGAGAGGAGAGAGAGAGAGAGAGAGAGAGAGAGAGAGAGAGAGAGAGAGAGAGAGAGAGAGAGAGAGAGAGAGAGAGAGAAAGAACTCAAGAAAAACAGAAAAGTGTGTGTTGAAACACACACTTTAATAAATGAGTGAGCACCTGAAAATCACCAGATTGACAAGATTTTCCACTATCTGTCCAAGTAACATGCTTTGAACAAATCTGGGCAAGTCCAATGGTAACATCCTTATTGGCTTTCTGAACTTTCATTTTCCCTGTCCTATATTTACTTGAATCGTGATCAGGCAGGGATATGACATGTCCCTGAATAAGGCAATCATCAATGCCTGGCCCTGTGTCAGTATTTTACAAGAAGTTAATATGCACATATAGTGAAATCATCTGCAGTATTCCCAGGGACACGCAGAGTAAATGTGTATGAAGTTTGGACATATACATGTGCTGACACCCTGGGAGACCTACAGAGCCCTGTCTTACACAGATTTGCACAGTCGAGGTCATGTTAATAGTGAGTACTGCACAGTCAAGGTCATATTGATAGTGAGTACTAAACAATCAAGGTCATATTGATAGTGAGTACCACACAATCAAGGTCATATTGATAGTGAGTACTGCACAGTCAAGGTCATATTGATAGTGAGTACTAACCAATCAAGGTCATATTGATAGTGAGTACTAAACAATCAAGGTCATATTGATAGTGAGTACTGCACAATCAAGGTCATATTGATAGTGAGTACAGCACAGTCATTATATGTTGATGGTATGCAGTCCTGCACAGTCAAGGTAATGTTGATGGTGGGTCCTGGACAGTCTAGGTATTGTTGATAGTGACTCCTGCACAGTAAAGGTCATGTTGATAGTGAGTTCTGCAGTCAAGGTCATGTTGATAGTGAGTCCTGCAGTCAAGGTTATGTTGACAGTGGGTCCTAGACAGTCTAAGTCATGTTGATAGTCCTGCGCAGTTAAGGTCATGTTGATAGTGAGTCCTGCAGTCAAGGTCATGTTGACAGTGGGTCCTAGACAGTCTAAGTCATGTTGATAGTCCTGCGCAGTTAAGGTCATGTTGATAGTGAGTCCTACCTCATCTTCCTCAATGATGCCACATTGTTCAGCAATGCTCATTACTTCACTCCAGTCTAGCAGGCTGGCTGTCGATCTCTTCCTGCAGAACAAAACAGCCATGTTCATCATTTTCTCTTCAGCCAGCTCAAAACCAGCCAGTGCTCAAATGTCATCTGCTTCAATGTTTTTGACTAATTTTAATATTCATGAAAAATTAATTTGAATGGTAATTGTTGACGAGTCCTATCAGAATAGCATGCCTTACATAAAACAGCTTTCCTCGGTGCAGCTTGGGTGGTTGGTGTCCATCTGCACCAAGAAAAGCTGTAAACTCGTTCAGAATCCACAGGCACAGGGCTTAATCTCCAAGAGAATTCCTTATATGCTCACTACATACTCAGGCTTGTAAATAACAAGACAAAGATTAATTTTGCCATTGTTAATGGTGATATAGGTCTTGCTGACCTCTCATCTAAAGAAATAAATTAAAAAAAAATACATTAAAAACCATTTAAACAAATCTTAAAACAGGAAAAAAAAAAAGAAAACTGTAATAGGTAAATTCTGCATTGCATGTGTTATCATGTTATGATTTAAATGGAAATGGCATTTAGATCCCATCTATATATAGCGCTCATTGATAACATCTTTTTGTTCCTGGTCCAGGCTTCCCTGTTGACCACTCATGAAACAAAGTTGGTATGAATTGTAAAATAAACATTTCTCCACTGCAGAGCAGATCCTTTTTGCTTGATTTTTTTTTCATCAACATATTGTTCCATTTAATAAAATCTAACAGGATAAAAAAATAAAGAGTTGTATTTCTGTGTAGGGGGGTCGGCAGATTGGTTTATGGGGCTGATTTCCAAAGGTTCTTTCACTTTATAACAAAAATAACACATATGAACACATACGCATGCACAAGCGCCCAAAAGAAAGAGATTTGCTAGCGTGATGAGAGCTTACTTGGCAATATCTGTCTCCAGTTGGAGCCAGACCTTGGGTATGCTCTCTCCCATGTATTTCTCCTGCAGAGTGACTGTCACCAGTTGATCCACCAAGCCTTCAATGCCCTGAAAGGATACGGCATCCTTGAGAACCAGCAATAAGACTTTCCTTTGACCCCTTCCCCCTTTAACTCTTAAAGTGCTAATCACTGATGTAGTCGCTTTCTCATTACTGATAAACATATAATGGTGAAGAGATTCAAATTCCTCATGGAGATACCTTTCATTCAAATACCAGCAAGCCTGGTCTGAAGCAAAAAGGTGGTCTTAATCAGGAGCTTTCCTCGGGACACTTTGTGCGAAATATGCACAAAGCGTCACAAGGAAAGCTGTTGACTCGATCTTAAATCAGCATTTTACGGGTTAATAAAGACCGAGTCAACAGCTTTCCTTGGTATGGGTTGGGCACTGAGGAAGACAACATTTGACCACCAAGCCAGTTTTAGCCGGTTTAAGGGGGGGAAAGGGGTAAAAGAGCACCTCTATTGCTTCCAAAGCGAATCAAGTTCTGTGTTACCTCCACTAACTTGTGCAGTAGACGTAACAGGGACACTCTGGTGTGCTTTGGAGGCAACACTGCTACGGCAAGTTCAAAATCAACCTTTCATCAAAGCAGTGCAAGTGATAGCACTCAAAATTTGCCAAAACATCTCATGAAAATAACAAGCTGCTGTAGCTTCACAGAAACAGAACCAAAAGCTGCTCATGGTCATTAACAAAATAAACAACAATTAGACAAATTAAAAGAAGAGTCCTCTAATTACCTACATCAAGTACAGTTTAATTACCTGACCACGATACAAGATCGGTGTATTTGCAAGATAAGCATGATAAGATTGTACATCCAAACACCAATTTGTGCAGGGCTGGTGAAAGCATGCAATGAAATACTCATAATACTTGTGATCTGACATACCAGTCCTGTGAAGGAACTGACGTAGTGGAAGCCAGCAATCTGCTGATAGCGTTTCTGCATGTCCTCTGCAGGCAGACTGGCTTTCTCCACCTGTCAACATAAAGTCACGATTCCAACTTCAGCAATAATTACCTTCTTAAAAAAAAAATACATACATACATATGTATATATGTGTGTGTGTGTGTATATATATATATATATATATATATATATATATATATATATATATATATATATATACTGTAAATTGCTTTAATTTGACTGTATTTTTATTTTTGCTTATTTCGCTAATGGCACAAAACCGTGAAAATAAAAATACAGTGAACTAGTATTTTAACATTGATTTGATAGGAATTTTGTGCAAAATAGTGAAACTGAAAATTGAGTCAAATGCCTGAAATGCAAAAACTGTGAAAATTTATATATGCGAAAATAAGTACATTTACAGTATACACATATATATATATATACATACATATATACACACATATATAAATAATACATATGTATTCACATATAGTGCATATATATATATATATATATATAGTGGTACCTGCTATTTAAGACCACCTGTAATGCCAGATAAAAGTGGTAACATATGACAGGTGGTCTTTCACTGCAGGTAAGCTAGAAAACAAATTAAAAGCCAGTGTCTTGAAATGGCGGTCTTACAATTTAGTGTGGTCTTTCGTGAGAGGTGTTCTTTACAGCTGGTACCACAGTATATATAAAGCAATATTGAATGAGCACAGAGTTCATTATGTACAAATAAGTATTAATAATTAAAAACAAGTATGGAATTACGAGATAAATAAGTTATTGAAGAAAAATATTTGTAGAAATCTAATCTTACAGCCCTCTAATCATGCATGAACAGTTATCTGGAAGAAGCCTCCCATGTGCCCACTATCCTATGAAGTGTATACCAATATTGTCTGGAATGCAAATTTGTTTAGAACTAATAAAAATAATGGTCAATACAATTTGTCTAGGAAGGCCAAATCACAACCTTCAAGACTTAAAAATAAGGAGTCTTCTGGGTAAAAAGTGTCCCAAATCACAAGCTATTTGATGAATTAAATTTTGTCGAAATAAGATTAGCACTTTTTCAGTCAATGTAAAAATTTGCATCTTGGGGGTAAGTAGGTTATGCTACAGATAAAGTATCTGATGGACACATCAAATATCAAGTGGTCATCTTAAGTATGGGTATATTATCACGGTGCTTTTAAAGATCAAGCTGTCCTTTAGGCTATGCGTTGTCAAAAATGAACATGTCAATGAGTGTATTTTATGATCACCATGTGACCTTGACCTTAAATACTAAGTGACAATTAAAGTATTACTTGGAAACAAATGTCCTCATTCACAAACTATGCATACAACTTAGCTTTGCTCAAATCAGAAGGACAGTGTTTGAAGAGTGGGTTTTCAGACAAGAAGTTTTAGAGTGTCACAAGCAAGCACGCACATTGTGAGGCTCAAACGGATTCCTGAATATTGCCTTCATGCAACCTACCAAGAACAAAGTAGGAAGAAGATAGAAATAACCTTCTTGAGGAACTGGAAGCACATGGCTCTACTTAACAGAAGAAAAAAGAAAAAAAAAGGTAAGGTAACCAATAAAAAAAAAAAAAAAAAAGGGGGCAACAACAATTTCAATAAGCCTATTGCAGGTGTCTTTAGATTAATTCTATCACCTGAAGTACACAGAAAAGTGACTCACACACACTTCTGTGACTGATTACAAAGGTATTACTCAGAAGTTTGTAGGGATGTCTTTGATGACCGACCTTAAATAAGTTAATAAATGTGTATGAGATATATTGACAGAGTGTGTAACCACGCACAACCTATCTAGTCCAAATACGTGTCCACTACAAACACAGCCTATGTTGCCACAGTGCCAACTATAAACAAGGCCTACTTGGTCACAGTGGGTCACCCACCAACACGACCAGCCTTGACATGCGTTTCAACCATACAGTGGTTGTCAATCATAAATGGCCTACCTTAACATAGCATGTGCCAAACAACCTATTTTGTCACAGTGGGTGCCCATCACAGCCTACCTTGTCACAGTGGGTGTCAACCACAAACAGCCTACCTTGTCACAGTGAACAATCAAAGTTTTTGTATACGTCATCATCTGTCCATGATTGAAATATGTCTGGTACCGCTATAAAACTGAGGTCATAAATACGGTTGGCTTTTCTTTATGTTGCAAGTAATGTATACTGTATCACAGACTAGTCATATACCGCTGCATGATTATTGTTATATGTGATAAGTTCATAGACTCGCTGAGTATATTATACAATGTAGTTCTGAGGATTCTTATCTTATGCCATGAAAATGCTGGGGCCTGTTTCTTGGGGGCTTCGCTGCGGGCTGCGGCCGATACACCTATCGCTGTTTCTCAGTGGTGGGTGTGTTGGTCGCGGGCGGCGGGGGCGCGTCGGAGAGGCAGGCCCCGGGTCTCCATATAGTTGACACTATGTTTTGTTTAATGATGGTGGCTGGTCGCTGTTTTCTGCGTCAATGGGCTTGGAGTGCAGCGAGTGGTTTTGTTATGGATGAGGCACGTTTGTTTGGGGTTTTTTTGTTTTTGTTTGTTTTGTTTTTTCCAGAGCTACATTATAAATCTAGTATGCTTTGATTACCATCCTCTCCTATTGGGGTAACCCGCTGTTACCACATATTACATGTACTTTTTCTTTTGTTTCCATTTTTGTATGATGGCGCAGATGTGTATAAGTCTACACTTTCTCTCTGCCATAACTTTATTCCCTGTTGCACTGTTTTCTATTCAAGTGCAAATTTCAGGTTCTAACAAATATCAGCTCAGTGAATTGGTTACATCTTTAGACTTCCGACTTTGCTATATATGGTGCTTCTTGGAAATCTTGTTGATATTTAAATCCTATGGGTTGCGAAGTCTTGGTCCATAATGTACTTAAACATTTTGGTGGCATCTCTAAAAATAACCTAAATGAATTATTACATAATGTTGATGATTTGGACAATGCATTATCTATTGCATCCGACAGCCCCTATGTTGACACCAGTAACCTAATAAACTTCATTACACCTTTTTCTCAAAATTTTTCTGTTTTAGGCCTAAATGTTCAATGTTTAAACAGTAAATTTGACCAACTTAAAATTTTACTGGATGAATTATCCAAAAATCGTTTTGAATTCAGTGCCATTTGCCTCCAGGAAACTTGGGTTGATGGCGAGAATTGTGACATGTCGCAATTTGATCTGAGTAATTATACATCTATTCATTTACCCACGACCTGCAGCTCTCATGGAGGCTGCTTAATATATCTACATAAACAATTTCAGTTTGTTGTTCGAGACTTGTATTCCCTAACAGGTTGTGGGAAGGCCAATTCATAGATATAACTGGTGATGGGTTAAAACAAAAAGTCACCTTGTGTAATGTGTACCGACCTCCAAGAGACAGAAATGAGGATATTGAATCTTTCATTAATGACATGGTACCTATATTATCAACTCTATCCATGAACAGTCCGACAAAATGATTGTAGGTGACTACAATATTGACATGCTAAAAACAAATATAAGGGAAAAATACTCAGATTTTCTTGACTTAATGCTCAATAACGACTTGCGACCCCAAATTACCTTACCAACTCCTTTTGCTGAGAAATGTGCAACAATAATTGATAATGTTTTCTGTAATTTCTCCCATGCGACAAAGTCATGCCGCTCCGGCATCATTTTTACTAATTTATCGGATCACCTTCCTTACTTTGTCTGCCTGAATCAGAAAACAAATTCACAAGGCCCTCCCAAATATATGCAAGTTCAGAAGCAAGATGCTGAGTCTATACAGGATTTCTATAATGAAATAAATAACACTAATATAATGGAATCTTTCATCCAAGATCCAAATTCAAATCCAAATATAAATTATGATAAGTTTGTTGGCATCATACAGTATGCCAAGGAGAAGCATTTGCCTATCAAAACCGTAAAATTTAACAAATATAAACATAAATTCTCTCCTTGGGTGACGAATGGTATTCTGCGATCCATAAAATATAAAGATAACTTATATCGCGAATTAAAGTGTAATAATCCTGAATCTTATCAATATCAAATTATCAAACTGAACATAAAGACTTACAAGTGCATCCTGGATAAAACTATTCGTCAATGTAAGCAAAACTATTACAATTACCAATTTGATAAATTCAAAAAAGACACCAGGAAGACATGGGATACTATCAGGTCTATTCTCAGTATAAATAAAAAGAAAAAAGATTTCCCACAGTTTTTCAAAGTGGATGGCACACACACGTCAAACAAAAGTGAAATAGCCAAACGTTTCAATGAATTTTTTTACAGAAATTGGCCCCAAACTAGCTTCTAAACTAAATTCAAGTAATGTACCAGCCTTTACTACTTACCTTACCAATCAACACGACAACGTGTTTCTCTTTTCTCCAGTATCTTGTAATGATGTTCAAACGATTTTCAATAAGTTGAAGCCTAAAACGAGCTCTGGCCACGATTTATTATCTATGAAACTTCTCAAAGGCATTAATAATACTCTAGTTCACCCTCTGACACTAATCATTAACCAGTCGTTAGTCACTGGCATTTTCCCTGATAAGTTAAAGTTAGCAAAAGTGATACCTGTGTATAAAAAAGGGGATAATGCCAGTTTTGATAATTATAGACCAATCTCACTCCTTCCCGTGCTCTCAAAAGTCTTTGAAAAAGCTGTCTATCGTCAATTATATGATTTTTTCACTTTAAACAATTTGTTTTATAACAGTCAACATGGTTTCAAACAGTTACACTCTACAGAAACAGCCGCACTTGAATTCATACACAGAACCTACCAACTTCTAGATTCGGGAAAAATACCCATAAGCATCTATCTTGACCTGTCAAAGGCATTTGATACCTTGGATCATGGCACTCTCCTTCATAAATTAAACTACTATGGAATACGTGGCACTGCTTTAAATTGGTTTAAAAGTTACTTGACTAATAGACTTCAATTTGTCGAGTACGATGGTGTGCAATCTGAATCATTACCTATTGCTACAGGCGTACCACAGGGTTCCATTTTAGATCCCCTTCTTTTCATTATATATATAAATGATATTTATCTGGCCTCCTCAAAATTTACTGCTATCCTCTATGCCGATGACACAACCCTCATAAACTCTCTATGCTCCTTTCATTTCAACAGTGGATCTAATAATGAAAATCTCTCAGCAAATATTAATTTCGAGCTAGACAAAGTACACAGCTGGCTTGTAGCAAATAAACTATCCTTAAATGTTTCCAAAACTAGATTCATGATCTTCCATTTTCCACAACGTAAGCTTAATTTAAACATTAATTTATCAATTAATAACATTCCCATAGAAAGAACAACCGAATTTGACTTCCTGGGACTCGTGATACATGAAAATCTTAACTGGAAAGCCCATATTAATAAAATATCAAGTAAACTCTCTCCTATAATAGGTACGCTAAAAAGACTTCACAATTATTTACCCACTTCAGGTCTCTTGCTCATTTATAACTCTTTGTTCCTGCCACACCTTAACTATTCTATTCTTGCTTGGGGCCATTCATGTGATCGAGTTGTAACATTACAAAAGAAAGCAGTCTGCCTTGTAAGTTCTTCAACCTACTATGCACATACGGAACCCATTTTTAAACAATTTAACTTGCTAAAGGTCCAGGATCTATTATATCTAAAAGCACTGAAATTCTACCATAGATATAACCAAAATCAGTTGCCTCGATACTTTGATAATATGTTTGCTCCCTTACCGATTACCCATACGCATAACACCCGACATCGACACATTCCTCGTCATCCCCTCCCTTCAAAAGCCTCCACCAAGAACTGTATTCGTTATTACATCCCTGAAATTCTAAAAGAGTTGCCACCAAATATTAAAGAAAAAGTCACAACCCATTCATACTATGGTTTCTCCAATTATATGAAAAATTTCCTTATCAATAAGTACTCTGAAATCTGCACCATAGCAAATTGTTTTGTCTGTAATTATAATTGATTGACTTACATTTTGCACTTCAGTTTCTTTGTGAAATATTATGTTTAATATTTGATTGACTTTCATTTGTACTTCAGTTTTTGTACAATGTTAACGACTATATAAATATATTCACACTTCATGTAACCATACCCAAAGGTGGTCCCCGCGATAGCGGATTGAATATCCTTAGCGGGGTTCATCCTGACTTTTTGTGTTGAAATACCTTCTTCCGTTTCCTATATGTAAGTCATATATTTGTTTACAATTTTGTATTGGTATTATCTGCCTATATGATTTTGTAATCAGTCAAATAAAACTATGTCTGAGTCTGAGTCTGAGTCTGAGTCTGGTGCTAACCACAAACAGCCTACCTTGTCACAGTGGGTGCCAGCTACAAACAGTCTACCTTGTCACAGTGAGTGTCTGCCATAAACAGTATACCTTGACACAACATGTGCCAAACAGCCAATTGTCACAGTGGGTATTCATCACAAGCTGCCCATCTTGTCACAGAAGGTTCCTATCACAGCCTACCTGGTCCCAGTGGGTGTCAAACACAAGCAGCACACCATGACACAGCTTGTGCCAAACAGCCTACCTTGTCACAGTGGGTGTTCACAAACAGCCCATCTTGTCACTGTGGGTGTCAATCATAGCGCACCGGTTGCCCTAGCATGTGCCAATCACCCGAGGCCAATCACAAACAGCCTACCTTGTCACAGTGTACATGTGCCCACCACAAACAACCTACCTTGTCACAGTGTGTGCCCACCACAAACACGGGTGCCTTTGGTGCATGGCAGGCCACAGAGTTGAGCCAGAAGTCCAGACCAGCATGCTCACTGCCCAGCCGCACATTCCACAGCAACAGGTACACTGCACGGTTTGACAGGAAAAACTGAAAGACGAACGTTTTTATTCTAATGTGTTTGTGGAAGGAACTTTGGTCCTGTGTCAACTAGTTTGCACAATATTAATATTTCATTATCACAAGCCATGCTCTGTAACTTGTGTTTAAAAAGTCATGCTAGTCTGGTTCCGCCATTCAGTAAGAATCTCAATCTTTTCTGCCTCACTTTTGATATTTGTCCATTAAATGTGGCCTATTTATAAAGTCGTACAGACTTTGTCTTTATGCACCGTTATATATAAGTAACCCATTTAGAGAAAAAAGAACGGACAGGTCTATGCGACCACAGCATCAAAATGAGTGACTGACTTAGTATACATTGTGGCACAACAATAAGTATTCTATTATCCATCAGAACTAACAGTGCATGATGCTTCTCTCCAAATCACTATGAACTGTGTTTAAACCAATACAAATAACACTAAATTGTTTTGTCCTATTCAAATGCCTGTCTGGTCTATCTGTACTTCACAAGTCTTCACAGTCACGTCCACGCAGGAAATCATCTGGATAACTTGCTTGCTAACCTGGTGTGTGTTGTAGTATACTGTCTGTCCAGCAAAATCCCAAATGCTGAAAGTCACCTCGACCTCTTCACCTTTTCTCTTCACATCCCATGTGGTGATGTCGATGCCATCTGTGATGTTCTCGGCCTGGGTGCCCCGAGTCTTGTAGTTACTGCTGGTCAATGCCTGCACCAGACTGCACAGTCACCACAAATGAAAAGCTATAGTAATACATCATGACATTTGGAAAATGGAACGGACATAATGGATGTTCTAAAACTGCGAATCTGTTCATGTTGGTTACACTTCTTTGATAATTCTACCAGACTTACTAGGAGTACACATACTTCAAAGGCCAACTCAGGTATAGACTAGATCATTGCTCTATTCTCTACGGTTTACTAATTAATCTGATAAGCATTGTCATTAATTTTCCCTGGTGAGATCATCTTAGGGGTTGTGGCCCATCTGGGACACAAAATGCATTGTTCACATGAACTGAAGTTACTATACTTATATGCATCGTTAGTTTAACTATGCAGCAGTAATATGTGGGTCCCAAAGGGAAATATGTAATGAATATATATATATTGTAATTTTCTTGTCCCTACTTTTGAAGGAATGTCACTAGCATGTTGTAAAAAATGCTGTAAGTATGACCAGTTTTCTGACCAGCAATTTGAAGTTAATATGTATGCATAACCATTGAAACATTAAGTTCTTGCTAGTCACGCTAAATTCTTTTATGTTTACATACACTGCGTGATCAAACTACCATGTTCCTTTTACAGATTTTAATATATCATCCTTAAGGTAGTCTGGCCATAACCTTTAAAATCACTAACCCCTTTTTCGGCTCCATGACTTAGAAGGTATTCACACAGAAATATGCTAATACATTTTTGGAAGTTTGTGATTCATATATCCACTTCTTTTGTGATCAATTAACCCCTTAAGTGCCAAATTTTGGACTGAGTCAACAGCTTTTCTTGTCACGCACTGGGCACAATGCACGCCGATAAACAGACATTTGACCACCAGCCAGTTGAAGGTGGAAAGGGTAAATTACAATGTTTCATAGTTTGTTCCTGCTGTTTACCTCTTTAAAATTGCAAAAAATATTCACTAATACACAGAATAGAAGGGGGCAGTTGTTAAAAGCATGTTTAACAAGAGTTAATTGTAATAATGTAAACAATGTTAACAACATGGCGAAACCAGTAAAAAGTTACCTCCACTTTTGCTTCTGTACCCGTGATACCTTGTAATATATATACATATGTATGTATGTATGTATGTGTGTGTGTGTGTGTATATATATATATATATATATATATATATATATATATATATATATATATATATATATATATATATATATATATATATAATGTATATATATATATATATGTATATATACGCATATATACGTGTGTGTATATATATACACATATACACATATACATATACATATATATATATATATATATATACTGTGAATTCTCTAATTGAAGCTGAGGCTTGTATTAGAGTATATTTTTTTATTTTCCAAGTTGAAGATGATGAAGCCATGGTGCGTCTTTTCATACCGAGTTTTCCCTGCACCCTGACCTGGCGGGCTATTACGTTAGCTTCATGAGTGGATATACCGAGAACACATTAGATCAAGTAATGATAGAAGCGTTGCATTTTTAACATACATGATTGTGTACACACTTCTTATTGATAAAAATACCAGACAGAAAGAAAGGTAATAACATGTTTCTGTAATGTTGATAAAATGATGTAAAAAACATGTGACCATGAAGGAAAAGAAAAACGTGGAATGGTCATACAGAGTGCAAAATTTGTGTAAGTGGTATATATGAGACTCAGGCGGGAACTTTTCATTTTTATTACTTTAACTTAGCAGCCTGAAGTCGGGGTGTGTCTTCTATTAGGGTTTTGTGCTGAACAAAATGATGGAGATTACAACCTTGTAGATGCCCCAAAGTCGGGGTGTGTCTTCTAATAAAGATGCATCTTCTAAGAGAGAATTTGCAGTGGTTTTATATATATATATATATATATATACATACATGCCTACACACACATACATATATGAAGGGGCTGTTCGTGGAACAACTGTTACAAAAAGTCTTCCATCATACTCGACTGTTTTGATCCTTGCTAGAATTTACAATATCATAACCATCACACCATAGCAACCAAATTGATGGTCTCTGGCAATGGTAACGATGGACAAGTTGCAGTGTGTACCTTGTCTTGCCGGCACCACCAAGGCCCACCAGCATCAGCTTGGTTCGCTTGCACTGAGTAGAGCCCATGGCCAGTCGCTTCAGGTATCCCATGATGGCCTGGAAGCCACGGCCCACGATCTCCTTTGGCGGGGTCTTCAGACTGGGACAGTTTTTCAGGTGCAGAGCTGTCAACAGATACAGGGTATACCTACAGAAGCTGCGTCAATGCACAAGTCACACAATCAACTTTGGAAATGTTTTTGAATGGCTTTCTTTCACTTGAAAAAACAATAACAAAAAAACGAAAAAAAGCACAACAAAACATGTTCAACAGATTTTTGACCTGTTGACAATATGAACGGTAACAAGACGATGAAGCTTAGCTGAGTGGCATATCAGGTGATAAGCAAAAAAAGTGTGGAATAAGACAAACTATGCATACAAAGGAATAAATGACAATGTAAAATTGATAGCAACTTTAAACATCAAATATCACAAATCCCTATGCGACAGCCAGATGCATTAAAACTGAATACATGTGTTCCAGTACAAAAAAAATACAAGGGCCCAGCATGTGTACACAGCCCCCTTCCTTTGCCCAAACACGACAAGTACCTGTCAAAGGCACATGAGCCAACTCGCCGGCCAGACTCTCCAGCCGAGGATTGTAGGATAGGTCTAGCTCTTCAAGGGGCATCTTGTGCCGGCCTATGTGTGGAGGCACCGTTACGAAAGCTTGGAAGCTGAGGTTCAGTTTGCGCAGCTTGGGGAATAGGGTGGGTTCATCTTTTGGTGGCGTAAGCAGTTCGATTGGAAAGCCTCCATCTAAAACAACGACAAAACCTAATTGCATATATACAATAAATATCATATATTTATATATATACATATGTATGCCACAAAAAAAAGCATGTACAATGCCTATACTAAGTTTCAAGAAGTACAAAAATCTAATCCCTAAATACAAGCGATAGTAAACATGAATGCATACGTGCAGACCGTACCTACACACAAATTTTAGGACTCCGTCTCCTGAGAAGTGTTTTACCAGTTCTTACAACATTCAGGCTGGTGGCTGAAGCAATGTAAACAACAGGCACAACTTTGTCATCCTTCTACAGTCAATTCTCATTACAATTACCATGTTGGCATCTATTTTTTGTTGTCATGAAAACAAAATTGGCATTGGATATGATCAAGCCATTCCAGGGGCAAATAGTGATCATGTTAAGTGAAAATATTTAATGGTATCATAACCCTTTCCCTCTTGAATTAAGAGCTTTCTGAGGGGGCTGGCAACTTTGGAAACATAGCAACCTTGCCAGTCTAAAGAATAAAAATGAGACAGCAAGGCAAATGCATTTTTGTTTCAAAAAATGACCGTCTTGGAATCCCAATTTAACATATTTAATTATTTGAATATTGGGCCTTGTTGTACTTAAGGGTTCCCAAGACCATGTAGGCAATATCTCATCAGATTCCTAACTTTTGTTGAGATTTTTTGTGCCACAGGCCATAGTAAAATTTCCTGTTTTTTTTTTTTTTTTTAATTTTCATAAATGCTTCCACCACAGGTCCCATATTAAAAATATTAAATATATACATGATTGTGTATTTAATAGCAATAATGGATGAACGCATCAACAGAATTGAGAGGTGCGTCTGCCACACTTGCATTTGTATTCAATGACTGTTGATGTCACATATTAGGCACTTATAAGGTTTTACACAATCACAGTATGTAGCAAAGTTGATATGTTCATGTTGGCAAGCCAGGTCAGCGCAGCACCTTGGAGTGATCTGTGGGAAGGATTCAGCATTCTTTCAGTCTTGCAAATTTACTATCCCACACTGTTAATGCTGTTTTCTCTTCCAAATTTGTTATTTTTAAGCATTTTGGCACTTTTAATCTTTATTTAATATGGAATAAACCAGAACTGATGGGTTTTGTTTCTTGATGCATCTGGGTACTCTGTTGAAAATTATAATTTTAAAACTAATTTATATATTTGTCAAATACATGTATATAAATTAGTTTAAAAGTTACAATTCTTGATGTGGTCCCTTTTTACCACTTATGGCAGCCATGTTGGATCATTGGCAGAAATACAGGTGCTTAATTTACACTGGTCAGTAGACATCTCAGATAAGTAGTTTCTGCTGCTGATAATATTTCATATCATGGCTTGATGTTTCATCAGAATTGTCCATTGATAATTAGTCCTACACGTGCTCAGGTCACCTACGGTCAAAAAAGGCCGAATATTGTAATGAACTAAATAAGCATTATGTAGATTTGTTCCAACTCGTTTTTTATTTTATTTTTTTTGAAGATGTTATGCACATAATGAATGTTGCTGTAAAGAGAGCTGACTGTGGATGCACCAGGTCGAAAGATGTTTGTGACAAAGATGCAATCCTTGCACATGTTGCATGCAGTGCCACATAAATCTAATGCAGCAAAAGCTTTTCCTGGTCCTCACGATATATTTTTACGAGCCATCCTCAAAATTGCATGAATAAATATCCATACTAAGCAACAGTTCTCAACACATGACACCTCCTGAATAATTGAGCATTTTTTTTTTTTTTTTCATTGACAGCTTGATTCAAAGACTAAAGAAATTATAAAAGTCAACTGACATTCCGAGTTGCCCTCGTGTCCCAGCCTTGGGAAGTGCCTGAAGATGTGAGCATTGAGTTTATGAATCTCCTGGAATCCTAGAGTTCCTCGGTTAAAGGTGTCCAGTGACGAGAACATGTCTTTCACTTTCTGTAGAAACAGAAAACACATTGAAACAAGAGGACTGTGGCAGTCCTGTAGTCAGCTGACATGTACATATACCCTTGCGATTTTTTAAAGATTTGACCGAAAAATGCAACCAAGAAATTCATAAAAAATCCAAAAATCATGTCCACTTAAACAAATCTGCTAAAGACCCACCCAAGGTACATTGTCAACAAGTTTAAAGTCAAGCTGACTGACGGTTTAGCAGAAGCAGCCAAAAATGTGAATTAGTATTAGAATGCTCATTGACTTACATAGGAATCAATGGGAAAGGTGCAGTTACTGGTAAGTACCCGAATTGAAAACATTGTGAAAAATAAGAAATCCGCAGCATTCCCACCTAGTAAACCTTTTGTTTGACCCTTCCACAAAGAACATATCCACCAAGCTTCCGCTTAATCTGAGTGACAGCTCTGGAGAAGAAGTCATAAAATAGCAATAAAGCACAAAAATTAAAAAAAAACAAAAACAAATTGCAGTGCCACCGGGTGAACAAATTCAGAACTAGGAGTCCCTTGAAGTGTTCCTGTGTCATATCAAAGCAATCAGGTGAGCGGTTTTCGAGACAAAGATTTTTTATTATTTGCCCCAAAAAGAAAAAAAATCATAAAAAATAAAAAAATCAACAGAGCACAACCATTTGAACAAATCTGCTAGAGACCTACCCAAAGTACATTGCCACTAAGTTTGAAGTCAATCTGACTGACGGTTTAGCAGAAGAAGTAACAAATGTGAATTAGCATTAGAATGCCCATCAGACAAACAAAGTAATCACTAGTAAAGGTGCATTACCGACAAGTACTCAAAGTGAAAAAAATGTTAAAAATCAGGAATCTGCAGCATTACCTCCTAGTAAAAACTTTGTTTGGCCCTTCCACAAGGAACATATCCACAAAGTTTCAGCTTAATCTGTGTGATGATTCTGGAGAAGTAAAAAATAGCAATAACACACAAAAAAAGTCATAAAAAATGAGAAAAAGTCGCAGCACCACCTGGTGAACAAATTCAGAACTAGGAGTCCCTAGGAGGGTTCCTGTGTGATATCAAAGCAATTGGGTTTCAGAGAAGATTTTTTAAGATTTGCCCCAAAAAAGAACCCCCCAAAAATCATAGAATATCCAAATATCACTGGAGTGTGAGACCCACCCAAGGTTCATTGCCACCAAGTTTGAAGTGACTCTAGCTGAAGGTTTTGGAGACGGAGTCAATTGTTGACGGAGTCAATTGTTGATGACAGATGATGGACGAAGGACCATAAGATAAGCTCAGCTACTGACAAGTCAGCTGAACTAAGAAAGCTCTCTTATAATGAAGAAAGGCTCTAATGCAGATCTGAATACCAGTTGCTCCATTATTCAGAAGTGGTAATCACACCACCGCTTCTCCACATAATCATCAAAGCATTCAGTTGCTGATGAAAAGGGCAAATGTCATTGACTTTTCTGCACTGGGTTTAACAAAATACGTGTATGTGGGTCATAGCATAGGTTGACTGTGCAGCTTTCAGAGCTACATTGTACTACTTACAGTACATCCTAATGTTCTCACAGGCTTGTGAGGCACTATAGTGGTCCCCCTCTTATAAGCCCCCCCCACCCTCCACCACCACCACCACCACCACCACACCCTCTTCAGAGGCCACTTTTCCATGCAGCAAGCACACTATTTTAATTCTATTCAGACCCACCCCCAAGAGAGGCCACCTCTCTTATAAGTACTAACATTTCTGGTGCACCTGAGGTGGTTTCCATGAGAGGGCAACTACTGTATGTGAAGATGCATGCATTTTTGTACAAAATAGGGTTATGTAGACAAAGATAATTAATGCTCTATGACGAAATAAACAGAAATACCAGAGTCACACTGATGCACACACAAACAGACGGACCAGGCGAAATATAATGAAACCAAGCCTGGGTATAATGCATTATAAACAGCAAGACCAAGTCAGCACATACATGAACAGCAAGATAAATGCCTATGCATCATGCTTTGTACATGGTATTTGCACAATTAGTAGGTCAGATAGGACAATGCGCAGGTATCATCAGAATCGTAAATAACCCGATCAATGTTGCTTTTTTTTTTGTTTGAGAAAAAAGGGAATAAATAATCACATTTCTCGCATAAAAAAAAATGAAAGATACTTACCTTTTGGTCCATAGATTTGAAAGCCACACAGTGATGCACATAATTGAAGTAGAGTTGAAAGGTCAAGACAGAGCTAGGCTGGTCATGCCCTTCCAGCCATCTCACCCCAGACAGATCCAAGCTCTCTATGTTGCTCAGCTTGGTTATACCTGCGGGTAGCCTCTGCAGCATACTGCCGGCAATGTTGAGTTCTTTCAGGTTCACCAGGTGGCCCACCTCTTCCGGCAGATCTCGGAGGCACATGTTGGAGGCCAGTAGTCTGTGCAACTTGGTGCAGCTGAACACAACGACTGGGATTTCTGCGAAAGGGTTGTTGGAAATGTCCAGCAGGATGAGAGTGTCTGCACATTGGTCCAAATCTACGGGCAACTTTGAGAGCTGATTGTGAGAGACGTTGAGCGAGTGAAGCTGCTCACATTTTCCCAACTGCTCCGGCAAAGAGAGCAAAGCATTATGGGATAAATCAATCTCGACCAAATTGACAAACATAATGAAGAACTCCTGTGGCAAAGTAGTCAAGTGTGTGTGCTGGATCTTCAGTATGCGGATGTTATTGGCATAAGGCATGATAAGACTCTCTGTGATCTTTCCCGATGAGTCCGACTTGCTGGCCAGAGCACGTAGCTGGGTGTGGGCTGGACACAGGTATCCATCTTCAGTTTTCGTCATAAATTCTGCAATCTTTGTTTCAAGTTCTGATCTCTGCCATTGACTTACAAGCGCCTGGAAAGAAAAAAACAAAAACAAAAAACACATTGATGCACTGTACATGTGTATGTTCATTAAATGCAATTTAAGAGACACTAATTTGAAATTTAACAGTAATTGCTGACAAACTGAATAGCCCTGCTGTTCACACAAATCATAAAAAAAAATTAAAAAGTGCAGCGCCAAATTAAAAACTAGGAGTCACTCGGAGTGTTCCTGTGTGATGTCAAAGCAATCGGGTGAGCAGTTTCAAAGAAGATTTTTTAAGATTTGCCCCAAAAAAGAACAAACAAATCCAAAAATCACCAAAATTAGAAAAAAATGCAGTGCCACCTGATGAACGAACCGAGAACTATGAGTCCCTAGAAGTCTTCTTGTGTGATATCAAAGCAAAAAGAGCAATTTCAGAGAAGATGATTTTTTAAGATTTGCCCCCAAAAAAGAACAAAAAAAAAAAAATAAAAATAAAAAGTCCAAAAATCATTGGAGTGTGACCATTTGAATAAACTTGGTAGAGACCCACCTAAGGTACATTGCCACAAAGTTTGAAGTGAATCTGGCTTACGGTTTTGGATAAGTCAACTGTTGACGACAGACAAGGGACCATAAGATAAACTCAGCTACTGCCAAATCAGCTGAGCTAATAATTTGACTCAGAATTGTAGATGAGGTCTATCAAGATCAGATTCCCAGGTCAACAGCTTTCCTTGCCATGGGTTGGGCACTTAGTTCGCAACTTAGCCAAGGAAAACTGTTGACTCAGTCTTAATTCAAGGGGAAAGGGTTAATGTATGTATGTCCACTGCAGGGAGCATCTCAAAGTCTGATCTCAACCCTGGGTTTGCCTTGAAACCCTGGATGAAGAGTCACTACTATTGATCAGGGACTGAAACTATCCTGAAAGAAACACAGGTACCACTTGCCACCATTCAAAGTAAGTTTTAATTAACTTTAATTGAATGAATGAGGTGCAGCTCCATTTTTTTCCCTGTACATTCCCCCCACCCTACCCCACTATCAACAAATCTAAGCAATTCTTGTTAAAAACAAAAAATTCTTTCCAACACAAGAAATTATGATGTTTCTATAACATTTTGATGAGAAAAATTAATTTTGCTAGTGGATTGTTGAAGGTACATGTATTCCATTTTAGATCTATTTTTTGTGCTCAAACAAAGCTTTATTTCAAGCCTATGTCTCAGTGGGGCATATCTCCTGCCTTAGCACCCACAATATGTGTAGGTGTGTGTACGTGTATGTGTGTGTGTGTGTACAGATCTCAAAAACCATTCATATACAGACATACTACCTGCTGCGTTTCTGGTGCCCAGCTCATAGTGCCTTGCTCCGTTACACGAACCGAGTCTGTCACACCACTTGCCAGACTGGGATCCAGCATAGCGAGGGTCTGCATCCATAGTGACAACAACTTCTGGATGGACCGCTCGGCCTACAAGCACAGTCCTGCCACATTAGCATCTAGTAAGGTTTCATTAGTTTTGTTTTTAAAAATTCTGCATCTTGTTATGCCATCTAATAAACTCATTCCACACCAGTCCCTGGTTTTTCTGTATATTTACCCCTGCCCCCATACGAACATTTGGGCCCCCCCCTCCCCTAATAGAAATTGGAATAACTTAGTTTTGGCCCAATACACTCTATATATACATCATGTATGATATTTTGCAAACTCTAAAAGAAATATTTTTAAAAGAATTTGTTATTATTTTGTAAAATAAATGTAAATCAAACAATTGAATACATTTTCAAGGCTTAATATTTGCCCCTATATATACATGTATATATTGGTGTATTTTACATGTAATGTGGGTGTATATACCTTGTAGGAATTATCTCACAATCCTCCAAGTATATACCGAGTGTTTTTTTTTTTGTTTTTGTTTTTTGTTTTTTATATATAATTGTGCAACACATATTTTAGCACAAATCTACCCCACATGTGTAGATTCAGGTGTCTCCATTCCCCCCTGATTCCTTGTTATCTGAATTTCTGGAGCTTTGGAGTATTTGGGTCATGCAAGTGCAAACATGGGATAAATAAATGGGAGAGGGCCCTGTGGTTCCAGAATATTTGGGCCCCCTATTTGTAAGTAAAAGCCTTGCAGTAGATATAAATGGGGAGGGGGCCCTTTGGTTTCACAATATTTGGGCCCCCTATTTGTAAGTAAAAGCCTTGCAGTGGATATAAATGGGGAGAGGGCCCTTTGGTTTCACAATATTTGGGCCCCCTATTTGTAAGTAAAAGCCTTGCAATGGATATAAATGGGGAGAGGGGGGGGGGGGGCTTTTGGTTCCAGAATATTTGGGCCCCCTATTTGTAAGTAAAAGGCTTGCAGTGGTTATAAATGGGGAGGGGGCCCTTTGGTTCCAAAATATTTGGGCCCCCTATTTGTAAGTAAAAGCCTTGCAGTGGAAATAAATGGGGAGGGGGCCCTTTGGTTTCAGAATATTTGGGCCCCCTATTTGTAAGTAAAAGTTCCAGAATATTTGTGCCCCCCTCCCCATTTGTATGTGTCTTGAAGTGGATATATAAAGATTCAATATATATACATATATATATATACATATATGTAATGTGCATAAAAAATAAAAAGGGGGGGGGGCATTTCGTTCAGAATACCCCCCCCCCCCCCAATCTGCTGTCACATATATACAATTATATCCAATTCAAGATGCATACAAATAGGGGGCCCAATAGTCTGGAACCAAAGGGCCCCCTCCCCATTTATATCCACTGCAAGGCATTTACTTACAAATAAGGGGCCCAAATAAACTGGAACCAAAGGGCCCCCTCCCCATATATATCCACTATAAATGGGGGGCCCAAATATTCTGAAACCAAAGGGTCCCCCTCCCCATTTAAATCTACTTCAAGACACAAACAAATAGGGGGCCCAAATATTCTGGAACCAAAGGGCCCCCTTCCCATTTAGATCCACTCCAAGACACAAACAAATTGGGGGCCCAAATATTCTGGAACCAGAGGGCCCCCTCCCGATATATATCCACTGCAAGGCACTTACATACAAATAGGGGGCCAAAATATTCAAGATCCACTTAAATACATTTAGATACCAAAAGGGGGTCCAATAGTCTGGAATCAAAGGGCTCCTTTCCCATTTAAAGCCACCTCAAGGCACTTAGATACTGTTCAGTGGTGTAGTGGCCCAAACATTCGGGAATCAAAAGCCTCTGCCCCCCGGCCCCTATCTACATAACTGGAAATTAAAAGTCATTTATAGTTATTTTACGGAAGTACATGTACATGTAGTTTGGGTTAGATCAGCTATTCATGTAAAATACTGGTCCAATTATAACTGTTATACTCAGATCCGAACATACTTGCATCAAAGTTAAATTTCCCATTTTTTATGAGAAAGTAAAATTAGGATCGAGGCATCTGGTCATAAATCCGCATCGATTACAACGCCATTCACATGATTCAGGACTACGTTTTTACATTTTGCACTGAATCTACTCTCATGCTGAGCTGACAAAACACTGTGACCAGCACCTTTTACCTTTAGTCTACTGTAACATGACCAATTTTGCTATTTTGCACTATTAACATCATCAACGTCACAACAATAGTTAAGATGTCTCATGAAGTATAACAAAAATCAAATATGAAAGGGGGCCCAAATATTCGGAAGGGGCCCAAATATTCTAGAACGTTTGGGCCCGCGGGGGCCCGAATATTTGGGCCCGGGGTTCTATCCGTTCGGGGGCCCAAATATTCGTTGACACCGGCACTGCCTGGAATGTCAGTGCTGGAACCACTGACCAAGGCCTGTCACCATAGTATGGAATGAGTTAAGCGCATATGTAAGATAAAGTCAGTCAAAGGACCAGTTCTTCACTTCTAGTGATAGACAGACAGACCTTACTTAAATTACACTGTATGATATACCCAGGTACCTAAGCTGCATATGCAGAGAACTGGGGGATTGCATGTGTTACGAATGCCAGCCATGAGGGAGGCCAAGGGGTATTTTCATGAGGGAGGCCAAGGAGTATTTTCATGAGGGAGGCCGAGGGATATTTTCATGATGCGCAATTGAGTTTTCCATGAATTGTGATTCACCTTTGTTTTATTTTCTGAAAATTGTAAACCAGCCAAACCATTCCCTGTAAATCATAATGGTGATAATACAATGTATTTTGCATGAAATGTGTAAGAGACAAATTATTTTGCGAGAAGCATGATGAGAACCCACCCCCAACTCCTGTATCCCCCCTCATGCATGACACAGTTTCGGCCAAGTCCGAGCCAGCTACATGTACGTGTATTTCGAGACCTATAGTGTTCAAAGTGTCCTACCTCTACTGCTGTAAGTTCATGGTCTCCTGTCACGATCTTATCAAACGTCTTTGGCAGCAAATACTGAAGTGCAAATAAACACAAACTGTGAATTCACAAGAAGAAAGCATCTGAAGAGTTACTACAGGATATGATATAAGTAATGTACAATGTACATAAACGTATGACGTGGTTTGGCAATGTGTGCAGTAGCAGAAATTAGCCCTCTACAGCTTCCTCCTGGCACCTAACCCTCTGACATTCATAATACTCAGCCAGTGTTTTACATGTATAGCACTCATGTGAACCTGTTACATGTATATGTATTATAAAAATCATAACCATTAACTTTCAATCTGCAGCCTGATGCTGTATTACATTCAGCTTTCTTGATTCTTGATGTTTGGTAAGGAGTCACACAGGTGTCTGGTCTGTACTTGCATGGCAAACAGGCAACAGACAGTGATACATACAGGGTAAAACAAGTTAATGAGTATTGCAGAGCAATACATAGTCCCCCGCTCGTCGCCCACGAGGTTGAATGGACTACTATATAGGGGTGTGACCTAGATGAAAAAAAAAAATTAAAAGGCCCTTTTGGCCCCGACAAGTTTTTACATGGATTTCACATTGTGACCTAGATTTTGAACCTAGTGACCTACTTTTGCCATACTACACTCTAGCACCCCAAGAAGTATGCACATAACAAAGTTAGTAGCTGTAGGTATTATGGTATAAGAAATTTGGTGCTGACAAGGTTTTAAACAGAATTTTATACTGTGACCTATATATTTGACCTAGTGACCTAATTTCCCCTCATGACACACTTTTGGGTCAAGGTACATTATCATGTAAAATTTCATAAAAAGAGGTCCAAAAGTTAAAAAAATTACAGTCAGGACCTGAAAATTCTGTATATTTACATATCGTGACCCAAATATTTGACCTAGTGACCTAGTTTTGCTTTATGACACTTTCTTAGACTAAGCTTCACATTTGTGTAACATTTCATGACTCTAAGTAAAAGGACAAAAAAGTTATGGCCCGGACAAGATTTTTCATACATATGTATTCTGTGACCCAGATATTTGACCTAATGACCTACTTTTGGCACACGATACACCTCTATCTTAGAAGTACAAACACATTAAATTTGGTAGCTGTGGGTGTTATGGTGTTGGAAATATGGCCCAGACAAGCTTCGGACGGACGGACTGACGGACGGAAGGACGGACGAGGTGCAAACCTATAGTCCCCCACCAAGTGGTCGGGGAACTAAAAAAAGTACCCGTTAAAGATGTGATGTGAATGAATCAAGAATAATATTGCTTACAGTAGGCGAGATGATATTGCATGCAGAAAGTATTCTGGTACAATTAAGACTTAACAACACCTGGTTTGATTCTTTCCTTTGAAATTCAATCAAACAATCAAATATGTCTGATGTAGAGGTGTATGCCAACACTGAGAGTCCATGTAATTTACACTTCAGTCACTTAATAGCTCTAGCAGATGGGGGGATGCATGATCATTTACATGATGTCTGCCGTTTATCCAAGCACTGCGTTGGGTGACTATGCGTGCATGGTGCTAAAATTTAAGCATGTCTGTATGTACAAGTGGTTGCAACACAATGCAGGGTACCAGGCGGGCCGAGTCTTGATGTCAGTGACATCCCATCATCATACAGGGCAACTAGATGATAGACTCAACATGCGCATGTATACATAGCAGAGGAACTGTAATGTCAACAAATTTCACGATTGGTTGGCCATTTTGTACACTTTACAGAGATGAAACACTACTTTGGAGTTTTGAACTGTGCAAAAATAATGATGATGATGATAATAATAATAGTAATAACAATAATAATAATATTCAAGAACTAATAATAAAAAATAATCAGTTATTTGGTTGTGATACTGATGCACACTTCTGGGTCATTTAGAATCCACATATACATGTACATCATATGCAAAGAAATACAACAACAAAAAATGGGATTTTAATAATTTTCTCAAATATTTTACTTTCAAAGTTTGGTGGGTAAAGAAGCATCAATAAAGTGGATTTTTTTTCTCAACACTTCACTTTAAAATCAACAAAACAAAAAAAGATAGTTTCAAAATTAATTTATCTGCACATTTTATTTGGAAATATTGTTGGCACTATAGTACGCAGCAGGGTGTATGTGGAAGATAAAAAAAAAACAGCACGCCCACACTTCAATTCAAGAAATGTGGGCAGAGTACTCAAGATACTACCTTGTCCCAAGGTTTTAGCGTGCGGAGCAGCTTCGGCCCCTGGTGAGAAAAGTTCACAACATTGCTTATGAAGCTGACCATGTTCTGCATCTGTATATTTAACCCCTTGCCCCCTTAAACCAGCCCAAATCAGGTGGTAATCAAATGTCATCTGCTTCAATGTTTTCAACTAATATCAACAGTAATAAAAAATAATTTGAATGAGAATATAAGAGACCAGACCTGTCAAGATAACATGTTCCACATCAACAGCTTTCCCTGGCATGGGTCGGGTGCTTAGAGCCCAACTAACACTAAGGAAAGCTGTTGACTCAGTCTTAATTCATGGGGGAAAAGGGTTAAAACTGCATTCTCATACAGCAACAACATCCGTATTAACTTCATTATCATTAGGCAAACTTAAAATTCAAATACAATTAATGTGATGCAGTGTAGAACATATGTATTCCCTTATTTTGAATGATAATTATAATGTCCAGTTATCCAAAGCCACTCGATCAGTTTAATATACACATGTATGTATGTATGTATGTATGTATGTATGTATGTATGTATGTATTTTTATGTATATATATATATACATATATATATATATATATATATATATATATATATATATATATATATATATATATATATGTGTGTATATATATACATGTATATATATATATGTATATATATATATATATATATATATATATATATATATATATATATATATATATATATATATGTTTTTTAGATATTAATTTTTAGTCCCAATTTTCCCATTCATGTTTCACTCACACACAAATGACTTTGACAGCATCAAGAAAATTAGTATGATTAATCATGTATCATCTTGGACACAAAAAAATGACGAAATACAATTTGTTTATCTAACCTGATTGTTAATTAGGCGAATACAAGACACCATCTGCACGGTCACCAGATTCTTGAAGGTTGACTGAAGTCCTAGGGCCCGGCAGTTAACAAAGTGGGTTTCTGAAATATTATGTGCAAGAGGAGAATTAAAACAAAAGCAAAAATTTGTATATGGAGAGATAAGAGTCCATGCCATGCCTGTGAATGTTATAATAGCATAAAGATCAATGGTCCGGATCCTGTTTATGTACAAATTTTGCAAATTCCATTACATAAGATTATTGAATGATTGTATCTCCACAAAATGATTGGGTACCACATGTTTTTGCATATATCAAACCCGTAACAATGTGTAACTTTCCACAGCGAAAATAATCTCAGTCATGTAGAGCTTACTTTTCATGTCGTAACCTCAAACCCCAAATTACATCAAGTCACATGACATGGTCGAAGCAACTGCACACAAAAGGTGAGATGAGGTCAACAACTTCCCTTGCATGGGGAAAGTTGTTGACCTGCTGTGAGTCATCTTATGTTTACAGGTTTCATCTATCACATACAATTCTTATTCAAACTGTTTTTCAGTAGTGTTGAAAGTCATCCAAGACATTGATGCTGACAAAATTTTACCTTCAGCAAGTCTAAGAGGAAAACTGTTAAGGTTAAATGGTCACTGTCCAAGTGTATTAAACAACAGACAAATGAAACTAACCAGACACAAATTGAGTCACTTTTCTCACGTTACATTTTCATGATATTCTGGGATGGCAGGGCAATACCCAACATCATATACATGCTGTTGCACAAACATTTAAAGTAGAACTTGGAAAAATGCCATCAAAGCAGAAGTCTTTAAAGATGTGTGACTGGTGCTTTTCTACAGTGTTTATAGTGGTCCCTCTTTTATAAGGTGCCTCTGAAGAGAGACCACTTCTCTGTTTATCAGAGACGGCATTTTCATTTAATTTCAACCCCTCAGTCGAGGCCACCCATAACTCCACAATTTTGGTGCCTTAGAAGTGGCCCTATGAGTGGGGAACCACTGTAACCCTTTCCTCAACAGAACTGACTGATTGAATCAACACTTTTCCTTGGTATGACCTGGATGTCAGGTGTCTATCCTGTGCAAAGGAAAGCTGTTGACCTGGGCAATGCTGTCTTGCTTATAGGTCTCATGGTTTTCAATGAAAACGTTTCCCATTCATGCAAAATTTAAATAATATGTAAAAAAAACCCCACATAAACGGACATTTGACATAGATGCCATTTTTTAACTGTTTGAGCAGCAAAAGGTTGAATCCCTGTGATGACACAGCGTTACACAAGCCACAGCTCCCCGATAACACGGTTTCAAGAAACAAAATTTCCCCAAACTAGGTACAAGGTGACCAGACCCAGATTGCTCGGACTGCACAGGTAGTGGACGTCCATCTTGCTGATGTCCTGCATGATCTTCCTGTTTGGCCGCAACAGTGTGCTCACGTCAAGGGGTGAGGGTAGCAGGCATGGGGGCGGGGTGGACGTGTACAAGTCTGAGAAGCCCTTGGTTATAAGGTCGATATCTTTGTTCTTGGAGAGGATGTTGTTCTTCAAAACTGGAATGTCCGCAATGAAGATCATGTTAAGTGCATTTGATAATGATATACAGGCAATTAAAGTGTATAATTTGACAAAACTGATGCCGACATTTAATGTCGAATGCACAATTGGAACCTCAAATCAAACATAAATTACAAGACACTCTAACAATAAATCATTGATTACAATCAAGTAAAAAACAGCCTTAACTCTGTACAAATAATACACAAAGTAAGCATATTTACAGTGAATAAATATTCAAAACCAGGTATAAATTTTAATGGAGCTTGTTGTTATTGTTCTTGAACATGTACATGGCTACACAACTGTGCTTATAAAACATAAGGCATGGTGTACACATAACAGCAATGGATACGTATCACATCAGCTAGCTATATAAGGACCCATCATCACTACACAACAGTATGAGCGACACATCATCACTGCACGATAGTATGAGCGACACATCATCACTACACGATAGTATGAGTGACACATCATCACTACACGACAGTATGAGTGACACATCATCACTGCACGATAGTATGAGTGACACATCATCACTACACGATAGTATGAGTGACACATCATCACTACACGATAGTATGAGTGACACATCATCACTACACGACAGTATGAGTGACACATCATCACTACACGATAGTATGAGTGACACATCATCACTACACGATAGTATGAGTGACACATCATCACTATGCGATAGTGTGAGTGACACATCATCACTACATGATAGTATGAGTGACACATCATCACTATGCGATAGTGTGAGTGACACATCATCACTACACGACATTATGAGTGACACATCATCACTACACGTTAGTATGGGAGACGGATCAAACCATCATGACAATATAATAGTATGAGAGACACATCCCGCCAGCAGCTGTGATTGAGCATCCATCCTCCCAACATAACAGTATCAGAGACCAGGGACGTGCTATTCAGACGGGATTTACAACAGGGTGCTAATCTGTTTATAGTGGTCATGAGGTGCTAAAACTTGAAAGCGACATTACTGGCCTGAGGAATGCATGGTAAAGCCCTGCGTTTGGGCTGATTGATATTCCTTTAGGTCAACCTGTAGTGGTTGCATTAGGTTTACAATTTTGCCATGAATTTAAACGCTGAATTGTGTGACGCAATCAAAGCCAATCTAATCATGTTTGTGAAGAAGAAAGCTGCATTGTGGTATATGTTTTGTCAAAATAGGACAATAAGAACAAAAGTTATTCTATGTTCGAGGGTGAATTATCATTTTCTAGAGTGAAATTCAAAAGTAGTAACTCACTGTAGATCACATGACCTAAACATTGTTTATTTGTTATAAGTAGATTGTGACGCGCCTGCATCAGTGACGCGATGCATTGCCGTTTACATAAAGTCAAATGTGTGCGAGCAATGTTTGATTATACGTCACACGTGACGTGGAATAATCCCGACGAACGTAAACAAACGGGAACCACCAGATCGGCGTAGAAAGTAGGCCTAGGGCATATTTTTTGCGGTAAATACTCGATTAAACATAGAATAAATAAAATCTTACATGGCAGTGAGTGAGTGACGATTTTTCTCTCACTCGGGATCGTTGTTGGTGGGGAAAATCACTCGTGACCTGCGGTCACTCGTGATTTTCCCCACCAACAACGATCCCTCGTGAGAGAAAAATCGTAACTCACTCACTGCCATGTAAGATTCTATATTTATCACATTTATTTCCTCTTTTTCGGTCAAATTAAAAAAGAAAATAATTATGTATTTTGTACCTTCAATTACCACTTTTGTTGCCGCTGCCCACAAAGGCTATTATAACAAGCCGCTGTAAATTGAACTTGTTTACGTAATCATTACCAGATAGTATGAGAGGCACCATCACACTGACTAGGTGTGAATATCCACCATCACTACATGATAGTTTGAGACATAGTCAGCTAGCTGTGACTATCCATTGTCATTACGTGGATATAGAAGTATAGCGGAACACATCTCTGGGAACCATCAGTGCACAAGCAGTCTGTAACAACAGGTGCTCCTTCAGCACCCTCGGGGGGGGGGGGGGGATGGAGACTAGTTCTCCATAACATGCATATGTGTATGGAAGTTGTACTGTTCAATAATTCCCAAAACCTAGGGTATTGTTTGTAAAACCGTGAGTTTTGTAACGAAACCCTGAGTTCTGCTTGCAAATCCCAGGGTTTTGCACCAAACCCTGGGTTTTTAACTACCAAGGATAGCAGAACAAATATCATAATTTTTTAATTTTGTTCAATAATGTGCACAAAACCGTGGGTTTTATTACAAAACCCAGGGTTTTGTAGACAAAACCCTGGGTTTTGTTCGCAAAACCCAAGGTTTTGTATCAAAACCCAGGGATTTGTACACAAAACTCTGGGTTTTGTAACAAAACCCAGGGTTTTGCTTTGTTATCCCATCTTTTCACAAAACTCACGGTTTTGTTTCAAAACCCTGTGTTTTGTCATGATAACCCTGGGTTTTGCAGTTGTTTTGTTCAATTATTTGCAAAACCCAGGGTTTTCTGACGTCAGAAATCCCACGGTTTTGAACAATTCGCAAAACCCTGGGATTCGTGTCGTCACAAAACCCACGGTTTTGTATTTTACCGCAAAATTGGTCATATGGATACACCAACCACTCACAGCACGGCTTGCTTGCTGAAATTGCTGTAAACCAATATCATGTTAAGATGGCGGATCTCAGAAAACTTCCATCGATTCGCGACTTAAATGTCGTGTATTTTATCACTGTGTGCACTTCATGAGCTCATATTTTAGGTACTACAAGAGAAAACATGTAAGATGTACATCGTATTTATGTTTTTAAGAAATTTAATAGGTTAAGACCGATTTTCAGTTTCTGGGACCGTGCGACCGGGCTGAAGTTTTAGCAGCATAAGGCCTCTGATCTGCTGCGTCATTCAAATCCACCGTACGTTGTGCCGCTGCCTGCAGTATATTATGCGACCGTTGATTGCATTTGCAAAACGACTGCCACATCACATCATGGTGATAATTATCTCAACACGACTAAGTCTTAAATTGTTACATGGTATTCTTTAACTCCACCTTCATTCCCACCCTTCAGAATTTTGCATCTATTTCTGTGTCCGCTCTGGTGAAAGATACTAATTTTACAGGGCCGTAGCCAGCCTTCTAAAATAGAGGAGGCAAAGGGTACTGGTGGGGGGTGGATTTGGGAGGGGGGGGCGTGCCCCCTCCCAAGATTGAAAAATTTTGAAAAATGGAGCATAAAACAGTGTAATTTAGTGGGTTTTGAAGGGAAAAAAAGACTTTATACATATATATATATATTCTCAAAAGTTTACTTAAATGAGACTATTTTTTATATGAATTGAATTTGGTCCTACAACTACTAGGGCAAAGATACAAGTAATCATTGAAAAAAGTACGCCTTCTGTGATGCTTTTATCTTCTATCACTATGAGTGACTCAAAGTCTTAGTTACAATAGGGTCTTTTTGTTTTTGTTGTGTATAATAACTTAAACTTAACAAGTTTTGTTGAGGCTAAATAAACTATTTCCATGCTAACTCCTAACATCATCAGCCAAAATTCAGAGGAGGCAAGTGCCTCCTCTGCCTCGGCCTGGCTACGGCACTGCGTAAAGCTCTTCCCCGGTAGCTCTGCAACCGGAAGGGTGAAAACCCCGTCTGTAACAGGATGTCCCTGTGTCAGCCACTACCCCCATACAAACTACCTTTTCCAAGTACTGAGTTGTGTACAAGTTTTTTGTTGACGGGCACTGCAAATCACGCAAGATTGCCTGGCACCGTTTCAAGAACTGTCGAATGGTTCATTGTACATGCACGTCCACCAATAATTGATAAATAAACACAAGAAATTGAACAAACCAAAAGCCAGTTAGACATTTTCTGGCATCACAGCATTGTTCTTTTACCAGAACCAACAATTTCAACATTGAGAAATTTCCCAAGTATGAAATTTCTACTCGATTAAACTAATCAATTAAAAAAATAAAAAGATTTAGTTGGGATTGATCTGGTCACCCCTTGGCCCGCAGTCTGACACGCTAAGCATGTGGCCATGTTTGCTTGTAGAGATGCAATTCTGTTTCTGTCTCAAATTTGTTGGTGGTCGGACCACGCGGCTTTGTTTACTCCTGCACATCTAGGTCACGCCAGTCAAAGCCAAGAAGACCGCAACCAATAACTGTTGAATATTTCAGACAATAATGGTTGAAGACTGGGGCCGAAAACGCTACTTAGATAAAAATTTCCATTGCTCCATCATAAATCGTGCGATAAATTAATTATTTGCAAAAGAACGAATGTTTTATGCAAATTAAAGAGCTCGAGGCTGTACATTCAATAGTCCATGCGGCTTTTCGCGCCAGTGTGTGGATTATTTTGAACACTGGATGCGCAACCTCTCGTCCTTTAAGTAATACATACCTTATATTCTCATCGTGTCACAAAGAGGTAGACTTTGCGCGTGGTAACCAATAATGATGTTATTGATCACAATAACTGAGCCACCTGTAGTTTGATGCTATTTTTTAAGTTGAGTAGCTTAGCAAGGCCTACCAAGTAACAGCTGTCATGATTGGTTGGTTACAAAACCCTGGGTATTGCATCTTTACAAAACCCTGGGATTCGTGATGTCACAAAACCCAGAGTTTTGCAATCTCACAAAACCCACGGTTTTGTTCTGTTATTTCAAAGTGTTACAAAACCCACGGTTTTCTGGCTTAACCGAGGGTTTTAGGAACAAAACTGTGGGTTTTGTTAAAAAAAATAACAAAACCGAGGGTTTTGTGGTCAAAACTCATAGTTTTGCTCTGAAACTGTGGGTTTTGTGTTCAAAACCCAAAGTTTTGCTACAAAACCCACAGTTCCCACGGTTTTGGTACGAAACCCTGGGTTTTGTTCATGAAACCCACGGTTTTGTACACAAAACCCAGAGTTTTGTAGCAAAACCCATGGTTTTGTCCAAAATGATATCAAAATTCAATAATTGAGCAAAACCCAAAGTTTTGTAACAAAACCCTGGTTTTGCTAACGAAACCCAGGGTTTTGTGATAAAACCTATGGTTTTGTTAGCAAAACTCAGGGTTTTGCTACAAAACCCAGGGTTTTGAAAAAGCAAAACCCACGGTTTTGTAAACAAAACTCAGGGCTTTGTGAATTATTGAACAGTACAACTTCCATATATGTGCCAGAGTTGATGACATGGGCAGGTATGGCTGCTCTTGACTGTAGTGCTTATAGTTACCTTCAGGTCTGTCCGTTGCCTTGGAGCATTGGCCCATGGGCCTAGGTAGAGAGTGCATCTTCACT
The DNA here is from genome assembly GCA_964020975.1 of Hermodice carunculata. NCBI lineage: Eukaryota > Metazoa > Annelida > Polychaeta > Eunicida > Amphinomidae > Hermodice > Hermodice carunculata. The sequence continues at coordinate 39,688,527 of OZ026612.1, read as the reverse complement.
GCTAGGCCAGGCTCATCAGGGAACACTTGGTTCATGGATTCAGTTTGTTCCTAGAGGCATGAACATAGTGGAGAGCTCTGTGACACTGTGACACTCATGACAGCAATCTGTGACCAGTCATTCTGTAACTGCTTAATTTGTTCACGCTCTAATTACCCCCAAACCCATTCCTGGTCAGAGTATGACTGAGTCAACACTTTCCTTGGCATGGGAAAACTACTGACCTAGCGTGTGCCACCATTAATGGTCTTACATCAAAATCTGTACAAAAAAGTTTTCTAGTGACAAGAAATTTAAGTCAAAACTTGAAGGCAGATGATAATTTATATCCGGGCAGTTTTGGGTGATTTGAGTGGGAAAGGGTTGAGTGCCTGAATGCAAACTGTCATCTGCTTCAATGTATTTACTCACATTTCTCATCACATGCATGCACGCACATACACACACGCATGCACACACACATGCACACACACACACACACACACACACACACACACACACACACACACACACACACACACACACAAAAGTTGAAGAACAGATCTAAATTTTATCACCTGAGCTATCCTACTTTAGGTTATCTTGTAAAATGCAAGATTTTGATATTAAGTTTTCTTTTGTTTCAGTCCAGACCTCAAAACTGCTGTCTGATAATTCTTTTCTCAACACACTGTATTTGAAGCAAAATGTTCATTAATTAATTCATTCATTTTATGCACAAGGATAAGTTTATTATATGGTATTTGTTTGCAACAAAAATACTAAATGAAGATGGAAGCACACACACAAATTTTTGGCAATGAAAAGAAACTATCAAGCTAAATGTGTACTTTAAATAGAAAAAAACAACAACAATATATATATATATATATATATATATATATATATATATATATATATATATATATATATATATATATATATATATATATATTAGAGCCTGACTGAGCATGCATTTTGAAATCGAACTGGGTACTCAGTACTCGGTACACATTACCGATCCCAAACCGGGAATGTTCGGGTTCCGTATATGCAATTTAAACATGAAAACGTTTGACAGGGGTTTATAGCTGTTACCCTTTTGCACTGGGGCTTGACTATTGTTAATATAATTAAGGCGATTAATGGAACCCATGTGACACACTAAATTGCAAAGTATCATTTGTTGCATTGTCTAAAGTGTATACAAGTACAAAAAGTAACCTCAGTGACGATTTTATTTAACTTTATTGCCCACATTGACAGGCATAACCGAACCCAACGTTTAGCGACTGTAGAAGCCGAAGCCGAGCCGGGTTTCAATCCTGAAACCTGGTAAGCTTGGGTTCGGTCAGGCTCTAATGTATATATATATATATATATATTAATTACCTGAGAAAACCAGCTGAATGGCACAGCCATGGCCCCCGAGTCTTTCAGATAGACATCCCACTTGAAGTCAGTCTTTGGCTCAAATCCTACAAAGAAAGTCCAAGCGGTGCTAAAATGTTAGGTACAGTGTATTTATTTGTTTGTGTTTACAGAAGAGAACTTATGCCAGTTTTATGGTATGGTAATTACGAGCAGGTAGGTTGCCATGAAAATGGCACCAAAACTTGACCAATGAGGTTTACTTATGTTAAGGGTTATGGACCATCCAGGACAATGTCAATGGTAGGCTCGAGGTTACATCGCACACACGACTTCATGAGTGCAGACATATGGAATGTGATGGGATGATGTACCTGGGTGACACCTAGCTTGGAAAAGCATCTGGATCAGCTGGTACAATTTCAAGGTTACAGGACAACTTATCATGTTGGTGTTATTGTATAGGAAATATAGCCCCAACAAGCTAAATCCTTATGGGAGGCCAGAGGTCAAGGTCAAGGTCACAGTGACCCAAGTTTGGTGCATGACACACACCTACCCTATAAAGTATTCACTCACCAAATTTGGTAGCTGTAGGTGTGATGGTATACCAAATATTGTCCACACAAGCTACATCTTTATGCGAATCAAAGGTCATAGTCAAGGTCAAGGTCATAGTGTGACCCAGTTTTGGTGCGTGACACACCCCTATCTTATGAAGTGCCCACACAACAAATTTGGTAGCTATAGGTGATATGGTATTGGAAATATAGCTCAGACATGCTCAATCTTTATGCAGGTCAAAGGTCATGATCAAGGTCAAGGTGACAGTGACCCAATTTTAATGTGCAACACACCCCTATGCTATGAAGTGTCAACACACCAAATTTGGTAGGTACAGGTGTTATGGTATACGATATATGGCCCGGGCAAGCTAAAACTTTAAGGGGAGGTCAAAGGTCAAGGTAAAAGGTCACAGTGACCCAATTTTGTGGCGCGGAACACCCCAATCATTTGAAGTGTTCACACACCACATTTGGTAGCTGTAGGTGTTACGGTATAGGAAATATAGCTCAGACAAGCTAAATCTTTATGGCAGGGTCAGAGGTCAAGGTCACAGTGATCCAATCTTGGTGCGCGACACACACCTACCCCATGAAGTATCCGCCCGCCAATTTGGTATGTGCAGGTGTTACAGTATAAAAAAACATGGCCCTGACAAGCTTTAGCAGAAGTAGGGACAGATGGAAGGACACGGTGTACACCAATAATCCCTCGAGGGTGAGTAAAAACATTCCTGGCAGCTGGATCTCATAACAGGTAATGAACACATTGAGAAAAAAATGCTTGGTAATTTGACTGTCAAGTCTACAACCACAACACATTTTTCTGCACAACGCTAAAGCACAAAAATGTCAGATGTCAAGTTGATAAAACTGATGAAAGGTGTTTCAGAGTTATTATACAACCAGGAGCAACAGTGCCACATATACCATGTCATTCTGAACCAAACAAAATATTATAATCCAATCTCTCTGCACCCTGTCACCATTTGGTCTGACCAAACTGGCCACCAGAGGGCATATATATATATATATATATATATATATATATATATATATATATATATATATATATATATATATATATATATATATATATATATATATATATATATATATCATGTGACATAAATATGCTGGGTTTCCCACAGAAATGAAGAGCCTTCCCCTCATCAATGGCATAAATTTCATCATGAACACAACAGAGGGTGTCATTTAAGATGTCAAGTGCTGCAGGTCAAGACCAGGTAACTGGGTTATATTATAGGAAAGGACCATTCAGGACTGCAATCATCTGGTCTGTTTCCCATTTATATTAAAACTACACAAAAGTTTCGCAAGCAAGAAGCTGTTGGAATATGGCAAACACATGTACTATTGGCTTACATGTACCGGATGTTATTATAGTACCATGAAACTGAGGCGTTCACTTTGTCCAAACTTTTATACTGGCATTTCTTGTTTCAATCACACGCGTGTAACACAGCAGTTTAATTTTTGCAACCTGACAACTGTTAATGGAAGGGTGTCAATCTCCATACACTCTTCAATAAAAATGATTTCCTCAATGCTGATGATGATCATAACTGCTAAGCTTTATTTATCATAGCCATAGTGGCTCCAAACTTGCTGTGTCAAAAAAATTACATTTTTTTTTTTTCTTTTTTAAAAAATTTTTTAAAGTGAGTTTTCAACATTCAGATACACAATAATTGGAAATATGTACCCTTAGGTGGTTGCACAATGCCCTCATATTGTCGGTGTAGGCGCCCTTTAGTAGCCATGTAGCCGATGGGGTGTAAGTATTTAGAGGTAGCCTCAATCCAATAGTCATACCCCTTCCACTTGTCGAAGTGCACATGAACCAGTTGCTTCTCGGGAATCACATCATCTGAACAATACAAAAGTATACACCTGTAATAAACAAAGCTGAAAAAAAAACACTGCTCCCCTTGTACCACACACTGTCTGAAGAAAACTATACATCTCTGATGATCTAAAACAAAGCAGCGTGCTGGAAAATGTACAGTACCAGGTGACTTTGAATCCAAGCTGTATGATGCTTGGTACATATGTGCAACAGTTGAAAACAAGAAGACAGTTACATCCTTGTGCTCGGCTGACTCTGGATGCACAGGCTGAAGTGGTCCTGTGACTGAGCTTCTGAATAATACCACAGTCACCTTAGCTTTCTTAAAAGAATCACTCTTTGCAGTATCAAAGTCCTAATTCACACAGTTCCAAGGTCATCATCTTTAAAATGAAAAGTGACAGAATTTACAGAGATATAAGCCAATATGTCCAGGGCCGTAGCCAAGGGTTCTGATATTGGTTGGACTAACATTGAGGTCAGATGTATCACTAAAGCTATGTTAATATACAGAAGTTTGTACTTTACAGTTTACGAGTCTTCTTAGATTCTAAGAAGACTCATTCACTGTAAAGTACAGATGCAAAAACTTTACTAGATATTTTCAATCGCAAGTAAACACTAAGAAGACTCCTCCCATCCATACTCCCACTTGCCTAAATGTTCCCACCTTTTTGCAGTATGCACTCATTTACTTTGACCTTTTTGAGGTCGCATGTACCTTACAAAAATGTGCATTATTCTTACAATTCAGCCCAACAGGAGTAAAACCAGATGCCAACTGTAGTTATGGCAAGATAAAAGTCTTTAATAGCCAAATGACCTTGACCTTCAACTTTTAGAGGTCATACAAAAATGTGCACAGCTTGGCCTTCAGTAGGGCTATGCAACAATTTTAACAGCATGCAAATCCATTGACAACTCTTTGAGCTGCAGGCTGAAATGGGTAGACCATTCCAATGATAGAGGCCAATCGTGGAAATAAACTACAAATGAACTCTACAGAAGTGATGCACCTCTCCCCATGAAGGGGAGCTTCTAGAGTGCATAACTTTTTAAATAGACACAATCCAAAGATTTAAGCCTTTAAATTCCATTTTTAACTATCAAAAACCAGAAGGTGGTAAAATCTCTGCTTCATTGTTTTTGACTTATTTCATCAGTAAAGAAAACAAATTGAATGGGAATTGTACATGAAACATATCAAGATATCATGCCCCAGGTCAACAGTTTTCCTGGCATGGTTTGGGTGGCATGGGGTAGGCACCCAATCCACGTCAAGGAAAGCTGTTGAATCAGTCTTAAGGCTCAGTTTTAATGCACAGGAGATGGGTCCAAAATGAGATTTTCACGGGTGAAAATGGGATTTTTAACCTATGATCCCTGTTACTTACTATAGCAACCCACAAATGCTTTCAGTTCAATCTTCTGTTCATAAAGACTCGTATTTTGTTCATCCTGCAGAAGACTAACTCCTCAGCTTTCCCCGACACACTCTGACCACAATGCACTTTGAGCACACCAAGGAAACCTATTGACAGATGGTGTGTATTATTATTCTTAAGGATAACACAAATGATTTCAGCAAAACTGCCCTGAGGATGATGAAAAAAAAACAAAAACAAAAAAAACAAAACAAAACACTAATGCATCAATATGATAAGATTTTCCCAATACAATCGTGATTTGAGGGGCTGAACTTTTTGCAGAGAACATTTTGTATTCTTTGCTCTATGTGGTCAAACAGACAAAGAAGATGAGATGGTGCCGTAGTTCATGTCAGTTCGTTGACCTGTCTTGTCTGGTCATTCCAATTTTCATATGATACCACAGGCCTAGGCCTTCTTATTTGCGTTGATGAAATCTCCACAGGCACAAGCGATCCTGGAATTTTTTCAGCATAAAATGCAATACTCTTTGAAAGAGAAACCTCATCAGCTGTCAGAAATTTCTCAAGCTTCATTTCCAGTTCACATCAAACCAAACAAGTCAGTGCATCACAGTGTTACATGGCACAACTAGTACAGATTAAAACAGTGTCATTTTTTTCTTTACTTGTTTGGAGAAAATAGGCTGACAGTCTATCACATGACAGTTAGACTTTGCTTTTTAAAATTTACAAAGGTAACACGAGCCAAATATGTCATTGAAGCCTTTTTCTTGTGATTGCTCGCACTTGCAGGATTAATGCCTTACATTCTCAGATCGACAATTCCAGTGAATGGTGTTTACTATGGGGGAAGGCGGTTCTGTGCTTGGCGCACATAAATCAGAGTGTAGTTATTTCAGCAGCAAATCAGCCACAAGATTTACGCATTCACAGCACTCTAAGAGGTTGGACACTACTTGTGTAAAATATGGGGAACTCTGGCTCAACTACTTCATGACCGTATGCTGAGTAAGAACCATTGGTCAATTTTACAAGGAGTTACAACAGGTTTGTTGACAAAGTGAACAGAACTATTTACCGAACTTCAGATTTCTCACAATATGGTGTTCATACAGGCAGCACACATTTGTAAACAGATGGTGTTCACACAGACAACACTCATTTGTACACAGATGGTGTTCACACAGACAGCACTCATTTGTTCACAGACGGTGTTCACACAGACAGCACTCATTTTGTTCAGAGATGGTGTTCACACAGACAGCACTCATTTGTACACAGATGGTGTTCACACAGAGTACATATACTTATTTGTAGTGTTCACACAGACAGCACTCATTTGTAACATATGGTGTTTATACAAACACACATATGGTGTTCACAGTGACAGCACTCATTTGTACCCATAGTGTTCATACAGACAACACTCATTTGTACACAGTGTTCACAGATCACACTCATTTGTAAACATACAGTTTTTACACACACAGCACTCATTGTAAAGATAATATTCTTGAGGACAGCACTCACTTGTACACAGTGTGTACCCTGGATCCAGTCACTTGTACACACAGTATGCCCCCCCCCCGATCCACTTGCTGCAAACAGTGTGCCCCCCCCGATCCCCGATCCACTTGCTTGTACACAGTGTGACTCCCCCCCCCGAACCACTCGTACACAGTGTGCCCCCCCTCCACTCACTTTTACAGTTTGCCCCCCTTGATCCACTCACTTGTACACATATTGTGCCCCCCCCCCATTCCACTCATTTGCACACATATTGTGCTCCCCTTGATCCACTCACTTATACACATATTGTGCCCCCTGGATCCACTCAATTGTACACATGTTGTGCCCCCCTGGATCCACTCACTTGTACATATATTGTGCCCCCCCCCGGATCCACTCACTTGTATGTATATTGTGCCCCCCCCCCAATCCACTCACTTGTACACATGTGTTGTGCTCCCCTGGATCCACACACTTGTACACATATATTGTGCACCCCTGGATCCACACACTTGTACACATGTATTGTTCATCCCTGATATCCACTCACTTATACACATGTATTGTGCATCCCTGGATCCACTCGCTTGTACACATATTGTGCTCCCAGATCCACTGACACTTGTACACATGTATTGTGCACCCCTGGATCCACACACTTGTACACATATATTGTGCACCCCTGGATCCACACACTTGTACACATGTATTGTGCACCCCTGGATCCACACACTTGTACACATGTATTGTGCACCCCTGGATCCACACACTTGTACACATATTGTGCTCCCCTGGATCCACTGACACTTGTACACATGTATTGTGCACCCCTGGATCCACACACTTGTACACATGTATTGTGCACCCCTGGATCCACACACTTGTACACATGTATTGTGCATCCTTGGATCCACACACTTGTACACATGTATTGTGCACCCCTGGATCCACACACTTATACACATGTATTCTGCACCCCTGGATCCACTCACTTGTACACATGTATTGTGCCCCTTTACGACAGCACTCACCTATTGTAGCACAACAGACATAGCTTGGAGTCCTTGTATCCCATGCCTCTAGTTTCATGCCAACAACCAATGAGTCTGGAATTTTTGATACTGCAGCTGTCTACAAAATAATATATATCAGCAAACTTAGTAATCATAAATGAAATAAGTAATGGCATCAAGACTTATTAAGTTAAACTACAATTAAGTAAGTCTGTGATATTCATGAGTGTGATAAACTTTTTTTATTCACTGACAGTTAAACTTACTGCACTGGCCTTAAGGACAGGTAAGACACCAAAAATAAATCCCACTTTAGTCAATCCTAGCTCAAAATGTATTTGCGTTAGGATAACATATCATATATTTCTGTACTCGTCATACTCCAAAGTATTTATATGTCGCGTTTTTGGGTGTCTGTGATGTTAATTGTTGAATAAACATTTGAAAGTTGACTGCAAAGCATCCACCCAATAAATGTCGATATAAGTCACTAATTATTTGTGATAAAATCATAATTACACTTGGATCTTAATCTTAACATATTGGCAACAAAAAACAATCCTGCGATTTTTTATGTTTGGTTTCGTTTTTCTGTTATCCATCCTCAAAGTTTGACGTTTTAATTTTCCCTTTGATTTTTAGGATGTTCATTTTCTTCATTTCATAGAAAAAGAACGAAGCAAAATTTAGAAAATCGCTGAATCGTTTTTGCAGTTCAGACATTAAAGAATCAAAAGCCGTTAACCAGATTAAATTTCACCCAGCCGTATTCTTGGAATAACCATTCTAAGGTGGGGCACTCGTCCTATTATCTTTTCTGAGAAAACAAGCTTCAAAGGCCTTTGTTGTTGATCATTTGCCTCTGAAACAATACCATTTGCTCCAGTTGAGCTGATATTTGTACAAAACGTAGTAAACATCGTCCCTCAATATTTGGGGAGGTTGTCAATCAATTCTTGGCCAATCACATGAATAAAAGAGCCTTTGAAGTACAGAAAACATTATTCAGCAGTGGGGCGGCCTGCGGCCGCTCTTGGTCAGTGTACGGATGGCGGGTTTGGTCTTCCGCCCCTATTACCTCTTCATCCTGTTTCTAGGGATAGTGTTTTATTGTATTTACTCGTCTCCTATCTGTATACTTTATGTAGTTAGCTTGTTAGACTTGTCTTTACACTTTACTTAGTTAGCTTGTCATTATTTTGCAGTTGTTTTGTCAATGAGTTTCATTTCTCTTTCCAACCTGAGCTTTGTAACGCTATTTTGTGTGTTTTCTCTGCTGTTCACGTTTATGCTTATTTCGATGTGATTATTTGTACTTTTATTTCCTCATCCCTGGGTTCCGATAAAATATGATTATGTGCATGGGTATTGTTGATTAGGGTGTCAGTTTTTTTCCCCCGCCTGTCTTTGGTGTGAAGGACCACTGGGGTAATCCATCGCGGCACGGCCTTTGAAGTTTGAAGGGACATCGTCTGATGATTCCCGCTCCTCTTGAACATTTAAAGGCTCCCTTCATTAGAACGCAAAACAAGCAAGATAACTATAAAGTAAATCTCTAAGGCTATGATATGTTAGCATGTTTGCATCTTTTCCCTGCCCACAAACACACTTTCGGCATGCTGCCTTATTTCACATTGCCGCCCTGATACCACTCTCCTTTTGCCATGGACCGTTGCTACCTGCAGCCACATGACAGGCTGTAAAGTATGATTGACGGGTGGCATTGTTCCGTTTGGCGGCTGAAAACCAAAAGAATGACACATGGACGTTCGGATGTCCACATGCCTGTGTGTTTTTTTGGCGTTTTTCTCATATTTCTACTTAAGTTAAAAGCTCGAAATTTTGACAACTAACAGAAAGGACATTCATCTTGTAAAAACCGTTAAAATCTCAAAATCTGCCATGCACAGGTTTTTGGTGTCTTAACTGTCCTTAACTGTTATAGTGCTAAATTTTGACTGGGTCAATAACTTTCATCAGCATGCTTTTGGGCACGGCACAAGGTTCCCAAAAATGCACCAAGGATAGCTACTGACCTGGCCTGCTATTGTAGTCTCTGCTTTCTTATGATAACTCTAGGCATGTCTGGTGCTTGAATGAAAGGTAGGGGTACAACAAATATGAATCCAATCTTGTCATGCCGATGACTTTTGTCCACATTGGCTTTTGTCCAAATTGGCAGTAAGAGGGTTAAACTGGTATCTGACAGTAAGGTGTGATGGGAGAGATGAGCAGCTAAGCAAATCTACAGTACAGTGGTCCCTGTTGTGAGAGGCCACTCCAATGAGAGGCCACCTGGCCTGAAAGACCACCTTTTGGGTGTCCCGACTGCTATCTCTTCCATTTTATTGTACCTCTAATGAGAGGCCACCTCTCTTCACAGGCCACTTTTGGGCCTGCCATGGGGTGGCCTCTCGAGACAGGGACTACTGACCATGTATGTGACCAACAACCCTTGGACATCTGATGGTGACATAATCCTCTCGTCACTTCCTTCAATTTGAAAATTAACACACAGGTCAACTTTCATAAATACCTGCTTTATTTTTCCATCAAAAATGATTTAAATCTCTCAATACTTTTGACTAAGTCACTAGCTTTCCTTGCCATGCTTTGGAGGCTTGCGCCCGCAGATTGCCAAGGAAAGCTATTGACCCACGCTAGCTCTTATGCTCTCCGAAAACATTGGCATGCTGGTACTTGAATGAAAGGTCATTTTACATAGAATGTGAATCTGGTATTCTTATGTTCATTCAAAGCACTCAACTTTGGCTGACACAGTTAGTGACAGGATTAAGCAGTTACTTGACAACTTTTTCTTTGGTGCACTTTGTGTGCATTACACCAAAAGTGCAATGAAGCTTTAAGCAAGCAGTTGATTCAGTCCTCGGAGGGTTGAGGAGACTCGGCTAGACTTTCCATTTTTTTTTCTCTCACTGATAAAGACTTTCAAATTTTCTTGTGCTGTATCCATGTCATACTTGTACCATATTGCCTGCCCTTCCCTACCTAACCCCCTTTCCCCCAACACACACACTTACCACTGCCCTGGGTGCACTCAGATATCCAAGCTGTGCTGCAGTAGCTGACTTATAATCAAATGAGACATGGTACCTCCCCTGGGGTAGTTCTGCAGCAAGTATGGGGACTTTGTTGATACTTATGGCCACCTGTAGTTTATCCACCTGTATAAATAAACACAGCTTTGAGAAAAGCATATGCAGCAAAATGTCTCATGAAGTATAAAAGTAAATGTCTTGATCATCAAATATACATGTTTTGTCAAAGAGTGTAGCTGCATGCCATTGCCAACAAGCCTCGTGTGTCACAGCTACCTAATTTTGAGAGTACCTGTACATGTACATGTACATGAACATGGTACTCCTGACATATTAGTGATCATAAATGCATGTTTACACTGTACACATGCATACATATGGAGTGGGGTCCTTTAACACCTCTCTCTAAAAGGAGGCCATACACTTACAAGACTGCCAGTTCAATCTGGAAAATGTCTCTTTTAGACCTTGTACTTGTGTTTTTTTGTCCAAAACCACTTCCTAGTAGTCATTACCCTATTCCGCAGTTCGAACTCTTTACTCTCCATAAGCTAACCTGGCACTGTCTAACCTATATACACATGGAGGTACTATTGTCGATATTGCACATGTTCTGTAGAATTTTGACATAGGCTGTATTAGCCCAAATAAATTAAAGGGTCTTCAGAGGGTAACTACTGAGAACATGTTTCAGAGCTTATACCCATATATGTCTCTCTGAGTAGCATCAAATGTCTGAAAGTGAATATTAAAACAGAATGATGCCAACGGATAAAATTTAAGTATCAAAACAGGCAAGTCTAAAAATTATTGTAGCCTAACTTTCTGTAATAATCTTTGGATATTGACAGCAAAATTTGTCGGGCAAGTCAGAAAAGAATGAAAGCCATTTGTACTTAAGTCAAGAGAATGCAATCAAAATATAATATTTCTTAACCAGGTTTCAAGTACAATTAGGCAAGCTTGTAATTGTCATGGGTAGCTACTTGCTACCTATAGCCCCCCGGGGGTTTGACCTAATAGAAAACAAGGTAGCCTAAAATGTCTGAAAGGTGAATATTAAACAGAATGATGCCAAAAGATAAAATTAAGTAGCAAAACAGGCAAGTCTAAAATCTCCAAAATTATTGAAGCCAAACTTTCTAACCATTTCTGGATATTTACAGCAAAATTTGTAGAAATATTTGATCAAAAGTACATTGTTGAATCCTCTTGACTCAAGTTTATTGCAAATAAATTTGGTTCTAGATGCAAAGTCCTGAAATTTAGAACAAATACGACCAAATCTCAAAATTTGTGACAAAAACATATTATATCCAATAGTTTCCAAAATATTACTGTCCGGGAAAGGATAGTTAGCTACTTCAAAGTTAAACTCATCTATTTTGTGACGGACTTTAATACAAAATTTGTCATTAGTGACCTGAATATCCAAGTCCAGAAACACGTCTCTAAAACCATCTGAATTGTTATCCTCCAAAGGGATATCTTTTGAAAAAATTTCCTAATCAATTTCACTGAAATTTTGTACATTCACACAAGCAATGTCATCAATATAGCTTGAATTGTTTGTTAATTCTGTAGCCATTTGAAAGTATTTTTTCATCCATTTATCCATTTACTTAAATTCAAGCCAGGTTAAACATAAGTCTGCCATAACAGGGTGCAGTTGCTACCCATTCGAATGCCATTTATTTGTTGAAAAACCAATGGTCCACATTGAACAAAAGTAATATTCAAAAGAAATTTCATAGCATCCATCAAAGTTCCAACAGTGTACGATTTAACGTTACTTGTGTGACCAATACACTTTCTTTGTATATGAATAAATATTTATGTATGGTTTACCATTATATTTAAACATTTTGCTTATTAGTTCTGAAAGAGAACTTTTGACTTCATCTATGGGTAGATTTGTGTACAGTGTAGAAAAATCAAAACATTTGATATCTTTTTCTTTTAAATCTTTGATTTTAGATACAAACTCGGAGGAATTGCTAATACTCCAAAACCAATTTATTTTACAGTTTCTAGAAATTGCATTACAGTATTTACGGATATGATTCCTAATTGCAGTCAAACACAATGTTACTTCCTTTGATAATTGTTTTGTTGTACATTTTGAAGCAGTACCTGCTATGAATCTAGATTTAAAAGGGTTCTTATGTAATTTGGGTATCCAGAACAAAAGTGGAATAGAAGAGTCTTTTTTAGAAAGTTTGATATTAAAATTCCTTTTCATCTCATCTTTATGTGTATCTATCAGAATAATCATCAATGGATTGTTTGTGTAATTTATATACGTCATTTCCTCTTATTTCTGAAATATTGTTTATTCCAAGTTCATTTTTCAAAACATCCAGACAATATTTTTTGCAGATGATTCAAAAATTGTTACCTGCCTCATCAATGTTAGTGATTACAAATCTTTCTTGTAGTTCTTTGACTCCTTTTGAAACTTCAGGCAGTTTTACATTAACCGTATTGAAATTCTTAATGTGGGATTTGTAACAATAAATTCTATTTCTAAACACTCTTTTCAAGTTTGATAACCATCCTTCAAATTTACGAAATTCCATTTTTTCTTTCTTTGCCCATTACCAGGCAGTAGGAATCAAATGCATCACATGTGTCCTGAAAAATACTGTCAATGTTCAACTTGGGGCATATCCGAAATTTTGTACCTTTTTTTATCAATTCTTTTAAAACTGAATTTTGTATTATATCCAAATTACCTGTAAATACATGTTTGTGGTATGCATCAACAAGATTAGAATATTTACTGTCAGACATACAGCCGCTGCTGTCCTCAAGAGTAATCACAGCCAGAAATCTCTTGTGATTCATGATACTTTGTCAATATATTGTTGCCACATTTATAGGAAATAATGGGGGATCTTTCATTTTTCATTCCTTGGGAATCATGTTATAAACAAATTTCAATTTGAAAAGGGACTGAATGGTCAGTGAATCAATAATTTTGTGTTTGAAAGGAATGCTGCAAAACATTTGATCCATTTTTTTCTTATTAGAATCTGGTTTCCGAATAGTACTTGTGTAAGCATACACAATTTCACAAAAATTTTGTGGAAATGTGTGTTCTGAATAAGTAAGACCCAAATATTCATTGATTCTTGTTAAGTCTCGAAATGATAGTGCTTTAAGAGCTCTATGTAATTGATCAATGCCATTGGAGAAAGCCTATAGTTAATTTTGGACAAGGTCTTTTGTGTCCACATTCCTAAATTTCCTGTTTTTCTGGGATTTTCTTTGTACGTGACTTCTTCTTTTTCTTTGAATACCAGCCTGATTATTATGAAAAGGTGTGTGACTGCTATCAAGAGTTGCAAAGTCCAAATTCCTAACATCGCCGAAGAGTACAATTCTGTTATTAAGTCCAAAGGGAAAAGCTGAATTAAGTGTTTTGATCCAAAAATCTTCAATTTTTAATCTGGCATATGCTCCTCCCATATAGACAAGTGCCATGTACACAACTGAACATAAACCTACATTTTTCAGTATCTTACACTTCACAGCTATCAAGTTATATTTTCTTTCCAACATAAAGTATTTACATATGGTTGACGCATGTTTTTATCATGGTTGATGCATACACAGTACTTTATACAGCTACCTGGTCAATGTCGGATAAAGTCACGTCAATGGTGTCCCACTCCCGTGGTGAAAAGGCGTCTTCATTTGTAATAACCTGACCCGTTTCCTCAGGTGTCGATGTGACAGTGATAGTTGCAGCACTAGAATCATACTTCAAGCCAATATTCTCATCTTCTACTTGGCTATAAAGTTAGAAAGAAAAAAAATAATGGAAAGGAATATACAAACAAAAACAACATTTCTTCCTCATCACAGTGATCGTAAGAACAAAACACAATGGCTAGCACCTTGAGAACCCACACCTGATCTAGAGTTTCATGTCCTGAAACTTACATGAGGTTAACTTGAAAACTGTGGACTGTATCACATTCACAATCAAAAGTTTAGAAACAGACAGAAGGACAAACAGACATGAGTGATGCTATACGCTCTGCAAACTGGTCAGCAGAGCTAAAAAGTTGCATGTATTTGTCAATAAATATATGCCCAGGTCTGGCTTTCATGTGTTATGTCCGATGACCTTAAACCTGACCCTAAGAGGTCATTATATATAAATTGTAAAAGTTATTCCTAAAGGTTTTCTTTTGAAAGCAAACAATTCACTTCAAATTAATGCAATAGAATACTGGACTTGTACAGGAGCATGTTTTAAAATAGAAGTCACGAGTCATATCTTCCAAATTTGGGCATCTTCAAGAAATAAATGAGTGGACCTTGGACGCACAGACTGAAGTGGTCTGGTGATCTTCAAAATCAGATTTCTATGTGTAAATATCTTTGTCCTGGGTCAAGCAGCCACTCAAAACAATGGCTCAATAGTTCTCCACTTGATCAGGGTGTTACAGCACGAGAATAAAATTGAATGCAGGAACAACTATGGAAATGTGATATCAGCACTTCTTCTAGCAGTGACAGTGAATTTCAGTTCATCTTCAGACAAATTGTAAGTACAGCTCTCCTATTTATTCTCTGCTGAAGCAAAACGATATATGAGATTATATTTGAAATGTATATTCTGGTTCCGTGATGGTGTATTTTATCTATTTATTTATTTTAATTATTTTAGTCTATCTTGCATTTGCAGCTAAATGATTGACCTTAACAGCATTTAAATGCAGTTTTCTACACCCCTTGCCACTTAATTTTTTTTTACAATTTAGGACCACCAGAATACACCATACTATCTGTAAATTTAGAAAAAATCTGATCTCACCCCACTTACTGAACCCTACCCCCTTCCTCCACACATTCACCTGACTTCTTTCTTAGAAATCAATAGGAACTCTTGAAATTCAAGGATGAAGTAACTTGGAACCTCTGTCTCATTTGATATATGTAGTAACCTTGAACCTGTTTTTTTTTTTTTTACCCCATACAGGCCTAATCACTCGTGCACTAGCTCTTTCAGTGCCAACAGTGACTCAAGTCGAACGACTTATGACCCACTGCTCTATAATCAGGATGTTAGATTCATGATCCTTGCAAACAGACCTTTCATTCATTAGTACACGTACCAGCATGCCTGTAGTTACATAGAATATGAAAGTCCAGGTCAACAGTTTTCCTTGGCACACTTTGGAAACAATGTGTCCAAAGTGCACCTAAGAAAGGCTGTTGATTCAGTCCTCAGACTCATGTATTTTGGAATTACATGTATCTGTGCAAGTCTGAATGATGTACAAGTAGACAGACAACTTTGTTGTCATTTGTCATCAAAACTGAACACAACAGTTGACAATTGTAGCATTGTACATCTGTACCGGTGTGCCGTACTTGGTGTTGTCTCCTGGAATTACAAAATTCTGGGTTGGATCTTTCCGAAACTGTCCTAATTATGCGACAAGAAGGTAACTTAACTCTTTGAAAAAGTGTCATTGTGCAAGAAGTCACAGAATTTTCAATAGAGTGTAGGCAGTCTACACCAACGTTTTTAAAATTTTTTTTTGATCCCAAACTTTGCTACTGTAATAGCCAGGGTCTTCAGCAGAGAAACACCTTTAACTCATTCCATACTATGGTCACAGGCCTTGGTCAGTGGTTCTGACACTGCCTGACAAGTCATGGTGCAGCTGCACTTGTAGCAGCTGCAGCATAACTTGCCAGGCAGTGCCAGAACCACTGACTTCAGACTATAGGCATGTTGGTACCTGAACGAAAGCTCTTTTCATGAAGAATTTAAATATATAGTTGTCGTCTTAAATCTAGGTAAACATACAGAAAAATCAGGGACTGATAGGGAATGAGTTCATCTTCATGTTTGACATATCATGATATGCTACTCTTGTAACTCTTCTACATGAGTTTCAAATCAAGATAAGCCATTCTTATAATGTGGCATCTCACGGTCTCAATCGAGCACACTGCCAGGTGTGATTTGGAAGAATGAACTGCATCTCACCGGCTGGTCACAGTGCCACACAGACACACAGCACCATAAACACAGATTAAATTTTCCTAATTGTCGACTTGATAAATGAAAAAGAAGCACACACAAAAAAAATTACATTGATGTGCATAATTTGAACTCATCTTTTGTTGGCATCCAAGGGTCTTTTAATTAATTTTCATTTCATTAATTAATTTTTTTTTTGGAGGGGGGGGTCTCCTCACAGTAACGTACAGTGTTTAAATGGTGTGCAGCAGTCACTGCAATGCTGCACTAAACATTGAACATCTGCACTGCTAATTATATCATACTAAAGGAACTAAACTGCTCTGGGTCTTACCTCAGTGTGATGAGCGGCCTCATCTTGTTGTACTGCACTTCAATAACTGTAACTGACACTTGGTTGAAGTCCCATGTAGACATTGGTCTTGTCAGCTGTACCGTCCCTCGTGACCCTCTATCAGACGTTATCACGTTTTGTAACAGATACTTAGGCTCGCGGTTCTTTGTGGTATCCCCGATCTGTACTTGAGTGACGAAGGTGGGCATCACATACTTGTACATTTGCTGTCAAGGAATACAAATAAACACGCTCACCTTTCTTTAAAACCATCGACATTGTTTGCAAGATCAGTCTTCACTCATGCAGTTCAGGAGTCATCACTTCTTTCTTTTTTTTTTTTTATATAAAGAAAAGTGACAGGATCCACTATTACCAAGACATAAGCAAATCTTTCAGGGTCCTCTTTTAAGGTCACTCAAGATCAAAATAAACAGCATAAAAAGAAACCCCAGAGGTACTTTCCTACTGGTGTTTTAGAGTAACCATGGGCCTAGGATCCATTATTACCAAGATAAATGACATGCCATAACAACAGCAACCTTTATGGTGAATCCAGATTCCCCACAATATCAGCACGCTTATCTGGGGGCTCACACCCCTTTGACCCCATAATTTGCGAGAGTCCGCTATTTGTCGGCACAGCTGACAGGTCGACTGTCGGCACAGCTGACAGGTCGTTTGTCGGCACAGCTGACAGGTCGACTGTGACGGGCCATCAATTAGGCGTCCCTTTGTGGGAATTACAAGGCTGTACTGTCCCTGGACACTTATCAAGGCTACCTGTATATCTAGACAGAATTTTGACGGGAACCAGCACACTATGGGCAGCTAGAGTTTCACTTTATGTACATTTGACCCTTTCCCCCTTACACCAGTCAAAACCAGCTGGTAGTCAAATGTCGTCTGCTTTAGCGTTTTCAACTAATTTCAACAGTGATGGAAAACAATTTGATTTCAAGGCAATCGGTCCAGCAGTTTTGGAGCAGATCTTACCCAAAAGGAATAGAATAATTTCGAAATACCGGTAAGTCAAAAATCACTGGAGCATGATAATTTAAACAAAGACAGTAGAAACCCACCCAAAGGTACATCCCCACCAAGTTTGAAGTGAATCTGACAAAACAGTTTTGGAGAAGTTGAAAAATATGAATTAGCATTGCAATCCCCATTGACTCGCATAGTAATCAATAAGAATACATATGCATTAACCAACCAGTACCCAAGTCGAAAAACTCATTCAAAATCTGGAATCTGGAGTACTGGCACCCAGTTTCATCATGTATGTTTTCCATCAACATAAAATTTCAGAAATGATATTAAAAGAAAAGACCGTTTATATCCAGGCACTTTGTGCGCAATTGGAGCAAGAAAGGCTTGAACTTACTGGTAACACAACAAACAGTGGCCAATACCAAATAGTCTGGTAAGGATTTGGCCAAAGTGGGCATATGGGGAGGCCGAAAGTGTAGAGGTTGGTGGCCATACCAGGTGTTTAGGTTAACCCCTTGGGAGTATGAAATGGCCTGTCTCCAAAAAAATAATTGATGCTATGACCCCAGCAGGGGGGGTCAAGTTGTGACACCTCAAGATGGCCGCCAGGCTACACATGTGGGGAGCGTAGGGAGTCTTCAGGGTGTGTATTTCTTCATAGCATACTTAAAATGAAAAATAAAAATGATGTATACCTGCCTAACCATTGCCTCTACATAGGTACTTGATACTGTTAGGTAAATAATGTTCAGTACGAATTAAGATACACTGCTGATGTAGCAAATGGAAGCCACCCCTACCAAACAATGGACCACTATGGGCAAATCATATTTAGTGCATGAGGTACCGGTAGCTTGAATAGATACAAACAAACAGAACATGGCCACAGAAACACATGTCCGTATTCATAATGTGCCATTGTTTATTCCACTCAGTAAATGTTATAATAACATGCATGACATTTGGCTCAGGAAGAGGGCTATTATATCATGGTTTATCTCTATGGATAAGATCTGCTTTCTAAGATATATTCACGCAAGACATGCTTGTAAAAATATAAAAATCTCTCTCTGAATTGACCTACTGTTACAAATAATGAATTACAGGTATTTACAAACAATCTATCATAATTGTTTAAAAGAACCAAGCCTACATCAAGGAAAGCAGTTAATTTGGAACATACCAATGGTCTTTTCTGTAATAGTAGACTATCTCGATTTGTTTCCTGGATTTGTTTTGTTTTCTGTGATAATAGACTATCTCGATTTGTTTCCTGGATTTGTTTGGTGAAAATGTCAACTCAATAAAACAGAAACTTGTGTGTATAGTGAATCAATTAATCAATCAGTCAATCAATCAATCAACCAATCAATCAAACAATCAATCAATGAAATAATCAATCAATCAATCAATCAACCAACCCACCATTCCATTACGCATGAACGTTATCAATGGTGATTACCCGCACTGAATGTGTAAATGGAAAATGTGTGTATAGTGAACCAATCAACCAATAAATCAACCAATATTACTATCAGTCATTTAATGAATGAATGAATGAACCAACCAACCAACCAACCAACCAACCAACCAACCAACCAATCGTTCCATTATCCATACAGTAGCGATTATTCATACTGAATGGAGAAAAGTACATGTAGCATAAAGTAATATTGTACCATAGTATTATCTGCTACAAAGGCAACACCTTTTGGAACACCAAATATATAATAAACACTAAATACTCGTATTTTTTGTGACGCAAGACCACCTCAATCATCTAGCCACTTTTTGGTGTCGGACGAGTGTATGTGCTTAGAAGGTAATATTGT
Organism: Hermodice carunculata; assembly: GCA_964020975.1. NCBI lineage: Eukaryota > Metazoa > Annelida > Polychaeta > Eunicida > Amphinomidae > Hermodice > Hermodice carunculata. The sequence continues at coordinate 39,668,607 of OZ026612.1, read as the reverse complement.
ATTGTGTGAAGGACTTGGCATCAGTAACCACCAGTAAATATAAATTGCATGGTGTATTATCTACTTTACATAGTTACATTGGAAATACTTTTGACTCATTCACCAACTGTCTATAAGTTTTGTACATGCTTTTGTACAGATATGACATCCTTTTGTGAAGACAAACTGACACACTTCATGACAAATGGCTACATGTGATCATCTGTGGCCATCAATACATTATTGTAAATTATTCTTGGCCTATGTGCACTCACAGACTAAGTTTACAATATGTCATTTTCTCACTTCTATGATGTGATATGTTTCATATGTGATGTAATGCTGCATCAAAGATGCCTTTTCAGTTTTTACTGAGTCTGACACTTGAAAAATCGCATGCTCCAATGATATCAGACAACATAAAATCCTGCATATTCTTTATGAGAGTTCATCATGTGGCCATGCCTTTTTCTTTACTGCATTGTTTCTTATTTATACACAGATTGAAAAAATATCTTCAATCAAATATTTTCTTTGTACTGTGATAAACGATGTGTTTACTTTATGAGAAGTTCATCATCTGGTCATGTATTTTTCTTAAATGTATTGTTTGTTATTCATACACAGATTGAAAAAATATCTTCAATGATGATATTTTCTCGGTAAGGTTCTGTGATAAAAATTGTGTGCGATGTGCATAAGTTATGAGTAGTTCATCATCTGGCCATAAGTTTTTATTATAGATATTACTTGTTAATCATACACAGATTGACAATATCTTCAATCATAATATTTTCTTGGATCTGTGATAAAAAGTACTTTTCCCTTAATCCAAGTTATTTCACTTCTCCAGACTATTTTATGCTTGTTTACTATTTCATGATTTAAAGTTGTTTTAGTTGTCCATTGGACTTAAAAGCTGTTAGGTTTTTGCAATTGACATCCACATAACATAAAACAGTGTACTATGTCAAATTTTATGTCTCCAAATGTTGAATATGCAACTTTTATTTAGAAGCAACTAAAGATACATTACCCGATTATAGTATAGATGGTAAATAGATATTGTATAAGCAAGTATCGCATACAGATCTGTTTTTTTAAGTTAAAATGTAATTATTTATAGAATATATTTACAAGGTTAGTCATCTTGTGCCTTCGGTCCTCATTTAATTAAATACATGTATTATTAATATATACTTGCATTAAGTATGTCAGGCAAGAATACTGTTTCACACAGGTAAGTTGTGTCATTCAAATGTTTAAATTACAGGACGTTAAAGAGTTAGGTTCTGTATGATATTATATATATATATATATATATATATATATATATATATATATATATATATATATATATATATGCAGGATAGATGGGAGATGGTGGCTATGGCCATGCATTAATTGGATTGGTTAATGTTGAGGGCTGACATGAGGATAACGCTATTTGCATCTGTATTTGATTCGTGTTTTATGCCTATTTCTTGCAGTACAAGTAGACATTGTTTAGCATAATCATGATGATAATTTATTTTCTAGTCTTATACATTTTGTTACCGTTTAGTATCATTGCCATACATCAAGATATATCATGCAGATTATTGGTAGTGTACAATGTTCAATCATATGTTTCATATAGACTTGCATTACAAGTTCTATGTATTATATAAGATGTTTATGTTGATTATATATAAATATATATATATATATATATATGGATGCTTTAATCCAACATAATTATCAAGCAAGCCTTGACATGAGTCTGCAGCAACACACCCTTCATCTTTAACCACACCAAATGAATATTTGCATTTTCTAAGTGACTATATAAATGATATTAATTGAACTTAATTTACATTACATCATAGATATAATTACCTTTTGTTGATTGGTGGCAACAAGATACTGTTCTGCATACGATTATGGGCAGCAATTTTGTGATTTGTTATTCTGGCATATATTTTATGCATTTCAATATAAGGGGAATAAGTCTTTTAATGATATTTATGATATTACGTAACTTTAAACAATCAAAATTTGTATTCAAACGATTTTTTTTTTCTGAAATGACATTACGTCGTTAAATTTCACTGTGTTTTTTATATATTTTGTTGGGAAATAAAGTAAATACATCTGTTGCAGAAATGTTGTATCGGTTCTTTGAATGCAAGTCATTCTTCCTGGACAAAAACTGGGCCCATCACCTATGTTACTTTGAAGGACTGTAGTGCAGGCAAATACACAAAGATATCAGGGAGACAGGCATTTTCAACCCCCCCAGTATATGTGCTATGGGTTGTGACATAGTCGTTAAGCTCTACACTTTCAGCCTCCCCAACATGAATTTTAGGGCCTTTTCTTGAAATCCTTACCAGACTAAAATGTGACTGTAAAATGATAGAAAAAGGCCAAAGGCGGACAGAAAATTGCATGAATAGACAGACATTTGCATCTCTAAAACCTTAAAATAGTATGCTATAAAAGTGACCTAGTCAGGATTGCCCAATCACAGCAAAAAAAATATACATCATGGCACATTGCACCTCAATATTGGGGCCTAGCTTCTTACAGAGGTATACCCTTTGCGGGTCATATGAGCATGAAACCAAAAGTAAGAATGTGGCTTCTAAATGAGATGTGTCTTCGGATAGAACCTTTATGGTAACACGGACTGATCGGCGGGATTTTTGCTTTGAAAGTAAATTCAAAGTGAGGTGGAAAGACGTTATACACAACCAGCACGTGTATGCACAACTGATAATACGACCCGTAGAGGTTTCTCTTTCTGAACCACTGATCGCTGAAATTCTCACGATGGAAGAGTCAGGGAGCTCCCACACCGCCCAACTGCTCACATCTACTTGAATTTCAATAAGGCAGCCTCAGTGGTTGGCTACCAGCTGTGGCTAAACTGAAAAAGTTCTGTGTGGCCACCAGAGGTATGTACAATGAACTGATTGGATAAGACCCATTGAGTATACCACATGCACAAAGGTTGTCAGTCAGCTCCATAGAAATTGAAAATACGAGCAAAGGTATGGCTTCACTTTCATGCCGTTCGACCGGTTTCGCCAGTAGTGTGGCTCATCAGGAACTGAAGATTTCAACGGCTGCAGCGTGGTACCGTTAATCACGTAACGTAATGTTCGTTTGTTATGTGATAATACCGTACGTTGACAACAATAGATGTTGCTAACCAAGAAATAGGCTCAACGTCTTGGATGAGCTTGGTGTTTGCTCAGGCTATTCATAGACACACCTCCTTTGTCCAGTGACAAGGTGTGAACACAAATATGCAAGTTACATATTGTTTACGGGTGCATGTGACTCCCAAGTTCCTTTATGGGAGCGGGCATCCATAATCATGTCATAGCTTGTCCTAGTGACCAACCTCTGTCCAGTTTATCGATAAATAGAACTGGGGCTGGGGAAGGGTATCACTCAAATATGTAATGAGACATACAATAAAAAATGTTTTTATTTCCTTAATGATTGTAGATATTGTTGGGGTATGACTGGAGTGACCCTAAAACATGTGTAGCAGCTGTGAAAAGGGGGGCAATTTAGTTTCTCCCCATATATACATCCTGAATTACTTAGTGACAAGAAAACAAGCATAGACAGTATAAAAATTTAGCATAATACGAAGCAAGTATGCTTATTTTCCCATCACGTTGAGACCAAATGGTTCCATGGTACAAAGCTGATGAATCCAGAAAAATTCTCTCTTTAATCTCAGTGTTTCTGTCTTTTTTAGTTTGGGGGGTGTTCGAATGTGTTCTAAGATCTGAATCTTGAGGTTCAGACCATTGTGGTCTGCTCTGGCAAAATGTCTGCCTAGAGGCTGTAATACGTCTTTTTTATTAATGTAATAAAAATGCTCCCGCATCCTGTCCATTAGTGTACGCGAGGTCTGACCCACATATTGCTTGCTGCAAGTACCGCAGGTCAGAAGATAGATCAGGTTGTTATGTTTGCAGGAGCCACCTTGTGGTGTGCTGTATGAACGTCCAGTGTGTGAGCTTTTGACTGTACCCGACACATCTAACCTTGGGCAATACCTGCATGTGTTGGAATGGCAGGGATTTCGTTCCGTGGGGTTTCCCACATTAGACGTTTGCTCAACTGTGGAATATTTTGTCCGTGACTTCACCAATATGTCTTTTAGGTTGGTTGCTCTTCTATATCCTACCGTTACCTCTTTGTCCCCCAAGACATTGCCATATTTAGAGGCCTGTATGGTGCCCCAATTGTCCTGTATAATCCTTCTCAGGGGTGGTGATGTTGGGTGATATGTGGTGATCAGGAACAGTTTGTCCTGACCTGTGTCACATGTATTCTGTGTGTTCCTGTACTGTAGAAGAGTGTGCCTATCTAGGGCTTTTACTTTCTCATAGGTATCACTCAGAAGCTTAGTTGGGTAGCCCCTCAGTGTGTAGTAATGCATAACCTGTGTTGCATATTTTTCAAAATCTTGTTGGTGGGTGCAAATCCGTTTTACCCTTAGTAATTGACCGTATGGACCTGCTGTTTTGTTGTGTTTTGGATGTGCAGATCTGTAATGTAAATAGGTGTGCGTATCTGTGGGCTTCGTGTAAAGCTCAGTGTACAGTTTATTGTTTTCATCAAACTTGACCATGGTGTCCAAGTATGGAATTTGTACAGAAGAGTGTTGTTCTGTGAATTTAATGGTTGTGTGACAAGAATTTAAATGTTGTATAAATTCTTGGAGACTGGTCTCCCCATGTGTCCATATACAAAAAATATCATCAATAAATCTCTACCACTTTTCTGGTTGTAGTGGAAATTTAAGAAGTTTATTTATTTCTAGATCCGCCATGAAAGTGTTGGCATATGAAGGTGCCGACCTTGAACCCATTGCAGTTCCACTTGTTTGTAGATAATGGTCACCATTGAATTCAAAATTATTGCAGCACAGAACCAGCCTCAGTAGTTTTATTAAATCATGTGTGGCTGGTTTTTCTTGTGGTCCCCTGTTCAGTAACAAGGCCCTTGCCGTTGCTCTCAAACCTTCCTCAGTGGGAATATTTGTGTATAATGATGACACATCTAGAGTAACCAAAATGGATCCCTCCGGGAGAGGAGGGAGAGACTCTATTTTATTTATGAAATCATTTGTATCCTTTATGTAGCTCGGAATATTTGCTACAATAGGTCTGAGAAAGTAATCTACAAACCCCGAGATTTTTTCCGTGGGGCAATCATTAGCACTTAATATAGGTCTACCTGGTGGTGGTAATATGCCTTTGTGGATTTTGGGGAGTATATAGAAGCAAGGGACCCTTGGCTCCTGTACATATAGGAAGAAAAAAAAAAAAAGAAAAAAAAAAGCTCCATAGAAATGCCACAATGGACGAAGGAACAAAACCAACAAAATTCTTGAAAGGTCTCGCATCAAGGAGAACTGGTGAACCTACCCACAGCTTAGCAGTTAGCAGCCGGGACATGCCACATATCTTGCACTGCGGTGACTCGGTCGGGCCACGGTCTGAGTCAGGACCTTGGCTCTTGTCCTTGTCGGCCTCCAAGTGGTCCCAGAATGCACCCACAATGCCCCCTGTACACAGACAAAAATGTCACTCTTACTGCAGTGGACGTGTGTCTGGGCACCATTTACACTTCAGTGAATTACAAATTACCGAAGACTGATCATTCTGTGGATAATGCTTTATGTGTAATAGTACTTTTATATTCATTTAATGAGAACAATATCTTTTCTAATACGGTTAATTCATCTATGAACACTACTCCAGGGAATACTGTTTTGACTCAGTCAATTACTGTATACATTGAACAGGAATTTGGTTGCCTTACCTGGTCTTGGGCCCCCTGCCATTACAGTTACCTGCATAGAAAAAAAAAATAAAGATACATGTGGTCACTGTTCAAAAGATGCTGAGCTGTATAAATGTTCAATTCGGAGTCCATGGACTACGTAGAAGCTATTTCTTGGCTGGAGGACTATCATGATACTGTACTTAACACCCAATCTGTAGCCTCCAAAGCAAGACCCAAGCTCCACATTATTTCTCCCATAGTTACCCATGTGGAAACACATTCCTTCCCAACACATGTGTGGAACGATTTTACGACCGAAATGACATAAAAGAGAGATTCCCTATTGGTGGTTGTTTTATTTCTAAGCCAATCAGATAATGTAAGATAGAAAAGAGTAACTGAAAGTTCTTTCCTGAGTGATGTACCTAAGCAACGCAATGGTGAAAGTGAACAAACTGGGAGTTGAAATAACTGCTGCAAGCACACTAAACCAAGTAGGTTTTTGACAAACACATAGGATTTAACACTCTACAGGAGAAAAAAAAAATCACATGCCCTTGTCATGGGGACTGGATTTAGACAGCATTCCTTTCAAACTGTTCATTGCTTGCCAAAGGCTCGCAGTGAATGCATGGTTTTAAAACTCATGCTGTCTAAATCCATTCCCTATGACATGGCCATGTGGAATTCTATATGTGTACTCTGCTGCAAAGTCTAGTTTGAGATCATACAATGGAACTTGGTATGCTTTGCAGGCAACCCAATCTGATAGCCACTTGTGTCTTCAACGATGGTATGATTCTTAACAGATGCATGCTTTAGGCTGAGTCTATGGCGCCCATCAAAATTAGCTGACACACAGAACTCCATTTTATATTTGTAGGATCTCCTAAAATGTATGCCTTGTGTTGGATGTGTGAAAGTCAAAATCAGAATTGAAAATAAAAACACAACCTTGAGAACTGTCCAAAGTATAAAAAGGTCACTGATCTGCAAAGCTGACACGTTAAAAAAAAAAGCATAATCCTACTCAATATCAGTCTCATGATCCATAGTTCTTGAATTTTCATCGAAATCCACTTCCCAAAGGTACTGTAGTCTTTTGGAAGACACGCTATTTTTAGACCACCTCCCTTGTGACCATTTTCACTGTGCAAAAGCACATTTTAATGATGATTTATCTCTTTTGGTAGAACACTGCAGAACCTGATCAGAGACCACCCAAAATGACTCCAAAAGACCATTTAAATGACCCTCAAAGCTAGTACATTCTGTTAGGTATGGGCAAGTCGGACATGTTTTGTAGGCAGTGGAAAGATCCAACAATAAAGGAATGCTCCAAGGGTCCCATGAGGAAGGCTGCCGAGCCAAAATTGCTCGGGCAAGGGGCTAAATAGACTTTCGGAGTTTGTCTTTCTTTGAGTCTAAGTCTGTGATAAGTTGGGTTTGTATTTTCTCAGTTTCCAGTTAGGTTTTTGTGCAGGCCCTGTGCATCCTACAGTGATCCTGGTCACCTCTTCCCTAGTGACAAACAGCGAATGTTAATTGTTGAACCTGTTTTTTGTTACTTGACACTAAAAATCCTGCAAAGGTACACCCCAAGTTTAAAAAGGAACTGGGGTATGGTTTTGAAGATGCAAAAATTGAATCCAAAAAAAAAAAAAAATACAAAAAATACAAAAAGTAGTACCACCTGTTGAAGACATTTTAGTCTGGGGGTACATGGAGCAATTTCAAAGTCATTGGCTGCCCAGAATTTCAACGACTTGAACAAACTTGGCAGACACTCAACAAAGTACATCCCTGTCAAGTTTGAAGTGGATCTGGTCAACAGATTTCGAAAAAAAGCTGAATGTGAATTTGTTGACAGACAACGACATATGGATGAACAGGCAGATGATGGCGGACAGACAACCATGGATAGAGGACCAAAACATTTTATCAGCTGACTGACAAGTCAGTTAAGCTAAAAGACAAAAACAAGGCATTCATATAATTGATGCACAATTTAATGATCCAAAATTTGTCGGAATGCATTTGAAATAAGTGTGCAATAAAGAATATTATAATGTATGTGAACAAACTTGGCAATGTCAAAAGTGTTCTTGATTCCAATTCTTTACTTCCATTTTTGAACAACTATTGGGAAATGTACTCTTACATTTCAGAGATGAAATGAAAAGTAGCGACCAAGTAACATGTTTCGTTTTTTACCATGACTTTCACAATGAAAGTGTATGTTTCATATGCAGCAGGTTTCCATCCAATCACAAGGAACAGATTTGGGAGCATCTGTGACATCATCAAATCAGCAAGTGACATCATCATAATGTAATATGGTGGCCAGAATCCATCCCCGTTTATCTATTTACCTCATCAGCCCTAACATGGAATAAATTTCTGGAAGACACGCCAATACAGACCTTATGATAGATGTGTGCCTTGCACAGCACATAGTCCACCACCAGCTTATACTGCTCCATGATATTCCACAGACATCTCTTGACTTGCAAGCTGTCCTCCTGGCGAGTATCCCCAAGTGACGCAACAGTTCGGCCGGCGAGACGCAGCTGCATATCCGCTGAAATTAGAATGACGCGCCGGCTTTGTTATGATAAATCTTCATCTTTTGATGCAGACAATGAGTCTTGTTGCAACATAGAACATGAGAGAGTATATGTAAAACATAATGAACTTAAGTTCTTAAGTTTCTTTCCAGCCACTGTAGAACTGTATATGTCCCAATTAACTACAAAGAAAATGATACACAGGCATAGCACTGGGTACCAACTGAAGAGCTACTGTACCTCTTGTTACATACGGAGTGGTTAACACTGTAAAGTGATTCCTCATTATACTGCACAGTTGATTTAATGAAAGCCACTTTTGTTATGAAGGATTTTGGTATGCCTGTTCCTGAAAGCACTTTGTCCACACAAAGAGGCTTGGTGTGTTATGTGTGGGTGAGTGAGTCAAGTTTCACAAGATTCCAATAGCTTCTTTGGACAGACTAAGTAAACATCATATTACTCTCCTCATTCATGACGCTGCTTACAAGATTGTTGACAACAAAGATCTTATTTCAGCCAGTATTATTTCAGAGATGATGGAAGCCCAGAGAGATTTCTCAGTGCTCTCTCTCTGGGGGAATTAACAGCATCATCTCTTTTCTGTGTAGCACATGATACGTATATGCAATACACGTATCACGGACACACGTAATTGATTTTTCCTGTGAAATATTGAATGAAGTATTTTTTTTTGTCTCCTTAATGCGAAGACTTGTGTGCTGCTATTTTTTGTGTATACTATGTGATGTGCTTCTTGTACTATTTGCTCAAATAAAGGTATATTTATATATTAATTTGAACAGTAATGAAACACAATTTGTATGAGAAACGTAGATGAGACCTTTAACTCATTCCATACCATGGTCACAGGCCTTGGTCAGTGGTTCTGACACTGCCTGGCAAGTCATGCTGCAGCTGCCGCAAGGGCAGCTGCAGCATGACTTGCCAGGCAGTGCCAGAACCACTGACTTAAGACTATAGGCATGTTGGTACTTGCACAAAAGCTCTTTTCATGAAGAATTTAAATATGCAACTGTCGTCTTAAATCTACGCAAATATACGGAAAAATCAGGGACTGGTATGGAATGAGTTAAAGGCAACATGCTCCGGGTCACCAGCTTTCCGTGACCTTAGCACCCAACCCATGTTAAGGAAAGCTGTTGACTCAGTCTTAATTCAAGGGGATAGGGTCAATTAAAACTGAGACATTTTTCTTATATACAAAACAAAAGTGGACATCATACAAATGTTATCAGTTTAGTCAAATTTCGGTCTTACTTTCAGCAGTAATTACATCTTGTTTGAAAGAACTTCATTTTTCAAAGCACGAACGTAAGATTTTTGTCACTACTTTCACTATGGGAAGTGCTTCACGTGTATGTTTTATTATTGTTTCATAATGCAATATTATTAGAGACAACTAGGATAAAAGCAATGCTTTTTTTTTCACAATGACCATGAAAGGTTGTCAAAGATATAATCGACTTGTTGGCAATTACCACGACAACAAAAACCTAAAGATATGAGCGACAGTGGCAGTCATGAATCATACATCAAAGTTTCTACCGCCTGGTCATATACTTAAAATCTCCAAATTGCCAATTAACAATATATTGCTGCACAGCATGTAATGTTAAACCTGCATCAACTTTATATGGCCATCAGCTCACACTGCCCCTGCTAGATCAAAGTTTCCAACACACACACACACAAAAAAAAAAAAAAAAAAAAAAAAAAAATTAAATACCCCCTGTCAAGTTCTCTCATTAATCACCTGTTGGATCCCAAGTTAAGTAGACATCAATCAGTCCATCTTGTATGAGGAATCCTCGTTTCCAGAGCAAGGACAGTTTCCTGGTTTCATCAAAGAGTTCCACGACTTGCTTCAGGACTGAGCAGAAGAGAGCCTCCATCAGTTGTTGATTGAACTGATAGCCGTACATGATTTCCTGGTCTTCACTTGGTACCTCTTTGGGCCACAGCATCTCCTGAACACAGGGAGGAAGAAAAAAAAAAGAAGAGGTAACTCCCCGGAACCATTTAAATGTTCATGAAAACAAGGGCCAAGCCATGACTACTGAGTACAGATGTTTCTTTAGTTGAAGTCAGGTGTGGTCAAACCTGTTCTGGACACACAAGACTGGCAGGATATAGTTCAATGGTAAACTATGGAATCCTACCCAGTTCAAACTCCACCTGCCTAATTCTGTGACCTCTGAACATTATATGCAATATGGATGACCTTTGAGGAATATCTTTATCAGTTCTATGTTTTTTTTCCCTTACAATGAAAAAAAAAAAAAAAAAAAAAAGACCAGATATCCTGAACCCCTTTGTGTTACACCAGCAACTGAAGCATGGGACATAAATGGGATGTACAAGCTATCCTTGTATGCTTACCACATTGGTGTACTTATCATTGAAACAACATGGACGTATATACAATAAAACCTGGCAGGAACGACCATCCAATGGGATGCCCAAATTGTGGTCTTTCAAGATGGGTTACATGTTTCTCAAGACATAGGACGGGTCAAGTCCTTTTCTGGCAGTCTCTGATGGAGCTTGCCAGGACAATAAATGGTGCATCATGCTTTCCTACTTTCATTTTGAAAAATATATCTAATATAACGAGAAACTTAACAAACCCAAAACTGTAAGCCCAAGTACCGTTTGAACACTATCAATTCCAATATTCAAAGAACAAGTACCATTTTGCACTACTCACTGAAAACTGTAGAGTTCTAAATCATTGTAACAATTTATTTTGCATGTGTGTGTGTGTGTGTTTATATATTTAAATATACATTAATTTTTGGACCAATTAGCTCTCAATATCAATTAAATTATTATTACATCAAATCTAGTAGAACTGTGTATTACTCTCTAAACTTGCTTAACAGCTAACTTCTTCAATTTAAAAAAAAATAAATAAAAAAATAAAAAACACCAGAGGACTGTGACAGTCCTGTCCTCAGCTGACCTTACATGCACAGACTGAAGTGCTCCTGTGAACTTCAGAATGATATCCAGGTCACCTTTGTTTAAGGAAACTATCACTGTTGCTAACATGAACATATTGCCCATTTTTCCAAATTTTGACAATTTGTAATATCAGAAAATGACAGTATCGCCTTGTAGTGAACAAATTTGGTAGAGATGATGTCCATGTACATTCCCAATAAGTCTGAAGAGGATTCAGCTCACTGCTTGGGAGAAATAGTCCAGAAAAGTGAAAAGACACAAATATTCTTAAAAAAGTGTAAAACAATCACAGTGCCAACTGTCGACCAAAATAAGGCCCAGAGTTCCCCAGAAGGGTCCCTATTCAATTTCAAAGCAATTAATTATAACTTTGGAGAAAACTTTTTAAGATTTTGCAAAACACAAACAAAAAAATTATAAAAATCATTGAAGCATGACCACTTGAACAAAATTGGTAAAGACCAACCCAAGGTACTTTTCCCCAAGTTTTAAGTGAATCTGGTTGACAGTTTTGGAGAAATAAAAAATGTGACTTACCTTTGCAATTCCCATTGACTTGCATTGTAATCAATAGGAATGCATATATTAACTAACAAGTACAAAAATGAAACAATTCGTCAAAAAATCAGAGGTGTGGAAAATCATCAGCTGGTGACAATTTTAGCTTGACCCTTCAATGAGATACATTTTCCCCAAGTTTCAGAATTGAAGTGATGGTTTAGGGGACAAAGGTGAAAATAGCAAAAAAAAAAAAACAAACAAAAAAAAACAAAAACATAAAAATTTTGTAAAAATAAAGAAAAAAAAATTGCAACACCACCTGAGGTCCACACTAAGGTCCAGGGGTCCTCAGAAAGGTCCCTATGCAATTTAAAAGTAATGGGTTCAGCGTTTTCAGAGATTTTTTTAGGATTTTGCACAAAAAAAAAAAAAAAAAACAAAACCAAAAAAACAAAAAAACAAAAAAACAAATAAAAAAACAAAATATTCATAAAGATCCAAAAACCACTGGAGCATGACCATTCGAACAAAGTAGAAACCAACCCAAGGTACATCAACATCAAGTTTAAAGTGAATCTGGTTGACGATTTTGGAGAAGAATGAAAAAATTTGATGCACCATTGCAATCCCCATTGATATGCATTGTAATCAATGAGAATGTACACATTCACCAATAAGTACCGAAATTGAACAATTTATTAAAAATCACAGGTGCACAACTTCATCACCTAGTATGCAACTTTGTTTGACCTTTTCACAAGCTACATTACTACCAAGATTCAGAAAAATCTAACTGATGGTTTTGGAGAAGTCGGAAATAGCTTTAACACATACAAATTAAAAAAGAAAAGAAAAAAAAGAAGAAGAAAAAATGCAGTGCCATCTGGTGAACAATTAAGGTCTAGGGGTCCCCAGAAGTCAGAAGTGTCCCTATGCAATTTCGAAGCAATTGACTTGGTGGTTTTGGAGATTTGTTAAGATTTTGCCCAAAAATTCATAAAAACTACAAAATTCACTGGACTATGACCATTGGAATGCACTTGGTAGAGACCTGCCTAAGGTACATCCCCACCAAGTTTCAAGTGGATCCAGCTGATGATTTTGAGAAGAAGCTTGATTTGATTTATTTATTATTTTACCAGGGGGACTGGTTCAGTGTACCAGACACTGATCTCCCACCAGGCCCTGGATGGTACAATGAAGATACATAAAATGACAATATGAGATGATGACTAAAATAAACACAACTCAGTTAAATACAATGTGATAAAAGCTTTGAAAGACAATTAAAAGTATAGAAGTAAACATAAAATAGCAGGAGTACATAACCACAAATAATGTAGATCAATATGACAATATGAACTATATCTCGGTAAATAAAATTTGATAAAAAGTTATAAAGCTATCACAAGATAGTCAAGAACTACTTGGCAGCTCTTTTGAATTGGGGAAGGGAGGGTAGTTTTCTATTTTCAGGGGAAATAGAGTTCCAGCAAATAGCTCCTCTGTACGATAAGCTATTTTTGCCATAATCTTTATCTATGGAAGGAATACAGAAGGAGTTTGAGGCGGCTGCTCGGGTAGAGTGAGAGTAGGCATCATTAGTTCGTTTAAATTTTGAAGTGATAGTATTTGGGGCCAAATTGTGAAAAACTTTGTACATGAAAATTTGGAGATGGATTTTGCGTCTTTCTTTTAGGGTGGGAATATGACTCATATTGTGTAGGTCATCTATTGAAGTATATCGGTCCATTTTGTTTATGATTCTGAGTGCTCTGTTCTGTAGAATTTGGAGTCTGTCTTGCAGGTATTTGGGGCAACACCCCCAAACGATATCACAGTAGTCAAAATGTGGACGAATGAGGGATTTGTATAATGTAAGCATCAGAACATTAGGAAGGTAGCTTCTCACTCGACCCAGAGCAGCTATTTTAGTATTTACTTTGCGAGTGATGTAGTCAGTATGTTTAGCAAATTTGAGTGAGCTGTCAAGTATAACACCAAGATATTTGAATTCATGAACTTGTTCAATGGTTTCATTATTAACCTTAATTTCAACAGGGTTTGCATGTTTAACTTTGTATGGAGTCCCAAAGAGCATGACTTTTGTCTTTTTGGTGTTCAGGGTCAATTTGTTCCTTCCAAACCATTCAGAAACCAGGGCAATTTCATTGTTCAGAACGTTTTCAATTTGGACGGTGTTTTTTGCTGAAAAATAAAGAGCAGTGTCATCCGCATATAATGAAATGCTACAATTGGTCATAGTAGTGGCAAGGTCATTTATGTAGAGTACAAAGAGGAGCGGGCCCAGAATTGAACCTTGGGGAACTCCGCAGGTGACCTTCTGTGGTTTGGAGATTTTACCATCTATGACCGTATGTTGGTTTCGGTTGGACAAATATGATTTAAACCACTCGTGCTCGACATTACAGATACCACAGCTCTTGAGCTTATGAAGTAGAATAGGATGGTTAACAGTGTCGAACGCCTTTTTCAGATCCAGAAAGAGAACTCCACAACAGCGGTCCTGATCAATGTCATTCTGTAGAACATCTACAAAGTGGGCAAGGGCCGTTGCCGTGGAGTGTCCCTTTCTGAAACCTGACTGGGACTCATGAATAAGATTATGACTAGTTAGGAAAGAGTAAAACTGATCATGCACAGCACGTTCAAGAATTTTCATTGATACTGGTAAAACTGAAATCGGACGGTAGTTGTTCATATCACTATGTTGACCATCCTTAAAAATGGGGGTGATTTTGGCCACCTTCCACTTATCGGGGACTATGCCAGTAACAAGTGATTTGTTGAAAATATGAGCAAGGGGCAGAGATAAACTATTGGCGCCTGCTTTTAGCAAACGTGAACTTAAGTTATCAAGGCCCGTTGCTTTTCCAATTGTTAGGTGTCTTAACTGTTGTGACACAAAATCTGTAGATATGGGGGAAAAGTGGAATGTGGCTTCAGTTTTGTTACCAATATTAGGGGGAGTATTGTTTGGGTATTTAGAAGCTAGTTGATCACCAATACTGGCGAAAAAGCTGTTGAAAGTCTCAGCCATTTCCTCAGCATCAGTGACTTCTGTGTCGTTATTCACCAGTTTTGAAGGAAAGTTGGAAGACTTTGAAGCATTTGATGGGATAATTTTCTTAATAACTTTCCACAGATCTTTATGATTTTTGCCACTGTTGTTTATAGCATCTTTCACATATTCTTTTTTCAAATTACATACCATGTTGTTTACCTTATTTCTCAGGTTTTTAAACTTAGCCCAGTCTTCTGGTGCTCCAGAGTCTTCCGCTTTCATTCTGAAATGGTCTCTATCACAACATAGGGACCTTAATTCAGTAGTAACCCACGGTGGTTCACCGTCTCTCACTTTGATGTTAACAATAGGAGCATGTTTGTCACAAATTGGTAAAAAGATATTCATAAAGTTATCCCAAGCTTTTGTTGGGTTTAGTTCATTTAAAACTGGTGTCCAATTTGAGTTTATTATGTCATTTTCAAAAGCAGTGTCACTGAAATGACGGTATGTTCTAGCTTGAATTATTTTTACTTTGCCTTTTGGTCTTACACCTTTTCTAGAAAGATAGGTGAGTGAGTGGTCACTTAGCCCACATCTTATTACACCAGAGTGATTTATCATGTTGGTAGAATTTGTAAATATAAGGTCAATTATTGTCTTAGAGTGTTCAGTGACTCTGGTTGGTTCATTTATGAGTTGAGAAAATTGTCTATTTTTCACAAGTCTAGAATTTAACGTGCGTGCAGTGTCTTTATTAGGACTATAATCCATGTTAAAATCTCCCAGGATTATTGTCTCACCACACGGACTGAAATGATCAATGGCAGTCTCAAGATCATTTACACTGTCTGGTATAGAGGACTGGGGGGGTCTGTATATGCCACATAGTGATACAGGTTTGGATTTCGGTATTTTCAGCGACACCCCCAGGAACTCTAAAGCAGATTCAGGAGTAAAATCCTGGTCAGGTTCATTTCTCTCATATGAGAATTTTTCAGAAATGTAAAAGCATAAACCTCCTCCTTTTTTGTGTAATCGGTCCTGTCTCACAAGGTTGTACCCAGGGATGGCCACTTCAGCGTCAAGGTAGGTATCATTTAGCCAGGTTTCGGATATGAGTAAAATATCTAGTGCTTTGTTGAATAACATAATCCTGAGCTGGTCAATTTTTGGATATAAACTGCAAATATTTAAATGGCCGATTTTTATTCCCTTTATATTTGCTAGCTCTTCAAGTAGGTTGCCATTGTTAGGCTCAGTTTGCTGTGGCTCATATATAATCTCGTTTACCAGTTCCTCAAAGAAGGAGTCGGAAAAGTTTGGCAGTGAACATTTAGGAGAAGAGCCACTAGGATCATTTTGCTGTGAGCCACCTGTAGTGTCAAAAAAGCTATCTGTAAAACAATGAGCTGGCAGATCACAGTGCAAGCAGATCCATGGAGTGTTTGTCTCCATAAGGTAATTGTAATATTGTGGTTTTACTTCACCACAACGGATGTGGAATTCCTGGAAGCAGCCAATGCATCTTACTGCCCTATGTGTTCTGGCTATGGCTCTGTAGCACTTTGCACAGGGTCGCCTCACAGGTCCTGGATTTTTCTGTATGTCTCCAGAAAGCAGAATCATAGTATTATGTTGTACATGGTAAGATTCTGAAAGCCGTACAGTTAAATGTATAAAGCCCAAGTCTTGTGTATGAGAGAAAACATGTCCAGCTGTAATGTTTGTAAACATGTCTGTGACCCTAGTGTTTAACAAGAGAATGGCATGGGTCAACTGGGTGTGTGACCCAGACAGAAAAGTACAATTTAGTGGTAGATCCATGGTGTATTGATTCCAGTGTGGATCATGATCACTAAGTAAGTGACCTGAGAGTAACAAAGTCCACAAACACACATAGTATAAGGACACATCGGCACAGCCAAGCTTGACATTGTCTCTCATGATCCTTTTTCTTCTGATCCATGACCAGGTATTGAAGGACCCGATTGTTTGTCGGAACTGCATTGGGTCCATGGTTGACCGACCACAAAAAAAATGTTAAGAGTCCTGATTAGTGCTGGCACCTGATGAATAGGCTTAATTAAGCCACCTGCTGGTAAACCAGATAATATTGGATCTAAAATATCTGATTTATGGTAAAATATCCATCTGCAGCAGCATAAAAAGTAGACATGCAGGATCAGTGGTTATTTAAAAAATATATAATCCAAGTTATAAAATCCACATTGGCCAGAAATCAGGTAAAAGCTGAAAATGTAAAATTGTTGATGGACGGACAGATGCTGATGCTAACAAAAAGATGAAGGACCATAAGATAAGCTCAGCTGACTGACAAGTCAGCTCAGCTAGAAATACATTGACTGAAGCCATCAATTCCACGTAAGCATACATAAGATAAACATACCAGTGAGGGTGGTACTTCTGCTGATAGGTCCTTGAAGAGAACGGTTGCATTCTGGGAAGGAATTTTTAATGCCATGCCGGTGTTTTGGACAATGTTGACCAGCAACTCCTTCTGTTGTATAAATGCAAAACAATTCATGTTCAAATGTAGAAAATGTATCACAAGTGTTACTGTAACTTATATATTGAAAGATGCAACTTCAAACACTACATTTGTACACACCTGTGAACAATGCTCTACTGGCACATAACAGTGGATTAACATTGGATGAATGTCACAGCGTTGCCCACCTGGTGAAGGTTTATATTTTAGAGACCCCTAAATGTAAATTTACATGAGCAGCGATGCCCTCCTAGAGGGTTCGGGGGCATGCTCTCCCAGAAAATTTCAAAAATAGGCATCAAAATATGCATTTTCATGGCATTTGAGGGTACTTAGATTCAAGTTTGAGTGGTGGCATGAGTAGTAAACATGCCGCAAGAGGTACAGCAGATTAATTTGCCTTAAAAAATATCTCTGTGAAAAGCGAATTTGTTAAAATTTACCTTTTTTTTTTTAGAATGACATTTGTGGGAATTTTCATGAGATTCTTAGGGTAATTTGGGAGTCGGGAGGGCAGACAGCACATGCTTGAATTTTCAGGAGACTCCCGGATGATTCCGGAGAGTTGGCAACATTGATGTGAGATTAACGGGTCTATGCTACCAACTGTTGATCCAAAGTTGATCTAATGTTTGCCTCTAGTTGCATGCAGATCCACCAGTGATAGTTTCTCAGGGGTTCAGTTGTCAAATGCCAAGGTACTGTAACTATGAGCTACTTGCAGCAAAGAAAAAAAAAAAAAAACACAAAAAACAAAACCACAAAACTTATTGAAGCCATTGGTATATTTTGGTAGACACTGTCATACATGCATGTCTCTATAACAATGTATAACCTTAAAAAAAAGAAAAAAGAAATCTCCTAATTCCAGGCGTAAAAATATTCTTCGATGGCCTTCAAACCCATAAACTGCGAACATGTCCCATAAGCTTAAATAAATATCCCAAGCTACTCCCAAGTCATCGGTATACATTATTAGCAGTAACACATTCCCAAATACCTCTATATTTGGTTACAATATAAGATAGAAATAGAGCCAAAATGCAAATCTTTAATTCCTGTGGTAAGAAGGTCTTAATCAGAAAAGACAAGGCACGTAGCAAAGACAAGGTAGCTGGAGTGTGCGACGCATTTCGACCTCACTGGATCTCATCAGGCACTGGCAGGGATTTGAAAAGGCTGCCACATTTAAAATGAGTAACATTAACATCGTGCACATCTATGCACATGCGCATCTCAGACTAGAAGCCTAGTTTCAGTTTCGTTACCACCTTACTCAGAATTTCAAACTAATGTTTGAACCGTTCATATTCCTAATTAGGAAAATGAACAGGAAAAAAAAGGATGACCTTATTGACCTTGAAACCCCAAACTAAGAGATCTTAAGCATTCTTAAATATTCTGACCTAACACTTAGTTATTTTAACTTTTATAAATAAGGTCTCATTTTGATTTTGATCATCCCTCCACAATGAAAACCATGTCACGTCACTTGACTGTATTTTGGGTGCGAGTTCATAACGGACAGGAAAAATAAGCCCAAGGGTGCTTATCATTGCTAAAGGACCTCGCAATTTGTAATTGATATGTACAAAAATGCACATTGCCTCTTTTTTTTTTCTTGTGGATACATAATCTTTAAAGCTGATACAGTGGTCCTACGGATCGTTAAAGTATGGAAGGCATGATAAGAAAAGAAAAGACTATTGGCTTGAAAGTATACAAGCTGCAGTTCGACAGCATGGATACCACACATACCTGGCTGACTTCTGTAGTGGTCACACGTGACGCAAGCTGGCCAGAGGATGACACCAGCGTGTTTGACATCATGTACTGTACAGCCTCCCCAACAGGTGTCTTTTCACACTCATACCAGGAGTTGATCACATCAGCTAGCTTTTCCTTCTTCAGTACAATGGGAGCTCCAGGCACATCAGGAAAGTACAGTACGTGACCCTGTAACAGAGAGATGTCAAAGCCTTGGCCTAGATACACTGACAAATCCCTCGTTGCATCACTGCTGTAAAGGTAGTTAATTTTGTGGGCAGTTAATTTTGCAAATTTGCCCGCAAAGTAGTTTTTTTGTTGTTGTCTTTTTTTTTAGGGCATTTGATTTTGAGAATTTGCCATTCTATCTACATGTACAGGGAATAATGCATTCATTCACTCATTCATTCATTCATTCATTTTGGGCTCCTTACATGGTTGACAAAATTAATTGTTTCTAGCTTAGAATAGGACTGATAAAAACACTATGCAAGACCAGAGGTGCTGAACACTTGGTCTAACACTGAGCCTGGCCTATTTGAAGCCAGAGGATTCTCCTCAGAACTTAACAATAGCTGTACACTACTGACGTAGTAAGGTGTGATACTGCTGACTGATGTTAGGTGAACATCATAGGAGTCACAAAAAAATCAAACAAACAAAAGCCCCCCCCAAAAAAAAGATGTGCTTCAACTACATGTCCAACTGTACACATGGATATGTTGCCATAGTGTTCAGAAATATCAGTGACTCACTTGAATTAGTGGCCACTCTGAGCTTAACCTTAGTACTGCTGAACTGTTTTTTTAACCTGCGTTTTGGACCATATAAACATGGGCCCCGCAGCACTAGGTTACCAAAGGAGCGTACAGGGAGACACTCCTTGTTAAAACTAAGGGGAGACAGGATAATGTACCAGCAGCTAGTCCCACCTGGCACCACAGAAGGGAAGCCTCTAAAAGTAGTGCTATTGTTAAGGGAGAAAATGGATCACCAAAAATAGATTGACAAAAGTCGACCACTTTTCAAGAAAGGGGATATTACAGCATCGTTCTTAAATCATGTGACATCACTGCTAAAAGCTTGTGATATCATGGCCGTATCCTGTCAGTCACATTGCCAAGTCATAGTGCCCCCTTTGAAGTCCTTTCTCTTGCCTTTCTTGTTTGTGTTGTTTCTGAGCCTAAAATAGTTATTTCAGCAAGAAATTCCAGCAGAGCAATGGTAGGCTACCTGTAAATCAAGGAAATAATAACTGTGGCTTTTAATTTAACCCTTTCCCCCTTGACATGGGTTGGGCACTTAGTGCCCAACCCATGCCAAGGAAAGCTGTTGACCTGGAGCATGTGATCTTAATAGGTCTCATGTATATTTCTCAGTCAAATTGTTTTTCATAACTGTTGAAATTAGTTGAAAACACTGAAGCAGACGACATTTGACCACCAGCCGGTTTTGGCCGGTTTTAGGGGGAAAGGGTTAATTACAGACATGTAAAGCCAGTTCACCACTAGAGGGCAACAAGTAATCAGTATTGCCTTCAAGGAAAACGTATAAAATAACAAAACAGTTGTACCATACTACATTGACAATCTTAAGAAGAGTTTTCAGCATTCCAAGTACCAGCTTATGTAGGGGCTAATGTGAAGTTATGGGGGTGCAGATAAGATAATCATTGCACTTGACATTGTCACATGTTTGTATTATGTGCAGAAGTTATACGAGTTCACAGGTTGCAACCGTACAGTAAGGGTCTGGGTTAAGTAAGAGTGTTCTTGTTACAGTATGTCTTAGATCTTCCTCTATTGGTACATTTATGCATCATGAAGCTACATCAAAGGTGAGCGTAACGCTATTTTTGGTAAGGCTGAAAGAGATAGATTTCTATTTTGTTGATCAAATTTGTAGTAACACTGATGTAGCCTTTGATTAGCAGAATCAATTTAGGCCTCAGAAAAAAAAAAATCCTGAAATTATTTCCATGGTGCTTTCACTAGCACTCAGTACAGGACAACTTGGTGCAGGAAAGATACCCTTCTGTAGCTACAAGCAACGTCAGTCACTCAGAGTGGTTCTCTCACGGGTAGGTACTCTGCAGTCTATTGTTTTTTGATGGATACTTTTTGTGCTTGAGGATGGAAGATGTGACTGATGTCCATGAGAGTTATGTTATGTCTCGCCTGTCCCAGACCTCAAACCCTAGTGGTGGATGCTCTAGCAATGGACTGGAGCAACCTGTAGGTGTAGCCGTTTCTGCCTTGCCGGATCCTTTCGAAGGTACTGTGCAAGGTTCAGACCCACAAAAGCAATCTGATCCTGGTTGCCCTGTGGCAGCCTCGGAGCAATTGCTCGGCAGACCTACTGAAAGTTTTAGGCAAGAGCTTGAGAACAGTGGAGCGTTTGGGATCAGCCATCTCTTCAACCCTTGCCAACATCCTGGGCGTTCACATTGGGAGCGATCCTTGTCTGTCAGAGCTCATTGCATCCTTCTACAGACAGGCCAGTGATGCGACAGGTCCTGCCCAGGTGGGACCTACTGCTACTTTTTACTCATGTTGAAGAAGTGGCCATGTGAGAGCCTTGAGGACCCTAAAGCGAGTTTCCTTCAAGTACTAGCATGGAAAACTTGTTTTCTATTAACCCTCACTTCCGGGGGCTAGGAGAAGGGAGATCCATGCTCTGTTTTATGACCGACTCCAATGGTCACCTGACCACTCCCAGATGACCCTGAGGCCTCACTTGGGCTTCCTTGCAAAGAACCAAGTGGCTTGAGATCTGGCTACAGCATTTAGGGGCTTTACCTTCTGTGCAATGGACGCTGCTCTTCCTCTTGAGGAGACAGCCCTGTGCGCAGTGACAGCTCTTCACTGGTGCCTTTACCTCATGGATGGACTCAGAGGACTGAGGTCCTCCCTCCTTCTACCACTGAGTAACCTGAGAAAGGAGCAAGTTTGCAGAAACACGATTTAGCAGTGGATTAAGCAGATGATCCTTAAGGCCTATGAGATCTCACTGGAAAGGCCTGACTACCTTCCAGATTGTCTCTGCCAGAGCTCATGAGGTACGAGCCTTCAATGCCTTCTGGTGCACCCTGCAGAATGTTATGGTTGTCGACATTCTGTGGGCCTAAGGTTGGTGATTGTCTAAGACTTTTGCCGAGCACTACTTACTTGCGTGACATGATAGTGCTAGACGATGGCATGTACGCCTTCGCAGGCGTAACCAGCTCCTTTGCTTAGGTTCCAATACTTGTGCATTAGGCCTTTCGGATCCCATCAGAGCAGCCACCGTGTTCAAGTTTATGGCACTCTTGTGGTTTGGATCTGACAGAGGCTTATAGGTGGGTGCATTTCTTAGTGGGCCTTGTAGGGCTTCATGCCTAGTAGACCTAATCTGGAACAGTATCAGGCAGTTTGTCCTCTCGTCCGGGACTGTTGCTGCTTTGACACAGGAAACCACTGCCCGCAGAACCATATACCGACCCTGGCGCTTGCAAGTTTCGCGACTAGAACCTGTAAAGATCTCCAGGCACGATGGAGCTGAAACTAATAAGATCTACCCATGAGGTGGACAGTTGTCATGTTGGTGGGTGAGGTTCAGTGTGGTCCCATGCTGGTTGGTAAGGAGGGTTTCCGGTTTTGGCTGGATTCTGCTGTCGGCCACCTCATCTCTACCTGGCTCCAAGGTTTTCCCTTCAGACGTTGCCTCCTCACATCAACAGATGGTTACCTCCAATCTGCTGGTCCCGGCGGACCAATTGAGGTCAGTGTACCAGTGACATTACACCCACCCCCTGTGCAGTTGTATATTGGCAAATGGCAGTAGAGAGGTAACATTACGTAACTAATACGAGATATTTGGAGTAATATCAGCACTAGAGAGGACACTTACCTCTCAAACACCAGAGAAGCCCACCTGACCAACCTCGCTTCCTCTTACAGCTGAAGTCAACTGACCAATCTCCAAAAGAAGAAGGATGAGATGGGGAGCATGTGCACCAGGAGTCACCATCAGTTCCACAAGAACCAAGAAATGGTGCCCCAGGACCGCCAGGTTTTCAGATCAAGTGAATCAAAACTCAACTCGATTCATGGCTGTTCGACCCAGACACAGAGGTTTAGGCAAATGGTGGTTGAGAGGTAAGTGTATTTACTTATACTGATATTACTCCAAATATCTCATATTAGCAGGTATAACTATCACCTCTATCTGTTGCCAAATACATGTAAACATTTAACTTTCAGTTTATCACACCAGGGTGTACTTGCAGAATGACAATATGTTCTTCAGGAAGATTAGATGATAATACCAACAATATTCCTCATATGCATGTTGAAACTTTCAGGACTTCAAGGTTCACTGTAACTTACATGTGATGGGCTTTACTGACCCACTTTTGCACCTGACCCCAAGGGACTTGGGTGGCTAAGTGTCACAAACATGCACCATGGCAACGAAAGGCTGTGTGTCAAGAAATTAAACCAACCCAGATCATCCCTGTGTATTACTTTTGAAATTACAGTCAAAAACATTAAATGAAAAACATTGAAGCAGATGATATGTGAGACACAGCCAGTTTTGACCAGTTTGAAGAGGAAAGGGTTAAATCACTTTTGAAACTCATGGTATCTTGACAGGTTTCACTTACTATCTTTCAAAATGCTTCTATATACAGTGAAACCTCATGATAGCGACACGACACTCAGATAACCGACATATTCATTATGATGGCACAAATTTTGATCGGCAAAAGTTCATTTTCTTTGTTGTTTGTTTCATTTTTCTGACATACTCAGTTATTGGACATGTTTCTAAGGGAACAGATGGTGTCATTATAAAGAGTTTTCACTGTATAGTAAGTAAGATGTGTATGTGAAACACATAATGCAGTTAACTTTTGACATATCCTAAAACTTTTGACCAGTTTTAGCACGAAAGCGTCCGTTAAAAACTGTCAAAGGTATGATTCCAGAAGATAAAACATGCACCTTTGTGTTTCAATGACTTCATACTCCATGATGCACGTACATTGAGCAAAGTGTACCTACAAGCATATGCATGATCTCTGCAACTTTCCACCAACTGAAGCCCTTGACCATGTCTGTTATCTCGCCATCATCACTGGAATCATCGTCCAATCCCTCTGCGATCATCCGCTGTACCTCCAGCATTCTTGGGGTGTTGGACATTTTCTTCTTAAACTCCTTCAGTGTAATAATGGACTCCTCCAGGGCCAGCCCATCATCAAATATTCCCCGTGTTGTTTGAAAGATAACACTGTACATAGGGTTTTCAGATTGCATGGCTTTAGCGCATGTTGTCAGTGGAGGAAGCAGGCACTTTGCCTCATCCTGAAACAAAGAAAGATAAAAGGTAAACACTGTGCATACTAGTATCCGGAAACGTTGGCAGTTTGGAGAAGCCATTCGCTAGTTAAATTTTCAGGCAGGACCAATATTATGTTAATCCATGCACTGTAAGACAGCTCTTTTAATATGTTAAAATTTTTGTCTAGCAGATGCAGTCTTATGTATAGATTGAGTACATCTATACATTTATTCCATACTTGTTTAATCTGTAGGAACTTTATCAGGTTGCTTTAACTCATTTAATCTGGTGAGCCGTTCTCACCCAGGTGAATCTGAGGCCTTGATGTGCATAATTAGCACAACATGATGAGGTCATGTGTGCCTGCATGGCTACCTGTAGTTAAAATCTCTTTATCCAAATCCCATTATCCTGCAATCCTGATATATCTTTGTCATTTTACTTTACCATTCAATCAACAAAACAGCAATCTGGGACTATGGAGCACAAAACCAAGCTGAAGTGCATGCCCACGCAGCATTCTTCACGATCGCCCGATGCGTTTTGTGCACGAATGGATCACCTTGGATCCCTCTCTGCCCGAAAAACACATCTAGCAATCAGGAAGAACGTTTTTGCCAGTAAGCCCAGGAGGTAATCATACTTACTCAATTTTACTATTGTACTCTTTGAGGTCCTCCGAAAAGCTATATGTAACTTACGATTTCAGTTACATTAATATACTCTTCTACGATCATATGTTAAACTTATATCAAATTCATGTAGAAGTCTTTAGTTTGTCCATTTGATAAAAATTGACCTTGGTTCATTTGTCCGCCTATCTTTCACTCAAGAATAACCTGCAATAGTTTTGAAAATTCTACCAATGCAAAAAGTTAAAACCTGAGGCCAACCAGAAACTAATGTTGGTGTATTCTAACGTCTTTCAAAAATAGGGCAGGTAACATATTTTATTTTGACAAATACATGTACTGTTCATTATAATTTAATAACAGATTAAGTGCTGTATTTATAATTTGTGGACAATTTTTAACCTTAGAGTACAAAATTTTACTTTTCTTGCTACATGTGGACCCAAAATCAGTACGACTTCAGGAACATCACACATATATAAGTTTTGCTGTTTCCCTTTTGCCAACTTCAAAACCGAATGAAATGCTTCATATGGGGACAAAGCATGAGGGTGGGTATGGTCACAGGAAACAGAGAATTTGTCTTTCAGGACTTACAGTGGTGGGGTCTATCACTACGACAGTCAGTCGCTCCTGAATAGTGTCTAGTGACTCGTAAACGGCACACATCCGGCTCGCCAACTGTTGTCTACCAAAATCCAATGTCTTCAGGGAACTGCAAAAAGTCAGTCATTCGATGATTGATCCACCAAAACTACTACATAAACTAACATTTTAGTTTTCTGGTGATCAAGCCAAATTCTCAAACTAACATCAGTCACACCACTAGAAGGAAATTTCCTATATTTTTTGTCACTGCAGTTGGAATAATGAATTAAAACAGCTATGAGAATTTTTGCAGTGTTTCTACACATAAAGACATGATTCAATAAATGTCATATAATTATTGTGATAATCTCTTCATTTGTATGCTATTTACTTGGAGCCTGGTAAGATTCAACAAAGAAACAATCAAATAAGCAAACAAACAAACTAACAAATTTCAGGTCTTCTACAATCATGCATGTGCTCCATCCTTATTTTCCCCTGCTGTGTCGAGGGTTTTTCCCCCTAAATTTAATTGTCTTTAATCTATCTGTCTGCAATCATATTCATGCAATCAAATTCAAAATAATATTTCATGACATTCATTGTAATAATATTGCTGCACATTTTCCTGATCTGTTCAGTGCAGACATAAAAAAAGCAGTGATCATTATTACATTAACCAGCTTTACCTATATATAACTTGGATTTCTGCTGCCAAGGCAGATTGGACTGCGCCAATGTTCTGCTGCAGAGACAGCTCCAGTCCACCCTTTTGGCCATTCTGCGTTGTCATGCCAACCAACATAAACACTGCTCCGTATGCATTAGTCTGCAAGTTAAACATGCATATAGGTATGAATGATACTTGAGCACTTAATGTGCTTATAAGTGTAACTATAATGATCCGAGATTAAAATTAATTAAAAGACCTTCCATTCATGTGTCTCAATGAACTTCATTTGCAATGAAAAGTAAAAAGTCCAGGTCAACAGCAATTTTGGCAAGGAAAGCTACTGACTCAGCCTCCAACTTAGCATTTTGTGGGTTAAAATTGGGAATGAAATGAATCCAAGAACCCTCGAACCAGTGCCTACTGATTAACCAACATGGTCTCCAGCACCAGCAGATTGATTTTTAAATTTGTGCCTTTGGTATTGCCTCCAAATGGCAAGTGAATGCAAACAATGCTGAACCCATTCAGTGATACAAGAACCCAGCTCTTACAATGTTGAGCATTAAGCTTACAATCCATAGAGCCATTCCACTACCTATCTCTTACAATGTTGAGCATTAAGCTTACAATCCATAGAGCCATTCCACTACCTATCTCTTACAATGTTGAGCATTAAGCTTACAATACATAGAGCCATTCCACAACCTGGCTCTTACAATGTTGAGCATTAAGCTTACAATCCATAGAGCCATTCCACAACCTAGCTCTTACAATGTTGAGCATTTAGCTTATAATCCATAGAGCCATTCCACGACCCAGCTCTTACAATGTTGAGCATTAAGCTTACAATACATAGAGCCATTCTACAGTTTAGCTCTTACAATGTTGAGCATTAAGCTTACAATACATAGAGCCATTCTACAGTTTAGCTCTTACAATGTTGAGCATTAAGCTTACAATCCATAGAGCCATTCTACAGTTTAGCTCTTACAATGTTGAGCAGAGCTTGTATGTACTTTGTGCACCATCAATTTAGAAATAGTATGATAGGTGTCAACACCCAAATGTTTTGAATTGGGAGATTGAGGTAAAAGGTGCTTGAAAACAAAGAAAATGGGCCACTTCCCTCAAATAGCCTCATTTAACCTTTTCCCCCTTAAACCAGCCAAAACCGGCTGGAGGTAAAATGTCATCTGCTTCAGTGTTTTCAACTAATTTCAACAATAATGTAAAACAATTTAACTGAGAATTGTTGAGGAGACTGATCAAGATAACATGACCCTGGTCATCAATAAAAGGATTCCTGACTCCTGAATAGCTTTTCTTGGCATGTGTTAGGCACCAAGTGCCCAACCCATGCCAAGGAAAGCTGTTGACTCAGTCTTAATGCAAGGGGAAGGGCTTAAACAACTTCTGGAGTCTCCAAATCAGGAGACTCCTGCAAAAATGGAGAGTGTTGACAGGTATGCAGTACATGTATGTCCGTCCGGACTTAACCCATGTGAAAGATGTTAGCTGAAGTTACAACATCAATAATAATTATAACACAGAAAGTGGGCTTTTTATGGTAAATTTAATAACAAAATACTTAGTAGCACACAGTAAGCAAAGCTTAAACTGCCAGGCTGCCTTGCTCTGGTGGACTCTGTATGCTTTGATATATCTATCACGCTGGATCTTTCTTTTGTCATATGGACGACACACTCCAGATGTTCTCGCAAAAGTATCAAGCTTAATAGGATCCCAAAGAAACTAAAAATGCAAGAAGTTGCTCTGTACAAGTCTAGAATCTCCTCTGGATACATGGAATATGTGACAATACTTGAGCAGCACTAAAGTATGACAATGGAAGAACTGCAAGCTAATTACAGTGAAACCTTGTAGTAATGACACTATCTGTTCCCTGCAATATGTGCCAAGGTATCCAAATATGTCAGATTTAATGAGTCAGACAGCAAAGGAATTTGACTCTAAGTCCCTTAAAAATTTGCATTTTCAGGTGAATATATATCAGATATGTGTCAGTGTCGATATGACCAGTTTTCACTGTACAGGAATACCCACTCTGTATGTACAGGAATACCCACTCTGTATGTACAGGAATACCCACTCTGTATGTACAGGAATACCCACTCTGTATGTACAGGAATACCCACTCTGTATGACAGGAATACCCACTCTGTATGTACAGGAATACCCACTCTGTATGTACAGGAATACCCACTCTGTATAGTATGTGAAGCATGGTGTCCACCACGGCCTTGACCCCTGTCTTCAAGTCGTCATCCATGTTAACTGGAAGGACATACACGCAACACTCTCCCGATCCCATGATGTCATCCAGCATCTCCTGCATGGAAGACAACAAGTTAGTACTGAGCACATGACCAGGTTCAAAATGAAATGAATTAATTTGTGTAACTGTTTGCTACAACCAATTAAATCTCTTAGCACAAATCCCGACAAATCATGCTTATACAAAGTACTATGATAATGATCCTGAATTCACAATTTTCATAAAAAGACCTTTCATTCAATTACATGTACATGTATCAGCATTCGCTTGATTTTTTATTCATGAATGGTCCAGGTCAACACCTTTCCTTGGCACATTTTGTGACCAAAGTGGGCCGAGGAAAGCTGTTGACTCAGTCTTCAACTTACACGTAGCACAGACAGAGTTACTCTACTCTGCGCATGGGTGATCAATTTGCACTTATTGCAAGAGATAAACTGCCAATCAATTGACTTGATACGAGTGATTTAGTCCTTCCAAGTGATCACACAAAACATTTCTTGGTCTTACAAACATGTACGATGTGCACGGTTGCAATCCGAAATGGGAAGTGCAGCTAATCGGTGGATAAAGCAACATATTTGCATGTTTTATTCCACACTCCTGACTTCACCCAAAACTCATCTCAGGCACTAGACCAGTTGCATGTTTTGCTAAGTAAATGTGACTTTGATGCTGTATATGATGATGGTCTTGCACAGGGCATCAGTTGAGATTGCATGCAGATGACCTTGACCTCATTTTCAAGGTCAAAACCAACTTAAGTAGATTTTAGTGTTTAGGTGATACTAAAAAATTATTTTAGCGGTGACTTTGATGTTATACATGGAATGGTCCAAGAACTATGCAGAGACAGCATTTAAATGACCTTGACCTAATTCACAAAGCGAGAGGACCAACATTCAAAGAGTGTTAGTATCTGAGTGATAACTTGAGAAATATATGAGACAGGCCCTTTGATATTTGGCATATTAATGTTCCACTATAAGAGCTGGGTGGATATAACATATGGCTGATCTGCACCTGAAGTTTATTTTTAAATGATGATACCTGTACAACTATTTGACCTACATGAACGACATTGATATTCATCATATTGTACATACATGTACTTTTGACTGTTAATGAGAGTAAGGTTGAGAATACATGAGAGAAGTTGACCTTATTTTTAAGGTCACAGAGCTACTGCTGGCAACTTAGAGGTTATGTGATGACTCAAAATAAAATTGTGCTGGGACTCTGATTTTGCATAATGATGGGCTCCTTTTTCATTGCATTTGGGTCACTTTGACCTAATTCTAAAGGTTGATGGGTCGACCGTATTCAAATTTTTTTCAGGGTTATCACTCAGGAACTTTGTGAGTAAAGGTTTTTGATTAGGTTCTTGGTGCTTGTCCCCTGTAAAGGGTAAATTGTACTGGCACACAAGTAACTTTGACCATACCCTCAAGGTTAAAGGGCAACTTTACTGAATTTGAATCAAACCATCTATCTGTCTACTACCTATCATGCGGTGGGGTTGATTGATATATGACATATATTCAGCAATCTTAGATTGCTTTTTTTTTTTTTTTTGCAAGTATCTTTATACTAAGATGGTCAAGGTCAATGCAATTTCCCCATACATGCACTTATACTGACCCACTGTTTCTTCTACAAACTATCAGTCAGGGCATGCAAGGTCATTTGAGCACAAGACTGTCACAGTCCTCTTGTTTTATCTGTCGATGTGTCACAATTTCTTTTCCTACTGGGACTATTTGAGCATGGTAATTTTTCTAGGTTTGAACCAGAGAACAGGAATACAGAAATCAGCAACAAAGGGATATCTGATGTGTACATGTACTTGCTGGGTATCACACAAGGTGCATGTGACTGGCTTGGAAAGCCTCCAATAGCAGAAATAAAGATTCAAGCAAGGATTACACGTGTGTTCAAGAACTTGTTTATCTGCTTGCTATTATGCAGTTAAACCAATAAGGGGTGCTGAGAATTAGCATGATATGTGGCATTCCAAGACTTTCAATACATCACAGTATCGAACCCAGACTTGAGAAAACCTGATAGATTATGCTTTGGTCCATAGGACAGCAGAGTCCCTGTGGTGAGCTACATGTACGCCAGAAAGTAACGGAAGATTACCCTTTATGCACAGGTATCTGTCACCCACCTGTTGACACTGCATGACATTAAAGGTGTATCCATCTGGGACTCCTAGGGAGCAGCCATCTAAAACCTCCAGAGGTTTGGTAAGCTTCTTCTCTGTATTGCCAGAGAGCAATGCGACTAGACTGTGCTTCACGTTGTGTGTGTTGATCACCAATGTGCGAATGGTCCTCACCGGCTCACACATCATGCCAAACCCTGAAATAAACACAGATAAAACTTGAAAGTTACTGATTTTGCAAGACAAAAATGTAGTGTCTCCCTGAGGAACACTGCATCTCTAAAAGGAGATAACTGTCAGATGTTTGTATGGGAACCAGCTTCACATGAGTTACCATCTGCACATTTGAAAATTAGGTCAAGGTAACCCAGACACAACCCCAACCTGCAAATCTCAGACAATGTAGTGACATTCACCCCTGACCTGTCACTGTCTCCATTCAATGTTGGTCAACTATAAACATGCTGTGATAAAGATAAAATTAAAGC
Organism: Hermodice carunculata; assembly: GCA_964020975.1. Lineage (NCBI taxonomy): Eukaryota > Metazoa > Annelida > Polychaeta > Eunicida > Amphinomidae > Hermodice > Hermodice carunculata. The sequence goes on along the minus strand of OZ026612.1, from coordinate 39,637,300 downwards.
AGCATTGAAAGTATCAGACCTGGTGGTGTAATGGATACTACGCTGAAATCTGGTACACACAATTCTGGGTTCAATATATTTATATATAAGTATACATGTATATATATATATATGTGTGTGTGTGTGTGTGTGCATAATACATGTATATATCTGTATAGGTTAATATGAGTTTGATAAAAACTTACTGAAGCCTTCTTGCTCAAAGTCTTGCAACATAAAGACGATAGCTGGTGAGATGAGGGGACAGCCAGGCAGCTGAATATTCTCAAGGCCGTCATCTTCATCCTGAATGTCTGGATGTATGAAGCTGGTGTTTGTACCTCCCAGGAAGATCTTCCACTGAAGCATGGCCCTGGTCCACCGCACCCCAAACATGGAAACATCCTTGCATCCATGAAAGGTCAACTACAAGAGAAAATATTACTGTTCTATACTTATCAGCAAATTAGAAGATAAAATTATAAGCCTGCTGACATACAAAGATAAACAGGCCTACTGCAATCTGACTGGTGTCCTCTTTAAATTTTTACTTTAATTGTATGATCTTGCAGCTTTTTTTTTTCTTTTAAATATAACAATTGGCAGAGGATTTGCTTCCAGTTAAAGGCAGAGGCCTTTAATTAAAAGGCTGGTGACAAAAAAAAACAACAAATAAAAAAAAGAGAAACAAAAAAAACTAAACAAAACAAAACAAAACAAAACAAAAAAAAAAAAAAACAAACAAACAAAAAAAAAAAAAAAAAAAAAAAAAAAAAAAAAAAAAAACCAAAGAAAAAAAAGGTGATTATAATTTTCTTAGGTGCCCAAAATTATAATTTACTTAATTTCATCTTTCAATTCACAAAACTTGGGTCTCTCAAATGCAGGTTTCAACTTCACAACAATAATTCCTACCTGTTTTATGCTGCTGGTGACCCAAAAAAGGTGGGTTTTTTTTAAGTGTGTGTGTGAGTGTGTGTGTTTTTTTTAAAATAAATTTTTGTTACCATGCATTATTAGTTCCTGAATTTCATCTTTGAATTTGCCAAAACTTAATCTCTCAAATGCAAATTCTGTCTGTTTTGTACTGCTGATGACCCAGGCTGTTACTTTTTAAATTTTTTTGCCATAGATTATTAGTTACCCACTGAAGACTCTTTCATTTATTTGGGATAAAACAGCCTATGTCAAAATTATACAAAAAAACGTATGCAATATGGACAATAGTACTTCCATATGTATATAGGTTAGATAGTGACAGGTTAGCTTATGGAGAGTAAAGAGTCTGGACTGCCGAATGGGGTAATGACTACTTGGAAGTGGTTCTGGACAAAACAACACAAATACGATATTATTACTAAATTTCTTCCTTGACTTTGCCGAAGACTTGGTGTTTCAAATGTAGGTTTCACTTTATGATAATAATCCTACCTCTTTGGAAGCATCCTCTGAAAGTAAGTCAAAGAGCCAGCGTACTCCATAGTCTGTGATATACTGACAGCCAGAACACTTGACTTCAATCACATGCTGCAAGTAGTCAGCTCCTAGCTGAGTCCTCATCGTATAGAAGAACATGTCTGTTATCTGCTCTATTCCCCCCAAGTCGATGGACTGCACGTACTGTGAACTACCACAGTGCCATGGGGACTGCAAAAAAAAAATGGCAAAATAAAACCGTAGGACAATCTTTATTATTACCATAGCACATGTAGATGGCTTATTAGTTTTGTCCATACTTATCTGTGGGCAACTGAAAGGAAGGTCTTATCCTTGTGTTTGACACAAAATAGCTTCCTGATGTATCTCAATCATGATCAATGTAAAATATGGTAAGTCCTCTTGAAAACAACATTATCATGTCCCAAAATATTCATGTTTAAAAAAAAAAAGAAAAAAAGAAAAAAAAGAAAAGAAAAAGAGGAAAAACTTGGGATGTATATAAAAGCTAAATACAGTCTGTCCTCTTTAAAAGAATATTTGATATGATGTCAAAGACTATTCATGTTCCAAAAGAAAAAAAGCTTGGTATCTATCCAATTATTATTTTATACATTACAACAGAACTCCTCGATCCTTACAACAACATTCATTACAGACACATTTTCATGTTTTCATAAAAAGAGATAGACAGATAGACAGACAGACAGACAGACAGACAGACAGACAGGTAGGTAGGTAGGTCACAGGTAGGTACATGTATAGTATTTATTTATTAATGTTTTGTTTGGTTTGCTGGGATTTTCAAGTTCCAAACTCTGACAGTTGTTCTCCAAAACCAAGAAGCATTTTCAAAATTTGTACCACTTTGTCTGCGTCCTTGTCCTTGTTGGATCAGGGACTAAAGCTGGATTCAGGGAAACACTACATGGCAGCTTGGGATGACCATCCTCAACTGCTATCATTGTTGCCTGTTGTTGGGTCAAGTTTGCTCTTGTGAGCGAACTTGCAAAAACTGTCAAGATTGGGGAGAAGACATATGGCTGCTCTGTGAGCAGCACAGAGAAAGTCCAATTGTGCGAGGCCTAGGGGACAGGTCGCAGCTACAAAACACTAAGCTGAGGTGACTGATTCTGTTGAGTCTTCACCACAGACCCCCCATGAGAAAAAGTGTAGACTTACTTTGGTTCGTCCGCAGTCTCATGCATGCAACTGATGCGAAAGAGTGTAAACCTGCTTCGGTTTGTCCGCAGTCCCAGATGACGGATGTCTCTACACCCAATACCCCTTGGCAGAAGGTGTACAGATGCAAAAGTCGCAAGTCTAGAAACAACAGATCACCTCGTGAGGAAGATCTTGCATGACCAATTTTGCCCCACATGACTGTCACATCTGCACTGATCCATGCTTTGGAATTGAAGTCACAGAGCATGATGGTGCAGGCTGACATGTTATGCGCATTGTTTGCCCCCACTCAGCAGGCTGTTTCTTCTTCGGACTCTGCGCCAAAGAAGTCAGCCAAGCATAGATTGCAGCTGTTTAGATCACGGTCCTCCAGATCTGAATGCTTGGACAAGCAGTAGTCACTCATAAACTGGTGCGTCTGGAGTGGAAACCTGCAGGTCAGTCCAAGCACTTGGACCAAAAGTCCAAGAAATATGGGAAGCCAGCCTCCCTCGCCAGTCTCAGTGCTCGTATCATAAGTTCGAAGTCCTGGCTAAAGCACTGGTGCCTATGCATACTTCCCGAGCTTCTGGCTCTGAGAGCTTAGATTGTAAGCATAGGGAAAAGGGAAATAGGAGGAAGACACCCAGATCAGTGGGGGCGCCTTCTACTGTCAGCAGGTCTTTGGCCCCGGCTGTGTCAGTGCCTACGTTCCAGGCAGAACCTTCTGTTCCCTCAAGAGCAGTACCAGCAGTCCCTCCTGCACATCTGGTGATTTTGCCGCAGAGAGAGCAGTTGGCGATCCTGCTTGTTCCTGTGTTTGAGTCGTATGCCCCGCCTCACTGTCTCGATCGGCAGGCGGAACTTAAGCTCCATGAGGATCAGTGGTTGCGTGAAGAGGCTCTGTCTTCTTCCTGATTGGCCCCCACTGCTGTTGCCGAGTCTGAGTAGACTTTGTCGGCAGAGCATCTCGCTGCTTCCCCTTGAGCCAGCTCTTGTTTGGAATTGAAGTCTGGGAATTCTCTGAACTCCCTCCGGAGTCCTCCTGCCTGCAGACTTCTCAGTCTGCGGTGGCTGAGGTTCAGGATAACTCCATCGGTTTGACGAGTGGAGCACAAATATGTCCTCATAATGTGAGATAACAGGACTGCGGTAGCTTTCCTCACTAGGCAGGGTAGGATACAGTGCAAGAAGCTGATGGAGTTGGCTAGGCACATCACCGGCTGGTGCTACGACCACAACATCCTCACACATGTGAGGCACGTCCCGGGATATCGGAATGTCCTGGCCGAGCAACTCTCGAGAAGGGGTCAGCCAGTAGGGACGGAGTGGTCGATCCACTCCAGGGTCATTCAGGTGATGTGGGCAAGATGAGGAACTCCTCATGTGGATCTGTTCATGACTCACAAGAATGGAAAACTGCCAGTTTACCTCTCACCTGTTCCAGACCCGAAGCCCTAGTGGTGGAGGCTCTAGGCATGGAGTGGAGCAACATGTGGGTGTATGCCTTCCCCCTGCCAGATCCTTCCGAGGGTACTGCACAAGGTTCAGTCCCACATTTGATACTGGTGGTCCCAGAGTGATTGCTTTTTATACCTAGTGGAATTAACCATTAATTGAGCCTCCACTATGATTACTGGCGAGGCCAAAGTTTCTGGTGCAGCAGGAACCCTTATGTGTTCAAGTTCCAAGCTTGGCCATTATCTCACAGCACATCTGTGACAGAGACTTCTCAGAATTGGTCTCAGATAGAATTGCCAGAGGAAGGCTTCGATATTCTTCTTTAACTAATTACTCGGCTGGTTGGAATTTGTTTTCCAACTGGTGTGACAGTATGGGAATTCACCCTTGGTCTCCGTGCAATGCAGACATCACTAACTTCCTGTTGTACCAGTGGGAAGTTTCAGGCAAGAGCTTGAGAACAGTGGAGGGTTTCCAATCAGCCATCTCTTCAACCCTCGCCAATGTCCTAGACATTTGCATCGGGAGGGATGCTTATCTGTCAGTGCTCATTGCTTCCTTCCACACCGACAGGCCACTGACACAACAGGTCATGGCCTGGTCAGACCTATCGCTGGTTTTAGTCATGTTAAAAAAGTGGCCATTTGAGTGCCTTGAGGACCCTCAGCAGGTTTCCCTCAAGTACTGGATGTGGAAAACTTGTTTCTTATCAACACTTGCTTTGGGGGCTAGGAAAAGTGAGATCCACACTCTGGTTTCTGACTGACTCCAATGGTCATCTGACCATCCCAGGTGACCCTAAGGCCTCACTTGGGCTTCCTTGCAAAAAACCAAGTGGCTGGAGATCCGGCTACAGCCTTTAAGGGTTTTACCCTCCATGCAATGGATGATGCTCTTCCTCTCAAGGAAAGAGCCATGTGCCCAGAGAGAGCTCTTTGCTGGTACTTTTCCCACACGAACAGGCTCAGAGGACAGAGGTCTGCCCTCCTTCTAGCACTGAGTAACCCGAGAAAGGAGCAAGTTTTAAGAAAAACGATTTTGTCATGGATTAAGGAGGCAATCCTTAAGGCCTATGAGATCTTGCTGGAAAAGCTTGGTGCTTTGCAGCTAGTCTCAGCCAGAATTCACGAGGTATGAACCTTCAATGCCTCATGGCCCACCCTGAAGAATGTCATGGTTGTTGACATTCTGCCGGCCTGCTGCTGGTGATCTTCTATGACTTTTGCCGAGCACTACTTGTGTGACATGATAGTGCTAGCGGATGCCATGTCTGCCTTTGCAGGTGTAACAGGCTCCTTTGCTTAGGTTCTGATACTTGTTTGTTAGGACTGCTGGATCCCATCAGAGCAGCCACTGTGTTCCAGCTTATGGTGCTCCTGTTGTTTAGATCTGTTGCAGGCCTATAGGTCAGCGCATTTCTTAGTGGGCTTTGTAGGGCTTTGTGCCTAGTTGACCTTATCTTGAACAGTATCAAGCAATTTGTCCTGTTGTCCCAGCCTGTTGTTAGTCTGACACAGGAGTCCACTGCCCATGGAACCATATATTGCCCCCTGGCACCCACCAGTTTCGCAACAAGGACCTGTTAAGATCTTCAGGTCCGATGGAGCTGAAACCAATAATTTCTACCCATGAGGCTGACAGGTGCGGTCCCATGCTGGTTGGTAAGTAGAGTTTCGGGTTTCCGCTGGATTTTGCTGTCACCGGCCTCAACTCCACATAGCTCTGAGGTTTTCCCTTCAGATGTCGCCTCCCCACATGGACTAATGGTTATCTCCAAGCTGCCGGTCCCGGCGGTCAAATGAGGTCAGTGTGCCAGTGATGTTACACCCACCGCCTTTATAATTACACTCACATATCAGCAAATGGTGGTGGAGAGGTAATGTTACGTAAGTAATATGAGATATTTAGAGTAATATCAGTATTAGTAAGTACGCTTACCTCTCAACCAGCAGAGAAGCCAACTCGACCAACCCCGCTTCCTCTTATAGCTAATATCAACTGACCAATCCCCTAAAGAGAAAGGAAGATATGGGGAGAATGCCCACCGGGGGTCAGCATCAGTTCCACAAGAACTGAGAGATGGCGATGCAGGACCATCAGGTTTTTCAGATCAAGTGAGTCAAAACTCAATTCGATTAATGGCCGTTGTAGCTTGTACCCAGCCACAGTGGTGTAGGCAGATGGTGGTCAAGAGGTAAGTGTAATTATTAATACTGATATTATTCCAACTATCTTGTTTTAATACAGATAAAGTGTCGTGTGACCTTGAATGGCTCAAGTTCACTCATCTTCAAGCAAAAGTTGACCCTGAATCTTATTTAGGGTTGACATAAATTCAGTTGTGTTAGTTTCAGGTACTCCAGAGATAAAATACTTAATGCATTGTCCATCCCTATGGTGTTACTTCTGAGAAATACATTTGTTGGTTCCAAAACCACTTTCTTTCTATTTAAACATGCCCATACGGTAACAAGTAAACATGCACAGCATAGTCAAATAAAGTTACTTCTTCAACTTTATGACCTCAATGTCTCTGGAAAAGTAGATCAAAGTTGTCTGATATTACATTACTCTTTAATCCTAAGTATGATGCATATTTCCTGTTGTTACACTCCTGGGGATAAAAGTTGAACATGAATGATTTTTGTTTTCAATTAAATTTATTTAAGGACAAAGTACTTCACATAAACCCACTTTCAATATTGCAGATAAGGAAACCATTATTTCGACCATAGAAACATGATAATAAAAATAGGTGGAGCAAAAAAAAAACAAACAAAAAAAAAAACAAAAAAAACAACAACAAAGGTTGAAAAGACGATTTGCTTCTAAGCAAATTTGTTTGGGTGCTTTCAAAATGAGAATAGTTTGAAATGCTGCACTTTGCCATTGTTTAACATAATTCAAATTTAAGTTAGAATGGCACCTCTGTGTATAAAAGTTTTGAAGTTTTTCAAGATTTAAATTTTGCCTATTGACCTAATTTGCATGAATTAAAATTCCACGGCTTTGGTTCATGCTTCATTGAATGTGGCTATATCACAAACCTTTAAATTCAAGTTGGCATGGCACCTCTATCTATAATAGCTTTAAGATTTAAATTTTTGCATATTTACATAATTTGCATAAATTAAAATTGTACAACTTTGGTTCACGGTTCATTGGACGGGACTTTGCCCTAAACCTATACATTGAAGTTGGAATAGCACCTCTATATAAAATAGTTATGGAGATATTTAACTTTTAATTTTTCCAATGCCTCTAATTAGCATAATTTAAAACTAGAACAGACTGATTTTCCAACAGAAAATCAAATGTCTCCCGGTGGAACACTTAATACGTCTCTGAATAAGCTACAGGTGATAACAAATTACAAATGACCAAGTTTGCTTTAAAATTACAATCCTATTTTAGCTCTCACCTAGATACATTACTCTAGCAATTTTCATCAAGTTCTTCAAGACTTATTGCAGAGAAACCAATTTCACATAACTGACTGTGACCTAAAAAATGAGGTCAAGGTCAGCCAAATATAATCCCAACCTTGGTCTTACCTTGATACATAATCCTACCAAGTTTCATCAAATTCCATCAAGTTCTTCATGACTTATCGAACGGAAACCAATTTCACATAAGTGACCCTGTGACCTTGAAAATGAAATCAAGGTCACCCAAATACAATCCCAATCTAGGTCTTGCCAACATACATAATTCTACCAAGTTTCATCAAATTCCATCAAGTTCTTCAAGACTTATCGCACAGAAACCAATTTCACATAAATGACCCTGTGACCTTGAGAATTCACTCAAGGTCATCCAAATACAATCCCAACCTAGGTCTTGCCAAGATACATAATCCTACCAAGTTTCATCAAATTCCATCAAGTTCTTCATGACTTATCGAACGGAAACCAATTTCACATAAGTGACCCTGTGACCTTGAGAATTCGCTCAAGGTCACCCAAATACATCCCCAACCTAGGTCTTGCCAAGATACATAATCCCACCAAGTTTCATCAAATTCCATCAAGTTCTTCAAGACTTATCGAACGGAAACCAATTTCACATAAGTGACCCTGTGACCTTGAGAATTCGCTCAAGGTCATCCAAATACAATCCCAACCTAGGTCTTGCCAAGATACATAATCCTACCAAGTTTCATCAAATTCCATCAAGTTCTTCAAGACTTATTGCACAGAAACCAATTTCACATAAGTGACCCTGTGACCTTGAGAATTCGCTCAAGGTCATCCAAATACAATCCCAACCAAGGTCTTGCCAAGATACATAATCCTACCAAGTTTCATCAAATTCCATCAAGTTCTTCATGACTTATCGAACGGAAACCAATTTCACATAAGTGACCCTGTGACCTTGAAAATGAGGTCAAGGTCACCCAAATACAATCCCAACCTAGGTCTTGCCAACATACATAATCCTACCAAGTTTCATCAAATTCCATCAGGTTCTTCAAGACTTATCGCACGGAAACCAATTTCACATAAGTGACCCTGTGACCTTGAGAATTAGGTCATGGTCACCCAAATACAATCCCAACCTAGGTCTTGTCTAGATACATAATCCTATCAAGTTTCATCAAATTCCGTCAAGTCCTTCAAGACTTATCGCACGGAAACCAAGTGTTAAAGAACCTGAACAACAACAACAAGAAGAAGAGGAAGAAGAAGCGGAAGAAACGGGCACTAAACCAATATGTCCCCCGGCTTCCACCGGGAGACATAATTGTACAACTTTCATTTACTGCCCATTATATTGGCAAGTGTCACAAACCCGTACATACACATTGAAATTTTGTGTCTATCTGATAGTTTTGAAGATATGGGCCTTTTAAGTTTTAATTGCCCTTAATTTGCATCATTTTAAAACACCATGACTATTCCAAATGATATCTGACAAAAAGTACAGACAAATTTGGGTGCCATGGAAAGAAAGAAAGAAATAAAGAATCTGAGGAACAATATGTCTGGGTTGGCAACCAGAAATAAATATCCATGGGGACCATATAACGTGCAGTAAAAGTTTTGCATGTGAAACTTTGAAATCTTGAACAGCTGATCAAAAATAAAAAGTTTATGAGTGTTTACTCTGTGGCATGACAATTGTTTTAGCTCTATAAAAGCCACCATGTATGGAACCTGCAACCAATATTGCAGCCTCCAATACATGCAGTTTCGAAAAGATTCAGAAAAAAAGCGTTTAAAAGGAGGTGCATGTTGGACATTTGGCAATGGTCATTTTCACCAAGTCAACAGTGTTGGACTGACACTGAGATAGAAGCACAGATGAACAAAATCCCAGGTTTTCATTTTCATAAACATGTACTGACTAATTTCATGAGTGTAAATTACACTTTAGGAGATGTACTGGTACATCACACAAGTTTGACATTGGGTAATGGGCATTTTCAGTAAGTCAATGGTATCAGCTGGATGCACAGACAGACACATGGACAAACAATACCCCAGGTACACTTCTCCATGCACTGGTTTATATTCATGTAAAGTTTGAAGACTATACGTCAACTGCTTTGAGATATGCATGGCACAAGTTTGACATTGGGCAAGGGTTATTCTCACTATGTCAGCAGTGTTGGAGGAATGGACAGACATATGCATAGACAAACCAAACCCAAGGTGCCCATCTTCCTATGCACTTTAGTATTCATGCAAAGTGCCATGGCTGTAGGTTAAATACTTGGAGATCTATATATGCTTGATACAAATTTCCTGGATGGATATATCAATGGCATATATGTCCAGGGACAGGAAGAAGCAGATGAAAGTGCTGGTAAAGAGGTATCACGTGACCTACAGAGATCATTCTATTGGTCAGAATAAGTCAGGTGACCTCTTTTTCTCACTAGTGCTGCCCTCTGTCTCTTGCTTTGTGCCTTTAAAACCTGCACACAAAGTCTCCTTCATTTTATCTTGAGCATCAAAGATGAATCAAAAAGAGCATACAAAAACACCAACGCAAGCCCCACTCTCCGCCTGCCAAACCCCTGACGCATGACCACTAGAAGACGCTATGTGGATTATGCAGTGTCCACAGCCTTACCACACTAACATGTACTGTTCAAAATCATTATGCATGAACAACGGACGGAAAGCTGAAAAGAGCTGCTATGACTGACATGTCAGCTTTGCCAAGAATGGTGAAAATTGTTCCTTTTGGGATTAAGTACAGTGAAACATCCCTCTACCGAATACCCTGGGGACTGAGTGAATGTGTTCAGTAGTGTGAGGTGTTCAGTACATGTAGTCGGAAGTTGGGGTGTTCATCTGCTGGGTTATACACTTCACATATTATACGTGTGTATAGCTATTTCAGCAAAACTATCCATTCATTCTTCACACAAATGACACAACATGCACATGATGTGTGCTATAAACACAAATTACATCTGTACTGTCACACTTCTTGTTATCAAAATATCAAATTGTTTCAGTCAAAACCAGTTTCACTCAAACATGTCAACTTTTTTAAGACAATGTGTAACTGTTGGTAAGATCACATACATTCAAGAGCAAGGTGGAATATCACACCAAAATGCTATGAAAACAATACATTTTCACTGTATTTGGAGACAATTCCAGTATTCAGGTTTCTCAACTGCCTGCTTAGCTTACTCAATGGGCTGTTGGTTTTGATGGCTGATTGGTCAGCAGAGATACCAACCAAAGTCAGTTCTGAGCTAAGGCATTCTTTCACAGAAGAGTAGACAATAATCTTGATAGATTGTACAAACCAAGGTGTGATCTGTTAAACACAGAGACAGGGTGGGAAGCAGAGCATAACAAAGGCATGTCTTATCAGCTTTCCTGTGTTGGCCCAGCAGGGTGATTTACATGCATGCAATGTGCCAGCTTTTATCCTTAGTGACAAACCACCAGCAACTGACCTTGGGCCTGGTTATGGCTCACAGAGAAAGCACATGTTCGGTAGTGGGAGGTTCATTTGTGGCTTTGGGACTGAAAAAACGTGTTCAGTGTTCAGAAGTGAGAGGTTATGAACATCCAGGAACACCCAGGTGCCTGTTAAATAATATGTAAGCATTTGGGACTGAAAAAAAGTGTTCAGATCAGGGAGAGGTGTTCACTAGTTGGAGGTGTTCAGTAGTGGACGTTTTAACTGTACCTTCAGAAAATGTTCCTGTCACCCATGTTTACACGTATATATGTCACATGATTCAATATTTTGAGCAATGTTTTTTTTTCTTTTATGGTTGTGTTAAAGCAGTTCTAATCATATGCGTATATTTTCAAGAAAGATTGGATAAGTTGTGTGTGTGGCTGTCTTACAGATATTATCTGATCACTCACATGTATAGATGTTTTGGAGATTCTCTGTAAGGGGTAGTAATCCTTGGTGCAGGCAAGGTCAAAAAACAGTTGCCTCTCAGCCAGTCCAAATGGGCGTCCACTCTTTGGGCCTGCCTTTTTCCGTTTTTCCTCAGAAAACAATGGGTGAAAACCATTTCCTCCAGCATCTTGCTCGACAGATGGTGCATTCTGAAAATTTAAAAAAAAAGGTTTCTCTTCACATGATCTATTTAGTTACAGAGAAGAAGTGACATGTTACGGTAAGATTCACAGGGCTGGGCTCTGTATCTCAATTATATGAAATGTCTTTGCTCTAAATTACAAACTACAACATGGAAAACCATAGAACATTCTGGTTCAAGGTTCCATAGAGATTAGCAAAATTGTAAATAACAAAACTGCCACCTATAACTTTTCAGCTTGAATTTTGCACTTTCACAAAACATACCGAATTAAAACTTCAACAGGGACAAACCTGGTGAATAACATGCACTAAATCTTGAAACAGCTTCACCACATATGCTTTGGGCACTAATAATTCCCCTCCAAAGGCTTACATCATATATGTTTTATTTTGTTCACCTCAGGGGCTTCTAGGCCCAGCCAGGCTGACAGAGTCTCTAAGAGCCATGTGCATGATGTTTACAAGCCTACCCGGCTTCTCAGTGTGGTCAGTCACTTGGTCACCTCCAGATCTGTGGAAGCCTTTGATGGTGAATGGGATGGGGGGGGGGGGGGCAAGACATGAACTGAGGACTGCTTAATAGGGTAATAGACTCTCAGTTCATGTTGCTAAAAATGTACCACAGGAAAAAAAAAAGGTTTGTCCCTCTCATGTTTCTTACTTCACTCTTTCAATGCTCACAGCAACTAAGTATAACAACTTAAGATGAACTGCTGTCAATTATAAACAAGAAGACTGTGACAGTCCTGTGCTTAGCTGACTAAGTTGCCCTATAACCTTGGAAATGAGGTCAAGGTCACTGACCTATTCTGAATCTAACTTTCATAGAGGGCCATCCCCATGTGCAAGATCAAAGTCACAGTAGAAATGGTTCTCAGGTTATCACGCAACTAGTAAGATCCATGTTAGTGGCCCTGTGACCTTGAGAATGAGGTCAAGGTAATTAATGTGCAGTCTCAATCTTTCCTTAATAGAGGACCACCAACAACTTCAACATCAAAGTCCTACCTTCCACAGTTCTCAAGTTGCAAAGTGAAAAGTAAAATTCACATAAGTGTCTGGGTCCCAGTGACCTTGGGAATGAGGTTAAGTGTCTGGGTCCCAGTGACCTTGGGACTGAGGTTAAGGTCACCCATGTACTGTCTAAGTCTGGCCTTTGCTCAGGACAGCCATCATGCTCAACATCAAGGCCCAAGTTCAAATAGCTCTCAACTTGTCAGGTGAACAGTAAAATTTGAGCAAGTGGCCCTATGACTTTGGGAATGAGGTCAAAGTCACTCATCTACTGTCTGAGCCTGGCCCTTATACAGGACAACCAGCATGTGCAATATGAATGTCATACCCTTAATAGTTCTCAAGTTACCATATAAACAGTGAATTTCATGCACTTTGCCCTGTGACCTTGGAAATGAGGTCAAGGTGACTCACCTACTCTACATATATCACCCTCATACCAAGAAGTGTCCCTATGCAATTTCAAAGCAATTGGCTAAGTATGTACAAGGACAAAGACTTTGGCCTAAAAATGTACAAAAAAATCATAAAAAAATTCAAAAATCATTGGACTGTGACCATTTGAACAAACTTGGTAGATACCCACCCAAGGAACACCCCTACCAAGTTTGAAGTGAATCTAGCTGATGGTTTCACAGAAGAAGTCAAAAACTGTCAATTAGCATTGCAAACCCTAATGACTTTGCAATCCCCATTGACTTGCATGGTAATCAATAGGCATGTAAAATCAACAAGAAAAATTCCTAAAAAATCCCCAAATCACTGGACCGTGACCATTTGAATAAATTTGATAGAGACCCATCCAAGACACATCCCCACCAAGTTTGAAGTGAATCTGGCCAGGGGTTTTAGATGAGGTTGAAAATGTAAACTACCATTGCAATTCCCATTGACTTACATAGTAAACAATTGGAATGTATGCATTGACCAAGTACCCTAATTGAAAAATTCGTTAAAAATCAGGGATTCACAGCAATGCCCCCTTGTGAACAACCTTGTGTGACCTTTCCACAAGGAACATATCCACCAAGTTTCAGCACAATCTGAGATATGGTTTTGGAGAAGAAGTCAAAAAAAGCAAAAACACACAAAAAATTCATTAAAAAATAGAAAAAAAATCACACTGCCACCTGTTGAACAACTTAAGGTCTGGGGGTCCCCAGAAGTGTCTGTATTCAATTTCAAAGTAATTGGCCAAGCAGTTTCAGAGAAAAGGAAGTTTTAGGATTTCCCCCATAAATGAACAAAAAAAAATCATTAAATATCCAAAAATTCCTGGACCATGACCATTTGAATAATTTGGTAGAGAACCACCCAAGACACATCCCCACCAAGTTTGAAGCAAATCTGGCTAACAACAGCTCTGGAGATGAGGTCCAAAATGTGAATTACCATTGCAATTCCCATTGACTTACAAAGTAAACAACAGGAATGTATGCATTGACCAACAAGTACCCTAATTGAAAAATTTGTTAAAAAACAGGGATCAACAGCAAGGCCCCTTGGTGAACAACCTACTGTGACCCTTCCATAAAGAACATATCCACCAAGTTTCAGCACAATCTGAGTGATTGCTTTGGAGAAGAAGTCGAAAATAGCAAAAACGCACAAAAATTCATAAAAAAAAAATAGAAAAAAAAATCACAGCACAATCTGTTGAACAAATTAAGGTCTTGGGGTCCCCAGAAGTGCCGCTATACAATTTCAAAGCTATTGGCCAAGCGATTTCGTAGAAAAAGATTTTTTAAGATTTCCCCCCAAAATGAACATAAAAATTCATTAAAAATCCAAAAGTCACTGGACCGTCACCATTTGAACAAACCTGGTAGAGACCCATCCAAGGTACATTGCCACCACGTTTGAAGTCTGATTGACGGTTTCGCAGAAGAAGTTAAAAAATGTGAATTAGCATTAGAATGTCCATTGACTTACATAGTAATCAATAGGAAAGCTGCATTGACGGAACCTGAATTGAGAAAATCGTTAAAAATCAGGAATCCACAGCAGTGCCACCTAGTGAGCAACTTTGTTTTACCCTTCTATATGAAACATATTCACCAAGTTTCAGCTTAATCTGAGTGACGGTTCTGGAGAAGAAGTCGAAAATATCAAAAACACACCAAAAATCATAACAAAATAGAAAAAAATCGCAGTGCCACCTGGTGTATAAATTAGGAACTAGGAGTCCCCGGGAGTGTCCCTGTGAGATCAAAGCAATTGGGTGAGCAATTTCAGAGAAGATTTTTTAAGATTTGCTCCAAAAAAGAACAAAAAAATTCAAAATCAATGGAGCGGGACCATTTGAGCATACTTGGTAGAGACCCACCGAAGGCATATCCCCACCAAGTTTGAAGTGAATCTGGTCAGTGGTTTGGGAGGAGAAGTCGAAAACGTGAATTGTGGACGGACGACAGATTACTGACCCGCACAAAAGCTCAGCTGACTGACAGGTCAGCTGAGCTAAAAAAGGATGCTGGATTCATATTCCTTATGAAAAGAATTTCATTTGAGTACCAGCATGCCTGTGGTTCCAGGGAATATGACGGTCCAGGTCCACAGCTTTGCTCGGCATACTTTAGGTGCACCAAGCAAAGCTGTTGACTCAATCTAAAACTTGGCACTAAAAAGTGTTTTGTTAACGCATGATGCTGTTACCACAGACTGGCTGGTTTAGTATCATACTCGCGGGTATGAGAGTCCATAATTGTCAAGTTAGGCATCGTATACCATTACCTCAGGAGTACACTACTCACAGAGCCTCAGTAGCTTTAAACATCTCCTAAATGAATATTCCATAAGCATGCATTTTTTGCAGCTCTGTTGTCCAGTCATAAGTTGCCTATGTAGCTGTTAGCAAAGCACAGAGCCTCATTATGAGGGCAAGGTACAGTTGGGCAACAGAATGAATGTATTTTTGTTGAATCCGAACCCTTTGACTGCTGGGGCTCCAAGTCTGACAGGTATTAAACCAAAGGTATAAAAACATTTTTTTTTGAAGGCTGTGAGTCAAAGATTCCAAAATCCAACCAAAAAAAAAAAAAAAGAAAGTCATTTGTTGGACTAAATACTGATAAAATTCTCATGAAAATGACAAAAACTGCAACACATCCATACATGCATTAAAGGAAATGTCTAGATGTCACATAAAGTATGAAAATTTAGATTATGCAATATGGAAACATATACACATGTATGTTCATTTACATATGTGGCTAAAAATGTCTGTAAATTTATCACAGACTAGATCATTTTCCGACCGTGACAAAGCATTCACTTGCTGCAGGCTTTCCAAACATATGAATTTCATGTATGTTCTCATCAAATCTGAGTATAAATTTCCAAATTGGTGACACCTATCTGTCCATCCATAGGTGCATTAAATATACATTTTTATAATGACCCAGGTGCAATGTGCATCAGTTTTGCTGACAAGAGCCTCATGGTCTAACGCTCTGCTGTCATGTAAACAGTTGAATAAAAGTAGAGTGTACAACCTGTCTTAAAGGACCACTCACAGGATCTGTGAAAAATGGTGTTTTTTGACACGTGGTCCCTTTAGGCAGGTAAAATTTAAGTAAAATATGCTAATGGAGATGTTGAGACTGGTCCTTTAGCACAGGTGGTCCCTTAGCATAGGTGGGCTCATAGACAGGTTCTACTGTACATGGCTGGAACCTGTTCATGTGACCATCTGAATAATGGGGCCTCAATAGTATGATTGATAAGCAAGTCAGGTTTAAATAACTTCCTCATGACTTAGATAAAAACATAAGTCCTGAAAGTTGTATGAGGCTAACATGAAAACTGTGGACATCAATACCAAGTCATTCCTTTCAACTTCACCTGTGATCTGCAATAAATACATCAAGGCCATTCATAGTGTCAAATGTATTAAGTGGTTGACATGATCTACAGGTCCTAAAAATCTGGAATCTCAAACTTAATTATTTGTCAATATATGGATCGATATGTATCTTTCAACAGCTTTGGCTCATAATTTCCATCAAATTGTAGATGGCACTACTAGTAGTATCATAAGCAATTTATATTTCAAATTCCTCCACATTACAATCTATGCAGAAGTTCAACAAGTGGGAAAACCCCAGCGGAGATTCTGATATCAGAATGAGGTACGCATAGGTTTCTGGGTAATTTGCGGTCCACTCCATCTTAACGCACAGCACTGCCATTGTATTCAATATAGCAAATAATGAGAGGTGAAAAATGGAGCTTGATTTCTTAAAAAAAAACCGGAATCTGCCATGGCTGAAACAGTATTTACAAGAATAAGGAACATCGGTTGATGGAAGGAATAAAGCGGCACTTTTATTTTTGATATTCGTCAGTTTGAGGTTTCTTCCTGGTATCAGCCTTACAAATCACTACACTGTGGTAAACAACAACGGTGGTTTACCATGATAATTTGCCTTGTCACTCAATGCTCTATTATCATCAACGCTTTCTGTACTGCCTTCCACGAACTATTATAAATGGCAAACTTCCATACAGCTTCTGTCTTTGGCCTGTTTGGTGCATTTACTGAATACATGTACTGAATGTGGCATTAACAACATTGAACTGGAATTGGAATTTTATACACTTGATAAATTCTGATAGTTACATCGTGTATTTTGCATTCAAAATAATTAATTAATTCCTGATTACAATATATATACTTGGTTCTTATCTTCATCATGTACACTTTGCTGGTAAAGCTCTTTGGCTAAGACACTTGGTCACATACTTTCTGGTCAAGCCCTTTTGTACCAGGGCCAGGTTACTCAGTACCTTTCTTTATACGTTAGTTCATTTGCATATCTGTTGTTCTGATTAAAAGTCCTTTGTCTCTCTTTCATTTGGTTCACGTGACTACTGGCACGATAATTTTCCTTTCTTCACTTCGTTTTTCATTATAAGTTTTGTTATTTTTTTGGGCCGAGTTTAATTACATTTTGGCGGGGAAGTGGGTTTTTTTTTTTTTTTTTTTTTTTTTTTTTAGTAAATTTAATTCTTTATCAAGGAGCCTACACGAACGTGCCTTGGTTCCATGCATATGGGTCTGTGGACTGTATCACATTCACAAGAAAAATGTTTAGGTAAGGACTGACAGACATGCAAGATCCTATAAGTTCTATGACCATTGGTCGGCAGAGCTGAAAAGTCGTCCAAAGTGAACCATTCTTTACTGCCATCCTTGCACCTTTCATCTTAAGCATTCAACAAAAAATTTAAGTGACACAATATCACTATAATCACCGGTTTAGCTGATTCTTCCAGGCTCAGTTGGTCATCATCCAGGCTGACTTGGTCGCCAGCCAGGCTGACTTGGTCGCCAGCCAGGCTGACTTGGTCGCCAGCCAGGCTGAGTTGCTCGCTGGCCAGGCTGAGTTGGTCGCCATCCCCCGGTGCTCCAATTGACCCCCGTCTTTTAATTTGCCGGGCCATGTTCTAAAGAATCACCAGCATTGCATATATCCAGCTGTAACAGTGACACATCAGGCCAGAGTGAGTCCAGAGACTTATAGAATCTTACCTATGTGATCTAATGTTAGACTGAATAAAATACTATTTTCAAGATTAATGCTTAATTCCTGTCATTGCAATTGAGTCCATAGCTTTAAATGATGCAGATGACTTCAAAATCCATGGGGCTGGTTTTGACCCATGTCGGTTAATATAAAACCCCAAACAGAAAATGCAATTTTTGCAATTTCGACAGAAGACATACACATGGTGAGAAAACTGTTACCGGGTAAAACTTTTATCTTAATGAAAATTCGCCTCTCTGTCATTTTTATATCTCACAAAACAACGTCATTTATGAGGACTGCCTCATGCATGATAAGATCCCCCTCACCCATTGTATGCATATTTTACTGAGTTCGTTAAGCCAAACCAAGCAATTTCTATGACCAGCCTAATTTTGCCAAAGATCTTTATAAAAAGAAGAAAAACTTCCAATAGTGACTTACAAATTAACCTGTCAATTATATGGAAACGTAGACCATTCAATTGCATTTGGCTGTTTTACCTGGCCACAGCATTCAGCTTGCTCATGTAGGAATGTTTCTTGTGCTTTAACCCTTTCCCCCTCAAACCGGCCAAAAACCGGCTGGTAGTCAAATATCATCTGCTTCAGTGTTTTCAACTAATTTCAACAGTTATGAAAAACAATTTGACTGAGAAATGTACACGAGACTTATCAAGATCACATGCCCCAGGTCAACAGCTTTCCTTGGCATGGGTTGGACACCTAGTGCCCAACCCATGTCAAGGAAAGCTGTTGACTCAGTCTTAATTCAAGGGGGAAAGGGTTAAAAAGACATTTGTGCAGCAAACAACTTCATGATGGTAATGGTGCCAAAAAACGAGAACTTTTATACTAGATAACGAAAAAAGGTGATGACGGTGAAAAAACAATGATGCAAGCAGAGAACATTGTTACAACTAATTTATAAGCCAAACAGATCAGAGACATCAAAGGATATATCTACGTTGTTACTGCATATAGTTGTAGCTGTACATCATTTCCATTAAAACTGTTAGGAATTTTGATGTTATGACAGGTACTCTGTTTGCAGGCCTGTCACTATGTGTGGTAGTAATATATTGACACATGGTGTTGCTTGTTCATAACAGAATAATCAGTGTGTGGTATTTATCATTCAATGATGTCATCTGTGGTGCAACCTCTGGAATAAGCCAAATAGACTTTATCATGACAGGGATTATGTGTCTGATTGTTACTGCATGCCATCACTTGTATGGTAAACCCCCCCGAATTAAGACTGAGTCAACAGCTTTCCCTGGCATGGGTTGGCCACTTAGTGCCCAACCCATGCCAAAGAAAGCTGTTTACCTGGGACATGTGATCTTGATAGGTCTCATCTACAATTCTTGGTCAAATTGTTTTTGATAACTGTTGACATTAGCCAAAAACACTGAAGCAGATGACATTTGAGCACCACCTGGCATAAAAGAATATTTGGCTCCCCAGGAACAAATATTTGGCTCATAAGTATTCCCTGGGGGAGCTGGTATTTTTTGTTCCCTCCCATGAATCATTGCCCCCCCCCCCCTCCTGTATAGGGAACTAGGCCTCATGCATTGTAAATATTTGTTTCCACTCACAAACTGCAAACTGATGATTAATTTTGTGTGTGAACATTAACTTACTGTGTATGCTATTATTTTTTTTTTATATTTTATTTGTGTTTCATTCTTTTGAACTATGAAATTTAGCTCAGCTTAGGTGAGCTTACTTTAAGTTCAGTCTCTAAGGAATATAATTCAGCTGACCATACCAGGTGGGAATACCATATGCATAGAATAAACTAAACTCATAATACAAAGTGTATGGCAGGGAAAGAAATATTCTCTGATGCCAGTTTAAGACCATTACAAGTTCATTCATATGTGTTCATTACCTTTATCTGTGTTTTCATTAACCCATACACGTATATTATATGTGGGGTTACTTTACCCTTTCAAATTGTGAAATAACCTGTGGAAAAAATATCAACAGGGTAAAATCTCCTATCTATTAGCATGCAATACCAACCAACATTTCTTATTTAGCCCTCAATTTACATGATTACGACTCACAAAAACTTTTTATTACCAAATAATACCCCCTCCCAATGACACCATGGCATTCCCAGCCCCCTGAAATTAACTTGACTTCAACATTTGATTTATCTTCCTGAAACATGCAGTACTAAATTTATTAATCTAAACTACAGATCTTGATTTTTTAATGTTCTTGAAGTGACAAATTTTGGACTGAGTCAACAGCTTTTCTCAGCACGCATTGGGCACAATGCGCATTGAGAAAAACTGTTGACTAGGGACATTACATCTGGAACCAGAGGCATGTTGGTACTTGAATGAGAAGTCTTTTTACGAGGAAATACGAATCTGAGATCCTAATGATAATTCAGACTAGTTTCGCTTCAGTAGATCGATTTTAGACATGATTGGCACTGACAGAGTTTAACTGAAACAACTCTTCACAAAGTGGAGATAAGATAGTGATCCACAAATTGTTACTACTGTTTGAACACACAGTCACTTCCAGTGTTTTTTTTTTAGTAAGTTGGAACTGAAGTGTGTTGTTGTAGCATTCAAACATAGAGCTCTTTACTCACAGTGTAACTGTCCTTGTTAACAATCGATTAACAAAAAATAAAGCATTACATGGCTTGGGGGCCCCAGTCAAGCATTGCTTTTCACTTCGAAGGTAAAATGACTGAACACACAAAATTCATAAAAACAACAGAGCAATGGAAAATGTTCAAGTATGAGAATAGATAGTACCTGTTATATAGACCTATCAAACTGCTCTTTTGAGACATATCTGTCCCACAATGAATGTTATTTTCACCTTCAATGACAAATCACCTGTTTTGTGTGACCACTTTAAGAATTGCCCTGGGGGTGGTCTCTCAAAAATGGGACTGCTGTACCTGCCTTTGACGACACGAGATGCACCAAAACAATTCGCAACTTTAGTCATTTATATCTCCAAAAGTATTTATGGTACTACACCCAAACCATATGTGTGTGTGTTCGTCATGATCCAAAGATGATGTACACATTGTGATCAAAGTTTTATCTCTTTAATTGCTAAACTATCATTGACTAGAATGTCGACAATTGATGATGTAAAAAACCTTGAAATAAGTCATTGCGTGCTTGACATAAATTGATAAAAATTTGTGCATTCTGTAGCTAACATATCTGCGGAAAAAAGTTATCCTACAATTTTTTATATCCTGATTACTTTTATCACCACAAGACCCTTAAGTTTGAAATGTCACTTTTTCCTTTGATCTTTGACCTGTTCAATTTCTTTGGTCCATAGGAAAAAAAAAAGGCAAGCAAATGAAAATCTCTGGATACTTTTTTCATTAAGACCTTTACAAACATAATCTTTTTTACTCCATTCCTCTTTGCTGAGCTGTTCTCCTGGAATAACTGTGTAAAGTAACCACTCTTGTCTGTTTCATGCAAGAGAGAAATCTGGCTTCAAAGGGTTTGAAGACAATAAATTGACTGTGGAGCTTTATAAATAGCTTGGCCGAATTAGGTTCACGCTTATTGTACGTGAAGCATTCATGTGTCTGAACGTTCTTACAGGTTGTCACTCAAACAATCATATTGAGATGAGTTTTATGGCCTTTAAAGCAGCAGTACCATAGTCTTATGAGGCATCAGAAACCACTTGGACAACTGGTTTTGCCACCTGACATCATGTGGGGGTGGAGCCTTCACCCTGACCAGGACTTAATCCATAGTAACCTGGCCGTCGGCACATATGTGCACAAAGTGGGTGGTACAAACTGCCCCAGTAGCGAATAATCAACTGGAGCATACCACCAGCAAAATGGAAAACTTTGCAGGACTCTGTGAGAAGTGAGACTTGGCGATGTTAAACTGAATGGAGATGTTCAGATTCCATGATCATGGACGGGATCACAGAATCGGTAAAATAAAACAGAAACATACATTTCTGTAAAATAAAACCTTCCGACCCTGTTTTCAAGAGTTACCATACCCAAATCCACTTTTTAAAATCAGGTATTCTCAGAAAGCAATAAAAAAAACCAAACCAAGCCAAACTTGAATTTGCGCAAGACACTATGATGTGTGCGTAAACCGGGTTATGAATTAATATAAACAACGATAGTCAACAAACAGCGTGAGACCACTTACCACACATTTTGAGATTAAATACAATTGTGTGCAAACTTGGGAACATTTCATCATTTTCAGCCTACTTCGTTATTTTCATCCATGCACATTTACAGTGCTGAAAACATGTGTCTGTGATTCACTTTAATACCAAAATCAAATGTTACTTTGGCTTTGTGCCACTGTCTCAAAATGTCTAGCATCATATTCAAAATGGTGCTCACCAACACGTGCGTATTTTGCCAGCCAGGGTATCGTATCCCATTTTGGATTTGTAACTGACAATGATAACTGCTTCACACACAAACAACTGGGCAGATTAAAGTTAAAATAGTAAGTCTGGTTTTCAAGATATTTTAACGATCATTTGCCCAGGTAACTCGGAGAACAGACACCTGGAATATAGCGAAATATTACGAAAATGATCAAACAAAGCTGTGTTGACTTCACTGCAAAATACCAGGCCAAATAACGACACATGTTGTTTAGCTTTTTTATTTACTTTCAACTCGCTTATAGCTGATTAGAACAACCGCTCTTTTTTGATGATTTTTTTTGGTCAAATGGATGGTTGTTTGTTGGTACAGCTTGATTATCTGCTCTTCTGCCACAACTTCCCTGTCTATTCTATCTTGTTCATCTTTGTCAGACAATGTGAAGCATAAATTCAGATTGCCATTATCATCATGATGCTCACTAGGATTATCACTACTGACGTTCTCCTGTCTTGCTATATTTAGAACTAATGCAGTTCTGTGGACTATCGCACACTGGCTGAGAGAAAGGTTGCTTTTGTGGCATGCGCAACAGTTTTGCGCCAGTGACTATGATCCGGAGGAAAGTTGCACTTTTGGCTTGCCAAGGTGTCTCATTTTAAATGCATTAAAATCATCATTTAGAATTATGATATACATGCATGTGTAGAATCACCTAATATTATTCCTAAGACATTTGAACCAAAACTTTTTGGGAAGTTAGACCCCATCAATCAATAGGACCTTTAATGTACGGACAGCTGTGAGTAATAGTTTCAGTCGCAAATGCAAACAAAACACTTTACGTGACGCATTTTCTTAGAATGTTTTACAGTCAGCTAGTTCATTTGGAAAAATCAAAGCATAGATGACCACACTCTTTCAATGTCTTCCTTTAAAAAAAACAACAAAAGATAGTTTTGTTGGCCATTGATGAGCACTTCATAATCCGCATTGCCTCGGGATATTGGCTAACACTCTGACATCGTCAGCCCTTGGTCATTCGTGTAGCCTTCTGGGTCAGACCAAGGGCTAGGCTATCAACACAATGCAGTACTTGCTGCATTAGTAATCTGACAAAGCTTGAGGCATGAGTGACTGCTCGCTAATGGCCATCATGTGGTACACAGCTTGTATGATTGACCGGCGCTATTGTCTTCATGTATGAATAGGGAACCAGAAAGACCCATGTGGTATTTGATATTCAAATGTTTTTATTTTTGTCATTTTCTTGTATTTATTTTTTTGCTTTCGAATTGAAATTTTGCCAGTGGATAGATATGATGTACATCTGTCAAAATCAGCAAAATTCCTAAAATTGAATGTTGAAAAGTTTTTGGTGTATTTCATGTGGTTAAAGACCTCCTGGAGTGTCAGATCACTTTGCTAGTTGCAGGCTGGTTTAAGACAGGTACCACTGCAGTGAAATTAATTGGCTCTCTTCAATTTGGGTTGTTTTCCAATGATTTCCTATTCAACATAAATAAAGGGTGAGAGATGAAAGAATGCTCAACCCTGTGTGAAACCATACCTGCTACAAAGTGCTGGTCTTCAATTGCGATGAACATGATGACAATTTCATGCATGAAAATGATTGAAAGTTTGTTTCAAATTGTCTGTTTTGTAATAGCACAGTACAGTCTGCTTCTGAAAATATATTGCCACGGTACAGGGTACAAGTGATCAAAATGGCTGGTTGCCCACTAGTTGTATGTATATGCATGTCCTCTGGCCCAAACTGCTTGGGCTATTCAATGCTTAGGAGGATTTTAAATGAGCAGATGAACACTTTGAGATTCAGGTCCAGCAGACTGGTGTGTGCTGTAGTCGTCATTTTCTCTCCTCCCTCTGTCTATGGTCCTTTGTTTTTTATAGTGTTTAAGCTGGTGATTTGGTGCCAGTACAACTTCCAAATGTCCAAACTTAGATCATCACAGCAATTTCCTTGGGTACTTATTAATCAGAAATCTAAGCATGCATCAAAAAAAAAAAGCTACCAGTGCAGTTTTTTTCTTTAAACTGTTTAGGATTGGAATACATGTAATCTCATCCTACCCCAATAGTCACAGCCCCTCTCTGGATAACCCCAAGGGACCTCCCCTCGCTCTGTTAAGCTTGCTTAACAGAGCGAGGGGAGGTCCCTTGGGGCTACTCTCTGGACAGCTTCTAGCATAGACCGGCAGTTTTCTAGGCAACCAAGTTCTTCCAAGTCTCTTGACCAGGGGAGGCTTAAGTATTCCTTCTGTGCAGTTTACTTCTACACTTTTTTCTTTTTGGTGACCAAGCTACTAATATTGTTAAAATAACCAATCCACCACTCACCCCCGAATCCAAAACCAATCTTTCTTTTTAAAATCAGTTTTCATGTTCCATTTTGATTTTGCCAGTTCTGACATCATTTGCATCTCCAGAGCTTTGACCAACTTGCACTGGATCTTGGCACCATAGTTTGCCTTTTTTCTACTATTACTCCAAAAGTTATTGCCTGATCTGATCAGAGTTGATGGACAAGGTCATACGACCATCTGAAAATTTTTTGGGGGGGTTTTGGACTTTTTTTATATTTGCACATGCAGATATTTGTAAACTGTAAGGCCTGCTAAGATTTCCTTACCTGACAGACTGTGACTTATACAAAAGTTTTGCACCTACTAGGCCCTATGTGATTAGTGACCAAGCTTTAGCTGCTCTTTTCTGGTTGGAAATCCATGTTGAACCCTCTCCTGTGTTCATGTTTTGTAAAAATTTATGAATAAAATGACAGATAAACTGAAATTTCTGTTTTTTATTTCAAATTATAAAGTTTTGTCGAGCTTTCCTTTGAATTTGTGACATTTCTGCTCAAAAAACCACATTACGTACAGTAAGCATATAAACCACATAAAAAGGAAGGTGTACAACTTTGAACTAGCTCCAGGGAACTAACCCCCGCGGACTGTTGGCTGGCGGGGGTCCCCCGCCAGCCAACAGTCCGGTTAGTTCCCTGGAGCTAATTTTGAACTAGAGTTTATGACAAATTTACACACTTACAGCATTAGAAATGAGGCCTACTGGAAATATATAAGAGGATTCAAAAGTGTGATTTTGCTATTATTATGTTTGGGCTGGCTATGAAGAGTCAATGAACAAAGAGTCAAAGACTTTGTCAAAGTGTCTCAGGTGTAAAACACTGAAAGAACTTGATATTTCTTAATTTTCATTGCCTCATCTCACCTATAGGAATGAGCAAATGTTGCCCACTTTGCACAGCCTGTCCATGGAGGAATATCAAGTTTCTCCCTCCATTATCTGTCAGAAACGGAGGTCGTGCATACTATTTCTTTCATGGGCAGAACACAGCAAGTAATGTTCTCGTTAGGGCAATGGTTCATTTACTGTAGTCTAGACTAGTGTTACTGTAAGAAGAAGGAAGAGAAGACATAGATGTAGGTGAGAGCAGGCCAAAGAAGCGTGCACCATGTTCCAATGAGTGAAAGCATAAAGGTATCATACGTATAATCAGGAACGTGCTATTCAATAGTATGTCCCTGCTATAATATGGTGAAAGCAAATCGGTTTCATAATTCGTACATGGACACTTGTTGACAGACAGCCGGTGTGATATAACACTCACGTTACGGTGCATATTTCTCGACAAATCATTACTACGTACATAAGTCTGTTCACTTACAAGGTTCTCATCCGTATGATATTTTTATCCTGTGGTATACTCCTTCATGGGTTATTGTTAAAGAACAAAACACCACCCATGGCCTTATGCACACAAACAACGCGTCCAGTTTCCATGCAGTGTCAAGGATTAAAGGCAAAAAGTTTCACCCGATGCATTTGTTACAAATTAACCAGTTATATCCTCAACCGGTTCTTCGATTGATTAATTGATGATTCATTCTTTTACCATAATACTGGCTCAGTGTATGATGGCACTGGTCTCCCGCCAGGCCATGGATGATAAAATGTGGTTACATATAATGACAGCATGAGAGAACAATTAAAATCAATTAACAATACAAATGATACATAGGTAAAATAATAAATATAGGTGAAATACCAGAACTAAATTTCTAAAATTGTACATAAATCAGGAGTACATATAAATGAGAACACTTGGCAAATAAGTTAACTAAGATGTACATTGACCGATAAAATATCCTTAACGGTAATGAATAAAAGTTTGTAAAAACAAAAGAGGTAAATCATTAAAATGAAGTAAGTTGGCTATGGTAAGATCATGAGTAGGAGGGGCTGCAAGTGTTCATTTGTATACCACAGACTTGCTTGTAAAGTTGGCACAGTCCATGTTTGAATGAGGCTAGGGAGGAAGACACCTTTATTTCATTGGGAATGTAATTCCATGAGATGGTACCTCTGCATATAGTTCTTTTTTGCCGTAGTTGGAGTTTACTGATGGAATGTAGAAGGAGTGATTAGATGCTGAGCGGGTGATGTGACTGTGGACTGTGTTGGAGGGTACAAATTTACAGGAAATGGCCGGGGGTACAAGGCCATGGGTGACTTTTTACATGAATGTTTGTAGATGGGTGTGGCGTCTGTGTTCTAAAGTGGGCATGTTATTGAGGTTGTGAAGTGTTTGGATAGGGGTGCGTCTATCTAATTTATAAATGATGCATAAGGCCTTGTTCTGGAGCAACTGGAGCTTGTCTGACAGTTGCTTAGTGCATGATCCCTAGATAGTGTCGCAATAGTCAAAATGAGGAACAACTAGGGACTTATAGAGTACAAGAAGTAGATGTTTGGTCAGAAATTTGCTGGACCTACTTAGGACAGCAATTCTACAATTCACCTTGCGAAACTAAGTATATTCAATGTGTTGAGTGAAGGAAAGGGATGACACCAAGGTATTTGAAATTTTCTACTTGGTCTATCCTTTCATTATTTACTGTAATTTCAAAGGGTGTAATGCGTTTCAGTTTCTGTGGAGTACCAAAAATCATGAACTTTGTCTTTTTCGCATTGAGAGTCAGTTTATTTCGTGTTACTGGTATGCATCTTTTTGTGTGTTCCATATATGTTTGTATACAAATTCTGGAAAAAAATCCAATTCCAAATATAAATACTCAGAAACTCAGATTGTTATATTTGCAAGAGGGCAGAGTAATTAAATATACCCACTATTTTATATAGGGCCTATATGGAAATGAAAATACTAGACTAACTAGTATTGAAATTGTTTGACAGTATACTTACTTGGAGATTAAATTTAATTATGATGGCAGTTTCAACAAATGTCAAAAACGTTTATATGATCAGGCTAGCAAAGCAATATATGCAGTGCTGAGGAGGTGTAGAAATCTTATGTTGCATGTCAACTTATACAATTATAATTATTTGATATATTAGTCCTACCATGGAACATGGACCTACTATCTGATAGTAGGTCCATGCATGGAGTATAGCTCCATGGTCCTACTAATTCTTTTGTACGGTTCTGAAGTTTTGGGACCTAACCAAAATGCTATCATCAACAGATCAAAGTTGAAATTTTATAAGTTAGTGCTCGAGGTGAAGAAAAGAATCCCAAAGCCAACCTGTATGATTTATTGGGAAATAGGCAAATGTCCAGTAGATGTCAACATACAGTGTGTAGGGCACTTGTTTGCCGGACTAAGATTCTAAATAAAAAAATCTGACAAAATCTCAAGTATAATGTATAGGCTATTATATGCTCGGCATCAGAAAGAAATATATATTGGTTCAAAGTGGGTATTAACTGTATGACAGATATATGGCAAAGTCAGAAAGTAAATGTGAAACTGTTTTTAAATGCTGTCAAACTTAAATTGGAGGACCAATACAAACAGAAATGGCACTCGCAGGTATATGAAAATAGAAGGTGTATTAATTATAAAATTTACAGAGACAAGTTTGGTTTTGAAAAATATCTTATTGATCTACCAAAGTGTCATGCAATACAACTATATGTAACTTCAGAAAAGGGGAACAGAAATTAACTGTAGACAAACTGCAATATGAGGTATACTTAGAGAAAATAGTATATGTAATTTATGTGACTCAGAAGTAGGGGATAAATTGTAATTTCTTTAATAATGAAAGAAGGAAATCTTTACATGAAAGGGTCATAAATTCAGAAATGTTCAGGTAGAACTAATCAATTTCTGTAAATTTATCAAGATTATTAACGGTCTCATGCGGTAGTCATGTTTAGTAATCATTTCCTGTCAGTGCACCTACTGGTATTCTGTATTCTCATTCGCTGCATACGATATGTATTTGTTTTGTTTTTTCCCGTATAATTGTATTTTTACAAGTTTGGGAATAAAGTTCAAATTCAACAAAAAAAAAGGCCCACACAAGCTCAGATCTAAGCTTCTTGGTATTTATTTATTTATTTATTTAACTAATTAATTAATTAATTAATTAATTTGTAAATGGTCGGTGTGGTGGGGGTCACTTGTAACCTGACCTATAAAACCTTTAACTTGAAAGATCTTGTATCACTTCTAGCCAGTGGTGAGAACAACATCTTTATTGCTTCAGGCCCGCCACTTGGTGGGCAAGGCCCAAATTACAAACTTCCGATCCTGCAGCTGCATTTTATTGACAGTATACAGATCGAATTTCAACATAAAATGCAGTTCATCTTCTACAGCTGCACGGTTGCAGAGAGTTAAAAAATTACCTACGGATTTTTTAGTGTATTTGCACCTGTCCGTTTGTAGGTCACGGGCACTAATTCTTCATTTGACAAGTATTTCCGTCTGTGTACAGAAAAATTTAAGTCAAGATATTCTTCTCTAATAAAAGCTGAATTTTCAAAAGTGCAGTAAATGCGTAATTTAATTGTATCACGGCCATCCCCATTCATGTATTTTGACCAAAGACGATATATTTTCAGCAAAGTTTCTCAGACAGAAGTTTGGCACAGGACTCAATGTTAATTAATGTCTCGTGCATTCTCCCAATAGCTTTTTGTCTTTTTAATCAAACTTAAATAATATATTTTTATACATATATTCACCAACCAACAGGAGCTGTTGCTTTCTACTTGAGGGTAGTTCTCTTGTAGGCAACGGAATATGAAGCTCTCAGGGTCACGGTTGAGGAGCATGTACCAACACTTGCAATTGGCATAGCGAAGCATAGAGTGAAGCATAGAGTGGTACTGAGCAAAAAAAAAAAAAAAAAAAAAAACGTCAAAGGTTAAGATGTACTTGTTCAGTAGAGGCAGAATAGCACGAAGTTATACTGATTCACAGAATTAATGGGGCTTAGAGACCAAACTTCAACAGCAAAAATAGCTAATGGCACTATCAAACTGTGTAACAGCTTAAAAGTCAGAGCAATATCTCCGTGTGAGCCAAAATTACGTAAACTGAAAAGAACTTTGTTAGCTTTTTCTTTCAGTCTTGTCAGAGCAAGATTGAAAGATCCGGCAGTGAATTCAATCCTTATAAGTAGCGGTAGTTTTGGGTAATCTCAGTTTCATTTTGTCTGTAGAAGCTGTATTTCCAGAATTTAAGGCCTCTTTTGTTGAAGATTATAATTTTGGTCTTTCTCAAGTTTACTGTTAAGTTCCATTTTTTTTTCTTTTTTACAGTTCTCATCCAAGCTGTTTGACCAGAGCATTTTGTTGGTCAGAACTACTTTCAGATAGGAGGACGAGTTCGTCCACATAAAGTAGGCAGCTGATACGCTGTGTATCAAGGAAAACGGGGCTACGGGTGTCATTAAAAATATCAGGGCGGTCGCTCAGGATTAAGTGATATGATCTTTGCATTCAATTTAAAAAATAATGCTTGCTTCCAGACAGTATCAAAAACAGATTGGAAATCTACAAAGCAAGCAAAGAGGCATTGTCTAGGTAGGCGATTAATATACTTATTTGTCAATTTTTCAGCGTAAGGATATGGTGCGATGATCTACTGTTTTGGCCGCAAACCAATTTGGTTAGAAGGAATGGTTTTATGCGTCTCTGTGAAGTTTAGCAACTGACTGTTAAAAACACAGCAAAGGCTAGTAATTTGCATAAATGACTAAACACAGAAATGAACCTGTGATTTTTAGGGACATTGTGATTTCCTTTTTTCTTTTTGGTGTATGGGTGCGATTGACTTAATTCTGCATTCTGTCGGATAGATTTGCTTAACCAGCATGCTATTAAAAATTTTGGGCAACAGCTATGCCAGTATTGTTTTCCCACTTTTCATCATGTCACTTCTGATCCTATCCAAACCAGGTGATTGGTTGTTTTTCAATATTTGCTAAGGCCAGGCAAACTTCTTGAAATTGAGTTTACTAAATACCAAATCTTTCTTATCCAAGATAAAGGTTTCCACTGTGGATCAGAATAGAATTCAGCGATTCGAAGCGAGCTAGCCACTTACACGGGTTTATAGGATTTGTTTTCTGATTAGATTCGCGTTCAGTAAGTTCATAATATATGTCCCAAAAAACTTGGGAGCGTGGGGACATTATGATCGGTGCAGAGGTACGTTTGAAAGGGTACGTTTTCACAAGGGTCCATTTTGACCGGCTGCAGATTGATCTCCCTGTATACGGGGATCGGGGCTGAATGCAGGTTTCGTTCCCCCTAAGTCTGAGCCCTTTTATTCTCCAATGCAAACCCGAGTGCAGTCCATTTTCTCCCTGTATAGTACAGGTATATGTTTGTAAGAACCACCGTGGAGTAATGTATTCATGAAATATGAGTCCCCAGAGAGCTAAAAAAAAAAAAAAAAAAAAAAAAAAAAGCAAAAAAAGCAAAAAAGCAGTATTTCAGGTCTTAAAAGTTAAAACTTGCGGACAGGGAAAGGGAATGCACCGTATCCCGATGGACTAATTCGTGGCCCTGACTGTAGCAAAGAAAATTGTCCACATTTGATTTGAAAAAGTATATGTTTTGAGAGAGAGAGAGAGAGAGAGAGAGAGAGAGAGAGAGAGAGAGAGAGAGAGAGAGAGAGAGAGAGAGAGAGAGAGAGAGAGAGAGAGAGAGAGAGAGAGAGAGAATCAACTTAACTTCCTTGTGTCGCTTCAGATATGGACGACCCATCTCCAAGCTTCAGTAAAGGAGTCACAGGAAATCAATGTTTCTTAAAAAGAATGTTTCACCTGAAAAGGGAACAATTTTGAAAATGACCTGGTGAACGCATTTACACAAGAGAGTTGTACATAAATTTAGCGAACCATGGAAAGTTACTTTTTGTAGAGCACAACACGAGGCCCATTGGCCAAATGCTCTGCTGACATGTAATTAAATTAACCATCACAAAAATAATTTCCCGAAATGCATATTCTCCGTGACATTCAGAACGGTCAAAGTCAACCATGTTATACACTATAAAAATCTAAACATTATACAAATTGGTGGTATATTTGGTACTGTAAGCCTTCGGTCTCAACATATTGAATCTAGTTCCTTTTACTAAAGCTCTTAACGACCTTGCAAAATTTGTCAAAGTCACCCAAAATTTTATAAAATTTGACCCTTGATCTACTGCATATTTGATGTAAATTTTGTTGTTGTATCTTAAATTATTATAACTTCAGTAATAAATTAGATGTTTGTGATACCCATGATGTTAGTTTAAACTAGAACAGGCTGATTTTCCAAAAGAAAATCAAATGTCTTCCCATGTGCCCTTAGCAGCTGTTGCCCTTAGAAATCTTACATACCTCTCATATTAAGGAAAGTGTTAAGGATGTGGCTCTAAGACCTTGGGAATGGGGACAAGGTCACCCATCTTAGAACTTGATTGAACCTTTATAGTCCTGTGCAATATCAAAGCCCTAGCTCCTAAACTTCTAGAATTATCTTGTGTAGATGTGTTGATTTCACTGTGGCTCTGTGACCTTGGAAATGGGGTGACGGTCACCCTACTTAGATCCTGACCAAGCCCGTATAGAGAACTATCATCTTGTGGAATATACAAGCCATAACTAAAAAACTTCTCAAGTCATCATGCAGAAACCAAACTTACTAATGTGGCTCTGTGAAATTGAGAATAGGTTCAAGGTCACCAATCTTTGAGCTTGACCATGTCCTTATAGTGAACTATAACCCTGGCAAATGTGAAAGTCCTAGCTCAAAAACTTCTAATGTTATCGTGTTTGGGAGGAGGAGGAGGAGGAGGAGGAGGAGGAGGAGGAGGAGGGGGGGGAGAAGGAAGAGAGGAGGAGGAGACACAGAAGGAGGAAGAGGAAAAAGAAGAAGAAGAGGAAAAAGAAGAAGAAGAAGAAAAAGAAGAAGAAGAAGAATGAGAAGAAGAAGAAGAAGAAGAAGAAGAAGAAGAAGAAGAAGAAGAAGAAGAAGAAGAAGAAGAAGAAGAAGAAGAAGAAGAAGAAGAAGAAGAAGAAGAAGAAGAAACAGTATGTCTCCCATGGATGGGTATACGGTCAGACACAATGACAATCACAAACAAGAGGCCTATGAGCCTAATGCTTTGCCGACCATCATCACCAAAAATTATTTTCTAAAATGATTCCCATCAAGACCTGGGGAAATTAATCAAGGTAACTTATATTATGCAATGTCAAAATTCCACATGAGACACATTTGTGATACATTTGGTGTCATTTCCCTTATTCTTTGCCAAGATATTGAATTAAACGTTTTTTTCATAAGTGCTTATTGACTTTGAAAATAGGTCAAGGTCACACAGTCCTTGTGTCATGGTGACTCCAAAAATAGGTCACCAAGTAGAGTTTTATATACAATGCACTCACATGCAATTTTGATCTGGAGGCTCAATTCTCTTTGCTATTAATGCCCAAACTACACCATACCATTACAAAATCACCTCCTCCAACTAAGCAGGTATAGTGACCTTACAGAAATAGGTCAACGTCACTGATATTACACAACATATTGGCATTGGACATGATCTTATTATCCTTTAAATTTGGCATCTCTAATTCAATCATTTTTCAAGATGTGGAATTTTGCATCTTTCAAGACACTGTACCTTATGATTTCCAACAAAGTTTAGGTGGTGCCACTGTATCATAAAATACTGATATTATGACCTATTCTATGATCCCACTAAATTTCATCAAGATCCATTAAAATTATGGATGTGGGACTGGTTATAAGATTGTACCATTTTGACCTGTATATTACATAATACTACAGGTGGCGCCACCAACACTAATGTTGATAAAGATCTTTATACACTTGATAAGCCCTTTAAGTAGCTTGGGCCTAACTCAAAAACTGTGGGGTGCAGAGCATTCACAAGATGATCCCTATATTCCAACTGGCCATTTGACCTTGACCTTCAACTCAAAATAAAAAAATTTGCAGTGTTGAAATGTGCACCCCGCAACCAGCTTTCCATACATGGTCTGTTCAATTCGGGTAATGACTTTTTGAGTTATTGAAGGAAAACAATAAACTAGGCCAAGCGCCAAAATCCATAATGATTGGGTCACAATGACCCAAAAAGACGGTCATCAAGTACAGTTTTACCTACAATGTAACCAAGAACAATATTATTTTGGAGGCCCAATTCTTTTTACCATTGATGTGCAAGCTACACCCTGCCATTAGTTATGTAACATTACCTCTTGACTACCATTTGCCAAGCCCTCTGTGTCTAGGTCAAAAGCCCAAGAAATCAAGTTGAGTTTACTCATTGATTGCTGAAAATCTGACATTCCCGTAGCGCCCTCTCTTGGTTCCTTTGGAACTGATGGGGACTCCCGGTGTGCATGCTCCCTGTATCATCCTTCCTCTTTTGGGTGCCAATACTGGCTTGCTCTTTTGAGAAGTTCAATGAACTTCTGTTCACACTCACTACTGTTTTAGTGCTTTACGTATGTTCCCTTCTGCAGAAAATCATTTCTTAGGAACTTTGGATTCGTAAGGAGCAAGTTTGCAGAGACACTTTTTATTCGTGGATGAAGCAGACAATCCTTAACACCTGTGAGATCTTGCTGAAAAGGCCTGATACCTAGCGGCTTGTCTCAGCCAGAACTCATGAGGTGCGAGCCTTTAATGCCTTGTGGTGCACCCTTTGGAATGTTGCAGTTATGGACATTCTGCAGGCCTCCCGATGGTGATTGTCTATGTCTTTCGCCGGGCACTACTTGTGTGACATGATAATGAAAGAGGAGGGCAAGTATGCCTTTGCAGACATCACAGGCTCCTTTGTTGAGGTTCTGATACTCGTCTGTTATATTTAAAGCTTCCAGATCCCATCCAAGTAGCCACAGCGACAACACTTTAGCACTCTTGTGGTTGATTTGACACAGTCTATAGACCTGTTGGCACACTTCTAAGCAGGCCTAAGGCATTGTGCTAAATTGACCTAATCTCGAACCAGTATCAGGAATGTCCTATTGTCCTGGCTTGTTACCGGTTGACCCAAGAGTCTACTGCCCTAAGGAACCATATATTATATGACAGCCCCCATTGCCTGCCAGTTTCGCCACAAGGTCCTGTTACATTTCAAGGTCCGATGGAGATGAAACAGACAGCATCTGGGCTGAACCATGAGGTGGACAGCTATCATGTTGGCAGGTGAGTTCAGGGGTGTTCAGTGCAGTCCCATGCTGGCAGGTAAGGAGGGTTTCTGGCTTTGGCTGGAATCTATTGTTGGCGGCCCCAACTCCATGTACCTCTGAGGTTTTCGTGCAGACATCGCCTCCTCAATATATTGAAGTAATGCTGTTGTTTTAAAAACTCATTTTGGTCAACATCTTCCATAATACTAGAGGTGCCACCAAATTTTGATATATTTTTGTCTTTTGCCCAACTGACATTCCTGCCAACTTTCATGCCAATTCATGGAGCCTGTCCGAAAAAATTTTCCCACTTTGGTCCACGATACTATAAATGGGGCGACTAATATCAAACTTAACCAGGATTTTCATACCTTTTTCAATCCTGAAAGGTATATGGACTTATAATGGAGTCAAGTTGAAACCTGTGGACTGTATGGCATTCATAAAATATCTGGACAGAAGGATCATATTAAACAAAAAATTCATTAAAAAAAAAAAAAAAAATCATTGGAGCAGGACCATTTGAAAATTTGTAGGGACATATTAAAGGTATATCCCCAGTAAATTTGAAGTGGATCTGGCCCAAGGTTTTGGAGAAGACAAGAAAGGTTCCTTGTGGATGGACAAACGACCACCAGAAGAAAAGCTAAGCAGACTGACATGTCTGCTGAACCACACACACAAAAAGAAGAAGCCCATGGGCCTATTTTTCTGCAGGCACCGTGGGTATATTGCCTGTCCTGAAGTGGCTTCTGAACACACTTATAAAGCTTATGTAAATTTAGTCTGTAAAATGTCCACCAGATGGCACTTTGCTCTACATGTAATCATAGCTTATTTGCATGCAATTCCTGTGATGGATGTTGCTGCATGTGCCAAGACAATAATGAGGGAGTCCTTAACTTTATGTCCTCAGTGACCTTGTGACAGAAGATCAAGGTTATCTAGATTATGTAATACAAAAGGCCCATAGACCTGGTGCTGTGCTGACATTGCCATTGGAGCCCAATTTAGACCCTGC
Organism: Hermodice carunculata; assembly: GCA_964020975.1. Lineage (NCBI taxonomy): Eukaryota > Metazoa > Annelida > Polychaeta > Eunicida > Amphinomidae > Hermodice > Hermodice carunculata. The sequence goes on along the minus strand of OZ026612.1, from coordinate 39,601,267 downwards.
CATTACAAAATCACCTCTTTCAACTTTACAGGCATGGTGACCTCACAAAAGTACGTCAAAGTCAGTCATATTATATCAAATTCCAGCTTTGGACATTGTCTATATATCCTATCAATGTGGCAAGTCTAATCCAATCACTTTTCAAGATATGAAATTTTATATCTTAAAACACATTTTGGCTCATAATTTTCATCAAATTATAGGTGGCACCACTAGTATCATTAGCAACTTAGACTTTGGCCTCCCCCACAATTCCACCTAATTTGGTGAAGATCTGGCACAAATTAAAGATGCTACAGTGGTCACAAGATGTTCATATTTTGACCCCTACATTGCATAATATTGTAGGTGGCACCACCAATATCAAAAAAGACCTAGATTTTTATGCACCCTTTAGGTCCTAAAAGGTCTATTGGGCTAACTTGAAAACTGTGGACGGTATCGTGGTTACATTTTCACATATATATTACGATACTATAGGTGGCGCCACCAACACGGATATCAACAAAGATTTTTATACACTTTAGAACTCCTAAACATTATATATGGGCCTAACTGACAAATTGTGTAGTGCAGAGCATTCATAAGACAACCCCTAATCTTGAAACTGGCCATTTGACCTTGACCTTCAACTCGGATTAACAAACTGTTACATTTAAAATGTGCACCCCACATCCAGGTTTCCATATCTGGTCTGTTTGTTTAAATCAGGTAATAACTTTTTGAGTTATTGACAAAAAACAATAAATTTTGAAAAGCACCAAACTCCAGAATTACTGGGTAGTGATCCAAAAAGTGGGTCACAAAGTACAGTTTTATGAATCAAGCTTAATTTTAATATGCAGGCTCAATTCCCTTTGCCATAGGTGTCCAAGCTACACCCTGCCACAAAAAAATCACCTTTTCAACTTTACAGGCATGGGGACCTCATAAAAAGGGTCAAAGTCACTGATTATTGACATTACATAACAATCTAGCTTTGACCATGGTCCATGTATCCTGTAAATTTGGCAAGTCTAATTCAATTACTTTTCCAAATATTGAATTTTACATCTTAAAACACATTTTGGCTCATAATTTCTGTCAAATTATACGTGGCCTCATTAGCATCATAAGCAATTTGGACTTTGACCTCCCCCACTATCCCAAAAATTTGATGAAAATCTGCCACAAAATAAAGATGCTAGAGTGTGCACAAGAGTTTCACATTTTGAGTCTTGATTCCCATATTACATGTTGCAGGTGGCGCCACCAATACCGAAAGGGACCCAGATTTTGATACACCTTATTTGTCCTGAAAGTTAAATTGCGCTAACATGAAAACTGTGGAAAACATCGCACTAACAAGCAAAAGTTTATGGCCTGACACACAGACATGAGCTGTCACATAAGCTCTGAGACCTTTGGTCAGCAGAGCTAAAAAACCCAACAAAGAGAACAAAAAACACACGACCACTGCAAAACTTACATATTTTTTATTTTCATTCCTCTAAACCAGTATTTCTACAGGGCCTGCAAGGGCCAACAGAAAAATAGACACACCTTTTCAAATAAAATTTACTGCTATGAAGGCCAGGAGTCTTTGCAAGAAGTGAGCACCTTATGTTATTAACTACATACACTTGCCTGTATGACAGACCTATGGATCTCCAAATGTTCTAACCTCCTCCATTCCCAGTGCCAATACATAAGTTATTTCAAAATTTTTTTCATTACCGTCTGCCATGTTGGAAAGTCGCTCCTCCTCAAAATTCCCATTTTCCTGGTACGTCAGCAATGTAGCAGATCTTTTTCTTACACTTCAACCCACCTATTTGTACTACTCTGAGACTCATGTCTTAATGTACACTGTCAGTGAAAAATATTCCTTTTTCTTTTTGAAGATCTCACACTGAGTGAAAATCTCACACAAAAATAAACAATGATGCATGAACCTTTTACATACTTGTTTAAGTATTGTAACAGTACTGTAGATAGAAATTTGCTCTACATATTTTATACAATAATGAGGTTTACTTATCATGTATATCCTTCTTACAAGCTAACAAGAGCACCCCCCATGGAAGAGGGTGGGGGGGGGGGGGGAGGGGAGAGACCAACAATGAGAAAAAACAAAACAAAACAGACCAGACACAATTTATCCACATTCATTAGAACTGATTCTGATATATAAATGAGTTAAATATATATCTCAAGGAGCATGTACCTTAAAAAATAATTTACATAACTGCATTCATTAGAACTGATTCTGATATATAAATGAGTTAAATATATATCTCAAGGAGCATGTACCTTAAAAAATAATTTACATAACTGCGAGCATGAATCTACTTTGGAATACAATGTGTCCAATTTAATTCTTTCGATACCCACAAACACGTTGTCTTCCATCACGTACACATAACTTGTGAGGCTGAAGTTTACCTATTTCTCTCATTCAAATCTTCTATTGCCAGAAAACCTGCAAAGCATTAACATACAATGTGTGATGTACCTCAGTTGCTTTGTTATCTAGCAACAATGGAAATTCACAGGAAGGTAAACTAGTCCATGGCAACATTTGCACTGCATAGTTAACCTCCCTCTATGCAGACCTTCATGCTGTTTGAGTACTAAATATACCTACCTGTTATTATGTTTGCCACTAATAGCATGACCTGTCCATTTGGTCACACACACACACTCTTGTAATGGCCTTCACTTTATGTAAAACACACACATTTGCCTGCAAACATGAAAGCAAGTCCATGTGTTTTCTAAAAGTGGAGCAAGTGTAATTGCCTGCTCATAGAAAACTAGTATTTACCAAAGCAAAATATCTTAAATGGTACCTTGTTGTCTTTCTCAAAATTAAGCATTATTGTGTAGCTCAAAACAAAGCAATCTCATCTTGCTTATAATAAAGCCTTAGTCTTTTTCAAATTTTTTTTTGTCTTCCTTCAAAGGAACCTTTGTCTTGCTCATAATGAAGCTGTCGTCTGTCTAGAAGGTCTTCCAATCTTCCCCAAAATGAAGCCTTCATGTAATACCAACATGGGTGGTGACCTAACAATTCAACTGGCACCTACAGTTGCTGCCCTAGTTTCTTAACACAGTAATACACAGGTTGAGAAGGTGCATCTGTTTCGGGATTTTAAGAGAGCACAAAAGTAGTGAGCAGAGGCAACCCAGAGACTTGTTCCTCCAATGATGGAAGAGGCATCACTGATCTTGTACTAAGCTCAAGCAGACATCAGTGACAATACACTGCACATGTACACTTCAATTTTGTGTTGAAATAGTATGTTAAATAACACAATAGCCAAATATAACCAAACTCCAAAGGGACACATTTTAGAAAAGCCCATCCCTCTAGACATTTATCAGTGCCTGTGCAAAGGGTGTGGAACTTCACCAGGAATGACATTAAGCCTGGATAGCACAATTACCAAAGTTAATGAACACAGCATATATACTAAAAATTAATTATGCAATCATCTCTTTGTACAGAACTACAGGTCTTACCGAGTTTTTCAATTGACAGTGGTATCAAAGAAGGCACTGAATTCAGCCAATCGGGTTGCATTTCACCACAAAAGATAAATCTAGAATGTGCTGACAATACAGATTTCCCTACACCATTCTGTCACGGCCAAAAACAGAGTTACAGTCATTTTCAATTTATTAATACTTAATTCTGGAACACCACAAGGTAATGCCTTCAGGAATCAACTTCTCCAAGAGAGAAGCCAAGCTGAAGTGCCCGGTTGGCATGTCTGTGTTTTGTGCCCGCTGCCGGTCGGTGTGGCTGGACCAACCAGGGAACATATCTCTGATACACCTTTCTACTCCAGTTTTCTCCATTCTTGGTATGCCATAGGAGAATGTGACCAGAATGGGAATGGCTGGGTGGGTTTCTGTAGTGTTCCACAGGTATTTTCAATAAATAAAGTTTTTCCTTTAATCGCCTCCTACTCAAGTCCCAATACATTGCTTAAGGAACACCATAGGGACCTATCAACTGAATGGTGGCAGGTGGTGATCTTCAGGAGTCACTAAACATGACCCAAACATGGCACTTCTTAAACACCAGCCTTGCTGGTATCAGTATACAAGACAACAGTGGATACTCCTTAGTATCACCTCCCTCCCCCTCCCCCCCCCAAAAAAAAACAAAAAAAACCAAAAAACCCCCCCAAAAAACGAAACAAACACCCCCCCCCAAAAAAAAACCCAAAACAAAACAAAACAAAAAAACTAAAAAAGAAAAAAACAAAACACGCAAAAAAATGCTCACAAGCAAAACAAAAAACAAAACAAAATAAAACTGCTGGGTACCAACTTTGAATTAGCCTTCTGCTGACTTAACACTAAAAGCTTGTATACCAGATTCATCTTTCCTGGGTACTGCAGGTAAAAAGAGGTGCACTATTACTCGACTTCCATCTACATGCATCTGCAGTGCCTCATGATGCCTGGTAGGAATATTTTCCTCAATGCATCCCAAGGGTGGGTGATTTCTTAATCCAGCTCAAAAATTCAGAGATCATTGAACCCAAAGAGATTTCAAGGATTGGTAGAACGAAGGCATGAATGTCTCTCCAGCATTCATCATCACTAAAGTGTGACGGTGATGGACATATCTCTAGTGAAGATTACTATTAATCATCCCTCCATATATATGAATGCCCTAGCTAGTGTAGTTAGTGAAATAATGGCACTCTGAAGTTTTCCTCCAAGGCTCACTGAAGCAAGATATGATCACTGAAATGTGCCAGTGATGGGCAGATGGACGGATGTCCAGAAAGTGAGTTTAGTCTCATCCACAACTAAGGTTGTAGTCTGCAGCCAGCCCTGTGACTGGTGGAGCTGTTGAGGCAAAAGCTAAACACCATGAGTGGACATAAAAGCTCAGCAGACTCAGACTTGTGTAAAGCAAGACAAGGACTTAATCTGTAAGGTGTGAAGTACTGTTTCCAAGTTTCTGGCTAAAGGACTTTTAGCCATACATTCAATGTAAGGTCAGAGCATAGCATCAGTGCCTTCTTTGTTGCAAGAGCCTAGAGAAATCCAATGCAGCGTTCAATGTAAGGTTATAGCATAGCATCAGTGCCTTCCTTGTTGCAAGAGCCGAGAGAAATCCAATGCAGCGTTCAATGTAAGGTTATAGCATAGCATCAGTGCCTTCTTTGTTGCAAGAGCCTAGAGAAATCCAATGCAGCCATCTTCCCTCCACTGTCCTGAGGCCAAGGTCAGCTGAATGAATGTTTCAAAGGCACAGGATTTCTATTCTACCTTCACCATGTCCTTGCTCTCAAAAAGCTACATACACTGTGGCCAGACCTGAAAGTACAATGGACTGAATCTCTTGTGCCAGGAAAGATGCTTCATTTTGGCTTTTCCAACTGCACTGATATGGCCAGCAGGTCCCGGGGCAGCTCTAGGTTAAAAGTTAGCAGATCTATGGACCAAGACTTCTTGGACCACCAGTGTGACATTAGAATGATCTCCACATTCTCTTTCTGAACCTTCTCTCTCCCCCTCAGCATGAGACGGAAGGAGGGTGGTGCTAGGCATATTTTGTCTCATCTCAGGAGAAAGAGATGCAAGTCAGCAACTTGTTGTCTCTGATGGTGGATATGTCCACCCACAATCATCCCAAAAGTTCCAAAATTGCTGGAGCAATGCTTGGGTGTAATAGTCACTTGGTACCAATTATCAGAGATCTCCGACTAAGGAGGTCTGCTTTGACATTGATCAAGCCTGCCTTGCAATGTGCCAAGATGCCCAATTGGTCTCCAGACACCAGAGTATGACAGTCACTGTGAAGGAAAAAACTATTTCTTTGACCTGTTGGCCAGAAATGGCCTCTGTGACTGTCTCATAGGGTATGTGCTTGTTTCCCCTGGCAGGAAGAGGCCCGTTCACTAGTGGTGGTGGTGGGTCATAAATGGACAGAAAAGGCTTGTCCAGGTTCAAGTTACAGAATTGGTAGTGTGTCTATGAAAGTAGTGTGCAAATGCCATGTGTCCATTGTCAGCCACACAGAATGGAGGTAAGAACTACCATGACCTATTACGGTGGAGAGACCATCTGCAGAATCCAAGACACCACTTGGGGAGTTTGGGATGGCATAATCGTAGAGGGATACAACTGCCAGGGTTCCTAAAGCAGCAGCAAAAGAACCAAACAAAATTCCAGACCCCTGAAACAGGCAAAGCTGCTGCACCAGATGCCAGGACCAGCCAACTAAACAGTCTGAGGGCTAACAAAGACACTTAACTGGGAAAGTCAAGGTAAGCTGTACCAAGACAAGGGCTTGGTTTGCTGAAGTGTGCTGGACCAGACCACTATCTGTGGCCAAGGCCAGGCCACCAACTGATCCCAGCTAAGGGCTGGCTTTGAAGCATGGCCCAAAGTCCCTCCTCAAGTCAGACATACAAAACCAGAGCCCAACAGGGATCTGACAGAAACCTGGCTTTTGGTCTGCCACTGAACTCTCGGGTTGCACCACAAAGGGGTGCCATCACAAAGCCCCAAGAATAAACCTTCTTTCCCAGGCTTGATTGCCATGGATCAGGGACCTACACAAGCAGAGCTGTAGTGGGAGGTAGACCTCTGTCCATGGGTTTGGACGCTTATGCACCCTGCTTTGCAGTGGCCTTTTCTTCTGCTTGTCTGACTAGCTCCCACTGCTTGGGCAACCAGGACAAGCAATAAAAGCAAGGGTGTCCCTGGGAACACAACGTACTTACCTTCCACAGAAAAGTTCAACATGCCAGATGTATGATCCAAGATGCTAGAGGGCGAGCATAAGCGCCTAGGTGTTTGGGGGTCTGCCATGATAAAAAACATGGCAACATGATCAGCACCAAACTTCCAACTGAAATCTAACTCAGGACTGAACAAAGTAAGGCTGAAAAACATTTACACTTGCGGCGTTGGCCAGAAAGGAACAGAGTGATGCAAAAGTGGAATGTATTTTTTCATTTTTCTTTTCTATACCCAGCCTGAAAAGGCAAAAATTGCACACACATAAGCACACGCACACAAACAAACAAACAAACAAACAATTCCAAGCCAAAAAAGTACCACAATAGCAAATGCCCAAGTGCTGACAAGAGATAACTGGGCTAGAGAGTGTATCACAGACATGCTCCTGGGTTGGTTTGGTCAGATCAGCCACCAAAGGGAATATCCCCAGACCTGTCAACTGGGCACTATAACTTGGCTACTTCCTTGGAGAAGTGGATCCCTGAAGGGATAACCCCATGGTGTTCCATAGGTAATGTATCGTAACATAGTAAATTGTGCCTGCTATATGTTGCATCATTCACTCAATTAGTCAGTGTTTTGCCACCTCACTCAACTACAAAACAGAATGTGCTGTGTTACATTTGGGCGGCTTTTACAGTAATCACTTTCTAGTAAACGCTGGCATTCATATGTCAGCAAACTGTGGCTACCATACTGTACATTTACAATAAACAGGAGTGCAGAGAACAGGTTGCACACTCCATTCATTTGACAACCTATGTTGTGAATGTTAAAGCCCTACTGTAGGTCAATAGGTCAACACCCGCTCCTGTTGCATTACAAAAACTTTGTACCCACAGAAAGCCTTGCTTCTTGGCTCATTCTGACCATGGAAAACAATTTTGTTTCTAAAGTAACTTAACTTCTTCACGGTTAGGTCATGTCTGTGTGTTAGCCCAGTGTTTTCCTTTGAAACTTTTTTGTTGGCAAACAAGTTGAATGATTACCCAGATCTGATCCAATCACACAAGTGTAGTACAAAGTGATATTCTACAAGAATCATTATGCATTTTTTCCAAACTCGTCACTGGCTTCGTTGAAATGCAACCATATGTTTCACGCAATTTACAACTTCCGTTACATCAATTTCCACTAGACATTTGAAAACTGTCTCATATAAAAGCTGGTGCATCATAACAATCACATATTTACACTTCATTCAAGGCCACTTTTTCTTTTAAACTGTAGCTACCACAATTTCAATAATGTGACAAATTTATGCCCCCTCTCCATCAACTAAAGCTACTTTGCTGTCTAAAATATTTAATAGAAAATTAATAGCATCCTGAATATCTGTATAACAGATATACGTATAAAAATATTTTAAAGTTGAAGTCTGACAAAGTTTCTGACAAATGCTTTCACCCATTCACTAGAGTATGTGGCTCTTCTTACAATTTAATACTTGGTTGTTGAGTTATGGAAGTCCTATTTGTGCACCCTACTACTCCATACTTATGATAGAATTGTTAACTCGAGTATAGTTAAGCCTGTCTTGAGAGACCACACCCTGGCTTGACCAAATTACAGTTTTTCAAAACAGGTAGTCTTTCATTTGGGGGTATACATAAGATGAAAAGTATTATGCAAAGTATCATAAAACGGTCTTTCACGACAGCTGGTCTCTCAAGACAAGTTTCACTGTACATGATGCACTCTCTGTTGTGCTGGCAACTAGATTCAGTGCACACTCAACTGCTAAGCAGTACATGAATTGGCCATCATTATCAGAAATGAACACACATAAACTGAGAAGGAAATTAAGACGAGGACCTAGACAAGTTGCCTCAGTTGAAGGAAGCTATTAAAACTTCTGAACTTCCTTGTCAGATCTAGATCAGGAAATGAATTAATATACCACAGTATTTAATACCTTGTGTATATATTATATATATATATATGTATATATATGTAAAGCATCGCTAACTTCCATGTGGTTCAATGTGAATTACAACCTCAACATCGGGAGTACATGTAATATATACAGACAGAGAGTACAAAAGTCTTCAAAATGGTTACGCAGAGCTATGCTTCCATGTAAGCCTACTATATACTATATGTAATGGAAAATCCATTAGTTTATAGAGTACACTCATTGGAAACTCACAATGTGTACTGGTAGAACATCCACAGAACACAATGTGTACAGAATGGAAATCCACGCACACACAAGCTCCACTGGAGGAAAGCCAACAATATAACAGTGTGTACTGATGCAATGGTAACATACACACAGTGTGTGCTGATGGGAAATTTTGAAAAACAATGTGTACTGGTACTGACTGGGATTTAAAGAAATACACAATATTTACCAATAGTGAATAAGTGTATCAACAAATGCACAAATCTATTGATGGAAATCAGTAAATACACAATGTGTATTGATGGGAAATCTACAAATACAAAAAAAAAATTCCACTGTTGAAACACCCACAAATATCTCATCTGTACCCGTGGGACATCAACAAATAAAAAATCTGTGCTAAAAAGCACCCCAAAGTTTGTACAAATAAAAAAAAACAATGCTGTGATAGAAAATTTATGTTTACTGATGAGAAATCTGTACCTCAGTAAGTTTTCTAGAAGTATTACAAAATGTGAGCCATTAGAAATCAAGAAATGTGTACTGAATCAGTGACAATAAAACATATATGGTGTATTGATGACAAATATGTACAACTTTGTATTCTGATTGGAAATACATCAATACACACTTTATCACAATGAAAAATCAAGGATTACTCCTAGCTATTATTTATTTGCCTGCAAACCATTAGTGGTTCTGATTTTTTTTTTTTTTTTGCTGGAGATAGACCACTGCTTTGCAGGTAAAGTCACAATTTAAATGGAGACTCCTTTATAAGCAACACAGCCTCCAACAAATATAATTGGTTTGTATTCCTATGCAATGCCCCTTTTGACATTATATTACTTGGTACATGGCTAATGGAATCATTGTAACATGTACATTCTTCTGTGTTCACACTAGACTTTCCTAAACACTCTCATTCTTTGTATCATGCACAACAGACAACCAAACTGAGACACTTACACTTCAGGCTCCCAATCATGAACTATGACTTACGCGGCTAGACTGTTTGGTCTGCAAGTGCCTTGAACCATGTGGTCTCCATGTGAGTTGAGCCAGTAACAGATTCGCTGCTGCCTGATGCATAAAATCATGGAAATCTTATATCACTAATACAGTGGCCCCCCTCCTATAAGGCCACCACAAATTCAGCCAAAAAGTGGCCTTACAAGAGAGGTGGCCTCTCTTGAGGGGGAGAATATTATGGAATTACCATACTTTTTGCACATGAATGCTGGCCATTCATGAGAGGTGGCCTCTGGTGAGAGGGGCCTTATAAGAGGGGGACCACTGTACTGCAAGCATGCAGTACAAAAACACATTTATACACAACAGCGGCTTTTCGTATTACAGTAATAGTTTTCATATATATATACATATACTGAAACACTGAATAGAAATAACTAAATGTGCCTCTTGACTGTCCTCCATTTCCTCATTGACCAGAAAACCGCCACCTTACTCTTTGCATTATGTATTTTCATTGGACCACTGGTTCTATAACACATACACAAAAGATCTGGACACTGTGGACTGTTCAGTCACACCAACATAATTTACACTTGCAAGGAAATGCTGGGGCATAGCCATAACCTAGTCCATTTTCAAATCACTTTTACTTTCTCCCCGTTTTACGGAATGACTTTTCAAAAATATAAAATTTTTACCTTCCCCTTCCCCTTTAAGTATGCCTGTCCGCTTAAGTCTCTGTGTGTTATGGTTTGGTGTAGCACTTCACTAAACAAACCTTCAAATATGTGCACACAAGGACTTTCAATGGTAAGAGAAACCATCAAATACTGCTGCATGTACCATTGGACCCCATTCCTTTGGAAATATTATTGCCTTCTGATATTCCATAATGCAGGCAGAATAGAGAGTGAGAAAAAAAAAGAGACATCCCAAAGCTGTATATACTGTTCAAAATTCTACTAAATTAATTTTTTTTTTTCTAAATCAACTTTGCTTATCAAACCTCTCTCAGAAATGATGTTGCTGTATTTCTATGTCAAATACACATGTAGAAAGCCACCAAATCGTCTTACAGAGGGCATTCCTGTTGTAATATCCTCATCAATGGAATGACATATTTTTACACCTGTAAGTCACTGCATATTGGTATAACCTTGATTACTTCAAACAAGTCTTTGTCTTCAGTCACCTGCTGATCTCAGCCAGATACCCATCATGGGGTACCTCAGTACCCAACAAAGCATTATTATATCATCCTCATACCCGATTTCCATCATGCCACAAAGCCTGCATTGCCTTTGTACACAAGATAATAACTGTGCCAAATACTTGGAAGAGAGTCCAGATAACAGCTATATATACACACACCAGTTTGAACAGTACAACAGGTGCTCATTTCAGGATAACACCCATGCAGTCAGAACATGTGGTCTGGCAATTGTCAGCTGTGTATTCACCTGACTATTATCAAAAGTGTGATTCTGTCGCATTTCTCTGGCCCATATCCTGGAATTACCTTCCCACAAAGATTCCATATAACTCATGCATAATAAGTGGCAAAATATCAGATGAGTTTTACTAAAATTATATATTGCATATCATCATTTTCAGTTTCAGTAATAGCGTATGTGCGTGAAATGCATGAGTGAACATGAAGAACAATAGAAAGTCCTGCAAACCTTGATAAATTTGAATAAAGTATGTATTCCACCATTGATTGGGCATTTCATAATTTAAGTATGTAAAGCACTAAGTGTGACTGAAAAACTTCCTTTTCAGCATTTCTCATGCAAAGTGTATCCCTGGTTTCTGTGGGCAGTTTTTACCCAAAATGTACATATTCCTAGTGTATTTCTTTGTAAAATACCCACACCCTTGCAGGACATCAGGCAAGACCATTGGGACGTGACTTGTGTATTCAGCTGTTAACAGGCCAATTAAGCCATTGTTCTTGTATACTCGCACATGGGTTATTCAAGTGCAATATTTCTTCCCTTTTGGGGGGGGGGTGGGGGGGTGGGGTGGGGTGGGGTGGGGTGGGGTGTGGGGTGGTGGGGAGCAGTAAAACTTTGATACTGCCACCACTGAAGTTCATGATGCTAAAGTTGATGGACTGACACAAAAATTCCTATCAGCAATTCAACCTTTACATTCTTTACCTTGACTTAATTCTATCATATCGGCCATGGCCAACATTGCCTCATGTCTGAGTCAACAGACACAACCAACTCAAAATCAGCTTGTTTACCAATGTTCCCAATGCTAAGCTGATAGGGCCTGCTGCAAATGAACTCTTTCTGGACCCCAGAGGAGACAACTTGACAGTGTTACCTGCAAATAATTTGCTCATTTTCGTAACAATAAATTGCAAATAATTTACTCATTTCCACAACCATAAATCCCTTTGGAGCTTTGTTTATCTTGATGAAAAATTTCATCATGGGGTACCTCAGTACCCAACAAAGCGTTATTATATCATCCTCATACCTGATTTCCATCATACAACAAAGCCTGCATTGCCTTTATAGAAAAGATAATAACTGTGCCAAATACTTGGAAGAGAGTCCAGATAACAGCTACATATACACACACCAGTTTGAACAGTACAACAGGTGCTCATTTCAGGATAACACCCATGCAGTCAGAACATGTGGTCTGGCAATTGTCAGCTGTGTATTCACCTGACTATTATCAAAAGTGTGTGATTCTGTCGCATTTCTCTGGCCCATTTCCTGGAATGACCTTCCCACAAAGATTCCATATAACTCATGCATAATGATTGCCAAAATATTAGATGAGTTTTACTAAAATAATATACTGCATATCACCATTTTCAATTTCAGTAATTTAAGTGCAATATTTCTTCCTTTTTTTGGGTGGTGGGGTGGGGTGGGGTGGGGTGGGGTGGGGTGGGGTGTGGGGTGGTGGGGAGCAGTAAAACATTGATACTTCCACCACTGAGGTTCATGATGCTGAAGTTGATGGACCGACACAAAAATTCCTATCAGCAATTCAACCTTTACATTCTTTAGCCTGACTTAATTCTACGATATCGGCCATGGCCAACATTGCCTCATGTCTGAATCAAGTGACACAACCAACTCAAAATCAGCTTGTTTACCAATGTTCCCAATGCTAAGTTGATAGGGACTGCTGCAAATGAACTCTTTTGGGACCCCAGAGGACACAACTTGACAGTGTTATCTGCAAATAATTTGCTCATTTTCATAACAATAAATTGCAAATAATTTACTCATTTCCACAACAATAAATCCCTTTGGAGCTTTGGTTATCTTGAAGAAAAATTTCATGCAAATTCATTTTCATTTATGCCATGCTGAACATCCCTTTACTTACATGGTATTTTCTGGCACAGAAAGTCAAAATTATTTAAAAAAAAAAAAAAATTGCTCTGCCAAGATTGTGACAACAGCAGCAGTACGGAATCTGCAGTAAATAAATTACTAACTGCCAGCCAGTATGATTTATCTCATTCACATCAACAAAACTCACAGACTCAGAAATAGTTTACTTGACAAAAGAAAAAAAAAAAACAACAAACAACAGTATAAAGAAAAACAAAAACTTCAAATATACCAAAAAACTTCTATCATATGGGCTTTTGAGATAACTCAGATAAATACAAAAACATTTTTAGGGAAAAAATACCACCACCCCCACCCCCACTGGTGGACGGGGATAACAAAGCTGTCCGGGTTGCGCTCAATGTGCTCAACCTACCCGAAGGAAAGCTATTGACCTAGGGTGTGCCATCATGAACAGTCTAACGTACAAATCTAAGCACAAATGTTTTCTAGCAATTGTGTATGATTATTATGGCAGATGACAATTTACATCCAGGCGTCTTTGGACCATTTGAGTGGGAAAGGTTTAAAAATTCACCAGGATGTGGCTGCTGATGCTTGCATCTTTTCTTGTCCTGAGGAACAACATGCCTGCAGTCCCATAGCTTTATGTGGCACATTGTGCCCAAAAGCTGTCCACTTGGGCACAATAGGGTTTTAAATTTTGCAAAACGATTTTATCACCATAAAATAATAATAATGCTTTAATGTAATGTCTACAATCAAATGAATCAACTGCATCAACCATGATAATGTTGGCTTCATTAAACAAGTATGTCTTTTTTTCATAAGCTTGAAAAAATAAATTTAAAGAAAAATCACCACATTAGTGTTTAAATTTTCACATGTAAAAGGTGGGGATTACATCAGATTTTGCATCCTCTTTCTGTCTTTCATAAATTCCAAAGTGACCCATTTCTCAGATTGGCTGCTGCAGTGCGTAATAACTTTTCTGTAGGGCAATATGGACTTGAATGGACAGTTCAACCAGTAAGGTGACCATGGGCAGCTAAGTCAACATTTACAGAACAGCAGTTTTTGACGTCCATGTCGATAGCAATTGTTTGAAGTAACCAAGAACTACAGAAACCAATCAAGAGACAGGACCAAATAACAGCAACATGTAACAACCAATGAACCAGCCGCACCCACAATGTCTCCCTTTGACTTCAATCAACAATAGTGAACGACTTCATCTGGCTTCCGTTTCCTCTTATGCTTTGGTTTGTCCTTGTCGCCACTCTCACTACATGGCGTCACCGATCGGCTATCTAGGTATGGCAGAAATCTGTTGCGCAATTTGTCGAAGAAATCTTCTACACCTCTGCCTGCTTTGCCTACTTCAGAGTCAGGCTGCAAGAAAATTACAATACCGGATTAATTTTCCTGCATTTTTCATTAGTAAATGCTAGAAGACTATGCCTTAAAAAGTTCAAAATGCTTTTTTCCGTTTCAGCTGTGATTAGTAAAATTCTAAGAGATCATACCTCAAAGGTACATGCAACATGGGCCTAAGCTGAGACTCACAGCTCACATCCCAAGTTTAATTTGATATTATTCTTCACTACAGCACTTAGTGTCTTACACTTGACTTTTGTTACCAAGCTACTAAATATTATATGGAAACTTATGTGAATTGAATATATATACACAAACATATAAATACGCAATTCCTTATGACTGGAAGTCATTTCAGGGGGAAAAAAATTATCATTATAGATATTTTACAATCATAAGTATTAAGCTGGTATTTCTGCAGCATGCAACATAACAACTGAGACAACAAAATTTGGTATAGCTACAGTGAATACTTCTTGAGATATCGCCGTAATGTCGTCTAGGTTGATGCCATTTAGACGGCCTTCAAACAAGTAAATTTCAACTTTCATGAAAAGTTTAAAAATACTCAGAGGACACTGGTTTTAAATAGGAACCCGGTCCATCTTAAGATACATCTCTGACAAAAATTTGGTAAAGCTGCGGTCAATATTTTTTAGATATCAAAGTAACATTGTCAGAGTTGACACTCAGACGACCTTCAAATAAATACATTTTAAGTTTCATAAAAAAGTTTAAAATAATCAGAGAAAGCTGGTTTTAAATAGGAACCCAGTCCATCATAAGATACATCTCTGACAAACATTTGGTAAAGCTGTAGTCAGCATTTTTTGAGATATCGCGGTGACGTTGTCAGGGTTGATGCCACTCAAATGGCCTTCAAATAAATACATTAGAAGTTTCATAAAAAGTCTAAAAATAATCAGAGGAAGCTGGTTTTCAAAAAGGACCTGGCCTATCATAAGGTTCTTCTGTGACGAAAACTTGGTACAGCTACGGTATATATTTTTTTAGATATTGCGGTAACGTCGCCAAGACAGACGGACAGATGGATGGACGACGCAGGGATGACAATAACCTCCACTACCTTTTGTGCTGAGGGTACAAAAAATATTTTAAAACAGAAAAGAAAAACCTCCCTCCCTCTCTCCCTCATCAACAAAGTTTTTTGTTTTTTTTTTTCAAAAATTTGAACTAAATTGTACAATGAGACATGACACATGATGTACAATCTGATGGAATCTTCCATCTCCTTCTTCACACCAGGGAACTGTTGTCTTTGCTATACTCACAGCATTGTACAGGGCACAGTTGGTAAAGACAAGGCGAACATCTGAGATGAAATCCTCAACAGTTTCATAGTGGTTGAAGTGTGAGCGACTCAGCTTGCACTTGATGCTGGTGAAGTCCATGGGGTTTGTGACGATCTTGTAATAGTTCGGAACCTGTACAAACAACATAACATAACTCCCACAAATCACACATATGTTTAGCCATAGTTATTTCTCCACACATACATGCAGGTTACGGACGGTTTTCTAAAATCTATATTCAGCAGGCACATTCATCATACAAAATGTGTGCCAGCACTTGAAACAAAAATATTTTACAGACAGACTAGCAACTTCAGTATTTGATATTGGCTGCAAAGTAACCACACCATCAGTCTACAATTTCCAGTTTTAACGTATACTTAACCACATTTTACACAATTTAAATTAAGAATTGTTGCCTAGTGTATGCAAACATGATTTGTCATCCAGTAGTCTGAGTAATTATATAGATGCACCAATGCTGCAGCCTTTGTGTAGTTCTGAATCGCCCCTTTTCAAAATAACACACTCCCAATCTCTCTATGCTCCATACTCAATCTAGTCACTGTCTATGTCTTGACCTATACTTAAATTAACTGCTATTATCATGTTTAATGTGCAACTGTAGAAAATTCAAGGCTTTGACAGTCAAATGATTTTATGAACTGGTCATCAGTGGGAAACCATCAGACATGTCTCACAGCCTGAAGTGATTCGAAGGTTTTTGCACTGACTGACAAGGAGCCATAACATCAGTTCCTTTGCTCAAAATCAATCCCTATCCCTTGGGTTCCATATATATATATTTATTTATTATTTTTTGTTTTTCAAATCCAAGCTTCCAAACAAGCAGTAATTCTATTATGATATACATGTGTACTTCAATACAAAGGAGATTTTGGTAAAATGCAGAATCCATGCTATGCCTTTTCTGTCGACCGACCAATTGACGAAACACACTTTCTGGGCTTGTGCTAGCCATTAGTCAATTAGCCACTGGCTAAAATACATGGGATTTGGATAAAGATATTTACCATCTTTTAGCCAAATTGTGTAAAGAGTTAGATTTCTTTTGTTTTGTTCAATATTCGAACTCCATTATGTAAGACCAAACTACTAATTAAACAATTTCCAGTTGGTTTGGCTGAAGAAATGCAAGTGTGCCTAACATATTTGATTCACTTTTGCCAAAGTGGCTATTCTTCAATAATTTCTAGCAATAGCCCAGCTCTTTTGTGCCTTTCTACTAGAATGATAAGATGTGAAACCCAGAGAAACTCACTGATTTGCTAACTGGCTCATGGAATGGTACGCTGGCTGCATGGCAGAATAACTCCAGCAGAATTCTTTCACAAGCCTGGAAAAAAAGAAAGACTCCATCATAAAATGTCCCATCTTAATATAACAAAATTACATTATGACAACACTGTGTGATTGTATCTACTGTCTACTGGCAAGTTTCACTCTTAAATCAAATCCGTAATACTGTCCTATCTGACCAACAGATAACTAGATATTATATAGACCACTTTTTTTTTTTTTTTTTTTTTGGGGGGGGGGGGGTATACATCCATGTGTACAAAACATTGTATTATGTGTATGTAATTAAACTGTTTACTAAATGATTCCCTGGTTACTGCCTGCCATTGGTTGCTTGATCGTGCTGTCACTTCCTTGTGCAGCAGTAAATATTTGTTCTGTTCTACACCTCTGATATATCAATTGCATCCAGGATGTAGGTCTTTATTAGTTTACCTCACTTTCAGAAAACAGAGGCCTGTGACAGTCCTGTGATTAGCTGACCTTGTATGATATGCCAAAGTGACCTGAATAAACTTTTAAACATATGTAGAAATGAAATCCTGAATAATTGCTCTGTGACCTTGGGAATCAGGTCAAGGTCATTCACTTTCTACTTTGACCTACATCCTAAGTTATGTGGAGATGAAATACAAAATAACTGTTCTGTGACCTTGAGAATCTGGTCACGGTCATCCCTCTTCGAACTTTACCTAGATCTTGCACAAGAATATAATCTCTTGTAATGTGGAAGCGCTAGCTTTAAAACTGAAGTTATACTGTGGAAGGAAAATACACAATAATTGCCCTATGACCTTGAAAATCAGGTCAGAGCAATCCATCTTAAACAGATCTCAAACAGGCCCACCTAACGACAACCCCTTCAAGTTTGTTACCATGTGGAAGGAAAATGCACAATAATTGCCCCATGACCTTGAAAATCAGGTCACTTTCATCCATCTTGAACTGATTTCATACGGGCCCACCTAAACTACATCTCCATCAAGTCTGAATTAAAGCTGGTAGATGCGTTTTAAGTAAAAGATAAATATGTTTAAAAATTTTTAGTCACTGTTCTCTACTCGACCTTACATGACTACTGAAGGCCAAAAGTACGACCAGAAGAAACTTCACTGGTAAATTCTTATACAGGTGTACAATGCAACCTTTTTCACATTTGATAAAAAGTCAACAAACTTTCTTTTGAAAAAATAGTCAAAATATAAAAATGAAAAAACTGTCCAAAAAAAAAAATTTAAAAAAAACAAAAAAACAAAAAAACACCCATCACCATAGCGCCACCTGGTGAAAGACTTGAAGTCTTGGGATAATCAGAAGTGTCTCTGTGCAATTTCAAAGCAAGTGGCTGAGTAGCTTTGATGAAGATTTTTATAAAGATTTTGTCCAAAACTGCACAAAAATGAATAATAACAAGAGTGAAGTGTCATCTAGCAATGACATATAATACTAATATACTCTCGCGCCCAAGATAACTTATATATGAGCCTCCCTGAAGAGTGTATCCCCAAGGCATTTGGCATGGTTTGAAAATGGGGAGAACATATAAACGCTGAGTTCAGCTCTGCACATAATCCTAATTTGTAAATTTATTTATTTTTTAAAAATGCATTAAAAATCAGAAAATAATAGCAGCACCATGGCAATGTAATATGCACTAACACACATCATATCAGTAAAGTCGACCAAATTTCAAAGACTTCTGCTGGAAAACCTGAGACAAGTTGAGGATACAAGTTCAGCTACCTCAATAAATATTAACATGTATGTTTACCTATCATTTAAAAAAAATCAGAAAATTACAGCAGTATCATGCCGATTTAATATGCACTAGCCTAGACCATGCCAATGAAGTGTGCCAAATTTGAAAGGGATCCAATGAAAACACGAGGGACTAGTTGCGGATACAAGATCAGCCCCATCCATAACTATGAACATTGTATTTACCCAGGATCTGTAAAATTTAAACGAATCATTAAAAATCAGAAAATTAAAGCAGTGACATGGCAATGTAATATGCACTGACCCACATCCTGCCAGTTAAGTGTCCAAAATTTGAAAGAGATCCAATAAAAATCCTGGGGCTAGTTGCAGATACAAGTTCAGTGTCATAAAAGGATGGACGGAAGTCTCTTTTGAAACGTAAAGACGTTTGGTACACTGGTCAAAAGAATTTAGAAATCTCTGGTTTTTGGTGTGAACAAGATATTGGCATTTGAAACAAAATGCAAGCATAAAATTGGCATGTCACGGTGCTACTTTTGTTGCTAGGTGGCGCTACATGTAAGGACTACTGAAATTTGATAGCAAACATTATATATGTGGGTAAAAGCAAAAAAAAAAAAAAAAAAAAAATTAAGGATGCAAAAATATGCATAAAATAACTCAATATGAGTGTATGCAATGTATATCAAGCCTTTTAATAACAAATATGTAGACAAAACATGCTGGAATGTGACTTTAAATTCATCTCGTCTTGCAAAAATGTATAAGTGCTCACATTATTTTTTAAGTTTGAAATAGAAAAAATATTTGCAAATACCTGAAAAATTGTAGGGGGTTTCCAAAATATGCACTGATCTCATTGATTAACAAAAAAAGATATCATACGGTGCTATTTTTTCCACAACTGTACAAAGAATTCATGCATATTGACTTAATTTGTTCTAAGTTCATACGTTCAAGGTATCCATTCATTGTCTAACTTCGATACCATATCAATATACATGTATGTAGGTTAAATAAACGCTAGTGCGTCGTTAATTTTATATTCCAGTCATAATATATACTTTCATAGTTATACTGAGAGGAGGCAAACATTTTAAGATTCTCTCCATAGTGCAATACAGCAATGTGGAAAAAGAGGAAAAAATAAGAATATCAAAATTATAGTTGCCTTAATACATTGTCGAATGGTAACAGAGGCAGCACATTATCAAGTATGCCTGTGCCACCTTTTGACGCTGGGGTATTACTGTGGTCCTCCCCCCCCCCCCCCCCCCCCCCCCCCCCCCCCCCCAGTTGGTACAGCGTTTATCGTATCACATTTACAAGAAATGTAAAGTACACTGGCCAAGCCATATGGTTTTTCTGATTCTGTATTTTTTAGGGACAATGTTCTTTTTTTTCACATTCCTCGCATACAAGATTATCGGCTAGTACACTTAGTTCCACTATTCTAGGACCTTCATCCCAGTTATAACTGTCAGTTTTTACATGTGCATGTGGCTTTTGAGGGGTGGGCGTGGCACTTTCGACGGTGGCTTGGTCAGCGTTCACTGATTGTGTACATGCGTTTTGGTCTACCACTGCCCTGTTTCGACGTAATCTGCCTTGTTTTACAGCATTTAGTCTTTTGTTTTGGCATTTGTTAACAAACTGCCCATTCTTTTTCCTTTTCACTCTTCGTAAACAATCCATATTTCTCAAACGGTACTGTGCAAAATAGGAAAAGCGAACAGCAGCTAGTGCAGGTATCAACAAATACCAGCTCTAACTGTATAGAGGCATTGGACCATAAATGGTTGCGCATATCGCGGTGTACCGAACGTCTTTAAAAGCTTCATACACTATTCCACCATACGGACACTGGTATAAACAGGTAAATAGTAATATAACTTTTAGCACCATAAAGTTGACTAGAGGTGTTATGAGGTAAAGTGTACTAAGGTACTAGCTGAAAGCCACCTCTTCCACTGTACTGGATGAAGATTAAAAAGAAAGAAATCCTGCAAAAAGTGAGTATGATCATGGGGTTTTGCGACTTAAGACGGACTAGAGAAAATTCTCAAGGTGGGTTAAGTATACTTTACCCTGGGTACTTTCCCGCTTACCACTCTAAACACTTTGAGGACTATACTTTGTCATTTCAAACTCCATCTTGACACTTTTGACTAATGTTCTTGAGTGAGTGTTGTATTTATTAGGTATTTGGTCATATCTCTGGACACATTTCACCAGAGCTTTGTGTAGTTGTTTTTTTTTTTTATAACCTTTGTGTTGTAGTTTATGCAACAAAGTTCTACCCTACTGACAAAATCGCTAAAAAGTGCGGTGTTTCTAGCAATACGTATGACTTGTCCGATACAAACTCCATATGCTTGTTTCTCTGGAATGTTTCCTGTCAGATCAGGGCAGGAGAAAATATCAAATTTGAACTGGTCTCTCTTGTCAAATATTTTTGTTACATACTGGTTGTTCTTTATTTCTATATCCAGATCAAGGAAAGTAGCTTTTGCATCACTTTCATTTTCCAGATTTAATATTAGTTCTTTGGGATATATGTTTCTCCAATTCCCCTTTATTTCATCTCCATTGTTTAAAGCACACAGGTCATCTATAAATCTTATTGTGTGAGAACATGATCTTCTTACAGCTGTAAAGTTTGTTTATGCCAAATCCGCCATCCATTTTGATTCATAAAAATGTACATAAAGGTCAGCAATATATCGGGCTGGATCTGTTCCCATTGGTATGCCTACTATTTGCTGATAGACTCTGATTCAAAAGCAAAAGTATGCATTGTTGATAACGTATTCTATCATTTGAGCACACTCTTGCTTCGTGTAAGATATTCCTTTGTTCTTACCTTTATCAAGTTTAGCCTCAGCACCAGATATTTTAATATACTGACATGTGCCACCTTTCAACGCTTTATCCAACATTGAAATTAACACATCGTTTAAGTCTGTCAAGTTCATCTTTGTATACAATGTTAAAACATTAAAATTATGAATTGTTTTGGCACCATTCTTATTGTTGATTTTGTCAATGTCTAGTAGAATATCACTTGTGCTATCTGTAATCCACATTCTAGTCACTCCCGTGTACATTTCCACTTTTTTGCAGTAGTTAGTATGTGAATTTTTGACAAGTTTGAGGACTTAAGTGAGTCGTTTGGCAACTTGTTTCGAAACACATTTCTCTGCTGCAATGATGAATCTGAATTTAAAAGGGTTTTTATGCATTTTGACAATTGCATATATGATTGGTAATTTCTTGTCCTCATTTGAGACAATGCACTTCAACCCCTTGTTTTTATACACTTGGTCCTTGATAACAGAATCAGAGGTTCCTGCCTGTTGATAACTTTCATTATTTAATTCACTCAGTATTGTATTAATGTAGTATGGTTTACAAGTTAGCGCAATATTATTGTTAGCTTTGTCAACAAGTGTGATGACAAACTTGTCATGCAAGTCTTGTAATTCCTGACTACGATGTGAATCCTGTAGCACTTGTTTAATCTGTCTCCACTTTTGAAGAGGTCCTTTTCTCAGGTATTTAAAATTCTTTCATCCACTTTCTCCATTACTTTAACTTTGCATTCATCAAATGCCTTGTTACAGATTCCTTTCTTATAACTATGTTTCTTAATGCACTTAGGGGTCCTCAGAATTCCAATATACTCCCTGCAGGAGTATAAAATTAATATAACAATAAAAAAAAAATAATGGACCATGCCCTGTTGAACTTGGCAGAGAGCCAAATGAGGCACATCCACGAGTTTGAAGAGAATCCTGCCAACCATTTTGGAGATGTAGAAAATGGGAATTGTTCATGTTGATGAATGACTGCATGACCACAAGATAAGTTCAGCTGACTGACAAGTAGGCTGTACTAACAATGTCATGGGTTCTTAAATATTTTGACTTATTACTCATTTTAACAGTGTCTATAAAAGGGGATTATGACTTTTATCATTTCTTCATGATGGGACCATGTCATATTATTTGACAGCCCAAATGGGTTTGCACGTATGACATGAACAAGATGACTGTGACAGTCCTGTCCTCAGCTAACTTTGGATGCACAGACTTAAGTTCACCTTTGTTTATGATCATCACCAGTGCTTGCAACATCAGTCTTCACTCACACAGTTTGGGGGTAATTTTTTTTTTTTTTAAATAAAAATTGAGATGTTCCACTGTTACCAATATTTAAGCCAACATGTCACTTTGATCTTTCAGGTCACTCAGACTCAACATTAACAACCTCAGAAGAGACCCCTTTGGTACTATCCTATTAGTGTTTAATAGCAACCCCACAAATTTGTCCCCCCCAAAAACCCAAACAAGTGCACAGTGATCCAAAGGATCTATGTCCCCCACAACAATATTTTGGTTCTAGAGATGTGCTCCTGGATGGACGGACGGACACAGGCACAGACGGCTACAAGTTGTACATGGTTCAAACGGTGCCACTACACACAGGGTAGGTGCCACTACAAGCAAGCATTCAAAGGTGCCACTAAAAACAGGGATTGGTGCCACTACACAGAGGAACATCCATCTCTTTCTATGACCACAGTTCGGGTGCCGCTGCACACAGGGTAGGTGCCACTACAAGCAAGCATTCCAAGCATGAGAATACAGAAGAAAGCTATACCATGTATGCAGCATGTCTGGGTGCACAAAAATTTGATATGTTCTTGGGCCCTGTGACCGTGAAAATAGGTCAAAGTCAAAGACATTACATGGCACACATGCCCTTGGTATGATGAATATCTGGTATAAATTTCATTATTCTATCTCTAAAAGTTCTAGAGATATGCCCCTGGAAAGACGTCTTTAGTATGTTATACTTATGTACTAACAATGATCGTGAAGTGAGAGTTCAAGGCAATTGACTCTAGTCACCTCTACACTTAAGTGATGAAATATGAGTAGCCAACAATGAATGATGGTTTCTGACTGTAGACAGACGAGAGAAAATTGGGTTTAACTTTACGGTATACCAACTGTCACCCTACCACCACTTCTATGTAAGCCCTACCTAAATCTATAGATTAATATTAATCTATTAGTGTCTTGGAATGATTGTTGTATTTTGTCAGTATTGTTCCATATCTACAAAGACCCTCCAACAGAGTTTTATATAGCTTTTTGGTGTCATAAGTTTTTTGGCATAGTTTTTTCATCAATATTCTTATTCTCCTTACAAATTCACTTACTGGTGATGTGTTTCAGCTAATGCGTAAAACCTGTCCAATAACCACAACTGAGGCTAGGCTGGATGGATGGACAGACGTCTCTACTATGATACATTTATGTAGAAAAACATGACCCATATTCATAAATATCAAACCCAACAATGACAGCAAAGAGATTCCCGAGTTACCAAACCATCAACATTCATTTTCCAATACCAATGTGAAGAAACAAATTTCACTCCTGACTTGAGACAGGCAGTCACCCACTAAAGGCAACTGGTGGTTTTAAACCGGTCCTCTCAACCTTTGAAATATTCTTCATTAAATACAGACTATAGTGTTTCCAATATGTACAGGCCCAACCACTCAAAATCCAAAGTTTATTACTTCTGCAAAAGATAAAGGAGAATTAGTAGGCCTATCACTATTTTGGTTCTTCTGACTAGTTTGTCAGCTGAGTTTCTAGCAAAAGTAGAAAGTAGGCCTATATCGTTTTAGTGATATCTATGAATCTGGAATATTATCTAATTAATAAGTTAAGTGATTGAATCACTGTTATAGAGTATCAAATGCAAGGAGTAGACCTCTGCAAGTCCCTCACTAAACAATTGAAGTTCTACAGACGGACGTCTCTAGTATGATACACTTATGTAGAAAAACATGACCCATATTCATAAATATCAAACCCAACAATGACAGCAAAGAGATTCCCGAGGTACCAAACCATCAACATTCATTTTCCAATACAAATGTGAAGAAACAAATTTCACTCCTGACTTGAGACAGGCAGTCACCCACAAAAGGCAACTGGTAGATGACAATACCCCTCCCACCTTGAAGGCTGAGGGGTAAAAACTAAATATGCCAGAGTGTTCACAAGATTTTCACATTTTAACCCATATACTACATAGCGCTGTAGGTGGCACCACCAATATCGAACTTGACCTAGATTTTCATACAGCCTATATGTCCTAAAAGTTATACTGGGTTAACTTAAAAACTGTGGATGGTATCGCGCTAACAAGCAAAAGTTCACAGATGGAGGGAGAGACAGATATGAGCACTTGCAGTAGCTCTATGACCTTAGGTCAGCAGAGCTAAAAACTACAACTGCGATGAATGTTATTTCATCTTGTATGACCCAGTCTGTTGATAATGATAAAACAGCTACACAGAACTAAACAAAGAATATACCACATTATGTACACCAAGGCCGAGTCTTCACACATGACCACTATGTGTTCTAGTATATAATCCACTAAACCTATCTTGGTTATTTTTAGGTCATAAACACATTTTTGACCAGAAAAAAAAGTACATACTGAGGTGACTAAAAAATAATGAACAAAATAAAATAATCCATCATACAGTAAAATTGACTTGTCAATATCATTTATTTCCCTTGAGTCTGCTCTTGACATCCCTGAGGAAATCTGGGAACCCTTATTGATCTTTAAACAGAAAACAAATACTGGTATTGAGGAAAATGTCACCATTTTTTACAGCCAAAAAAGAATATGTAATTGGTGTCTGCTTCTCTTGTCTTGTCTCTGAACTTACACAAAAAGTATTCCACAGTCAAATAGTCTGTCATATATGGTCCAGCTAAATGCCTGGTTTGAAAAGGTCAAAGCCAGCATGTTCTCAGATGTTGTGCCCCATTGAAAGTTTAACCCTTTCCCCCTTAAACCAGCCAAAACCGGCTGGTGGTCAAATGTCGTCTGCTTCAGCGTTTTCAACTGATTTCAACACCAATGAAAAACAATTTGACTGAGAATTGAAGATGAGACCTGTCAAGACAACATGACCCAGGTCAACAGCTTCCCTCAGCATGGGTTGGGCACTTAGTGCCCAACCCATGCCGAGGAAAGCTGTTGACTCAGTCTTAATTCAAGGGGGGAAAGGTTTAACTCTGGAGCCTGCATCAACAGCACTCTTTGGTGCTCTCCAACCACACTGAACAGCTGTACCCACACTGCCCCCAGGAAAAGTTGTTGAATGATGGCACATTATTCTTAACCCTTTTCCCAGGCGTGCACAAATTGCGCAACCCATTTGAACAGTGGTGTAACCCATTTATTGGGAAATGCAGCACAACAATATGGTTAAGCAAAATTTTTTAGCTTAACCCATTTATGGGTTATACAAAATTTTAATTTGTGCAGCCCTGCTTTCCCCCTTAAATTAGGACTGAGTCAACAGCTTTCCTTGGCATGGGTTTGGCACTTAGTGCCCAGCCCACGCCGAGGAAAGTTGTTGACCTGGTCTCACCTACAATTCTCAGTCCAAATTGTTTTTCATTACTGTTGAAAGTATTTTGGACCTTCCACTGCAACTTTAAATTAATTATTTTTGTTCTAATTGCTACCCACACAGTGTTAAAAATCTTTTTCACTGGGTTCTTATTTTAGCGGCTTTGTAGCATCAGTGAAATAAGTGAAAATTAAAACTCAGTGAAATTAAATGAATTTACAGTCGCTGAAAACATTGCAGCAGACAACATTTGACCATCAGCTGGTTTTGGCTGGTTTAAGGGGGAAGGGCTAATGACACAACAGAAGCGGACATTTGTGACATATTCAAGACACTTAAACAAACAGGACAAGTGCCTGACGGCTCAAATTCCTGCTGAAAATGAGTATTTTCAGTGTTTTGTTTGGGATAGCAGTTCGACGCGTTTCGCCCGTAGCTGGGCTCATCAGGAACTGTTTGAACGCTCTTTAGCTCGGGAAGGGCTACGCGCCAACGGCCATTGCCGTTGTTTATATACCCCAGTGTAAACAAGTCCTTAGTAACAGATTTTACGTCACAGACTGGCGTGGAGAGAAATCTTTTCCACGATTTACGGCAACTTCTTGGTGACGTAACTGATGTCACTACTGAAAACATGTGCATGGTGATGACGTGTTTCAGAGTGAAAATGGGAATGATAAGAGTGTGATTACTCTTATTTGTGACAATCCTAGGAAGACATTTCTTCCTGGATTGATTAATCCCAATCATTTGGGACACTTATTCAAGACACTTGCCTGAGATTCTTAAGGGGCCTAATGATCTCCTGCAATGTAATTGGATGACCAACACACACACACACAAATAATCCTGAAATGCAATCCCTCTGTGATGTGACCTTCAGGAAGCAGGTCAAGGTCATCCATATTGAGTGATATTAACTTCCACATGATACACATTTGTATCACCAGCCTTATTCTTTCTCAGCAAACTGAATTTAGTTTTCTTTACTTGCATGCTAAATGACCTAGAAAAATAGGCCAAGGTCACCCGAAATGTAAGAAAATTTGACCATTGGTATTATGCATATTTGGTGTAAATTTTGTAGCCTCATCTCAATTTGTTATTGCAAAAATAAGTTTTGTGTTTTTGATACCTATGATGCTAGTTCCAATTAATACCACCAGTGGTGCCATTATGATTATAAATGTCGTAGACTTTTGTTTGTTTAATGTTAATCTGATGGTATGTGGACACATGTGCACAAGTCAAGATGTAACCACCATCACAAATAAATTCTAATGTATTCCTCTGTCATCTTGAGAAAATAGGTCAAAGTCCATACCGGTATATAAATGTAATATCCAACTTCGGGATACACATTTGTGGTACATTTGGTATCATTAGTCTTGTCCTTTCCCACAATATTGAATTTAATGTTTTCAACACATTTCAATCCATATCTTCTGTAATACTGTAATGCCACTGAATTTCAGCGCGTTTCCAGTTTTTTTGGCCTGATGAATATTCCTATCAAACTTGTGTGATAGAAGAGAAAGACGAAGAAAAGGAAGAGGAGGAAAAAGAGGAAAAGGAGGAAGAGGAAGAAGAAGAAGAAGAAGAAGAAGAAGAAGAAGAAGAATAAGAATTTGCACATTTTTAATATTGAAATAGAACATATAATCCTACATGTGGCGCCACCGTTATTTATTGACCTAGCTTTTTATACCTTTTATAAATCCTGAACCTGTAAAGCATTCACAAAAAGTATTCATGGATGGATGGATGGCCCAGATGGTGTGTATGCTCTGCAACCTCAGGTCAGCAGCAATAAAAACCTGCATGCTGCTCTATACAGGGGCATAAAGTTCCTCAAGGTCACTGTGTGATTATTTGACCTTGTGACACCGGAGTGTAGTCATATTGCAAGACATCAATTTTACTAGTCTATACCCAAAATCTGTATCCTACTGTATTTAATGTTGCTAATAATAAATGCTCAGTTTGCTCTGAGGTCGTGTTTATTAATTTTCCAAATAAAAGTGGCTCACATAGATACAACATCCATGTACACAACAAAAAATACTTAGCATAATTCTGGTTTAGTCATTTCACAGGGAATCTCCTTGTTGGTCTTAAAGATGGACAAAACATACCAGGACACACAGAGCCACCAGGCCTCGCATGTATTCATGAGTGTCGTTCATGACAAAAGTGACACTCCAGGGTCTGTCACCTTAAAACACTGCCATAACCAGGGTGCTTCAGGCATTACTGGCAACACAATTTATCTTTCTGTTGTTCCAGGCACAATTAACAGGCACCTGGATGTGCATTCACATTTGCTGATCAGAGCGGAGACAGCCGTGTTCTCATATCTCACATCCAGCAATCCCTATGTCAGAAATCTAACACAGACGTATCAGCATTACCCCCCCCCCCCCCGCCCCATTAAAAATGACGATGTTGTTGTAAACGTCTCCTTTTCCTCACCAAGAATATCCTCTTTGTCATGAGCTTCCTTAACCCTGGGAGCACCAAAGTAAGCTGATGACTCAGCTGCCACAGGGTTAATGGCACTGGCATGGCAGCCTTCTTCTGCAGCTGCCAACAGATGAAGATGGCTTTTGTTGGGGACCTTCCTCATACATCAAGGTATTTGTCTAATGTGTTGCTTTAAACAGACATCTAACCCCCAGACTGTCTACTGGTGCAAACTGTGATGTAGCTTCAGAGCTGTGTTCCCACACCTCCAGCCAAGACCTGGTATTTATTTCATTGGCACATATATCTGTTGAGTTGTGACAAGAAAAATTTACTTTGTAAAAAAATTAAAAAATTATACATACATATATACATATATATATATATATATATACATATATATATATATATATATATATATATATATATATATATATATATATATATATATATATATATATATATATACACACAAACACACACACACATATATATATATATTCTTCTTTCATGATACATTTGACCTCCCTTGGACACGCAGCGTGTCAGTTGGTGTTGTGGCCTTGAAAAACAGGCCCAGATCACCCTTTTGCCATTACATCTAATGTCTTGCATGGAACATAATTCTAACAAGTGGACTCTGACAGTCATATCCTCAGCTGATCTCGCATTAGCTGAAAGTTACCCAGTGACCTTGAATAATGTTTAGGTCATTTTTATCGAATCATGACTTCACCTATATTGAGGTCCATAAATCAAGTGGAATACCAAATTCATGGCTCAAATAGTCATTTACTATCAACCAGAAACTTAACTCATAAGTAGCCCAGTGACCTTGAGGGTAAATCATGCTCACGAAAATGCAATCCCAACCTAGTCCTATACAGATAATCAATATGAAGACCTTAGCATGAATAACAGTTGAGTCCCCATACTGAAACTAAATTCAGTGTACTTCTGTGGCCTAGAACTTTAGGTCAAGGTCACAAAAACAGGTTTAATGCATTGAAACAGCTCAGAAATTCAAATTTGTTTCATGCTGTTTCTGGGACAAATATGCAAAACCTAAGTACCAGTGCTGGTATTCTCACATACGATTGTGATATCAGTGGAAGACTACAAAAGGCAAAACCCATGCATATAAACAAAACATTTACCCAAAATAAAATTTTAAGGTTTTCCAAGGGGCAACGTTGAATTTCAAGCATTTTCAAGGTCTTTTTTTTTTTTCTCACTGATGAGAATCATTGAGATTCGAAACCGGTCTGGCTGTTTCCTGCTACGGGGATTTTCTGTCACCGGTCTTGCCTGGTTCTCGCTATTTTCAAGGTCTTGAAGTTATGAAACACAGTTCGATGATTTTCAAGGTGCATATGACCACCAGCTACAATGCAATCCACACCAAGCCTTCTGGGATCATGTTAAAATAATATATAATGGTTGGAATGACAGAAAATCATAGGGACAATAAAGGAGATAAAAAGAGGCCTATGGGCTAATGCTCTGCTGCCAACGTGGCCATATTGCACCTGTCCATTTCAAAGTTGTGAGTCCTCACGTGGCTTCTAAACATATAAAGCTTATGTAGATTTAGCGTATAAACTGTCCACCAGATGTCACTTTGCCCACATGAAATCATAGTTTATTTGTGCAATTCCTGTGATGGATATTGTTGCATGTGCCAAGGCAACAATGAGGGAGTCCATAACTTCGTGTCCTCAGTGACCTTGGGACAGAAGATCAAGGTCACTCAGATTATGTAATACAAGAGGCTCATAGGCCTGGTGTTGTGCTGACATTGCCATTGATGTCAAAGCTACACCCTCCCATTACAAAATCACCTCTTTCAACTTTACCGGCATGGCGACCTCACAAAAATAGGTCAAGGTCACTGACATTACATCAAATTTTAGCTTTGGGCATTGTCTGTATATCCTAGAAATTTGGCAAGTCTAATTCAATTACATTCAAGAATGGAATTTCATATCTCATTTTGGCTCATAATTTGTCAAATTATAGGTGGCGCCACTAGTATCCTTGGCAACTGAGACTTTCACCTCCCCCACAATCCCACCACATTTGATGAAGATCTGCTAAAAATTAAAGATGCTACAGTGTTCACAAGATTTTCACATTTTGACCTAGAGCGGAACTATATTAAATAATATTGTCGGTGGCCCCACCAATATCAAAATGGACCTTGATTTTCATACACCCTTTAAGTCCTGAAAGTTATATTGGGCTAACTTGAAGATTGTGGAAGGTATCACCCTAACGAGCAAAATTTTAAAGAAAGGTTGGACAGACAGACATGAGCGGCCGCATAAGCTCAGCAACCTTTGGTCAGCAATGCTGAAAACTGGTTACATGATCCACATTGTTTCAAAATGAAGGGAATTTGGACACAATCATAAAATTAAGGGTCTTTAACTCTTTCACCACCAGGTTCTTGACTGAGTTAAAAGCATTTTCTCCATGCGCTTTGGGTGCAATGCACCCAAAGTGCACTGAGGAAAGCTGTTTACCTGGACCATTATAATCTCTGGAACTATAGGCATGCTGGCACTTGAATGAAAAGTCCTTCCACAAAGAATATGAATCTAATATTCTTATTGTAATTGACAGCAGCTTGTCTTTAGTAATTTGACTCATGTTGCAGCTGGCGTTCAACGAGCGAAGGAGCTGTCATAAAAAAAAGACAGTTGGTCCCTTGTGGAAGGTGGTCTTTCTAGCAGGTACTATTGTAGTACCTTCCTTACTGACTTGCTGAAAATATGTTCAAAAGTGAGAGTATTGAACTAGTTACACTTGGTGCTTATCCCTGCAGAAACACCCTAATATATCTATTGTTCCTACTCACTCCTAAGTGTTATTGTTGTCTTCCCATTCACCAAAATCTGAAGCCTAGATGACTTGAATGTGGCTAGAGGGTTACAATGTTAGAATTTTACTGTAATGCCCTCCAGGCATCAAGTTCCAGGACAAATCTAGACTTCTGAAGTCTGTAACCAATACTGGAGATACATGTGTAATTTACAAAGATTTTGTCACGGCCCATTAATGATTCATTTAAAAATATTTTAGCCATTTACATATATTTCTTCAGAGGCTGATGGTCAGAGGGGTCCCTGATGTTTCAACATATACCGTCTTTCCATTTAATGACACCCGTTTTTGAAGGTCAACCTTTCACCATTGCTTCTACTTTAATGTTACTCATACTTTGCATGCACATGGTGAAATATCCCCAGTTGTTGACAACAGTTTTGGCACTCAATGAGAGTACATGTAGTCACTCATGACAGCTAGCTTCTACTTTCAAGTGCAGATTTCAACACCAATGCCTGTATTCTAGACCTAACTTGGTCATAAAATGCCCAACCTGGTAAAGTGGCTCCACTTCTGAGCCAAATATCAAGGAAATATGCATTCTTACATAATCAACCTATACACTTAATTAACCACCAGGCTTTGCTGAATACGTCTGCACTCAAGATGGAACTCTACATTCAATGTTGTTGTATAAACACAAGTGCTTTGGGTAAAAATGTGTTTTTGTGACAGTTTGAATAACTGTTGCAAAGTATTCAACATAAAATGATAAAATAGTGTTCTGAGAACAGATTACCCTCGATGCCCACAACCTAATTTTCCACCATTTCACAACTTTTTTTTTGGTTGAGACTTTGCAGTAGAATACTTTACATACAATTTCCATATTGTTGTCTATGAAATGAAAGAGCACTTTTGGATGTGTTCTTGGGGCCAGTTCTGGTGACAAAGACCACTGTACTGTGCATCACTTGGATCGCCATCAAATAATGTGCATCTCTGAAAAAAATTTGGTGGAGCTGATTTGGATCCTTGTTGAGATATAATGGTAATGTTGTCCACTTGTACACACCTCAGATGGCCTTACAGATAAATATTTTTAAGTTTCATAAAAAGATTATGAATATAAAGGGGAGCTGGTTTTAAAAAGGAACCTGGTCCATCATAAGATGAATCTCTGATAAAATTTGGTAATGTTCTGTGTGGTCAGTACTTTTTGAGATATCGTGGTAATGCTGTCAGGGTTGACGCCACTTAGACAGCCTTCAAATAAATACATTAAAAGTTTCATAAAAACTTAAAAGGTGAACTGTATTACCTTCACAAGCTTAAGTTTACAGATGGATGGTTGGATAAACAGACATCAGTGACGCTCTGCGACCTAAGGTCAACAGAGCTAAAACCTGACTTTAACCCCTAGCAAGCTGCCAGTATATCTGGTATCACACACAGTGTGTTACCGGCCAGCTTTTTACTCACTTGCGCAACAAGCGACATGCATGATTAAACATAACTGGGCTCTGCTATTTTTGCGGTTCATTCCAAGTGATGAACACTAAATTGGTCAGAAATTGCATGATTAATGTTTCTGTGCACATTCTATTTCAATTTACCTAAAATATTTGATGCAAAAGGGGGGCGTCAAGAGTTTGATCTTCAATGCGGTCACTTTTTTTACCAAGCAACATGGGCAGTGCAACAGAAGCGAGTGTACACAGGCATGCTCCCGGGCATGATTTTCGGCTACGTACTTCTATTTTTTCCAGCCTTCAATGATAAATTTCATTCTTCTCTTGTTATATCATACAGATTTGTTCCATTCAAACATTTCAATAAAATAAAACAACAAAATTTTGTTCAAAACATCAATAACTGACAAATCAGAGACAGCGATGAACAACACATCATCCTTGTGATTACGGTTACCCAAAATCTTCGCTTCCTCAACTTGCGGTCTGCATATTTTCTTGCCTTCTGTAAGGAACTGTCACTCAATTTGGCCAAAAACTGAACCAAAAGTTTCACAAAAAATTCAGTAATCACTGGAGCTGAACCACTTGAACAAAGTAAGTACAAACCCACTCAAAATAATCCAAGTTGGAAGAGGATCCAGCCCACATTTTTGAGTATTAGGTTGAAAATGTGAAACTGTTGACAGACAAAAGAAGGCCCATAAAATAAGCTCAGCTGCTGAAAAATCAGCTGAGCAAATCCACCTACAGCTCCACCAAGCTACACTCCTACCAAGTTTCAAAAAAATCCAGCCAATGACTCTGTGATCACAAAAATGTGAACATGTATTGTGGATGACTGATGATTGGCATAGTTGACTCAACCCTGCCCAGCAACACCAGAGGACCACGTGCATATGTTCAACATTTTGTCTGAATACAAAGCTGAATGAAACCTCAACTACAACACACTCTTTAAGCAGCCCCTATTTATATATCAATTTACTGTCATGGTAAGTTCTTACAATTGCTATTTTTCCCCTAGGTCTACGTGCCCTTCAGGTTAACACCCATCATGCTGATAAAGATAGCACCCGACTGATATAGCTCTGTAGACACACCCAGTTCAGAAAGCAATCTTACGTCAACTAAAAATAACACATCATTTAGTCAATATTTTTATACATATACCCTACTGTAAAATCCAATGTAAAGATATCAACAAGGCGATAATAAGCAGCATCAACATATGGGAAAAAATCTGCTGGTAGAATACAGGAGCAGAATGCAGCATGGTATCTGGCACATATGTGCTGTATGTAACTGGAAACACAAGTACCACACCCTCAACTTATCAAATGTCCAAGTAAAAAAAGTCATGAACATGAAATAGACATTTTATGACAACCAGGAAAATATGTCAATTCTTGGTACATGTACCACGCTATGGTCTGACACAGGAGAGGGACAAAAGATAGTTCAGGTCAAAGTTCACTTCAATCTGTATGACATGATAATGGTGTTATTGCGGTTGTCTTTCATCATTATCCCCTGCGACTTCACCATTACGGTTTGTGGAAGCATCAACATGTTTGTGATAAATCAAAAGTGTATAGCCGAGATGCTCTGACAAATAAGTTTGCACTGAACCAGAAGTAACCAATTTTAATTCCTCAACATATTAAGAATGAACCTCTCTCATTCCAGTTTATGGGATGGTTCATATATGCAATGCATGTACATATATATATGCATTTCATGCAGCACCCTCACACCAAGAACTTCATTGGCAAAAACCAAACATAACGAGAAGCTTAAGTAAACAGCAGAATATAGAAACAATACAAATATATATATATTATATACATATATATATATATATGTATATATGTGTGCGTGTGTCTATGTACTGCCATGATCACACCTACACAAAGACAAAGCATGTAAGATTTTATAAGAATACTGAGATCTTAAGAAACAAAGCTTAATTCTTGATGACCTATGTGAATATGACGTATATCCATCCATGTACACAAGATGGACAGACAAAAACAACGCTATGTTTGTGCTCAGATGATAAACTCAGAGACAACACATGGCACAAGGACCACGCCCTCATGCTTTGAATTTTCTTGGCCTCTTCATGTTAGGGCTTGTCCGTGTTAATCTGCAAACTTCATGGGTGTGAATGCACATTTAATATTTTGATATAATGGCACTATGTGCAACAAGTTTGAACATGACTGTGGGTATGGATAATCCCCCCCCCCCCCCCCCCCCCCCCCCCCCCCCGGAGTGATACCCTAAATCTTATGGGATAATTTCAAACCTGGTAATATAAGAGATGTCAGTAACTTGATCAGTGCTAAACATCACCATGACACTGAACCTCGTTTCCAGCACAAAAAAGAGCTTCATTTGGGGGTAAAAGATATGTTGTTTTTATTTACCCAGCATGTGCTCACAATGAGACAAGTAATCTTATAATAGAGACCTTTATAAATCAAGTTGCTGCTTCTGGCCACCACAATCAAAACGACTATACATGCATCTCATGGTACTTTGCAAGAGGTAGAACCGCAAACAAGTGGGTCATCATAGAATCGGAATATGACGTTGTGAGGATATACACGTATGTTAGTGAATTGTAACAGCCCTCAGAGGTTGGAGAGCCTGTGTATGGCACCAGGCCTTGCTCCTGATACGCCGAAATTCATGTATTTACAGAAATATCTAGGGATGTTCAAAGTTACTTTCCATAGCTTCGCATGCAATGTAGGTTAAGAAGGTAGCTTGACCTAACTTGGCAACAGGAGCACACCGTAAAAAAGCATTCATGCGTACAATAGACCCTTTCAGGACTGCAGAAGGCACCACTTGATGGGGATCATTTGCATGATTTTATTTATATGCATAACAGCACATGCTTCTGTTAACAGTTGATGGTCCACATGGAAAGTCCTGCTCTCAAAAATTTTGTTTGTTTATACGTGTACATGTATAGACATACCATAAAGCTGTTCAATTTAAAATGTATAAGTCACCTGTTGCTCTAGGCAAGAAACTTTTGCTTGTGAAAATACTGACTTGACAATGCATGATCAAGGGATTCTTATTCCATGGCAAATGACTTTTGGGGCCACAGAAATGATGTTGAAGAAACTCATTCTTAATGATTATTCACATCACTCAACAAAGCAATGACGGAGCCCTGACTTACCTTTAGCTCTCTGTCTGTCAGGCCAGTGGGAGCTTTACGTTTGACTCCAGGT